>CM038360.1:2591433-3191433 GCA_021464625.1 Proterorhinus semilunaris | reverse complement strand
TTTTCCTTTCACTAATAAATATAATGACTTTCTTTTCGGTGTTTAAAGGCTTCTTCAAGATGCAAGAACTTTGTGCTCATTGCCTCAAGAACAAGGACAAAGTTCTTATGAAACATGAAAACAGAAAAGACTTAAAGGAAGTGAAAGGTTCAACTCGACTTTAAAGGAATAATGTCGCTCCATAGTTTTATTCATTTGAGCCACTGCAACATTTCTTAAAGATAATTTGTTTTCCTTTTTTTAAGTGGTTTAATAAAATATTTCATTTTTATTATTACAAATATCAGAATCTCGTCTCGTTCTCCGTACGGCCCACCCCGAGGCTTTCACTTTGGCTTCGATCTGAAATAGAAGGAAAGTCACACATTATTCCCCTGAGCTGGTTTGTCCCATAAATGAGGAGCACACGGGTATTGGAGAACTTGGCAGGAGAGACTTGGAATTATTACAGAGGGGAAAAAAAGATGGTGGAAAGTTAATTTTTAATTACGTTATAATTTCAAATGTCAAATGTTATAATTTGAAACCAATGACGGATAAGTCTGAGTTTAGTTGATCACTCGAGGCACTTGAGGGAAACATGAGGAGAAGAAGTGTCTGCCTTTTATAATAACATCATAATCATAAACAGTACAACATATGTAAACATGTAGAAATGTGTATTTAAATGGTTTAGCTTGTTCATTTAACAAATACCCGGTGTTGTAGTTTCCCCCTGAAATGAAATCGACAGTAATGCCGAGTTGCTCCGTCTCTGCGCCTCCTCAGGTCGACACCAGAGGGCGCTCCGGGGGCCACAAACCCAGACGGGACTCCGGCCGCGGCCCCGAACCTGACGAGCAACAGACGGCTGCAGCAGACGCAGGCGCAGGTGGACGAGGTACGAGAAGTTTGTCTCAGGAGCAATTTCCTTCTTTCAAACCCCATAGTACAAATACATACAAATATTCACCGTGTAAAGGTACATTATCATACAAATGAGTTAATCTGTATGAACAAAGAGACATAAAACATTATTTTGGAGTCTCAGTTTTGATAGTTTCCATTTTATAATTCGACATTAAGTCCCTGTAAGAATTATATAGTTTAATGAAGCAAAAGAGCTGGTGAAGACTGAGCTCGGGGCTCCCCCTGCAGGCAGCCGTAGGAATCACTTAAGAAACTAACGTCCAGTTTTGATTCACGGCGTGGTTTACAGCTTCAGCCTGATGAACACAGTTTGAGCAGGACACCTCAGAACGGATATCGTTTTGGATTATGCACACAGCCCATGGTATCCAGGAAGTACAGAACGAAGCTGTAGAAGATCAAAACACTAAATGTAGCTTCAACTCAAAACTGCTTGAATGTTGTGAAATAAACGGAAGTGCGTCGTAAAAGGAAACGTAGCCGAGGGGGAAGGAGGTTTGTCGTGGGAATCACGTTTTTTTAAATAATAATTCGGTTTTATACAGCGCTTTTCTGGACACTCAAAGACGCTTTTCATTGCATTATTCATTCACTCCATACTCGGTGGTGGTAAGCTACTATTGTAGCCACAGATGCCCTGGGGTAGACTGATGGAAGCGAGGCAACCAGTCTGCGCCATCGGCCCCTCCAACCACCACCAACCACTCACTACATTCACCACATTCACTAGGCTTCCTGGTGTTTCCAACCGGTCTCCCATCCAAGTACCGACCAGGCCCTTCCTGCTTAGCTTCGAGGTCTGACGGGATCAGGCAGAGGTGGTGTGGCCTCTTTCTAGCTGTTTCTAGCGGACTATAAACATATGTATCACACAGATAGTGTAATAGTCCAAATCGGGTCCTTTTGAATGTTTTTTTCACTTACGGTAGCATTAGCATATGTAGCATGAAGCTTACGTTAGCATCATGGTTCTCCTTTATTAAAGTATTTCTGGGCTGTGGATCCACTTTGCTCTTCTCTGTGTCTCTGTATCTTTATTTAGTAGAACAATATATTCATAATTCAGCTTCTGGTAAAGTCGTGGTGGATAAATGGGAGAAAGAGTTTTTTTTTTTGCTTGACGCCGCCTGTGTTGATGCTCCTCTGTGTGTTCAGGTGGTGGACATCATGCGCGTGAACGTGGACAAGGTGTTGGAGCGCGACCAGAAGCTTTCGGAGCTGGACGACCGCGCGGACGCTCTTCAGGCCGGAGCCTCGCAGTTCGAGAGCAGCGCCGCCAAACTCAAGAACAAGTACTGGTGGAAGAACTGCAAGGTACTACGACTATGAATACTACGACTATTAGAGGAACAAGTGCTGGTGGAAGAACTGCTGTTGTGTCCTTGGGCAAGACACTGCAGCCACCATGTCTAAGCTTGGTTACTTTGATACGGCAGCAAAGTTTATAGCCTGAGTTTAGAAACACAAGATCAGGCCCAAAGAGTCTGACTTGGCTTTGAATCAGCGACTCCACTGCACGTCTTAAATAAACAGGTGAAAGTAATTGCTTGGGCTGGGACAAAATGCACGAGTTACAATATGCACCTTCTTCCACATGTTTGGTGTGTCTCCCAGGTGGCTTGTGGCAAACTTTAAACGACACTTTTTATGGATATCTTTAAGAAATGGCTTTCTTCTTGCCACTCTTCCATAAAGACCAGTCTTTACCAGTTTGCACACTGATTGTTGTCCTATGGACAGAGTCTCCACCTCAGCTGTACATGTCTGCAGTTCATCCAGAGTGATCATGGGCCTCTTGGCAGCATCTCTGATCAGTTTTCTCCTTGTATGAGCTGAAAGTTTAGAGGGACGGCCGGGTCTTTGTAGATTTGTAGTGGTCTGATACTCCTTCCATTTCAATATTATCACTTGTGCTCCTTGGGATGTTTAAAGCTTGGGAAATCTTTTTGTATCCAAATCCGGCTTTAAACTTCTCCACAACAGTATCTCGGACCTGCCTGGTGTGTTCCTTGTTCTTCATGATGCTCTCTGCGCTTTAAACTGACCTCTGAGACTATCACAGAGCAGGTGCATTTATACGGAGACTTGTTTACACACAGGTGGATTCTATTTATCATCATTAGTCATTTAGGTCAACGTTGGATCATTCAGAGATCCTCACTGAACTTCTGGAGAGAGTTTGCTGCACTGAAAGTAAAGGGGCTGAATAATTTTGCACACCCAATCTTTCAGTTGTTTATTTGTTAAAAATGTTTGAAATATCCAATAAATTTCGTTTCACTTCATGATTGTGTCCCACTTGTTGTTGGTTCTTCACAAAAAAATACAGTTTTATATCTTTATGTTTGAAGCCTGAAATGTGGCAAAAGATCGAAAAGTTCAAGGGGGCCGAATACTTTCACAAGGCACTGTACGTTTTGATCTTAACACTTCAATAAATGTCAAATGGCATTTGGTTTTGGACACTAAATACATATATTAGTTATAATTACTTATTATACAGTAGGCCTATATCACAATATACAGATCGGCCCCTGAGTATCGTGATAAAAGTGTATTGTCCCAGCCCTACAGTAATTGCAATATACTCTGTGTAACAAAATACAAAGCAAGAAGAAGTTTAAGAAGCTTGTCAACTCCAGCTTGTAAAGTGAAAGCCATTATCATTGCCACATCTCTCTGTTTTATCCACATTACATGATTTACATGATGTGAGGCCGAACGCTCCGACTCGTCACATGAATATGTTTCCATGCCAACCCCGGCTACCGTCAATCATCTCCCCAGACCCCGCCCTCAGGTCCGTCTGACTGAACGCTTGGATTACAGCGAGCGGGGGGCGGGGTCAGCGTGAAACGGTGGACAGGAAGTCAGAGAAATCCCAATCTGGATTAAACAGAGAAAGGGATTAACGCCGCAGATGTGGGACATGACAGAATCTCGTCCTTTATCAGACGCACAAGAACAGAAAATACTACTCTAGATATGTCAAAGGAATAATAATATTTATTTATTTATTGGTTTATTTGACAGGGACACATTAATGAACATTTCTGTAAATGTGTATAATGCCAACAACAATTATAAAACATAACATTTGGACTAATATCTCTGTAATGGCTGGACTTATCCACATGAAACAAAAAACGTCACAAAGTCCAACCTCTTCTCTCAGCACCAGTGTTAATTTTGACAACATATTTTAATTTAGTTTTAGTCTTTTGACAAAAATTTAATTGAATTTTAGTCGAGTTTTAGTCGACTAAAATTAAGACACATTTAGTCGACTTTGTATTTATAATATTCATTATAATCATATTTAATCAAGGTCCTGCTTCATGGAGCTGCTCCTCATGAACAAAGCTCAGAGCTGTTCCTTTGGCAGTGAATTTACATGATATGAGGCTCTTTCAGACTATCAATAGAAAATTAGATAATATTAGTCTGTCC
The DNA here is from genome assembly GCA_021464625.1 of Proterorhinus semilunaris. Taxonomy (NCBI): domain Eukaryota; kingdom Metazoa; phylum Chordata; class Actinopteri; order Gobiiformes; family Gobiidae; genus Proterorhinus; species Proterorhinus semilunaris. The sequence continues at coordinate 3,187,074 of CM038360.1, read as the reverse complement.
TTTTCATTTTTATTTAGTCTTATTTTAGTCGACTAAAATATCTGGACATTTTAGTCGTAGTTTTAGTCGCATGAAAAAGTTTTAATTTAGTTTTAGTCCAATTTTAGTCGTCAGAAAAATCACTTTGACTAAAATTAAGACTAAATATTTTAGTCGACGAAATTAACACTGGTCAGCACATAGGGTCACATGACGGTCTCATGTCCGAATGTAGAGACAATATTCAAAATTATGTGCTTGATGTTGGTTAGAATCCAGTCACATCCAAATAATGAGCATTTGAATATTCTCCGTTTTGAGGTTTCTTTCCAAAACCGTGTCTCTCCCGTTGAGTTGTATCGGCCGCTGCTCCACCTATTATAACAGGACAGTCTAGAACACATGTATTAAACACGAGGCCCGCGGGCCGGATCGGTTCGGTTCTGTAAGGGCTTTGAGGGCAGAGTCTAGAGCTGCAGTGTTTGAAGGTCATGTGGCGTTCATGAACCGGATCTCTATTGTGAAAAGTCAAGAGGATGGATCTCCTTGTAGGACCCTGTGCCTTCACCTTTCTTTGCGTGATTACGGTGATCGTTGCGGTTTTTTTATTGCCGTGACTATGAAGCTAATTGGTTCGTTAGCCTCAAATTGGTGCCATCGCTAAAGCTTCAGCCAACGATGAAGAAAGCTTGGACAGTATCGATTCAAACATGTCAGATCTGCATCAGTTGGTTCTTCATACACAGCCTTAAGGAACAGCAATGAGATTTGTTGTTGCTGCTGAAGATCTAACGTTCCCTCTCTCGTTTCCAGATGATGATCATTATGGCCATTGTGGGAGTAATATTTTTCGGAGTGATCTTTAGTGAGTACCATCGGGCGCACATTACATCAACATTAGAAAAGAGCAAGTCATTAAAATAACCAATTCATTTCCTCTTTTTTTAGTGTATTTCTTCTACTGAGCTGATCGTCGACCGTCTACAACCAAACCATCCTCTCAAACCGCTCCAGGACTCAACTCAACAAAAACACAACATCACGAGGGTTTTAGGGGTTCTACTGTCCAACGAAACGAGAGCGAAATTTAATGCTGAATTATGAATATATTTTTTTCTAAATAAAGTGGTTCAACAGCCCATGAACACTTACAAAACAGACAATGCTAACCAGGAAGTGAACGTTGCTTCACGCTACATTATGCTAATGTTAGCTACAAGGGCCGTTTTTCGCCTCTACTGAAAAATGTGCTGTGAAAAAACCTCCATATGGACCCGATCATGGCTCGACTTTATTGGTGTGATAAATATGTTTATAGTCCAGCAGAAAACGACTAAAAAGAGGGATTCCATGAGTGGTTTTCTTCCCCCTCGGCTAGGCCACGCCCCCTCGTATGACGCATTGCCGTCTGTATCTATGCAAACACAACAACTCAACACAAAATATATCTCCTACAATCGTCTCAAATACTCTGGTGTTTCAGACCAATCCCATGGCAGAGTAGACTGTGCTAGGAATATTTTTGGCTAACTTCCTGTTTGGCTAACTTCCTGTTGGCTAACTTCCTGTAGGATAATGACTAGGCTACTTCATGTCCACATTTTTTACATACATTAAAAAAAACAATACAAGATTAAAAAAAAAAAAAACAGAAGAAAACTTTAATAAACGTAAAGCCGAGTGCGTTTCATAATGAGTCGAGATGATGGCGCCATTTTAACATTTGTTAGCGTTATATTAACGCTATAGCCTTTAGCTTCGAGGCTAAAACACTTTGTTATAAGTCTCCTCTGGTGAACCCTGAGTAAAGTTCTTAACATGTTGTGAGTATCCAAATGACATGTACTGTTTAAATATACATTTCAGCAAGACACGGCTAACTCTCCATTGGAATAAACTAGGACAGGAAACGTTAGCATAGCCAAAAGTCATGTTTCTCGGGAAAACACTTTGCACTGGTGAAAACCGGGACTCCTGGGACAGAGCTCGTGTAAATCTGCAGCAAATCACTCCTTTTGGAAAAAAAAAAACTGGGACATCTGGTCACCCTCTACTACAGACTTAAACACACAAATAAAACTTGACCAGAAACAAGTAAATATTTGATTTATTTAATTTGTTGCAGTTTTAGCCTCAAGCTAATCCCACGTTCGCTTGATCCAATTCGTAGCAAATATCCCCGAACTCTTCCCGAATGATTTACACTGAAGCTTTTACTGAAACTGACGTAAATCAATAGGCCATAAAACAAGAGTGTGGTTGATAAGCTGTGAAGTAATTCATTACTGCCCCCTGCCTGTCGATGTGTGAACTGTCACCTCTTCAATTATGTAATTTTCAACAATCTGGAAAAAACGATGAAGCTCGTCCGTTTTGTCTTGTTTGAAGTAAATGTGAGTTTTAAAATAAATGTTTACGAGTCAATGTTTTGAAGAGACTTTTTTCCCCCTTTAGACCTGGAATAAAAATAGTTTCTTCTTCGAGTTTATTGTGAAAAGCAGACATTTGTACAGGGTCTTTAACGCCACCTTGGAAATGTTGTGTGGGCTCCCAGTTGTTCAGGAAATTTCCATCATACCAGAGATGTTCAAAGATCTTCGACTGGACTGAGATGATCAAGTTTCTTTCTTCTTGACTCTTGATGTCCCTGAACCCGATCAACCCAGTCCAGTTGACAACATTTGAAAATCTACACAATCAGTGGCGGTCAAAGTACTTTGTTTCCTTAAAAGTACAGATACTACTGGTCACATATTAAAGTACGTTTGGTCAGTCCAGTTTTTACCTTTAGTGAAAGTACTGAAGAAAGTACGAATCTGTTTACAGAAGTCGTGTTTCACTCACACAGATCTAGGGTTGCAAAATTCCAGGAATCTTCAATGTCGGAATATTGGAAATTATGGGAATTAACAGGGAATATATGGGAATTAATGAAAACAGGGATTTGACACAACTGAAGATTTCTGCCGTTTAGATCTGTCCATAAAGAAGCGTCAGAATCCGATTTGATAGTTTGATAGTACTTAGAAATACCTACAAGGTCTCAGAGAAATCATCTTCGCCGGGTTTGAGACTTAGGCTTTTGGAAATGGAACAGACTCACTGCACGTTTGTTAATGACCAACAGAAAAATTCCATCTAAAATCAGAATATTTACGGCAACACGACGGGGACAAACTTTCTTCCTTGTTGTGAATCAGTGGCATTTGACAGTACTTCTTCACAGCGCCACCTACTGCTCTGGAGCGTGCATTTTAAGGCTTTTACAGTGGGGGGAAAAACGTATTTAGTCAGCCAACAATTGTGTTTAATTTAAGTTCTCCCACTTAAAACAGATGAGAGGCCTGTAATTTATCATCATAGGTCTACCTCAACTACGAGAGGCAAAATGCTTATTTTCTACCATAATTTGCAAATAAATTAAGACATTTTCTGGATTTCTTTTTCTCATTTCGTGTCTCATAGTTGAGGTAAACCTATGATGAAAATTACAGGCCTCTCATCTGTTTTAAGTGGGAGAACTTAAATTAAAACACAATTGTTGGCTGACTAAATACTTTTTTTCCCCCACTGTAAAAGCCTTAAAATGCACCCTCCAGAGCAGTAGGTGGCGCTGTGAAGAAGTACTGTCAAATGCCACAGATTCACAACAAGGAAGAAAGTTTGTCCCCGTCGTGTTGCCGTAAATATTCTGATTTTGGGTGGAATTATTCTCCACTGTAAAATAAAACGCATTTACTATTTACTTTGGAATCTTTATAGAAATGGGAAAAGTTCTCAACAAAAATACTACTCAAGTGAAGTACAGATCGTCAACACTACTCAAGTACAATAAAGTTCCTATAGTTCTTCAGTGATGGAAAGTTGGGCTAAAAACGACACGGGCGAAAGGTTTGGGCCAAATTCTTCTGTTTATTCTTTATTTAGGTCCCAAAAAAACCATCATAATAACATTATATCAATAATATTAATACACAAATTGAAAAAAATTGAGAAAAAAATAAAATAAAATAGCTTTGTGTCCACAGCCTCGGAGTTAGGAAACACTCGGTAAAAAGTCCATTATTTGGGGAGGGGGCGGGCGTGGCTTCAAGCTGTTCGTCAGTCGCTGTGCACCAATCAGGAATGTCAAAGGAAAAGAGGTAAGCGCTTCGTTTACTGCTGAGACATCTGCGGAGAGAGAGACGGAGACTTTAATCAAGCTTTATGTGCTTTTAGGTTCAAGCAGAACATTATTAAAGTGACGTGCTAGAACATTTTAGGCATGTTTGAAACCGACTAAAGCCATGAACTTCTTCCCTTTGTATTTAAAGCCAAAACACACACAAGCTTTTACAGGGTCTGCCATTTTGTTTCCCAAATACTATAAATTGCACAAACAAGCAAAACATGAGGCGAGACCCTGCAGGTGAATGTGGGAAAACAATTGCATTTATTATTACAAGTATAAATATGAAACTTTTGTTGGGCATTACGGATATAAATAATAGGGGAAAAAAATGAAAATGTCTTCACTTTTTAAGATATTACTGCGCGGACGTCGAAGCGCTCCGACGGTGTCATTACGCCTTACAATATAGTTCCCCTTTTTATCAGACAGGTTTAATTTTGTGTGACTAGACCTGGATCGTGTCAATACATTTAAAATTGGGAAAACGTGGCCCCATAGAGGAGAGGAGGCTAAATGCTAACAACAGCTTTGGTCCATTTGTTTCTGAGCGCACGCGTAAAGACCAGACATGTACGCAGCAACTCGTCTAAGCTCAGGTAAGAACACATCTATGTATGGAATAATTCTAATTTCATGTTATTTCTTGGGTTCAAAGCTCAATAAATCTAGCAGGAACTAGAAAAAAAAAATAAAAAATCTTGTTGGGTCCAAGACTGAAAAGTTTGGAGTCTGTAGGAGCTACTAAAGAAGAGATGTTGATTTGTTTTGTAAAAATAGTCGAGCAAGGTCCTCCTTTTCCATCAAATTTTGATTTAATGCCAATGTCGTGCTTTTTGCTGGAGTTTAAAGGCCATATTTTAAATTGATGACAAATGCCTCAAAACTCAAACCTGACCCGTATCTTCACCGGGCTCGTCTCCATGGTGATACACTAACGAGCCGGGTCAGTGATCGTACAAACCCCCCTCGTGTTCACCTGCTGCTGTTGCGTGTGCGTCTCGGGCCCCCTGCTGGCCAGGCGGCTCAGGATGTTCCTCTCCGACATCTGCAGCCTCACGGCGACCGGCGGTATCCGGGCGATGGTTGCCGGGAGACGGGTGACATCGGCCTTCATGTCGCTTAGCAACTCCTCCAACTGTTTCAGCACTGGAGACGAAGTTTGGACACGGATTAAAGACGTCACCCAATCTGTGTCAATCATTCTGGACTCATATTTATATATGCATTAAGTGAAACATTACCAACTAGCAAAGTTCATTTTAACCTCTTGACCCCCACCTGAACCAGTTTGGCTTCACCCAAATCTTAAAGCTTCTTCTAAAGTGTCAAAATGTAAGAAATGCAAAAAAAAAAAAAAGTTAAAAAGTGCCACAAAAAAAGTGTCAAAAAAAATAAAACTAAATAAAAAAACGTGAAAAAAAAAAAAGAGAGAAGACCACAACAACGCAAGGAAAAAGATCAGCTTTGCCCAAATCTAAAATGTTACAGCCTATATGAAAGCTGGACTGGAGAAAATGCAGTCGACAAAGGTCACCCCAGCAAATTGCAGTTCACCGTTTAGCCATGAGGGGGCAGTACACACACGGTTTTTGGAAAGGAGCGAAACAGCGGACAGTTCTAAAACATATTTACATTGGTTTGGTCTTTAAGTGCAATTCCAAAAACAGACGTCCCCATTATCGATTTCGTATGGATTGTTTAAAACGAGCCTCGACCCGGTTCCAGATCTCCGGGGGCCGTTACCTTTGTGCAGGACGGCGTTGGCCGGCTTGTTCCCGGACATCGACTCTTTGCTCAGATGCTGGTGCGACTCGGCGAGACACTCCACTTCACTGAAGCGAGTGTTGAGGGCCATGGAGGGGTGGGACGGGTCCTCGGACATGTTCAGATACGCCGCTCTGCGCAGCTGCTCCTCGATCACCAGCGCCTGCTCCAACAACTGGGGGAGGACGAGAAGGTCACAGAACGTTCAGCTTTTGCTCAAGTCATCTGATCCTAATCACAAACACGGCGTGAGGTTTCAGGACCTGGACAACCGTCATTCTGAGGGTTACAAGGAACTCCTGCAGGAGAACCTCGACCCGTTTAAAGCCTCAAGCTCAGACGCTCTTGGTACCGTACTTTTATTCCTTTTTTTAAAGATGCCAGTACTTTAACGATACTTTTTCCAATACCTATACTAAAATATTTGTCGTCTCAAAACCAGAAAACAGAATAATAATGTGTGGACGGGTTCATCTCCAATGTGAAGAAATGTGAGAAAAATGGGGAATAATTTAGGGGGAAAATGGGAGAAATGGTGCCACAAAAATGGGGCAAAAATAGGGAATAAATTGAAAAAAATATTAGCATTAAAAAATAAACATTAGGGAAACGAGAACATATTTGGGCCAAATTAAGAAAAAATTGTCATTTTCTTAAAAAAGCTTTATTTTTCCCGATTCCTTGTACAAAAACCTGGCAGCAAAACAAATCCAAGTTTTGTTTGTTTTTTCCCCACACGGGAGGTTTGGATTTCTCATTTGGAAACTGCATTTTGTATCGACTGGGAAGGTCTTTGTGTGATGTAAAAATCTAAATTTAAAGTGTGATAAATGTAAACACATGTATTGAATCTGGGAGGGGCCTATACCTTTTCATGAATCAGAAAAATGGGAAATTGGGCTAATGGCTGCTCGGCTAAGGTTAACCAACAATATTAAAAAGCTCTTCCGGACTAGGGCTGGGCCATATCGTATCGCACATCGTTATATAATGTTTTGATATCGTTGTAATTTTTTATATCGTTGTGGACACGATATAATTTATGTTACGCTCCGTCAGAGCAGCATAAACGGTGACTGTAGAACACGGGGACACGAGCTGAAAAAGTAAAATGAAATGAAGGATGTAAACTGCTTGAGTAGATCATATTTGGAAGACAATTATGCCGTAAAAGAATAAAATATCACTGAATGAATCTTCCCAATAGGCGTAAGGCTGAAATTTTGAAGTAATTCGTCCATTGTCAATTATATCGTCAAATATATCGTTATATTTATTTTTTCATATCATGATATAGATTTTAGGCCACATCGCCCAGACCTATTCCGGACAATGACCATTTCTGATCCAATATGAATTTAATATGTGCCGTCATCTGCGCCTTTACCTTGAAGCGTCTGGCCAGGAACTTGTTCTTGATTTCCAGGAAGTTCCCTCGGCTCATCTCTCCTTTGAAGGGCTCGTTGAGGATGGCGAACTTGGCGTCGTTCTGGATGTCCTGCCAGCGAGCGTATCCGTGTCTGAGGGGGGGCGGGGTCAAGGGTCGACACAGAGGGTAGAACAGGAGGGGAAAGGGTGAACGTTTTCTAACCGCTAAAGCGTGACTCTGAAGGATACTGGATGATGCCCGACAGCAGCCAGTAGTCGTGGCGCCGGTGCCAGATCTCGTTGGTCTTCTTGGTGACCGTCGCCGCTCGCTCCTCGTTCTGCCACAGCGAGTGCAGCTCTGTGGAGACGCACAGGGGTCAACCTCAAAACAAAAGTCTCCTATATTTTCATTTTCCTACATTATTTACACTTTTATTGACAAATTGGGGACAATAATGGAGAAACAATGAGGAAAAACTCGTAAACATTGGGGAAACAAATAGGTGGCGTTCACGTGACATCACAACCTTCTAAAGATCCTATAGTTTAACATTGAGGCGGAGCAGCTGAAAATTCAATGGCTGTAACCATAGTAACGCTCAAAATGCAAAATTTCTAGTCTTAAATCGTTGCTAATTTCTCTGTAATTCCTGAGGCCAAATCACATGAAACAAAAGCTGTCACAAAGTTCAAAGTCATGTCTTCCAGCTCATATGAACATATGTCTAATTTTTTTTTCACAAAGGCGTCCAGAAGTGGAGACGATATTCAATAACGTGCTTGATGTTGGCCAGTAGGAAGGACTTTCAGCCATAAACTCACATGTCAGGTTTGTGATGATCAGAGAAAACATTTGGATATTTCTTTCTGAAACTGTTTCTCTCCCATAGAGTTGTATCGGCACCTGCCCTCACACTGAAATACAATTCAATGACGTGAACGCAACCTATTGGGAAGGTGTTTTTTCTGCCCTTCTGTAGTTTGTCAAACATCTCTCTGAGCGACAAAGCGATTTTCTCCAGTTCGGCTTCACCCAAATCTAAAAGCTTCTCGATTGGCGCTCACAGCCCATAGGCCAGAGTGACTCCTCATTTCAAAAGACCTCGTTATGTTTTATGGTCTTTTAGCCTCGTTTTGCTCCCGATTTAGTATTTTTTTCCCCCCCCATCTTGTTTTGACACCATTTGAAGACAAACTTCTGATGATTCACGTTAAATATTTTTCTAATAATAATCATTGCAACATTTTCCCCCATATTGTCCATTGAAAGAGTGACTGTGGGGGATAATTAATGCTCAAAGTCTCCTCAGTTACACATCATTTCTCTCCTACAAACGTGCAAATGCAGAAGCGTCTGAACCTGTGAAGCCGCCGTCGGCGATGTTGAACATGAATCTGCTCTTGGCTTTCTTCTTGTCGTCGCTCGCGGCCGACGGCTCTTTGTCTTTGCTGCTGTTCCCGTTCTGCAGCTTCTCCTCGGGCTTCACCTCCTTCACGTCTTTATCGTCCGACGACTTCTCCTCCTTTTTCTCCTCGGGCACCGGAGTCGTGTCCATCTTCTCCACCTTCTCCTCCTTCTTCTCCTCTGCGGAAACAGCAAAAAGGCACAATTAAAACACAAGTGATGGACAGTCTTCGTCTGCGGGACCGCACGGGAAAAGCTGTTGCACGTTTTGTCCGTTACTTACGGTAATGGCAGAAAACACTAATCGAGGAACGAGAGGAAATGAAAGTTTGAAAAACGTGCTGCCGGGAGAGGCTCGTCAACGGCGATTGTTCAGAAGTGACACCGAGGATGAAGAGTTCAATGGATTTAGTGATTTGGAGAGTTTGGTTTGTTCTTTATGCTATAGTGATCTGATCTGTTTATGCTTCATGTAGCGAACCATCGATGTGTCAAGTTTTGGCTCGAGTCCTGACAAGAACCAGGAAATACGACCATATTAGTCCAGTGCTCCGGTCCCTGCACTGGCTTCCTGTCACTCAGAGAATAGAATTTAAAACAGCTCTGCTTGTGTACAAGTCTTTTCATGGTTTAGCACCAAAGTCCATCTCTGACATGTTAGAGCCGTATGAACCATCTCGGGCCCTGAGAACTTCAGGGAGGGGTCTCCTGGTGGTTCCCAGAGTCAGGACTAAACACGGTGAGGCTGCGTTTCAGTTTCATGCAGCTAAAATCTGGAACAGTCTTCATGAGGATGCGAGACAGGCCTCAACTCTGACAATGTTCAAATCCAGGCTGAAAACAGCTCTTTTTACCCGAGCAGATGAAAACTGAAAGTATTTTATCTGCACTCGTGCCTTTTACTGTCATTGATGAACTTCATGTTGATGTTTTATTGATTTTATCTGTTTTCTTGTAACTTTATGCAACTGTGAAGCACTTTTGAATTGCCTTGTGTATGAATTGTGCTCTACAAATAAACTTGCCTGGTGCGACTTAAACTCCGGAAAATACGGTATTCATTTTACAAGATTATGTCGTACAAATAGTGAGTAATGTCATTATTTTATAAGTAATTTAGATTTTAACCTCCGCAATAACCGAGAGCGTTTTCTTCAGTTCAGCGTTAAGGCCTCATTTGAAAATCGAAAACTTTTTTGTTGCTCGTTTTCAAGAAGCTTTAAGGTTTGGGTAAAGTCAGAATGTGCTCGGGTCAGGCGGGGGTTAAGAGGTTAAACAGTACTTTTCAGCATAAAGCGTCTCAATGTTTTTGATCATTTAATCAGATCACCCATTGATTTCAGGGTTACATTTACAATTTTACCTTTCATCTCCACGTCCTCCGCCTTGACCTCTGACCCCTCGCTCTTCTCCGCGGCGTCGCTCTTCTTCTCCTCAGCGGCGTCCGGGCCGCGCTCCTCCGCCTCCTTCTCCTTCCCCTCCTCGGGCTCTTTGGTGCCGTTGGTCGTGGCCGTTTCCCCGTTGGACGCCTTGTCGTCCGCGGGCTCCTGGCCGCTCTTCTTCTTCTCCGCCGCCGCCTCCTCCTTCTCCTCGTCGTCCGGGATCGCGATCACCTGGAGGCGAGGGGAGGTTTGTGTCAATACGGGCGACTTTGGACGAGATCCGACACAAACGGGGACTCTCTTCCAGTTCACCAGAGTCCAGCCCTAGAACGGGGACACTTTGAGGCAGTGTTAATTTATAACATATTTTTATTTAGTTTGAGTCTTTTGACGAAAATGTAATTAAATTTTAGTCGAGATTTAGTCAAAAAAAATATAAATTTAAGACACATTTAGTCGACTTTGTATTAATAATATTCATTATAATCATATTTAATCGAGGTCCTGCTTCATGGAGCTGCTCCCTCATGAACAAAGCTCAGAGCTGCTCCTTTGGCAGTGAAGTTACATGATATGAGGCTCTTTCAGACGGTCAATAGAAGTTTGGATGATTTTAGTCTCTCTTTTCATTTTTATTTAGTCTTATTTTAGTCGACTAAAATATCTGGACATTTTAGTCATAGTTTTAGTCGCATGAAAAAGTTTTAATTTAGTTTTAGTCCAATTTTAGTCGTCAGAAAAATCACTTTGACCAAAATTAAGACTAAATATTTCAGTCGACGAAATTAACACTGGTTTGAGGAGATTTTAAAGTTTTATTGTTGTATTTAGTGAAACATTTGAAAAGAGGCTTTGAGACTCAAGGGAAAAATCTGTATAAAAAAAGTTTCTTGTCACCAACTAAGTATATTTAAAAACATTGATCACTGTAGAAATGTTTCTTACCTCATTCTTCGAGTCTTTCCCGTTCTTCTCTGGTTCCGTCTCTTTCTTCACGTCTTTCTCTCCGTCTTTCGCCGCGTCCTCGCTCTTCGTCTCCTCCACTGCGAACATAAAAACACACCGGTTCATAAAAACGTGTCTGACTCAAACGGTCGTTCATAAAAGTCTCCGCTGTACCGTTGTCCTGCCCCGGGGCGGGGGTGTTGGGCTGCGTGTCCGCGGGCGTCCCGGTGGACGGGGTCTTTCCCGGGGACTCGGGCTGCGCCGCCGCCCGTTTGGCCTCCTCCAGCTCCGCCATCCAGGGCATCGACCACTGCCCGTTCACGTGCTCGAACTCCTGCACCTGAGCAGACGGAGGTGAGGCCCGTGAGTCCGCGGGGGGAGGACGGGGGGGGGGGGGGGGGAGACGACGTGGATTTAGGGGTGGGCGATATGACAAAAATAGAATATCACGATTTTTGAATTATAAACTCCCGATTTCGATTTTATCACGATTTTTTTATAGTAACTAAAATAACTTAAATGACACACTGAAGAAGAAAAATATTGAACTAATATACTAATTTATTCAACTTTGTGATAATCAACAAAGCAAAAATAGACTTAGAACTACAGAAAACTAACTCTACATTAAAAAACACAATAAAATTCCAGACAATAAAAGTAAAATATAACACTAAGTTTGGTAAAGGCTTGTTGTTCGTGTCTGTTGTTGTTTGGCGTCTTTTCTGAGACGTTTCTCTCATGACGTCGAGCTGCTCTGTTGCTGTCTGACCCTTTCACAATAAGAGTCTGACTAAAGCGATAACATGCTGTGTCTTTTATTGTGTAAAAGGCTAACCGGAAGCAGATCGTTACCATAAGTTATTACTTGACCAAGTAATTCACCAAAGTTGAACAAGTCTTATATTTTAAAGACATGGATAAACAGCATTTGTGAACCCGGCCCAGGATTTAAATTAAACAGATGAGAAGATGCGGCGCCTACAGAACTGTGAGGACGAAGGACACGCTCGCTTCTTCGCACATGTGCCGCCAGGTAAATAAATAAACACACGCTGAGCAGAGCAGCAGCGTTACGGGGGAAAGACGCATAAATACCTCTGAAATAGAGACAGAACGCTGGGTTTAAAAGCTCCAGATTGAGGAGCCTGGTCCTGTATGTGACTGTAGAGGAGCGGCTGCCAAACGCTCACATTAGCGTCTGACATTAGCGTCTGACATTGCGTAGCAGAACGTTAGCGGCTTGTGTTAGCTTCACTGACGGTGAAAAGAGTCAACTTTGCGGAAGTGCATAAAACCGTGATAAAACGATCCCACAAAAATGACAGATCGTCAGCTCTGGAGATCGTAAGACGATCTAATATCGTCATATCGCTCTACGTGGATTCCTACCTTTTTGCGGATGAGGGACATGACGCCGATGCGCGTGAGGACGTGCTGTCGGGACAGTCCTTCTCTCGGGACGCCGTCGGCGAAGGTCTCGGCGCCGTCGGCTCCGGGTTCACACAAGTGACGCATGAACAACGACACGTAGGCTCTGAGGAGGAAGAACGTTTAGATCCAGCGGCAGAAGAGTTCATGTATAAAGGGCATTTTCATTTTTATCCTATGTTTGTCCCACTTGAATGTTTGTTAATGAACTCACTTGAACTCCTTCTCGGTTTTCCCGCGCAGGTCTCTGACGAGCCACTGCGTGGTGAAGGCGTCCTGTGGAGGCATCCCATAACGCATCACTGCGTTCAGGAAGGCCTTTCGCTGGCGGGAGTTGAAGCCCAGCACCTGCAGGAAACGCGCGAGAATTACAAACCACGAACCAGCTCCAGTAGGGTCATACGGCAGCAACACGTCCAACGTTTATGTTGCCACACACTATTTTTAATTCTGCAAATAAGTCAGTTTAGATTTAATTTCTTAAAGATTTCCAAGCGCTCATTCTAACGCCGCCATGTAGCTTCAGCATCGTTGTTTCGTCATCAGGATTACTCATCTTGGGGAACGTTTACAGGACACGAGTTTCTGTCACGTAATGTCTTTATGTAAATGTTCATTTCAGCCATGATCAGAAACTGCAGGTGTGTATAATCTTTTTTTTTCCGTTTCATTGTTTTGTTCCACTATATTCCAGTCTCAGCAGAGATGCCCAGACTTCCCGATCCACACACACACCTCCTCCAGCTGTTCTGGGGGGACCCCGAGGCGACACCAGGCCAGCTCGGAGACATAGTCCCACCAGCGTGTCCTGGGCCTTCCACGAGGCCTCCTCCCAGTGGGACATGCCTGGAGCACCTCCCGAGGGAGATGCCCTAGCCACCTCAGCTGCTCCTTTCGACGTGAAGAAGCAGCGACTCTACTCCGAGCTCCTCCCGGGTAACTGAGCTCCTCACCCGATCTGAAGGAAACTAATTTCGGCCGCTTGTATTCGCGATCTTGTCCTTATTCCTTGAGAAATGGTTGTTGTATTGATTTTGAGGGTGGGTGTTTATGAGCTCTTGCTTCAGCCCACTCCTTTTGAGCCGAATGTTTACTGCTCAAATAAACAAACAAAAAACTAAACGCAATGAGCAACTTGAGCATTTTGTTTTGAGCAAAATTCAACCAAAAGCAACATTTGATTTGGACCAAATGTGTATTTTTGCAGATACTTGCGTGAAAGCGTTTTAGACATAATGCCAGTTTCACGGCCTTCATTTTCGCACAGTTTGCTTGAGGACTTTCAATGCCCCGTGGAAACCTTGTTGTAGCGTAAACGGATTCTTGTTCTGAGAAAAAGCGACTGCCTGGACTGACCTCAATGTTGCCTCCCACCCTGGCCAGCAGGGGGGGCAGTGGCTTGTCCTTGTCGTTCCTCAGGCCCTTCCTGCCCGGTCTGCGGGAGTTGTTCGCTGAAAACACACAGGACATCACTGTTTTAGCTCTGGATTATAAACACTGACTTATTTGAGCTGGCTTTAGGTTCAAGCTGAGGAAGACATTTAGATTATTTATTTTCCCCATTTTATTTACTCATTTGATTCACGTGACATAAAATATCAAACAAAACTGCTAAGTCCAAGTAGCTTGAATGAAGAGGAGAGAGAAGAGCTCGTATTTAACTTTACGTCATCCGTTTTGGGCTGGGTACCGTTTTTTTCAATCCCGACGCCTGAACTATACTTTTTCCCCCCAATACCTATAGTAAAATATTTGTCGTCTAGAACCAGAAAACAGAATAACGTGGGGAAAATCTGCAAATCACAAGATCGGGTTCATCTCCAGTGTCAAGAAATGTGTGAAAAATGGGGAATAATTTGGGGGGAAATTGTGGCAAATTGAGGAATAATTGTGTAAGAAAAAAATGGAGCAAAAATAGAAAAATGGGGGAATAAATGAGCAAAAAATGTGTGAAAAATGTGTAAAAAAATGGGAATAATGGGGCAAATGGACAATTTTCTTTTTTTATATGCGAAAAAAAAATGGCAACATTTTTGGGAAAACTCATTTATTTGAGCTGAAAAAATCATGTCACTTCCGTTAATGCTGGTCCAAAAGCATAAAAACGTTGTTCCAAAAGATAATTTTTTCAATACCAGCAGTATATCCAAAAAAAATGGAGCAAACATAGAAAAATGGGGGAATAAATGGGGTAAAAAATAAGCAAAAATTAGGGAAAAATGTGTCAAAAAAATAAAATAAAATAAGTTTAAAAAAAATGGGAATAATGGGGCAAATGTTGGACAATTTTCTCTTTTTTTTTTTATTAAAAAAATTAATTAAAAAAAAGGCAAGAATTTGGGGAAAACTCATTTATTTGAGCTGAAACGATCATGTCACTTCCTTTAATGCTGATCCTAAAGCATAAAAACTTTTATCCAACTTTTCAATACCAGTAGTACATACCAGACTGGTATGATTCAACGGTACCCAGCCCTAGTTCTGTTGCTTCATCTTTCCCCCCCCCAGTATTTACGATCACCATCAAGACGGGGATGAAGGAAATTAGATACTGTACCTGAAACTAACATTTGAGTAGTTTTATTTTGAAGGAAAGTGCGCTCCACATTTTGCACATGTGGCCGTGATCAGGACCGCGTTCCCGCTCTTACCTTCCGATCTCTCGTCGAAGTCCTCGTCTCCCTCCTCGGACGCCACGGAGTAATCGGACTGGCCGTCGGACTGGTCGTCTTGCCACTCGGCTGCGGTGAAACCCCAGAGGAGTGTCATTTAAAAAGCTCCAGGAAACACAAACAACTATACTACGACTACAGAATTAGCTGCACAGACACACAGACTCTCTCGTATAAGAGATGAAATGACCTCTGCCCGTGTCCTCCTGCGAGCCGTCGTTGTAGTTGACCTGCTTGCGGATGCGTTTGCCTTTGCCCAGGTTGCGGGCGAGGTCTTCCTGCTGCTGCTCGTAGTGATGCCGCAGGAGCTTCTCCCAGTAGTCGGGGTCCACGCTCTCCTCCTGCTTTATGATCTCCCGCTGCACCTCCTCCTCCTGCGGGACACGCATTTAAAAACATTTACCGACTTGTCAAAGTACATTAAAGGCAAAGGTGAACAAGGCATTGTGAAAAAAAGATTTACAATAGAAATATGGCATGTCTGTTATAACGGGTGTGACCAGTGAGGAATAATGTTCACATTACAGTGAATACATTTGTTTTTTTATTAGAAATCCTGTTTAAGTGGTTTCATTTTAAGATGATTCTGCTGAAGCTGCGTCTAATATTAAGTGTATTGAAGGTATTGAAGGTACTACATCAGTAAAACAAGTTTTACACTAGCCTGGAAATCTAGAACATTTTGCTTGGATCTAGACTCAAAAGTGCACGTTGCTTAAAAATGTTTATAATTTAGAACATTTTGCTTAAATAAAGCAACATTTAAGGAAAATACCCCACAATGTTTCATAATATAAGAATTCTTAAATTTTCGGAGGACATTTTGCTAAATTTAGTGTTTCTTGTTTTATAATAAGAAAATTATTCTAGAAATAAGAATTCTTAGCAAGAAATGCTAAATGCTTTTGCTTAAAACAAGACAATTTTTTTCCCCTTGTTTTTAAGAGGGAACTTTTTGCAGTGCGGGATTGTGGCGCCTTCAGGTACAGTTGTTGAGATGGGAACTTTAATAGAGATATTGTACATAGGACTAATCGTCCCCTCGTTCTGTGCACTAGATCTTCAAAGGTTTAACCACTGTTTTTTCAATGATAACCTTAAAGGACAACTAAGCACCAAATCAACTTTTTTGAGCTTATAAACTGCATTAATATGTTTCTTATAGTGCTCTCTACATGTCCTGGTCAATTTTTTGACATTTTAGTGCAAATTAGATAAAATCTCACTTTTGAGCCTAAAATCGTCTGTGTAGCGCCCTCTCTACATTTTCGGCTGCACTACATTTGAATCTCGGGCCCGTCCTCCCCATTGGCTCTGCAAGCGGTGTGACGTCACGTTGTGTGTGTGACGTCCGTCGCTCTGCTGCTCGGGGTATAAAAGTAGCCAAGTGTCGCACACGCCCCCGTAGCGAGTTGGAGTTGGAATAGCGAGCGAGCGTTTTACATCGATTTTCAAGTTAGCAATTTATTAGCATAGTATTTAGTTAGTTCTTTAGCGCAGCGCTTCTAGTGCAGTAACTTTAGTCAGGTAGTTTAGTAGCTGTTTTGTGACGTGAGCCCAACATGCCGGTCACAGAGCGGCCAGGGACCGGCCGCACAGAGCGGCCAGGGAGCGGGAGGATGAGGAGAAAAGACCCGAGACAGGGATTTGATCTACAGGCTCCGCTCCGTGTGTGAACCACAGCACTCACATCCCCGACATCTCCTCCTTAAAAAAGACAAATGTAACCCCAAAATAGCCAGATTCACTTATTTAGTGACATGGCTGGATGTTTTCACGTTGAAACTACAGACACGATAAAGCTGTATCGGGCAGACAGCGCTCATCAGGGCTGTCCGTGCTTATGAGACGGGGCTGAGGGCTTTTTACTGTAATCTCCCCCAGGGAGAGCTCACAGACACCGGGGGCAGCGGTTAGCCATCCCCTGCCTTCGAGGCTCAGAGCGGGGCAGAGTGTGACTGAGTGTCCGCTAAAGGAGGAGGAACGGGGAGATACGAGCGCCAAATGTCCGCCGCGTGTGCTCGGCATGTAGCCGGTACGACGGGCTCGAGAGTCCGGGACAGTGACGCCACATGTCCGGAGAAGCTAGCCGGTGCGAGAGGCTGAAGTGTCCGGGAAAGTGACGCCACATGTCCGGAGAAGCTAGCCGGTGCGAGAGGCTGAAGTGTCCGGGAAAGTGACGCCACATGTCCGGAGAAGCTAGCCGGTACGAGAGGCTGCAGTGTCCGGGTGGCTGCAGTGGCGCCACATCGTCTAAATGCGGCATAACGGGAGTCAGTCAGTCCCGGTCACACATGGTCTGAGACTGTCAACAGAGCAGAGACCGCCCACACACTCCCCCTCCCCGCGTCCCCCCAAAGCCTCCCGCCACGCCTCTTTCGCTGAGTTTTTTGAATTTTGGGAGTGGGTGGAGTAAGATCTGGAAGGGGTGTTTAGTAGCTCTTTAATCAGAAATACAGTTTAGAACTTTAATGTGATATTCATGAATATTTAGGTAAAACTGGTGTTTTTAATGGAATACCTACAGAGGTGCGTTCCTCCAGTGTCTAACATTGTGTTAAAGGCTCTGAGGATTAGAAAACTCTCGTGCATTTATGCTAGCACTGCTGAGAAGCTATAAAACCTGAAGCTAAAGGCTAATAGCTTAACGCTAACAGTCCTGAAGCTTTTAGATTTGGGTAAAACTGAACTGGAGAAACTGTACTCGTTCAGGCAGTAAGAGGTTAAGAACAGTCTAATGTTTAAGTTTTTTAAAGCAGATTCTTTGTTTTATTTACGCTAAAACGTGGACAGGAAGTACTTTTTACTCTACACTGACCAACAGGAAGTCAGCCATTACCATTCAGCGCACAGACTATTGTAGGGTTTTGTTAGTTATATAAAGCAAAGAGCAGTTCATTTATTTAAAGAAAACTAAGCGCTATTAAAAAAACGTCTCAAATCCAACAACGACGCAATATTTGAGTTAATTCTCACCTCCTCGTCCTCGTCTTTGACCACGTACTGAGCCACTTTGAAGGAGCTCAGATACTCGTTCATGCTCTGCAGCTCCGTGTCGTCCGTGGCGTCCTGGTTTCTGTCCAGCAGGCGGGTGATGGCTTTGTCGTCGTAGTGGATGACGCTGCTGTCGTCCTCCTTATTCTCTCCTGAAGACGAGATTCAAAAAAACTCATTCAAGACATTTGGCTCCAGTTTGACGTCGGGCACTGGTAAAGGTGACCAGTGTGGCATCGGGAAAAAGCTTCAGGTACTAATGGTATCAAAAAGAAATATTCAAGTTTTGATGCTGTTGGTCATAAAAAAAATAAAAAATAAAGTGGAAAAAAATATTATAATAATCCAAAAAAAAAAAAGGGAAAGGAACATTTTTTTCTTCTAATCATCAAAAAAAAAAAGAAGTAAAAAAAGGGGTAAAATAAATTTGACAAAATAAATAAAGAATAAAATATCACTGAATGAATCTTCCCAATAGGCGTAAGGCTGGGATTTTGAAGTAATTCGTCCATTGTCAATTATATCGTCAAATATATCGTTATCGTGATTTTTTTTTCATATCATGATATAGATTTTAGGCCGTATCGCCCGGCCCTAAAACCAGGTATCGTCAAAGTACAAAGCTCGCAGAATCTGAATCACCTTCTTGCTCATCCTTGAACAGCTCCTCCGTCCCGAACTTCAGGATGTCGTCCAGTTCCTGCTTGGACATGGAGCCGGTCTTGGAGCCGAGTCCGGGGCGCACCACCAGGTGAGTCAGCATCATCTTCTTCTTAGCCACCTGTGAAACCCCACAGGAGGACAGATTCAAATCAAAACGTCTTCAATAGGAACAGTAAAGGCGAGTGAACCCGCGACGTCACCTGAGTGATCCGCTCCTCCACCGACGCCTTGGTGACGAAGCGGTAGATCATCACCTTCCGGTTCTGCCCGATCCGATGAGCTCGGCTGAACGCCTGCGGGAAAACACGGCTCAGAAGGTTAGCATCGGGACGTCACGAAGAGGCGAGTGTGTGTGTGTCTCGGACCTGGATGTCGTTGTGCGGGTTCCAGTCGGAGTCGTAGATGATCACGGTGTCGGCCGTGGCCAAGTTGATGCCCAAACCTCCCGCCCTCGTGGACAAGAGGAAGGCGAACTGCTGAGCGCCGGGAGCTGAGAGACAAACACACGGCAGAGATAATAATACATCGGTTTTTATATACACTCAAAGATGCTTTACATTATTCGTTCACTCCATACTTGATATATGAAAGAAAAGTCCTTAAAGAGTAACTAACCCCCCCCTTCCAGAGCCTCAAGGACTAAGGGGCACGTGAGAGGGGGGAGGGGTCTGGGTCGATGATTGACAGGCCCGAGTCATCGGACTTTACTTTCCAAAGTAATGCTCAAATATAAGTTATTTTAAATATTATATCGACACAGACATTTATATGGTTAGTCTGGAGTTATACGTGATTTGCCTCAGGTGCCCTGTGGAGCGGGTCAGACTGTTTTTAATGCATGCTAACTGATACCATAGACATGCGCTAGCCTAGCATTAGCCTAGCGCCACTAAGTTCTTCAAATATAAGAACTGCATGAATTTAAGAAAAAAAATATCTCCAGACATCAACAACACTAACTAGGAAATGAGGCCCTGTGTCAAAAATCCTGAAATATCCCTTTAAAATACAAATCATGAATAAACTCATTATAAGTCACAGAGTTTGAATGTTATACACAGACATTCGCTGTCCTTTAACTGATGGCAAACTCACTTATAACGCCAGATATAAATGTTTATGTCGATAGAATAATTTTAACCATTTTCCATTTAAAATAACTTTTATTTGTACACAGTATAAACAATATACACTAAAATCTAGCAATAAAAGCAACTAATGACTAAAACTACAATATTCAACAACAACAACGCTATAACATTACACAATTATCTAGAATACAAAAAGCTTTGCTAATCATTTATAAGAGGGGAGGAGCCCAGCCAACCCTAACTCCTCCCCGTTGGTCTATATATTCAGCTGCGGCCAAAGTGGGACTTTTGTCGCTGACGAAGCCTTTTGGATGAGAGGCGAAACGTTTGAAGACTTCAACTACTGAGTACAGAAGATGACCTTCATTGAAGATGGACAACTCCTGTACGACTGAGAACTTACACAGACACTCATTTATAAAAGTTTATCAGCAAAAAAAAGGGAGTTTCCCTTTAACCTCTTAACCCCACGCCTCATTTGAAAGCTAAGACCTACAAACCTAATCTCAACTGATCTTTTTCCCTTTTTTGTTGCACCTTCATGAACACATTTTCATCCTCGTTTCCATTGTTATTTTGACACTTTTACATTCGGGTAAAGCCAAACTGAAGAAAATGTGCTCAGTTCAGGTGGGGGTTAAGAGGTTAAAGTACAACTCCGGGGTTTGAAAAAAAAAAAGCCTATTTTAAAATGATGGATAATGTGTTCTTTAAAAGCAACAGGAAATCAAAACTGGGACAAGGCGCCTCACCGTTGAACCGGTCGATGGCCTCCTGCCGCAGCCCCCCCGTGATCCCGCCGTCGATTCGCTCGTATTTGTAACCCTCATTCTCCAAGAAGTCCTCCAGCAGGTCCAGCATCTTCGTCATCTGAAGGAAAGCGCAGGATGAGCACAGTGTGAACCGAACCTCCCGAGTCCATCCCGGCGTTTTACCTGCGAGAAGATGAGCACCCTGTGGCCGCCGTCCTTCAGCTGCCTCATCATCTTCTGCATCAGCAGGAGTTTCCCCGACGCCTTGATCAGACCCTGGTTCTCGTAAATACCGTTCGGCAAACGAGGAGCCTCCTGTTTCGACGGAGAAGGAAAAACGCATTTAAAATCCATTCATTGCCGGAAAAAAATGAGCGGAACCAAAGTTTTTTTTAACGGTATATGTTTTTGGAGGAGAAACATCAGAAAAGAGCAAAATCCCAGAGACACCAGTACATTCTTTTCGATACCGGTACTTTAACGATACTTGGTTCACGATACCGAAATAAATCGGTCGTCTAGAACCAGAAAACAGAACAATAACGGGTTCATCGCCAAGGAAAATTTTCCCCCAAAATAATTTGGGGGAAAATTGGGAGAAATTGAAGCAAAAATAAGAAATCGTGTAAAAAAAGAAAAATTAAAGAAATTATATATAAAAAAGTGGAAAAAATATTAACAATAAAAATTTGCAACAATTATTTTAAAAAAATTGCAAAAATGAGGGGAAAGAAAAAAAATTCAGAAATACAGAAAAAACAATGGGAAGAAATGACTGCCCAGTATTATCGGAAGTTTAAAATGACAGCAGCTTGACCACGGACGACGCTGCTGTCTGTTAAAATGAACGAGCACTTTGGAGCAGGGAGTGACCGAGTGATGGAATTACAGTAACGCACAACGATGAACTGTTATGTACGACCTGGCAGCTCGCTGTGGAGACGGACAATAGATGGACTTTATTTCTGGGAGGAAAAGGGATGACCTGTGAAGGGAACTACCTGCTCTGGAGAACTGAACTAAAGCTGAGACCAAGTAAAAGCTAATTCATTATAAATGTATGAACTGTTACTGGAATAATTCTCGTCTTCCTGAGAGGAGGTTTGAAGCAGCTGGACCTCTTATCCCTCCTACGCCGTCAACACTTCCCTTCAAGGCCAAGCCACGGAGCTAAACTTGATGAGGACTGAGCGCTCTGGGAGTCACATATGGAGAACTTCCTTTAATTCTGTCCCTGGACCAACAGCATCAAAACCTGAATCTAAAAACAGATACATTTTTTTCGGTACCCGCTTTCGTTATTTTTATTATTCGATACCAGACTGGTATTGTTTAAAGCTAACCAGTCCTTTTTGTTTGTTTTATAATAAAAGGAAAAAAAGGCTTTTGTCGCTAAAGCAAAGCTCACACAAAGACACTCGGCGCTCACAGCACAATGAATAAAGGGACTGTCGTCATCAGCGTAATTATCTTCCCGTGACTTCCAGGAAATGGTTCTTAAAATGAATCACTGACGTCGCTGATCTCGTGCAAACGCCCATAAAAACACCAAACATGTTTTTTATCAGCAAATCGTGTCAAAAGAAGAAGTCCTACAAACGAGACTAGATCAGGACCAAAACTAGACAAAAGTTAAACTAAATTCATAAAACCCCACACAAAAAAAAACGGAACTTTTGTAAATGTTTAGGTCTTTTGCAAAAAGGTGGAAATCTCAGCAAATATGAGACTTTGGTGATTAAAATTCTTGGATATTTTGATTAAAGGCGTGTTTTCCATGATATATTTGTAAAACTCAACTCTCCCGCACAGTGCAAACACTCCTAAAGATTGAAATGTGCTACTTTGACCGTATTTCACGAACCAAAGCAGCCACGGGGAAGAGGTAGGGATGGTTGCAGCATTTCTTCAGATCCATGACGACGTTGAGCAGCGAGAACTGGTTACCGCCTCCTTTCGTGTTCAAGGCGTCAAAGTTTTTCGTCAAAATGTACTTGTAATATTTCCTAGACGACGACAGAAACGCACGAGGTTAGCCACATCATTTGCAGTGAAAGTATTTCCCAGTACTGCAGTATTCCCCGGGCTCGTACTTCTGCATGGGGCTGAGCTCCACTCGAACGATCAGCTCCGTCTTCGAAGGCATGTGTTTGAAGACGTCGGCCTTGAGTCGCCGCAGCATGTGAGGACCCAGCATGTCGTGGAGCTTCTTGATCTGGTCTTCTTTCGCGATGTCCGCAAACTCCTCCAGGAAACCCTCCAGATTACTACACGAGGGAAGACAAGGGTCGATTAAAAGACTTCCCTCATGTTTAAAGCAGGACATATAGACCCTTTAATTGTTTGTAACCACTTCATGCTTAGCTGGAGGCGGGAAGCTCGATTCCTAACCATTTCCATTGTAGCTGTTGTCATAGTAACGATAAACAAATGTCTAACTGTGTTGGAAATATCAGATGAACCTTATTTTATCGTCTCAAATATCATTCCTCTTGTTCTTGCAGCTTAAGCCACAACAGGACCACATGTTTCAGTTGTAGTTTTACACTTATAATCGCTAGTTTTAGTTTAATCTCATTTCTCTTGATCACTTCCTGCCTCCAGCTGATGTCACTGATTTATTTTTATTTATTTTATTTTATTTATTTATTTGAACAGGGACAGTGTACAATCTACATTAGCCTCAGAAAGGAGAGATGCATTGTACCAGGTTATAGCACTTGTGCTATAACGACGTCACCGATGACGTCAGCAGGTAAAGGGTCTATTAAAATGACTTTCAGAAATGTTCAACACGATCTATAAGGTGCATTTGAGAAAAGGTTAGGACGACAAGTCAAACCTACATTTTCTGGGACGATACGCTTTTGTCGCAATAGAGTTTGGGTAAATCCACTGTTACCGTGGTGATCCGCCATATTTGTGGCTGTTAGCATACATTGTCCATAGACTGACATTAGCTAAAAACAGGATAAAAAGTGAAGAAAAAAAGTCGTTGAGCCACAAAAAGTCTATTTTGTTGTTTCAACTATTTAGCACCAAATCAGGTTTTAACAATTCCAACATTGTGTCAAAACCATTATTATTATTATTTTTTTTTTTTCACAGGATTGCAGTGCAGCTTGGCGTCTGATATTATACTTGGCGTCTGATACCGATATGAAGGGGGTTTGCCGATATATAAGCTGATAAGTAATTTAATATCTTTTTATTTTGTATTTTTCTCCAGCAGCCTATCGCCCATCATTTACCATCATAGTAAAAGGTTTCAGTCAGAGAAATATATATAGACATATTTCCATATATTCAAGAGCGTTTTGGAAGCATACGAGTTTCTTATATTGTCACTTCTATTCACGCTTTGTAAACTTCTTAAAGTATTTTAGATTCTTTAGATGATGCACACAAAGTCAGGCTGGAGAAGACCTTGAACAGACCTGAATCTCTCTGGCGTGAGGAAGTTGAGCAGGTGGAACAGCTCCTCCAGGTTGTTCTGCAGAGGCGTTCCCGTCAGCAGCAGCTTGTGTTGGAGCGAGTAGTTGTTCAGGATTCGGAAAAACTGCAAAACCAAGACGACGGTATTAAACCCACAGCTCTCGATACTAAAACACACGCCTGCCGTCGTACTGCACCTTGGACTGGTTGTTCTTGAGCCTGTGGGCCTCGTCCACCACCAGACAGGCCCAGTCGATGGAGCCCAGGATGGCCACGTCGATGGTGATGAGCTCGTAGGACGTCAGCAGCACGTGGAACTTCAGAGACGAGTCTTTCTGCGGGAGCAACCGCGCACAACACTCAGCCAACGTTTCTGCTTTCATTATTAAAGCTATTCATCTCTCGAGCTGTTGGTCTGAAGGTTAAACTTTCACTAAAACAAACAAATATAACTTGATTTTGCTCAAAGGCGTTTCTACAGAGGGCAGGAAGTCAAATGTAATGCCTTTTAATCCCCCAAAACGCCATAAATGCAAAGAAATCTCTGACTGTTTCATTTTAGATTTGCAAACATTCAATGAAACCGAGAAAGGAGCTTAAATTTCAAAAGCAACAATGTTTTACCATTTCAGCCAAAACTGCAGCAGAATGTTGTTTTTTTACTTCACCTTTTGTATTTTCAATGAACTTGTGCAGTAGAAATAGCCGAGCAATGACATTTATGCACATCCGATTAGGGGCGGGAACCTCTGTTTACCTCACGATTCGATACGCGATACATGCCTCACGATAACGATTATCTCACGATACGCTGATACTGCGATAATCGATATATTGCACAAAAATAGTCTACGATACATCACGATTAAAAAAATAAAATAATGCTACTTTTAACATTTATTTTAACATACTACACATTATTCATCATTTACATTTCTTTCTATGTGCTTTGTACCACTTTTATAAGAGATCCGTGACTTACTCACTGAAAACGGGTTTATAGATCTGTCAGCGACTTATTTACATTTAAAAACAAACAAGAAACCACAGTCCCATTTAAAAAGGAATAAATCAACCCCAAATTTATCTTCTTTATAATTATAAAAACTATCATTAAAAGTAATGTATTTGGTTGACAGTGTTTAAAACTGTAGTGCTGCCCCCTGCTGTCCTGACTGAATTCTTGATCATTGTTGGCCTCCATTGACTGAAAACAGTGGAG
Organism: Proterorhinus semilunaris; assembly: GCA_021464625.1. Taxonomy (NCBI): domain Eukaryota; kingdom Metazoa; phylum Chordata; class Actinopteri; order Gobiiformes; family Gobiidae; genus Proterorhinus; species Proterorhinus semilunaris. Next base: position 3,161,800 of record CM038360.1, on the reverse strand, counting down.
CCCTGCTGCCTCATTAGTATGCATGACGTTGCTCATTAATATGCATGACGTCATCAAAAGTATTGATATCGGAATAAAAAGGTATCGTATTGTCTCGCAAAATTTTACGATACATTTGAAAAGCGATATATTGTCACACTCGTACATCTGATGCCTGTTGGATTCATATCCAATGACATGCAAGTGCTTTATTTTTGCACAATCGATGAGTGAAAACGATCTCCAACAAACTCCCTCACCTTCATCCTGGAGGCCTTCTTCCCTCCGCGGATGGCGTTCTCCTCAAAGGAGAACTCGTTCTCCCTGATGACGGCTCGACTGTCCTTGTCCCCCACGTACGTCACCACGTACATGTCCGGAGCCCACATCTCGAACTCCCTCTCCCAGTTGATGATGGTGGAGAGCGGGGCGCCGACCAGGAACGGCCCCTTGGAGTGACCCTGAAAAACGCCAAAAAAACCTTTAGCGTTTGATTCGATACTCGGCACAGAGTCGTACGGAGGTTTCCCGCGGTGAACGCACCTCCTTGTAGAGCGAGTAGAGGAAGGTGGCGGTCTGCACGGTTTTGCCCAGCCCCATCTCGTCGGCCAGGATGGTGTCTGTGCCCTGGGCCCAGGAGAAGCGCAGCCAGTTCAGGCCCTCCAGCTGGTACGGGTGCAGCGTGCCCCCGGTGCTGTCCAGGTAATCCGGCTGACGGTCGAACTTTATCGTGGGCTGAAACGGGAAACGGAAGTTAGAACACATTTAGATCGCTATAAAAAAGGCAAGTTTATTTGTAGCGCACAATTCATACACAATTCAAAGTGCTTCACAGTTGCATAAAGTTACAAGAAAACAGATCAAATCAATAAAACATCAACATAAAATCAATTACGAGTGCAGATAAAATACTTTCAGTTTTCATCTGCTCGGGTAAAAAGAGCTGTTTTCAGCCTGGATTTGAACATTGTCAGAGTTGAGGCCCGTCTCACATCCTCATGAAGACTGTTCCAGATTTTAGCTTTAGCCTCAGCGTGTTTAGTCCTGACTCTGGGAACCACCAGGAGACCCCTCCCTGAAGTTCTCAGGGCCCGAGATGGTTCATACGGCTCTAACATGTCAGAGATGGACTTTGGTGCTAAACCATGAAAAGACTTGTACACAAGCAGAGCTGTTTTAAATTCTATTCTCTGAGTGACAGGAAGCCAGTGCAGGGACCGGAGCACTGGACTAATATGGTGGTATTTCCTGGTTCTTGTCAGGACTCGAGCAGCAGCGTTCTGGATGTTCTGCAGCTCTAACAGCTCGTTTAGAAAGGCCAGTGAGCAGCCGTTACAGTAGTCTAACCTGCTGGAGACAAACGCATGGATGAGTGTCTCCAAGTCTGGTTTTGACACTATTCCTCTGATCTGAATGTTTTTCAGATGGTAAAAAGCTGATGATGTTATTGCTTTAATGTGGCTGTTTAAGTTCAGGTCTGAGTCCATGATCACTCCTAGATTTCTAACCAGATTTTTTGGTTTTAGAGCGAGAGACTCAAGGTGACTGATAAAAAAAAAAAAAAAATAAGCAAACTTACGTCAATGACTGGGTTTTCTGGAGGTCGGTCCGGTTTCTTCGTTCTTCCCTTCACTTTGAGCTTCTTTCCGGGTTTACCCTCATCTCCGATCATCAGCTCCCTGCAAGAAGAGCGGCACAGTTCAGGAAACCGAGCGGCCAAAACATAACGACCACCGGGGTTTGACTCGCTCCTCACCGGTGGTTCCAGTACTGCAGCTTGTACTGGTCGAACTCCGGGACGTCCATGTCGTCGGCCTCCCACGTGGCCTGGTCGTACGACAGCTCCCTCCACTTGATCAGGTAGTGCACGTTGTGTTTCTTATCCACACTGGAGCAGAGAGAAGAGGAGAGGATTAGAAGTTTATCGTTCACAATTCAGGTATTTGATGACCTCGTCTGCCTTCTCCCAGTTGTACTCATTACCTTCTCTGCAATAACTAGTTCATTCAAAGACGAAAAACCCTCTGAAAACAATACTTGCATCTACTATTAGGGCTGCACAATATATCACAACATCACTAAAGTCTTCATCTGACTGAGATCGGCACGTTTACTTGCAAATTCAACCAAAAAACTTAGGAGTGTGACAATATATCGATTTTCCGATATATCACGATATTTTGCGGGACGATACCGATACTTTTTATTCCGATAGATACTTTTGATTACGACATGCATACTAATGAGGCAGCAGTGCTCCACTGTTATCACAGTCAATAGAGGCCAATAATGATCAAGAATTCAGTCAGGACAGCAGGGGGCAGCACTACAGTTTTAAACACTGTCAACCAAATAAATTACTTTTAATGATAGTTTTTATAATTATAAAGAAGATTAATTTGGGGTTTATTTATTCCTTTTTAAATAGGACTGTGGTTTCTTGTTTGTTTAAATGTAAATAAGTCACCGACAGATCTATAGACCCGTTTTCAATGAGATCATTTATAAAAGTGGTACAAAGCACATGAAAAGAAATGTAAATGATGAATAATATGTAGTATGTTAAAAGAAAGGTTAAAAGTAGCATGTTTTTTTTTTTTAATCGTGATGTATCGTATCTTATTTTTGTGCAATATATCGCAGTATCGGCGTATTGTGAGATAATCGTGAGCCATGCATCGCGTATCGAATCGTGAGGAGCCCAAATGTGTACAAGTTCAGTTTTAGTTAAACATTTACCAACTTAGTTCAATTTGAGTCTCGCTTGAGTCTTTTTCGTGAGTGTGGCCACAGCATGAACCAGCCTACGCTCACTTCAGAGGTGACTGGGATGAATGTGGCCGTGACTTCCTCTTCCCCCGTCAGATTAAGACTCGGTGCCATAGACGGGACACCGCCTTGCCCAATGACGGGGGGGCTTTCAGGTCTTCTTTTGGACACGATTTGCTAATATTGATATCGCGACATCTACTATATCACAAAATAAACCCATAAATTCAAACCCGGCTCTTAACGCATTCAGATTTCATTATCGCAATTGCAGATTTTTTTGTTTTCACTGTAAAAGTCGCTCGTGCGGCCTCGATTTACCGTTTAGCATCAGGACCGAAAGCCAAATGATTGCAGACGAGTTTGAATCTAAAAATCTTAAAAGACAAATAAACCGCACAGTGACACCAGGCTTAAGGGAGAACCCGTGTGAACTAGGGCTGAAAGGTATATCGTTATCGTATTTATATCGCGATATGAACATTCAAAATATTAAAAATCGAAAAAGCAAGATATAAACGATATAGATTTATCATCAATAAAACTGCACTCTTTTGTATTATGATTTTATTTTTCTGAAAAATGCTTCGTTTTCACCTAATCCATAGTTGTATCGTATAGTATCGCGATATCTGGCATGAATATTGAGATATGAAATTTTGTCCATATCATAACTCGTGAGAAAAGTGTATAAAGTGTGTGGTGAGGGGTTTTACTGCCTCAAAACATATACAATAATTGTAAAAAATAAAGCCGACTACTGAACGCTGACCTGTGGTTGATGATGCGATGGATCATGAGCCACTCCATCTTGATGCCGTATCGGAGGTAGCGTTCCTCCAGCTGCGCGTACATGGGGTCCTTGTTCTTCTTCTTGGAGCTGCGGTCGTCGCCTTCCTCCCCGAAGTCGATGGGCGGCGGCTCGTCCATGTCCGTCTTCCTCTGGTAGTTCCTGAACTTGGCCTGGCAGTGCAGCTCCAGCTAAAAAGCAAAGCAGCAGATTTTAGCATTTGTGTCCATAAAGAGGCAGAGACGCTGCAGGTGAGGAAGAAACAAAACTTTGCCAACAGCTAAAACGTTTTATATCGATCCAGAACTGCAGTCTGAGGACCATGGCCCGAAATCTTTGCGTGGATTTGGGACGATGACGCACTATTCGACATACGGAAGCTTGTAGTTTGCTTACGGATAGAAAAAAAAAAAAAGTGCATTTACGGCTCGACAGCAGCAGACGCAACTAGGAGTGTGACAATATATCGATTTTCCGATATATCGCGATATTTTGTGGGACAATACCGATACTTTTTATTCCGATAGATACTTTTGATGACGTCATGCATATTAATGAACAGCGTCATGCATACTAATGAGGCAGCAGTGCTCCACTGTTTTCACAGTCAAGAGGCCAATAATGATCAAGAATTCAGTCGGGACAGCAGGGGGCAGCACTACAGTTTTAACTTGGACCAAACACTGACACGCAAATAAATTATAATTATAAAGAAGATTAATGTGGGGTTGATTTATTACTTTTTAAATAGTACTGTGGTTTCTTGTTTATTTAAATGTAAATAAGTCACTGACAGATCTATAGACCCATTTTCAGTGTGTAAGTCAGGGATCATTTATAAACGTGGTACAAAGCAAATGGAAAGAAATATAAATGATGAATAATATGTAGTGTGTTAAACTAAAGGTTAAAAGTAGCATGTTTTTTTTTTTATCGTGATGTATCGTAGCTTATTTTTGTGCAATATATCGATTATCGCAGTATCGGCGTATTGTGAGATAATCGTTACCGTGAGCCATGTATCGTGTATCGAATCGTGAGGAGCCCAAATGTGTACAAGTTCAGTTTTAGTTAAACATTTACCAACTTAGTTCAATTTGAGTCTCGCTTGAGTCTTTTTCGTGAGTGTGGCCACAGCATGAACCAGCCTACGCTCACTTCAGAGGTGACTGGGATGAATGTGGCCGTGACTTCCTCTTCCCCCGTCAGATTAAGACTCGGTGCCATAGACAGGACACCGCCTTGCCCAATGACGGGGGGCTTTCAGGTCTTCTTTTGGACACGATTTGCTGAAAAACGATTTGTGCTGTAATATCGCATGATAATATTGATATTGCATGTTTTTTTGTTTTTATTTTTAATCGTGATGTATCGTAGCTTATTTTTGTGCAATATATCGATTATCGCAGTATCGCCGTATCGTGACGATAATCGTTATCGTGAGCCATGTATCGCGCATCGAATCGTGAGGTACCCAGAGGTTCCCGCCCCTAGACGCAACGCCATCTTTCGATCAAGCTTTAGACCGTGTTCTAAATAGTTTAGCCCGGAAGTTTACAGCGGGTACGTCATAGATACGATGGGCTACGGCTACTGCAGACGCATGAGAGACATTCAGCACAACAGTTGATCCTGGAGCGATGCAGAGGCCACCGTGATGGAAAGTAAAGGCGTCACACTGACCACTCAAACAGCCGCTGGGTCAATACAAGGTCAAACACACACAAATAAAAACTTTTTCTTCCTCATAAGTTACATAATGCACCTTTAAAGTTTCACACTGGTCATTCACACTGGTCATTCACACTGGTCTCCGCTCAAAACCTCACCTGCAGCTCCGTGACCCAGGAGCAGTGCCAGTACGACATGTTGGACCACTTGAGGAAGAACTCTCTGTCGGGACGTCCTGCCAGGGGGGCGGGGTCCGGGGCTTCGGGGGCGAGGTCCGGCGGGCGGGGCACGATGGTGGGGGGAGGAGGGTCGCCCCAACGCCACGTCAGGATCTTCTGCACTTTGGCCTTGAGCGCCGGGCACTGGAGGAGGAGAAAGATCACAGAGGTTTTCACGACTGGCACGTTGGGACGAATCGAACCCCTTTGAGCGGCGTCCTGACCGTGCAGCGCGGGCAGATCCACTCGCCGTTGGGGATCTCGGGCAGCGGCGGGTTGAGGCAGTGGATGTGGTAGGACGAGGGGCAGGAGTCGCAGCAGAGGAGCTCCCCCCCGTCTTTGCAAACGCGGCAGAACTCCATGTGGAGGTCGTCCTCTTCGTGGTCTCCTGCGTCGCCGTTGTCCTCCTCTCCCTCGGACGCCTCCTCGCGGGCCTCCCACTGGATGCCCTCCTTCTCCTGCACAAACGGGTCAAGTTCATCCACCAAGTTATGGCGTGTGCAGAGATCTTTACTTCTACCAATACCATTTTAATAAATACGCTTTCAGGCTCACTCGCTGGAACGTGTAGGGGGAGGAACATACTTATACCTATACAATGACTAAAAATCAGGTATAGTGACTTTAAAAGGGAGTCTAAAGAGAAAATTAAGTATTTTCCTCCCCCTACATGTTCCAGCAATGTCCTAATGTGTAGAATGAGCCCAGACCTGTTCACCACAACTGCCTCTGAAATCCTACACTGTCAGAAAGGTGTTACTTCTGAAGAAGAAGATCCAGAGTGTTGTTGATGTCTGGAGATATTTTTTTCTTAAATTCATGCAGTTCTTATATTTGAAGAGTCTAGTGGTGCTAGGCTAATGCTAGGCTAGCACATTTCTATGGCATCAGTTAGCCTGCATTAAAAACAGTCTGACCCGCCACAGTGCACCTGAGGTAAATCACTTATAACGCCAGACTAACAATATAAATGTCGAATATTTTTTGAAATATAACTGACCTTGTATCACATGAATTACCGCATTCTGAGGGACTATTTTCTCGCAGATCACTCCAGCGCTGCGTTAGCTTACAGCCACGAAGCTGATGCTGCTCAAATATAAGTTATTTTAAATGCAAAATTGTTACAATTATTCCATCGTCTGGTGTTATAAGTGATTTGCCTCAGGTGCACTGTGGAGCGGGTCAGACTGTTTTTAATGCAGGCTAACTGATACTATAGAAATGCATTAGCCTAGCGCCACTAGACTCTTCAACTGCATGAATTTAAGAAAAAAAAAAGATCTCCAGACATCAACAACACTCTGGATAACTAGGAAATGAGGCCCTATGTCAAAAATCCTGAAATATCCCTTTAATATAGAAGCTGCAGTTTCACATACGACCAGAGGTGGCAGTAGCGAGTATTAAAAAAAATGCCTACAACTGGGGAACAGAGTTCCCCAGTTCAGGTGCGTTTTCCACCATTCCCATTATATTCCAATACGATTGAAAGGTTAAAAAAAAGCTCCAGGTCTAATAACTAAAAAATAAAAGGTACATTTCTCTGTATGGGCAGTTTCGAAATGAAAAAAATAAATAAATAACAAATATTAGTACCATCTAGAAATATAAATATGATGTATATGAAGGGAATCCAGTGTTACATGGACATAGTAAGCTCTTACGCAGTGCGGGCAGCTCCACGTGCCCTCGGGGGCCTTCTCCATGTCGGGGTCCACGCACACCATGTGGTAGGCTCTGGGGCAGGTGTCGCACAGGATGATCTCGCCGCCCTGCTGGCACACCTCGCAGTAGTCCTGGTGGTCGGTCTCGTAGCCGTCGCCGTCCTCCGCGTCTGAAGACCAAAACGAGACGCGAGAAGATCAGGGACCGGTCGATCGAACTCAGAGACTCTTAAACAAAACAAATCAATACTGAACTCTCACCCTTCTTCCTCTTGGGCTTGTTCTTGGGCGGCTTCTTCTTGCTCCGGCTGCTGCGGGAGTTGGAGCCTTCGGACACGGAGACGCTGTTCATGCTGAGGTTGTCGAAGTCGCTCTCCACGTCCGGCTCGTCCTCCTCGCTCTGGGAGGAACGAGAGGAAGGAAAAAAAAAAAAATCAATCACGACTCACGTGAAAACTTGAATACATTAAAAATCGTCAGAGATGGCGTTACCGAGGAGCGTTTCCGTTTGTTGAAACCTCCCAGTTTGATTTTGAGCGGAGCCACTTTCTTGGTTTTGGCGTTGCTTTTCTTCTCCTGAGGTTTTGAGGCCGATTTGGATTTCTTGCGAGCGTTTGGTCCTGAAATGGTGGGAGGTGGGAGTTAAGAGGTTAATAACCAATGGTGATTTTAAAAAGGAGTTATTGTTAACATTAAACACGCACACAATAATAAGCTACGTCCGGGTCCAAACTATTGAGAGTTCCATAGATAAACACAGCAAAAAAAAACAACACTACTTCTGCCTGAACAGATAAAAGGCCCAAATTATGGAAAAAAATATTTGATAATTAACGTGAGAAAAACATTACTGAAGAAAATCCGGAGTAAATGTAATATGTTCTTGTGATCAGACGCTTAAATACAGCAGGTTAAAATCAGCTAAATCCCATTATAGAGAATCGGGCTAACGGCTAACAGCCACAAACATGGCAGATCTCCATGGCAACAGACACTGCCCAATTTTAGTCGGCAAAAATATTACTTTTTGACTGAAATTATGACAAAGTGTACCCTAGGAAAGGGCTGGGCTGGATATTTAGGATATAGCGATATGTTTTGAAATGATATGGAATTAGACCAGATCTCACATATCGATATAGTTCAAATGTGCGCTGCAATACCTGCGTCAGGCAAAACTGAGCACGTTATTTTGTTATCGTTTAATATACAAAACGCTGCCCTCAGAAAAATAATATATAAAAAAAAATAATAATTAACTTGAAACGATACCAATGACTTGTGTAGAGTATTCGTTTAACTACTAATGAGAAATATGGCATTAGTCCGCGTGACATTTAGGAGGCTGTATTCCCGAATTGTCTGAAAGCAAAAGTCCGGGCTTTGCTTCTACACTTTCTCCTCCGAAAGACCTGCCTCGAAAAAAAAAAAAAAAAAAACACGAGGCCGTGAGCCGATGTGTTAATTAGCAAAAGCCCGTCGGAGAAAAACCAACTCCCCAGTGTTCGCCGTCATTTAGTCACTCACCTTTTGAAACCGAAAAGAACAAAAGGAACAAAGGACACGGAGCCTGGTGTGAATCACAGCCCCCAAAAAAAAAGTAGTTCAGTTCGTTTAGGATTTCTTTCCCTGAAGTCGTCAAAACGTCAGAAAACTTAACTGCAGCGGTTAAGCCTGTTGCCGCGGTTACGGAGCAAGGGATGAAAACGACCCATAGACAAAAAGGTAATTTAGCATAATATAATAAATTACATTACAACTGTGTGATCATCTCAAACACAAAGAATATAATACTGATAACAAAAGCCAGTAGTTTCACTTCCTGGTTTTCAGGCAATTTCACTGTAAGCTCCTCCCGCCCCTCTCCCCCAGCAGTGTTTATTTGGATATATTTTAATACAGTTTTTCGATGAAAATCATTTCGTTTTTAGTCGAGATTCAGTCAAATAATTTCCTCTTCAATTTTAATCTAAGTTAGCCGATATTTGGGATTCACACTATTGGCTATCGGCCAATCTGGCGCTGATGAGGCGAGGCAACTTTATTTATAATAAACTATTGAGAGGCAACTCAACGCGGCTAATTGATAAAAGCTGATCTCTCCGGGACCGAAAGTGTTTTTGTTGCATTGAAAAGAGTCAAGTCGGGGCTTTAAAATGAGTTCCTCCACGACCTCAGTCAGAAGGTCACTTTGAAGCACAGAACCTGGAGATTTCAATCGATGGGTTAATTCAAACCACCACAATTGTACTTTTGATCAATTGCAAAATGCAGTGGCTAGCAACAGTATGCTAATGCTAACGGCTACTAATCAAAGCTGGGACAGAAACTATGATTGAATCACCTAAAGTAAAAAAAAATAAAAAAAATAGGCAATGCAGGAGCGGCCAAGTATTTATGTTTTTACAGGATTATAGACCAGACATTTGGGGAAATGGGGCACAAAAAAAAGACATTTTGTGAGGTGAGGGAAGGACATCAGGGCGAAGTTTGTTTCTCAAAGTTACGCAAGAATGTTGTTTTTGATGAGAACATTGTAAGGCGGTAAAGAGACACATTTTTAGACTGACCTTTTTATAAAGTGCTTTCTTTGTGTGTTAAAAAAAATAATTAAAAAAATAGTGTGATACAAATTAAGTTTATTATAATTTATAATATTAGAACTCTCTTAATGCTACTATTAAATGCACTTTATTAAGCGCTGGGCGACATATTAAAAAGCTAGTTTATAATCCTGTAGTATAAAAACGTATCAGTCCCATACAAGTATTTTAAAGTGTACTCGTGTAGTATTTGTGTCCCACCTTTGCCCTCCTTGGTCTTGGCCTTGCGGACTGGAGGTGCGGGCGGCGGCTCCGGTGCTGCAGGGGGCGCTGCGACGGGAGCGGACTCGGTCACCATGTTGTCCGCGGCGCTGGGGACGCTGGAGGAGGTGAGCGTGGCGGTGGCGACCCCGCCTCCCCTCAGAGGGTTGTTGGTGCTGAACTCTCGCCATTTCGCCCCCAGCACCATCATCATCTTGGACACGGCGATCTTTGGGTTCTTCGCGGCGATCAGAGGTCTGCGAGGGAGGAGCGTGGACGGGTTTTAAAACTTTGGATCGCGGGGGAAGGTTCAGCTTATGCCAAAACATCTGGTTAGTAACATCGTCATATCGTGATTCTGTGGGTTTTATGTTTAACGCAGCTCTGAGCTCAAACACTTCCTGTTTCTAGAGTCAGGATTAAACCAGAACTAAACCAGGTAACAATAACACAGACCGAATCTGGATTAAACCGGGACTAAACCAGACTAAAGCAGAGACTGAAATCAAGGTCTAAACCAGGATCAAACTAAAAAGAACGAAATCAGGTCAATCAGAAATAAACCAAGAGAAAACTGGGTCTGAGTCAGGTCTAAACCAAAGAAGCAGCAGATGGCTTTAGACGCCTTTAAAAGACAATACTGTGGTTTAAACTAGGGATGCACCGAACCAATACTGGTATCGGATATCGGAGCCGATATCCGATACTAAATCGATACCAGTTTTGGCTCTCAACGCCTTAAAAACACAACTTTAACCACCTGCGTCTAAGTGAATATGGGCCTGCTGCATATCATTTTAAAAAGGGGAGAACCAGGGGAATTCGACCACTCATTTAGTTTTAACTTACGCAAACGCATTTCTGATCGTCGGGCAAAATGCCGCGCTAGCAAGGGGATGCTAAAGCTAGCGGGTGCATGCTAATGCTAACGAAAACTAATCACGGCTGAGTCACAGACTATGATAGAAATGCCTAAAGCAGCCCAATAAAATAACAGCTGCTGAAGCCAAGTGTTTGTATTTTGGTTTAAATAACTGATGTAACATCTTTGTAATGATCACATGACTTCACGTGAGTCGTTTATATTAGTGTGACCTAAAGCCTGTCATTTACCCAAATGACACTAGTTAGCCTTTTCTACAAGGCTAACTAGTGTAGAAAAGTCCAGTGACTTTTCATTAGTCTGAAAATGGAGAAAAAGAGTCTATTCAATTTTTCACTCAGAGAAAGCCCCTTTAAAAGGAAGTCTCTTGGTATCGGTAAATATCGGATATCGGCAGATACTCAAACCCCGGTATCGGTAGCAAAAAAGCTGGATCGGTGCATCTCTAGTTTAAAGTAAATAAAAATGTGGGGCCACATCGCCCAAGGATAAAAATCTGAAACATTTGCATTAACAAAATAATTTAGTTTTATCATTTGCAGCTTCGTTATTGCAATACTGGCCCCATGTGCTTCTGTAACTGAATAATAGTAGATAAAAAAAAACTGTTGTGATAAAGAAGCAACGATTAGTTTAAGGCAGTTGTGAAGGACTAGAGGCAATATCATCAAAATTGCTGTTTGGAAGATGTGCACATTTACAATAGTTTATCTCCAACGCCAAAAATGAAAGTCAGCACAAATATTGAGGGGTAGATTTGTGTCAGTATTTCCTCGGCCTAGATCGAGACTACGCTCGATAGAAAATGTCCAAATGTTTTATGTCCAAATGCTATATTTGGGCAAACCCTTCAATTGAACGCTTTTTCAACTATACTTTCCATATAAAGTCCTGTGCAGTACCTGACGAACTGGCTGAAGGCCTTGTAGTTTGTGAGCGAGCGATAATCCTCCTCAGAGAAGACGTGGTCGATGTCCTCCATGCCCCAGTCGTCCAGCAGCTGAGACGACGACTTCGGCTCCTGGAAAAACGAACCGCAAAAAAAAAAGGTCAGATTAATTCAGAGGAGAGAGAGAGAGAAGGAAAAAAAAAAACTCAAAATCAATGGAAATTTCACCGTAAGGACATTTACGCCAAACACATGTAATCAAGCAGGTTATTTTGAACTCCAAGTGGCCGTTATTACGTCGCTTTCAGCTTTGAGGGACAAAAAAAAAAAAGCGCCCCATTTGATGAGAGCGCGTCATTAGAACGTATGAAGAGGATAATGGGGCTCCTCCTGAAGAGAGAACGTTATGCACTTCTCTTTAAGTGCACAGAAATAAACATTTTAACCCAGTTTTCTCATGACTGCCCTAGAAAAGACTCATCGCTATTAGAAAAAAAAAAAAAAAAAAAACGGTGGGGAATCGTTTTTGTGGTTTAATCATTTCATGTGGTGTTTTTAAGCCTAAAGCGCCTTTTAGGACAAACGGGCGTCTGGTTGGACTCAAAATGGGCTTTGGATTGTCGTCCCGCCTTCACCTCTGAAGCCTCACCTGAACCGAGCACATTTTCGCCCGTTCGACTTCAAGGCTTATTGGAAAAAAAAAAGCTTAAAAATGGTGACAGAAAAAGAAAAAAAATGAGGATGAAAACGCAACAAATATTAAAAAGTTACTTTTATTTTTTCTTGATTAAAAAAATAATAATAATAATTTATCACAAAAAAGCAAAACAAAACTACAAGAAAAGTGACGCAAAAAAAAAAAAATAACACACACAAAAAACGTGACAAAAAGGAAAAAAATTAGGATAAAAACCAAAAAGAAAATACAAAAAGGCAACTAAACAAAAAATAATAATAAAAAAAAATTGCTAAAAATACTATAACTACAAGGAAAAAAAAATTACTACAAAAAGAAATAAAAATAAAGCATCAAAACATGACAAAAACGCAACGAAAGGATGTCAACGAAAAACGGACACTGTAAGCTTTTAGATTCGGGTAAAGCCGAACTGGAGAAAATGTGCTCGGTTAAGGCGGGGGTAAGAGGTTAATATTGGGCTTAAAATAAAAAAATCTGAAGGGAAATACTATATTTAACACAATATAACGGATTCAAACTGCAAAAGGCTTTATGGGATGGCATTATTTTCGATACCAGCTCTTTAACGATACTTGGTTTTCGATACATGCGTTTTTCCAATACCTACGCTAAAATGTTTTGTCGTCTAGAACCAGAAAACAGAACAATAATGTCAAGAAATATGTGTGAAAAATTGGGAGAAATTGTGGCAAAAAATAAGGGGGAAAAAATGATCATAATAATAATGCAAAAAATAGGGGGGAAAATTGGGAAAACAAGAAAAAATATTGAAAAATTAAATAAAAATAGTTTTAAAAAAATGGGGAAAACATTAGGCAAAAAACATTGAAAAAATATTATAATCATTATTTGAGCTAAAACGACCAGGTCACACGTCTTTTAATGCAGTCCGTGGCCCAACAGCATCAGAGCTCAGTCCCTGCTTTTGACACTTTTATATTTACACACAAGCACCTCCCGATATCGTCGATTCCCCTTTTACGTCTTCGAATGTTTATTTATTTATTTTTTCGCACAGATCGTGTAATCCCGATACCCGGTCGCTCGGGCCCAAAACCGACAAACGAGCGACCGGCGAGCGAATCGAAACCCGCTCATCTCCTCTCGTACAAAAAGGACGGGGTCAAAAAAAGCGGGAGGGGGGGGGGGGAAGTGGTGCGCGGCGTTGCCATGGAAACTGCTCGTGCAACGGTAATAATAATGATGATAATAATAACCGTACGGACGACTACGAGGAGCCACCTTTGTTTGGCTTCAGGGGGCGGGGGCGGGCGGGGAAACAAACGGGGAGATTTAGAAATAAAAAAGATTCAACACGCGATAAATAAAATGGCGCCTCGTCAATTATTGATTAACGTCGCTGGGAAGTGCGTGGGAAAACTGAGACGTGGTTATGATGGCATGGGGAGGAGCGTCACTTCGCTTCAGGGGGGGGGGGGTTTAATCCCTTTTAACCCCTTAACCCCCACCTGAACCGAGCACATTTACCCGGGATTTACCCAAATCTAAAAACTTCTTGAAAAAAAATGAGACGAAAACAAAAAGGATAACGCAGACACCTGTGGCCTTTGTGCACAATGTATCTAATAACACTATAGTCTTTGCTACTACTCACTTTTCCCTTTCTTTCTAGGGCTGGGCGATATGGCCTAAAATCTATATCACGATATAAAAAAAGAAATATCACGATAACGATATATTTCACGATATAATTGACAATGAACAAATTACTTCAAAATCCCAGCCTTACGCCTATTGGGAAGATTATCCATCCATCCATTTTCTCCACTTGTCCGTTGCCGGGTCGTGGGGGCGGCTGTTGGAGCTGCACCAGCCCCTATAGCGCCCCCTGCAGGTGGTGGGTCCACAGAAGGACGGCCTCATGGTTCTAACCGGGCCTGTTGGTCTCTCATGAGGGGCTTCTGAACCGCTCTTTGTCTGACCCGTCACCTAGGACCTGTTTGCCCTGGGAGACCCTACCAGGGGCACCAAGCCCCCGACAACAGAGCTCCAGGATCATTCAGGTCAAACCCCCCACCACGTTAAGGTGAAGGTTCTAGGAGGGCATACTAATTTCCTCACAAATATGATCTACTCAAGCAGTTTACATCCTTCATTTCATTTTACTTTTTAAGCATAATTGTGTCGACTAAAACTGAACTTTCACACATTTATATGGTCGTTTTAGGCCGGATCACAAGATAGCTGAACATTTTGATAATATTATACACCTTCATCTCTTCCTCTCCACTTTTCCCCTTGGACGGCCAAACGCGGCGTAACTCTATCCCCCGCCGGTGCCCCATTCAGATCCCGATACTTAAAAACTGCCCCGTCGGACGTTTTTCTCACCGAGTCATCGTCGTCTTCGTCGTCCTCCTCGGGTTCTGGCTCTTTCCGTTTGGAGCTGCGGTCGTTACTCGAGCTGACCCTCTTCTTCTCTTTCCCCGTGCTGCCGCGCTGCTTCTTCTTCTTGCGTCCCGGGGTGTAGTCGCTGCCCTCGCTGTCTGAACGCTGGGCCGCGGCTCGGTCCTCCGCGTCGTCCGGCCTGACGGTGTCCATGGGCTCCGGGGAACTGGCCGCCAGCTCCTGCGGGACGAAACGTGACAACTGTTGCTTCCAGTTTTTTAATAGCCTTTGATCCATTTATATAATTGGTCAAATTTAAAAAACAGATGCACCGTTTTGGTATTAGCATTTTCAAACCTTAAGACGACATGATTTATAGATTTTTTCTTTTTTACTTTTCAACATTAAAGCCATACCAAGTAACTCGTGCCCCTAGAGGCCTTAAGCGCCACTGCAGGTGTCGTAGCATGTTGCGTTTTTTTACTCATCAATTGTCCGTGAGAGTAAATACTACGCTGACAGAAAAGACAAAGGGACAGAGGGACATTGTTCATCCAATTACACAATGGAGAGCCTTATTTTCACTCAAACGTGGCTGTAAATACGGTTTAAGTGGCGCTAGCCCGCAGTTAGCTTTAGTCTGTTAGCTTCTTCTTCATGATTCCATTAATGTGTATTGCGGCTCTGACCCGGAGGCAGGAAAGCTGCAACTATGGTTTTCTGGCCAGAGACACCAGGGGGAGATGAAAGACCCTCCAATCATCCCATTAACACTTGTATTACCCACAAAGGGACTACGGAAAAGGATTTATTAAAAAAGGTAAACAAGTTACTTAGCTCTTCATTAACTGAGCACATTTTCTCCAATTCGGCTTTACCCAAATCTAAAAGCTTCTCGACGGGATCTTACGGCCTATAGGCTTGTGTCACGACTCATTTGAAAGCCAAGACCTGCTAAACTGATATGATTTTTCCTCACGTTGTTGCCAGCGGGGTTTATTATTCTATTTTTTTTCGCCTTTTGGTGCTTTTTTTTGCTGTGTTTTCACCCTCATTTTCATTCAAAACAAAATTGGTGGTAATTGAAAGGCCAAATATTTTATGTCGGGGCTTTCCTGTCTAGACACATGCAAACACGTTTCCATTTAAGGCCTCCATGATCAAGCAATGAGACTGACTGATATGTCCATACATTTTTTTTTTTTTTAAATAATCAAAATGTATCATAGCATTACTCACAATTCGAATAATCGCAAAGCCCTGGTGTGAATGTAGACTTTAAAATCATAGAAATCTGTAATGTTTTGATTAAGTTTGACGAGATCTTGTTGCGTTTTGGAAATACCTACACCTACACTGTAGCTCGGATCTCGATACGTCCAAGACGCAGCTAACCTGGACACGCGTTGATACGTTACATCAGCAGCAACAGGGTCATCGTGTCGGTGCGTTCTCGATCGATGCGGTAGAAGCGCTCAAACAACGACTTCTCCTGGGTTTCGTGCTTTTTCCTTCTTATCTCTCCTACGCCGTCAACACTTCCCTTCAAGGCCAAGCCACGGAGCTAAACCTGATGAGGTCATATTTTGCATAACTCCGACTTTCAGACTGTAAACAACCGCACACACATACCCCCCTCCCTAACCACGCCCCCGTCGTTCTGCCTCAACACATTTCTTCAGCCCCGCCCCCTGGTCAATGGCCAGTCATCGTGTATTTCCCAATGTCTTAATGTTTCTCACACACACTTAACTTACCCTGATTATAATTTCACACGTCTTCTTTTGTGAGGCGCATCGAGTTGCCTTGTGTACCAAATGCACGATATAAATAAAGTTGCCGCACATTTGGATCAGTACAGTTCACGCCGTGCAACAGAATTCCCACTCACCTCTCGCCGCGACCGCCTCTTGCTGCCTTTACTTTCACGGCTCTTCTTGGCCTTCTTCTTCTTTTTCACCTTGGGCGTTTCAGCTTCTGATATATCCTCCTCTTCATCGTCTACACGGACAATACACAAAAGAAAATGCTTGAATAATGTCGTTTTCCCCCCCATTAAAGGAGATACAAAGCGTACGTGTAGATTACAGACCCACATTTTACTGACAAACGGTATATAATTATCACAGAAGAAATGTAGGCTCACTGTATAATTAAAAACATGAGGAATTCTGGATGTTGCACTTGAGATTATTATATAGTGGGTAATCCATAACCTTGGTGAGAACATGATTAGGATGAGGAAGCTTTTAAAACTATTAAGTTACATAATGCACTTGTCTCTGGACTGATCCACACCTGTTATATACACCTAAAGTCTAGGTATTGCTTTATAATTTTAATATTCACTAGCATGCATAATCTCTTAATGCAATTAAATTGTAATTTTGCATCAGTAGCTTTTCATTCTCGGGATATAAACTTCGCCACGCAACGGTCCTCAGGAGAAACCGGTGCTTAACCTCTTAACCCCCGCCTGAACTGAGCACATTTTATCCAAATATAAAAGATAGTTGTATTTTTTGTCCATTGTGTTATTGTTGCTTTTCTGGCCTGTTTTTGTCGCCATTTTGACACTTTTTTCCAATAGGTTTTTAGATTTAGACCAAGTGCATGTTCTCCTGTTTGGCTTTACCCAAAATCAAATCGAGCTTCTTGGGGGGGGGGGGGGGGGGGGGGGGGGGGGGAGTGCAAAAATAACCAGAAAATGAGATGGAAATAAGGATAAAAAAGGTGAAAAAAATGACAAAAAATGAAACAAAAAAGACACAAAAGAGCAAAATAAAAAAGTGACAAAGATGAAAAATTTACAAAATAGTGTAGAAAATATAGATAGATAAGAAAACGCAACAAAAAAAAGCTATGAAAAAATAAAAGTTTTTCAAAAAGTGACAACGCAAGGAAAAAGCTCAGTTACGGTGAGTTTTGCAGGTCTTAGCTTTCAAATGAGGCGCTACACTAGCCTATCAGCTGTCTGTTTTTTAAATGGGTAAAGCCGAACAGGAGAGAAAAAAACCATTTGGTTAAGGCAGGGGTTAAGCGGTTGAACCCACTTCTGGGCATATCCCTTTGAACAATGTTTTATTTTTCTCCAATAGCGTACAATGATCGATTCTGACACTTGAAGTCGACTCTGAGGACTTTCTGTTCTCTCAGCTCTGGCCTTGTTTGATGCGCGTGCACGAGCTTATTATGCACAAAAACAAACACCGCGACACGTTTGTCTCTTCGTCGCAAACAACACTCCTCAAACTGTCGCTTGTTAAATCAAACACAAAGCACCGCGATGGTCTGGAAAATGTGGCTTTTGCGTCGTTTCTAAAAATTTTTAAATGTAAAACGCGTGGTCATAAGGTCGGTAGGCTACTCGAGTTTACATCCAGCTACAATCTGTCCGGGGTTAAACAATAGTAAAAATATTGAATTATTCATCAAGGTGGCGAATTAAACAGATATGAATGATGTGTATTGGGGAAACGTGTAGTTTTAAAAAGGGAACAGAAAAAAAATAAGCTTGTGAACGTCATCTCCCGGTCCGTAAAGCTAACTGGCTGCCTCCATCTTGTCATCGGCAACGTAAAAAATACCGGTAGCTGCTAACAGGCTAGGCCCCGGGAAAAGCAGATTTCAAACAATCTAGCTCCTCTTTACTCTAATAATCACTCTCATTTAGATGCTGTACACAGATTTATATTCATACTGGGTGTTTGGTGCAGAAGGTTTGCCCGGTACGTCCACAAAATCAACGAGTTCAACAAAGCGGCTAACATTAGCATTTAGCATACCGGTAGATAGCCTAGCATGTAGCATGGTAAAGCCGGGGCATTTCGCTCAGAGGCGGGGTTTGACTTCCTACACTAGCTCAGCAGCGGATTTGGCGGAAAACATATTCGATAACAATGCGTCTTAATCGTTTGACTGCATGCCGAATGTAAGATTGTTTATTGTGGGAAATGTTCTAGATGCAGAGCTTGTGTACAGTAAACAAGACAATATGACCCCTTAACTTGGCTTTCTTACTGCTTGAAGAAAGAAGCCAAACACTAGCAATATAGCAGAACACTTGACCCACATAAATCTACACCTCAACTTTTAATTCATTAACAAATAAACAAGTTTCTTTTTTTTATCATTTCATAACGTCTTTAGAAGAAAACGCACAGTAAAAAAAATAAAAATAATCGACCCACAACAGAGGGGAGTGAAGTAAAACGTCAAAGCTCCACCTCCGATCGAAATGCCTGGATCATGCGGGAGTACGTAGCCGGCACATTGCTCACGCTCTCCAAACATGATTGATATGAACGTCAACACATCTGCCCGGGCTAGCATTTTTTTTTTTTTTTTACCAGTCTCGCATTAGCAACTTCAGGCTAACAAACGAGGGTCGTCTTACCGTGCAAGAGGCGATCCTCGGCGGCACCGTAGTCCTCTCTGTCATCCTCGCTCCCAGACATAGCACTGGCTGAACTTTTAGTTAGCCGAAGAGTTCAGCTAACCAAAATAAAGTTGTAAATCTGCGTGGTAATCCAGAGTTGGTGATTCTGTGGTGCAAAAAAAGAAAGCAAGAACAAAAAAAAAGGGGGGATACAGGAAGTGAATACTGAGCGATTTGCAAGTCTCAAAACAAAGAATTCACCGGGGGATCAAACGCACACACACACACACCGATGCCCTGCTTGTTTTTAAGTGCAATTGTTTGCAAGTTTATCGGGGTTTTTTCTCCCCCTCCAAGTTCAAAAGCGCACAGCGTGGAGGTGTACTCAAGCTGACATCTCATCGGGGATTAGTTTCCATTCTTTGAGCAAGCGAGCTCTGGTAAACGGAGCCGACGTGAGACATACAAAATGGGTCAAAAAATAAAAATAAAAAATAAATGCGCTAAAAGAAATTGCGGCGTTACAATTCAGGGGCCGCGAGAGAAAGCGAGCCAAAAGAGACGACCCGGCATCCGAGCAGGCAGGCCACCTCCGTCCGCGCACTCCCCAAACAATAAAAAGCCCCAAACTGGGAGATACTCACAACTTGGCTCGAGCAGCGGGGGACAGTAACTCCTCCGACCTCACTTTGTCAATCAATGGACACTTATCCGCTAGCCCTTTTTGTTGAGTATCCGCGTATTTCCGTGTTTCTCTCTTTTTTTTTTTTTTTTGTGTGCGTAGCGGTGGCATAAGCGTGTGCGCACGACTAGCCGTGTCTCTCCTCTCCCTCTCTCGCGCTGCTCACGGTGCGCGCACGCACACACAAAGAGATCAGGGGGCAGACATCCCATAATATGCCCCCTCCGCTCGGCCACCCCTCCCCCACTCCTCTGCATACTTACCTTGCGCCGTACAGACCATAATAGTCAGCTCTCACCCCCCCCCCCCTCCTCCTACCTCCCTCCCTCCCTCCCTCGTGGTGCATGTCTCTCTTCCCCATTCCTCCCCCCCCCTCCGAGGTTGCCATGGAGACGCGCGCACGAGCCCCTCCCACCTCTCGTCTGCCCCTGCCATCCCATAATAGTCATCATCACACACAGAGCTCTGACATCTTACAATAAGCATAACTCCGAAATGAGAGATACAGAGAGAGGGAGGGAGAGGGGAGGCGTCACGTGGCTGCAGTGCGCGTGTGCCACATGACTTGGGTGAAGTTTGCATGTACGCACAGGCACTGTACTGTACACGTCGTTACAGTCGGCGCGTAGGCATGGGGTAATGTACCCGGGGGGGGGGGGACGCAAGTGAACCCCGAAAAAGTTTACAGGTGTTACAGAGGGCACGAAGGTCACAGAGTGTAACCACGGAGGCTCCGGCTGGAGGGAATCTACAGGTAAAAGTTGGAAACGCGGTCCCTTGAATGCCCAACGAAAGAAACTTCATGAACACCATACATGTTAGGGCTTTTGTCACGATCCGATACGTATCACGATACTGAGGGGCTAATCCGCTACGTACGGTATTGCGATACAGTAAATAATTATGATACGTAATATATTTAATAGAGCCGGGACAATAAACTTATGTCATGATCCGATACATATCACGATATTGAGGGGCTGATCTGATACATATCACGATATTGAGGGGCTGATCCGATACATATCACGATATTGAGGGGCTGATCCGATACATATCACGATATTGAGGGGCTGATCCGATACATATCACGATATTGAGGGGCTGATCCGATATGTACAGTATTGCGATACAGTAAATAATTATGATACGTAATATATTTAATAGGGCCGGGACGATACACTTTTGTCATGATCACGATACTGAGGGGCTGATCCGCTACATACAGTATTGCGATACAGTCAATAATCATGATAAGTAATATACTTAATAGGGCCGGGACGATAAACTTATGTCATGATCCGATACATATCACGATATTGAGGGGCTGATCCGATACATATCACGATATTGAGGGGCTGATCTGATACATATCACGATATTGAGGGGCTGATCCGATACATATCACGATACTGAGGGGCTGATCCGATACGTACAGTATTGCAACACTGTAAGTAATTATAATAAGTAATATGTTTACCTTAAATTGTGTAAAAAGTAATGAGTCCAAAGTTTATAAACCAAATGCCATTTGACATTTAATAAAGTGTAACTGTAAGTGCGTGATAGAAATGCTTCCAAACGCTATAGTGTTGAGAGTATTGCGATACTTAGTATTGCAGTAAAAAGTATTGCGATACGATAAAACACGATATTTTGTCCCAGCCCTAATATTTACCTTAAAATGTGTAAATAGAAAACAGTCATGTCCAAAAGCGTCCACAACAGAATGCTGTATAACAAGATAAAAATACCTCCAAACACACAGGACGTAAACTGAGGCCTTTTATAAACAGCTTAATCTCAACCAAATGCAAAACTGAGCTTCTCATTTTATAAAATACTTCCAGAAATAACATTCTGAGGAAGAGCGTCTGCACATTGTAACTGGAATTGCAACAATTTTCAGCTTAATACATTACCGGACTATTTTAAATTAACATATTTCCTAAAAGTAATACATCGCGATATATTGCAAAACTATATTTTGTCCCAGCCCTACTGTGGAGTCTGTACTTCTCAGTTTTAATTGAGGCCGTTCCAACAGGGGTGAGTGAAGTCGTCCCGCAAAGTCAACCACGACGAACGCACCGTGTCAGACAAAAGGGAGATTATGAAATACATGCTTGGACAGTTGTGTTTTATCCCGTGGGTCCCTGAAGTGTCAGGTCACAAGGAACAGGACCGTTTTTCCAAACTGAGATTTATTCTTGCCTGAGCTTCAACAAGTTTATACGCACCTGTCTGGTCTTTGTGCCCGTGGAAGAGCCTGGTAGCTTCCAGCGTCACCCCCGTTTGGAGCTATAGGAATATGCTGGGAGAGGCTAAATGCTAACAACATCTTTGGTGTTTTTGCGTGACTGAGCGCACGCACATGCAGCCAGGGGCCGGAGGGCGTCCGGTTTGGGAACCTCAGAATCTCATCTCTGCTGTTTGCAGACGATGTTGTTCTGTTGGCTTCATCAAATCAGGACCTTCAGCTGCCCTGGGGCGGTTTGCAGCCGAGTGTGGAGCGGCCGGGATGAGGATCAGCACCTCCAAATCTGAGGCCATGGTTCTCCACCGGAAAAAGGTGCTTCCCCACTTCAGGTCGGTGGGGAGTCCTTGCCTCAAGTGGAGGAGTTCAACCATCTGAAAAACATTCAGACCAGAGGAATAGTGTCAAAACCAGTCTTAGAGACACTCATCCATGCGTTTGTCTCCAGCAGGTTAGACGACTGTAACGGCTGCTCACTGGCCTTTCTAAACGAGCTGTTAGAGCTGCAGAACATCCAGAACGCAGCTGCTCGAGTCCTGACAAGAACCAGGAAATACGACCACATTAGTCCAGTGCTCCGGTCTCTGCACTGGCTTCCTGTCACTCAGAGAATAGAATTTAAAACAGCTCTGCTTGTGTACAAGTCTTTTCATGGTTTAGCACCAAAGTCCATCTCTGACATGTTAGAGCCGTATGAACCATCTCGGGCCCTGGGAACTTCAGGGAGGGGTCTCCTGGTGGTTCCCAGAGTCAGGACTAAACACGCTGAGGCTAAAGCTAAAATCTGGAACAGTCTTCATGAGGATGTGAGACAGGCCTCAACTCTGACAATGTTCAAATCCAGGCTGAAAACAGCTCTTTTTACCCGAGCAGATGAAAACTGAAAGTATTTTATCTGCACTCTTGCCTTTTACTGTCATTGATTAATGTTTATGTTTTATTGATTGATTTGATCTGTTTTCTTGTAATTTTATGCAACTGTGAAGCACTTTGAATTGCCTTGTGTATGAATTGCGCTCTACAAATAAACTTGCCTTGCCTATCAGTATCAAAAAAAGGCCAAGTAGGAAGATCTCCTGAACACAAAAAACACTTCTAAATATGAAGCAAAAGTCTCCTATAGCTACATGGAATCGGGGCCTCTCCTTATACTCTCTTTTGTTTTGACAACACAGATTTTTCAGGTCAGAAATGGTCTTCCAAGATTATATCAATAGCTTCACCGACTGTCTGACGGCTGAAGGAGGATGTAAACAACCGGCTACACCTAACTGCAGGTTTCATGTTTGTATTTGTGAGCAGCAGAGACGAGGCCGGGCTGTTTCAACGGGAGGTGACAGCGGAGGAAGGCAGCAATCATCAACTGGAATTACTGTGACGTTTACACAAAGAGGGGATCGGGAACTTTATAGTAGAGACAGACATCATGTTCCCTTCTGCAACTTTATGGCCGTTTTCGTTGAGTGGAGTTTGCAGACAGTCAGTACAAAATCAACAAACATAAGGCGACATCGAACCCTAACAAAAAGTCAAACGTTATCAGTCAAGCCAGTAAAGGAAAAAGTGAGTACACTGTGTGGAATTTCTTACATTTCTGCATAAATAGGTCATAAAATGTGTCTGATGTTTATAAAAAACACAAGAATGATTAAACAGTCTGTGCTTGAACTAATACCACTCACACATTTACATTTTATCATATTTTTATTGGCCACAACATGTAAACATTCACAGGACAGCGAGGAGTAAGTAAGTACACCCCCTGAATCTCACTGAACTGCAGTAGTTTTTTAAAGAGGAACGATCCAAGATTCATCCTGATCGTTGAGAGCGTCTGATCTGCAACTACAGGAAAACAGTTATTGCTGCAAAAGAAAAATCAGCCAGATATTTAATCCAAGGGTTCACTTACTATGCATGTTGTGAATGTCTCAGATTTTTCTGCAAAATATCTTGATAAAATTGTGAATTAATGTTTCCCTTGATGACAGCACGTTGTCCAGGCCCTGAGGCAACAAAACAGATGCTCCTGCTCCAGATTCACAGTGAGGAGAGGGTTTTGTTGGTGCTGTTCCATTTTTCCTCCACACATGACGTTGTGTTTTCCTCTCAAACTATTCAAGTTTGGTTTGGAGAAATATACTGTGGACTGATTAACCCAAAGTTGAATAGACTTAGACTTGTAAAATATTGTCTTTTCTTCATAAAATGTTCAAATTATGATCAAAACAACCCGATAACCGTCCTTTTAACAGACTCAAGTCGTGAATATATACTTTTTCTGTACATAGATAGAAAAATAAATGTTGTCTGGGAATATTTCCAGAAAGGCTCACGTCTCACTGAAAATGGTTCCGTAACCCACTGGTTTAGAGGATTAATGCAATGTAAAACTCAATATTTCTCCTCTTAATTTAGAGTAAGACCGTGTTGAAAATGTGTGTTAAAATAATAATAAGGTCATTTATTCGTCCATTGGAATGTATCGCATTTTAAAGCTTAAGCATTATATACAGAAAATACAATCTTTTTATTCAGGTAAATAAATTAAAGTTTTAAATCCCACCTTTTTTTTTAAATCATATAAGCGTTTTACTTACATTGTACATAGTTTAAAAAAAAGTTTAAAAGCAGCAATTATTCCATGTCTTGGTCTTTAAGGGTTACATGAATGCATGATGAAGGATCATAATGGGACTGAGGGTTTTGCTCGACACCTGACCAGCCTCAACTACAGAGAGAACGCGAGTGACGTCACCGCATAGCAACCGCACGGCAACAGAAGCACAAGTCTGCATTGTTTGTTATTGTTAGACTCGACACTAAAGTCCCTCGAGGCCGGGTATGAAGGGGTTAAAAAAATGGGCGCGGTTAAATTTACAACAGATGAGGTCACAGAGGCCAAACCGGCTGCAAGCGTGTCCCAGTCCTAAACCAGGTCCAGACGTCACTCTGAGAGAGAGAGAGAGGTATAATATATATATAATATTAAGTTCATTTTTTAATATTTGAAAGAGCTTTTTGCAGCAATCTCAAACACATCTTTATTGCTGTCGTACGCTTGGTTTTTGAGAAAATGCAATATTGAGTCCTAAATATAGAGTCCTGTAGTTTCACTTCCTGGTTTTCACGCTATCTCCCCCATAAACTCCTCCCATCCCGCTCCTCTTGCTCCCCTTCAATCGCTTAACCCCCACCTGAACCGAGCACACTTTCTCCAGTTATTATTCCCCCAAATCTAAAAGCTTCCGGAAAAAAGCGTCAAAATACTAAACTAAAGAGCGACAAAAATGTGCCAGAAAAAAAATAAAATAAACTACGAAAACACAACAAAAAAAGCTACGGGAAAGGGAGGTAAGAGGTTGAATGAGAATACTCAAAGATGCGCGAGTGGTCTGAAACACTACTCTAGCTTTGTAGCCTTGTAAAAAGTTCTACAAAGTCAATTTTACATAAGACTCCTCTTTGAAGGCCTGATTTTTAAATGTCTGAGTTTACGATATACTAAAGGAGGCCAAAACAAATTTAGTTCCATTACTAGAAAAAATAGACCAAAGCTGTTGTTAGCATTTAGCCTTTCCTCCTCTCCTCGATGGGGCCAAACAGGGGTGACGTTAGAAGCGATCGAGCTCTTCCGTCGAAGTGCTCCTAAGGTGTTATTACGCCCCACAATATAGTTCCCCTTTTGATCCGCTTAGAAAATCGACATGTTTAATTTTGTGTGACTAGACTTGGATCGTGTAACTTCTCACGTAACTGTATTTAAATCGGGGAAACGTGGAAGAGCTCGGTCGCTTCTAACGTCACCCCCGTTTGGCCCCATAGAGGAGAGGGAGGAGGAGAGGCTAAATCTCAGGTAAGAACATATCTCAGTGTGGAAAAACGGTGGCCTGTTCCTTTAAAATTGACCGGATGTTTTCCTGAAACTGCTTTAATTTCCCCTCCCGGAGCCCCCCCCCCTTAACGTGGTGGAGCGTTTGACCTGAATGATCCTGGAGCTCTGTTGTCGGGGGCTTGGTGCCCCTGGTAGGGTCTCCCAGGGCAAACAGGTCCTATAGGTGACGGGTCAGACAAAGAGCGGTTCAGAAGCCCCTTATGAGAGACCAACAGGCCCGGGTAGAACCATGAGGCCGTCCTTCTGTGGACCCACCACCTGCAGGGGGCGCTATAGGGGGCTGGTGCAACAGCTGCCCCCACGACCCGACAACGGACAAGTGGAAGAAAATGGATGGATGGAGCTTTAATTTGGTCCTGATTTAGTTGTTTTTGGACAATATTTCCTGAAAAAAACAAAATGCCTGCGATTTAATGAAACCCACTGTGCAGAAATGGTCTGGCGAAACATTACCAACACATTACTGTATGTTTCCCCCCCAGTGACTTCCCAAATCATCCAAGACGAGAGGAAGAGAGTTTGGCCCCCGTTCATTCGCAGCAGCTGTGGGTAAGTGGGACGAGGCGGTGTTTTTGGCGGATCGGCGGTAGCTCGTTCCCCACATGGGAGTCGTCTGAGACATGTAGAGTCTGCCGGCTGATGCTGAACATGTGCCGCGCTTCACGGGCTTCCCTCTCCCCGAGACGCGTCGCCGTCGGGCTCAGGCGTGGAGGACCTGGAGGCTTTTTGGGCCTTTACGAGCTCAGGAAACTCAGCAGTGTTTTCCCGAGGCCTGCACACGGGAAACCGACGGCGCCGTGATTAAAGACCACGGCACAATTTTGAAAAGTACGTCTGAGAGACGGGTGTGCGGGAAAAACAACAATAACACAATATAATGGCGACAAAAACACGACTAAAAGGAGACAAAAAATGAGATGAAAACATGACAAAAAGGAGGATGAAAACACACCAACAAAAGAGCAACAGAACAAGGACTAAAAAGTGATTTAAAAAAAACAAAAACAAGAAAAAAACATGAAAAAGTTTTAAAGAGGGGGTATTATGCTTTTTTCAATCACATAGCACCAGTCTATAGCACTACAATGATGACGTAACCTTCTGTTGGTCTGTATATGCAGTAAATTAAAATAACTGCCTTGAATGAAATCGCTCTCTCAAAATGGCCGTACTGAACGTCTTGAAATGGGCCTCTGTCTCTTTAAGAAGCTTTCCGACACGCCCCCTTCAGCACACTACTGTGGCGTTGAAACAACAACACTGTGCGGGGAGGGGGCTCTGCTGAGCTGAGGAGCAGTGGTTGGTGGCTCGGCTGGTGACGAAAGGTCCAGAGGCGTCTCCAGGAGGTGGGGGCGTTCCTAGGAGGACTGAGGCATAGCTACACCTAAAATGGCCGCCGTCTAAGTTTTTACTGATTACTCAAATATGTGAATGAGCCAAGGCAACACTCCAGGCATGTGTTTTACATAATACCCCCCCCTTTAAAACGAGGCGCTACTCGGGTCTATAGGCTGTAAACTCCAGTCGAGAAGCTTTTGGATTTGGGTGAAGCTGAACTGGAGAAAATGTGCTCGGGTACGACGGAGGGTAAGAGGTTAAAATCTTTAATTAAGTCACTTTACGTTGAAATTGAGTCGGTTTGAACGAATCTAAGATGAAATAAAAATGCCAATGGAACAGGCAAAAAACATCCCACTCAAAATCAAAAATCATCTTTTTCACTTGAAATGATACAAAAGAATCTGAATTGGGGGCGGGTCATATCGTTATCGCGATTTATTATACGGCTCTTCACAATGCAAGCAGAACGCTCCATTGACTTGAATGGGATTTTCCAACGTTCTACCGGTCATTATTTTCTAATAGAGGAGTTCGTTCTTGTAATACCGGTTTTTCATATCACTCCAGTAGTAGAGACACGATCTCTGTCCCATAAGAGAGAAGTTGTGGGAATCGCTCGTGAAGTCCGACTTTCAACTTACCCTGAGATTCACCACCATTCCTCCTCTCTAACTGCACCTTCAACTAAGTAGCTAGGCTAGCAATAAGTAGCTAACCTAGCTGCTACTAGCCTAGCCACACTGCCTGGAAACACAACAAACGCAGCAAACCTTTGGGAACTATTTGACGCAGAAATCATGAAATAAACCTTTCTGCCTTGATAAAAGCGTATGAAGTTTATTTTGTGTGTGTTCAGTTGGCAAATAGCCGTATAATAAAGTGCAAAATGTAAAGAACGTTCAGGGCGAAACAAGACCAAGTCCAGTTCACCCTCTCAGTATTTATTTTCCCGATAATGACCAGCGCTCTACACATTATCCCTTACATCATTTGTTTATATCGTTGTAATTTTTGAAATCGCTGTGGACACGATATAATGGATGTTCCGCTCAGCTCCATCAGAGCAGCATAAACACTGACGGTGGAACACGGGGGCAGCTGCTTCAAAAGTCAAATGAAATGAAGGATGGAAACGGCTCGAGTCGATCATATTTGTGTGGAAATTAATATGCCTTTAAAAAAATAAATAATCAAATATCATTGAATTAATCTTCCCAATAGGCGTGAGGCTGGAATTTTGAAGTAATTTGTCCGTTAACAAGTATATCGTCATCGTGATATTTCTTTTTTTATATCGTGATATAGTTTTAGGCCGTATCGCCCCACCCTCATCTGAATTACGAAAAGATTTGCTCCTAGACCAGACCAAACCTTCTCAAACGTTAGATTCGATTTCTTCCTTAAGATGATGATTCTTTTTCCAGTGTGGGCCTTAGCCGGTGAAGTGTGTATGTTCACAGAGACCCTTCTCTGATCTCCATGTCTAACCCAGCTGTGCGCACCTTCACGTTCAATCCCCCCCCCCCCCTCAATAAATAACTTCTTTGTCCTCCGTATTTTTTCCACCATTTGCTGATTTCTTTTTTTGAAGCTCTCCCCTCCCCCCACGGCTGCTCCGCTGTGGACACTCGCTTTCCGCTTTTGGGGTTTTGCGTTTTGTTTATGCAGTCGGTGTCTGCGGGGGAGGGAGGTGTAGGGGGGGGGGGGGGGGTCTGCCTATAATCACCAATCCAAAATCAGAGAAAAGGGGGGCTCGGGTTGTCATGGAAACCCGGCCTGTGCGCACACGACGGAGAAAACACCTCTCCCGCTCGGCTTTTAATCCGTAAATGCGGAATTGCATCTTCCCTTCGCCTAATGGCGTGAAACGGAGACAAAGGAATATATATTTAATACTAAAATGTGTCAGTGTTGAACTGGGACAGCAGGGGGCCCTTTATTCGGGGGCACAGGGCCGGTTAATTCAGGATATTCATGTTAAATAGGTGCTTCAGACGGGACTTGTTTTAAAGACAAAAATCTGCAGATTCCAAAACTAAACACTGTAAGTCCCTCTCGTTCGACCGATACCTTTCCTTCCTGTCCCGGTGGCCCCCAAGTCGCTCCAGGACCCATTGTTTTTAGGGTTTCTGCGGACCTCCCATTAGGGCTGGGTATACCGTTCATTTGTTTTCGATACCGGTACATTTACGATACTTGGTTTTCGATACCGATACCTGAACGATACCTTTTCCGATACCTATATTAAATTATATATATGTAATCATATCCATAAAACAGATTAATAATGTTAATTTATTCCTTTTCTTTCAAGTTAATTTCTTTTGCATTTGCATCATTTGTCTGAGATGAAACAACCAAGAAACTTCCATTTTCCATATTTTTCCAATTTTTCACAGTAAATTTCCCACATTTCTCAAATTTTTTCCAATATTTTTCGATGTGTTTTTTCCCAATTGTTCCTGAAATTTTTAATTCCCCCAATTAATTTGTTTTATTTTATTTCCCCTCCAATTTGGACCAACATTAAAAAAAAATCCCCTTTTTAATTTTTTTTCCAACTTATGTTTCACTTTCTTTCTTTTACATTTCGATGGTACCCGGTACATACGAAAAGTTAATCACGATTTCCGCTTTTTTATTGCAATAATTATTTAAACAGATTCCACTCGTACCCGTGTTTTTTGGAAGGGAATAAATGCGTTTCTTTGGTTGCGGCTTTTCATCACGAGGCGAGGACACAGGGTCCCGATGCCGAGTCGGGCATTGGATTAATCTACTGTATATCGGTGAGAAAGAGAGAGTGGTGTTTTCTTTGCTTTGTGTGTGTGTGTGTGTGTGTGTGTGTGTGTGTGTGTGTGTGTGTGTGTGGGGGGGTGGTCTGTCTGGTTGCCACGGCGACGGGGGTCACATTACTGCAAATGTATACATGCCATAAAAACAGAGGACTCCACCCGGGCGGCCTGTGCCACTGCGCTCAATGCGATTCAGTGCCGTCGGACATCAGGCAGTAACAGACGGTTTTACGGCGGGTTTCAGTCACATGACCTTTTACTGTTTGGTCGGCGATTTGTTGGTTATAATGTGTTGTTTTTAATTGTTGATCGACGTGGCCCTTTCACCACTTGTACAGACATTTATTGCATAAAAATGTGTTTACAGACAGCGGAAAGTCAAATTTAATGCCACAAATGCAAAAAACATCTATACATTTCCAAAGATTTCCATCCATTCAGTAACAGAGGAGAACAAGCTGAGAAACGTCGCCATTTCCAAAGATTTAGTTTTTTATTTGATGAATAAAATTAGGCCCGCGCGATATCGTAGTAACTTGTGATATCGCGATACGGCTTTGCGATATCGCGATATTTCACGAAGCCATTTCAGCACGATATGTTCCGTTCGAATTAAACACAAATCGTAACTAGTTTCTCAGCAAATTGTCTCAAAACAAGATAAAAAAAAACAAAACAAAAACACCACATCAGCGCCACAAGACTTGACCGAGCGCATTTTCTCCAGTTTGGCATTACCCAAATCTAAAAAAGCTTCTTGAAAAAAGCGGAAAAACACAAAAAATACGACGAAAAAGTGACGGCAATGCAAGGAAAAAAAAAATATTAGATCAGTTTTGTAGGTCTTAGCTTTCAAATGAGGCGTTACACTGGCCTACAGGCTGTGACCTCCAGTTGAGAAGCTTTTTAGATTTGGGTAAAACTGAACTGGAGAAAAATGTGTTCGGAACTTCATCTCAGTCCGATGAAGACTTTAGCGATGTTGCGATATATCGTGGCTTCTCGCGATACGGATATTGCATCACCTAATATCGCGATACCATATTTTTTGCCACCATCATCGTCAACCGTGATCGCAGACACGAGGTGCAGTTGAAAAAACAAAGGTTTCAAGCAGACGACTGTACCGGTGTCGCCACAGTTCAGACTGGTAGCTCGTGCCACTGACTTTGATGTTGGTCAAGCTCATAATAATCATATACAAATAAATCTGTACATGAAGTTTCTCAAAACTGCATGAAAAGTTCTGAACCCGGCAGACGGTTATTACAGTGGGAGGAAAATGTGTCTAAATGCTTTGGAATTTGTCACATTTCTGCCAAAATTGGTCATCAAATGTGGTCTGATCTTCATCAAAATCAAAAGAATTATCAAACAGTGTCTGCTTAAACTAACACCACCCACACATTTACATTGTATCATATTTGTACTGGCCATAACATGTAAACATTCACAGGACAGTGTGGTATAAGTAAGTACACCCCCTGAATCTCACTGAACTGCAGCAGTTTTGTGACGAGGAACGGTCCAAGATTCATCCTGATCGCTGTGAGCGTCTGATCTGCAACTACAGGAAAACAGTTATTGCTGCAAAAGAAGAATCAGACAGATATTTAAAACAAGGGTTCACTTACTTATTCCACGCTCTCCTATGAAAGGTTTTCAATACATGACAGTAAAACACAAAAATAATGCCCTGATGAACACGTCGCTTTACTGTCATGGTCGAAAGGTTTAAACGCCTGTGGTATCTTTAGCAAAGGCACATCCTGTTGTATCTTCCAAGCTTATAGTTAAACATGCGTGATGTTTATAAATGTTTGACTAGTTCTTCTCGAAACTAGTCAAACGAACCCCCTAACCCTGTCAGTGATCTACAGCAAAGGTCTGAAACGGATTCCTCTAAATTTATTATTTTTCCCTCGCTTTAAGATTATAATCCATCCATCTGGTGGTTTGAATGGCCCACGGTAAAACGGTGTAAAAGATGGAGATGTTCAAATGCAGCGAAAAGCCAATAACAGTAGATCCACATTGTTGGGTGAGTCTCAATAATTTACATTTGGAGCAGGGGGGGGGGGGGGGGGGGGGTTTGATCAAATCTCTGCAGCGGAGTCTAAATCTGTGCTCGTCTGACGGTTTCTTTGTTTGTACGAGGACAGATCTCACCAACGCAGACGAGTCAGGGGTCTGCAGCAACGCTTTGGATTAAAACACTGGGAGCGGCTCGCGACCCACCCGTTGAGAACCACTGAGTCAACAAACACTCGTTAAGTAATTAAGAGTTTGATGATTGTGTTTAAACGTAAAAGAGCCCTGGACCGCCCACCTTATCCTGGCGGGGTTATGGCGTCCGAATGATCCAAGGAGCCGTGTGGTCTGGGTGGTATGGACGGAATATCAACAAGGAACGTGGCCCAGTATGGATGACCCGGGATCCCCACCCTGGAGCCCCATCCTGGAGCCAGGCCTTAAGTTGGGCCTCGCAGGCGAGCGTCCGGTGGTCGGGCCTTTGCTCACGGGGTCCGGCCCGGCTCAGCCTGGAGGGACCTGTGGACTCACCGCCCGCAGAGGGAGCCGTAGGGGTCGGGTGTAGAGAGGACTGAGCATCTCACTGGGAGGAGGCTCGGGCTTCTGTTTCGGACGCCTCCTGGTCCCTCCCTTAAGAGGTGTTCCAGGCATGTCCTGTTGGAAGGAGTCCTCGTGGAGGACCTAGGACACGCTGGAGGAAGTGTGTGTGGAGAGGGAAGTCTGGGCATCTCTGCTGCTCTGACCCGGCCCTGGATAAAGTGGAAGAAAATGTATGGACACTGCTCGTCTATATCTGCTGAGCTTCTGCTGCAGGAGGTTCCTCACTCCAGGCTTGTGAGCAGACGGGACAGGGCTTTCTCACTTGCAGGTTCTAAGCTCCTGCTCAACTTTCTACCGTTACAAAATCAGTGATTCTCAACTGGTTTGGCCTCGGGACCCACCATAACCCGTAGGTAGTTCAGAAATCAAGTCCAATGTAAGGCTTTGGATGCCATTTTATTGCCCCAATTGAATCTCGAATCATAAACTGTGCTTGTCCTTTTGCCTTTTCCTAATTTCACAGTCACAGATTTCTGTCCCTGCACACGCTCAGCGCCGCGGAGTCATTGTGTTCCACTTTTAGCGCGTGTCCGGGAAACTCCCGCTGCAGAACGGGTGACACAGTTCGCTTCCTATCGCTCGCTCCCCAGCGAACTTTAACGCCGCACTGACAACATCCTGTTTGTCTGTGTCAAATCTCGGGCGAAAGTCACTCTTTCCAGATCGCGGCGTAGCGGCGGCTCGCGTCCCCCCACGCCAAACAAACAACTGTCATTTCCACTGCGTCGATATGAAAATGAGCAGTGGTCCCTGATGTGTGTTTGAGGAGACGTACTGTACCGTAGACGGGAAGTGATGGGGCGAGAGGGGGAGGGGTGGACATAAAGAAAAGAGAGAATTAGCCCCGTGCGGTGGTTATTATGGGATGGCAGGGGAAGTGGATGTGTGTGTACGGGACGGGGGGAGGGGCTGCTGACTATAGATGGGGGTAATGAGGAGTAGAGGTGGGGGGTTTTCGACACGGGACAGGTCTGGATTTGGGTGACAAGGTTTTGGTCGGTGAAGTCTGCAGGTGAAAGACACACATTTTTTACAATTCCGTGATGCATTTTTGTCCAGGGTCAACTTGTGTTTTCATCTGGGCCCCTCACGATAACGATTATATTATGCTCTCATTGCAATAATCGATAGTACATTTTTCCTCGCGATTCTCCGACCTCTGAAACAGGTTTGTATCGAGGCACAGGTCTGGGGAGGGGGACAGAAAAATGGGTGCAGCGTTGAAGGTCCCGAAGAGCACAGTGGCCTCCATCATTCGTAAGTGGAAGAAGTTCAGAACCTCCAGGACTCCTCCCCAGAGCTGGCCGTCCGCTCGAGGAGGTGACCGAGAACCCGATGGTCACTCTGACAGAGCTCCAGCGTTATTCTGAGGAAATGGGAGAACCTTACAGACGGATAACCATCTCTGAGGCACCGATCACGCCTTTACGGACGCCGCAGAGTCCAGATCTTAAAGGGATATTTCTGGACTTTTGACATAGGGCCTCATTTCCTAGTTATCCAGAGTGTTGTGGATTTCTGGGTTTAAAAAAAAAAAGTTTTATTCATGCTGTCCTTTCTGTGGACCCATCACTTGCAGGATGGGCCATAGGGGCTGGTGCAGCTCTACCGGCTGCCCCCACGACCCGGCAACGGACAAGTGGAAGAAAATGGATGGATGGATGTTACCAAAACCTTTTCCCTGATACCAGACTGGTAGGGAAGGGAAACCTATTGGATTGAGACCCTCAAGGCCACTATTTATCCAGGGTTAAATGATGAGCTTGATTTTTCTGTGTTTTTGTAGGACTGTCTTTTTAACTGCACTGTTTTAACATACAGTGCCTTGGAAAGCACTAATACACCTTGAACCTTTGCACATTTTGTCATGTTTACAACCCTAAACGTAAAGATTCGTTTTTTACTGAAAGTTCACACACAAGTAACTGTTAAGTGAAAGCAAAATGATACATGATTCTGTTATTTTCCAAAAAATAGAGAAGTGAAAAGTGGGGCGTGCATAAGTATTCATACAGCATTTTCGGAGTTGCCTTTATAACATTCCTAATGACTGCAGAAAGTTCACACCTTGCCCTAACCATTAAATAGAGGCCACCTGTGTGTAATCTACTCTCAGTTTAATTCCAGCGGTTCTGTGAGGGCCTCAGAGCTATGGTCAGAGTGTATTGGTCACTAAACAACATCATGAAGGCCAAGGAGCTCACCAGAGAGGTCAGGGATAAAGCTGTGGAGAAGTTTGAAGCAGCGTTAAGTTATACAAAGATTTCCCAAGATCTGAACATCTCACGGAGCACTGTTCAATCCATCATTCAGAAATGGAAAGAGTATAGCACCACTGCGAACTTACCAAGACACGGCCGTCCACCTAAACTAACAGACCGAACAAGGAGAGCACTGGTCAGAAATGCAACCAAGTGCCCCAAGATAACTGGGAGCTGGGACGTCCTGCCGCTGAGCTGGGGGAATCTGTCGTACTCTACACAAATCTGGCCTTCATGGACGAGTGGCAGAAGAAAGCCATTATTGAAAGGAGGCCATAAGAAATCCCGTTTGAAGTTTGCTAGAAGTCATATGGAGGACACAGCTACCATGTGGAAGAAGGTGCTTTGGTCAGATGAGACAAAAATTGAACTTTTTGGCACAAATGCAAAACGTTATGTACGGAGCAAACCTAACACTGCTCATCGTCCTGAGTGCACCATCCCCAGGGTCAAATATGGTGGGGGGAGCATCATGCTATGGGGCTGCTTTTCCTCAGGGGGGACTGGGGAGATTGTAAGAATAGTTGGGAAGTTGGATGGAGCCAAATACAGAGACATTTTGGAGGAAAACCTGCTGGAGTCGGCGAGAGACTTGAGATTCACCTTCCAGCAGGACAATGACCCTAAACACAAACATCTACAATGGAATGGTTTAAAAACAAACATATGAATGTGTTAGAATGGCCCAGTCAAAGTCCTGACCTAAATCCTATTGAAAATCTGTGGAAAGACCTGAAAACTGCTGTTCACAAACGCTCTCCTTCTAATGTGACAGAGCTTGAGTTGTTTTGTAAAGAGGAATGGGCTAAAATGTCAGTCTCTACATGTGCAAACCTTGTAGAGTCAAACCCCAGAAGACTTGCTGCTGTTATTGCAGCAAAAGGGGGTTCCACAAAGTATTAAGTCATGCTGTATGAATACTTATGCGAGCCCCACTTTTCACTTCTCTATTTAAAAAAAAAATTACATAATCATGTATCATTTTGCTTTCACCTCACAGTTGTCTGTTACTTGTGTGTGAACTTTCAGTAAAAAATTCTAAATAAAATCTTTATGTTTAGGGTAAACATGACAAAATGTGCAAACGTTCAAGGTGTATCAATACTTTCACAAGGCACTGTATTTTCTCTTTACCTTTTGGCAATGGTCCTGTTTCTAGTGTATGTGTCACACCTACTTCTACATACTGTGACATTTATTGATATACTGTGACTTGGTCCATAATATGCCACGTGTATTCTTCTTTTTTTGTTTTCTTGTGGTCAGCACACGTGACTGATCATGTGATGCTCCAAAACGCGTCGGCGTGTCCCTCTTAATAAAGGACTTTTATCTTTATCAGAGTGCCTCGGATTTTTTGCCACACACACCCCATCATTTAAGGCAAAGTTCTTTACTCAGTTTGTTTTTCATCCTGAAAGAGCACCTGATTTTTAGCAAACATTTTAAAGAACATTTCTTGGACCCAGTGCAGCGCTCCCGACCACCTTCCTTTCACCGGACTGGTATCGTTCGTACCTAGTGGGCACCGTGGACATCGCGGAAGCCACCGCGAATGTGCTGTAATCAAAGCTGAAGGCTCTACAACCAAATATCAGAGCGTGGGAACTTTCTTTGGTCGGGCAGTGTAGATGTCGTGTATTATAAATATATGATAATTCGTCACTTATGTTGTTGTCCTTTTCCCCCTTTACAAACATGGGTTGACTCATTTCACATCTGTAAAACTTTCCATACTAGACGTGTCACTGAACGCCTTCCATCGGGTATTCGTGTGCACCGTCCTGGCTTTGAGCGATCAGGAGATCCTCCCGTATCAATATATCCATAACGATGTGTTTCAGGCTTGGATCCTCCGTCCAAAATCCCTGCGCAGCTTCTTTACACTTGAACTTAGCTCTGAGACAATCCCCCAGGGCCACACGCGCGCA
The DNA here is from genome assembly GCA_021464625.1 of Proterorhinus semilunaris. Taxonomy (NCBI): domain Eukaryota; kingdom Metazoa; phylum Chordata; class Actinopteri; order Gobiiformes; family Gobiidae; genus Proterorhinus; species Proterorhinus semilunaris. The sequence continues at coordinate 3,124,910 of CM038360.1, read as the reverse complement.
CGCAGGCACACACACACTCACTGTACAGGCCTCAGCAGCCGCCATCTTAACTCTTACCTCCTTAAAATAACGCGGTGCGCGCTTCTTTAGCCTCGTGCACATGTGATTATATCCTCGCGCGCCCATCCCCCACTGTGTGCGTCTCTCGCTCTCTCTCGCGCACACGCCCAAACCAGTCCCCCCCCACCCCCCACGCACACACCTCCCCCCCCTCCCTCCCTCCCATTCCAATTCATAGCACACAAAACAAAGGGGCAGACCATAATATTCGCCGACGCACAGTACGGTACGCATGGCAACGCGGTTATGTCACACAGGCGAGGAGCGGAGAGGCCTCGAGGAGCGTCTGGGTCGTAAAACTACAGGAAGGACACGTGGATCCGGGAGTCCAGGGGTTCTCAAACTGTGTCAGGGTCATCTGCAACTCAGTTTATTCACAGATGTTTTCATTGATGCTTCTTGTCATGCGGGTTAAGCCGGTTCAGCCCAGGTTGGTTCTGGATCTTGGCCTTGTGGCACTTGTTGTGGAAAGTTTGCGAACCACGTTGCATCACAGCGAGAAGGTCCCGATCCCCAGGGTGTGGAGTTTTCATGTTCCCCTCGTGTCGGCATAGGTTTCCTCCATTAAAAACATGTGCAATAGGTTAATACTCCAGCCAGGTGTTTATGACCGTCAGCCTGGCTCCACATCTGGAGAGGGGTCTCCAAGTGTCGGCTGCTCAGCGCTCCTTCAGTTTGCCCCAGTGGCATCGAGGACGGGTCCGAGGCAGAGAAGTTATTTAGTATAACTTAACCTTAAATACCTGGACACATAGATGTAAAGGCAAGGCAAGTTTATTTGTAGAGCACAATTCATACACAAGGCAATTCAAAGTGCTTCACAGTTTCATAAAGTTACAAGAAAACAGATAAAAATCTATAAAACATCAACATAAAAATTAATCAATTACAGTAAAAGGCAAGAGTGCAGATAAAACACTTTCAGTTTTCATCTGCTCGGGTAAAAAGAGCCGTTTTCAGCCTGGATTTGAACATTGTCAGAGTTGAGGCCTGTCTCACATCCTCATGAAGACTGTTCCAGATTTTAGCTTTAGCCTCAGCGTGTTTAGTCCTGACTCTGGGAACCACCAGGAGACCCCTCCCTGAAGTTCTCAGGGCCCGAGATGGTTCATACGGCTCTAACATGTCAGAGATGGACTTTGGTGCTAAACCATGAAAAGACTTGTACACAAGCAGAGCTGTTTTAAATTCTATTCTCTGAGTGACAGGAAGCCAGTGCAGAGACCGGAGCACTGGACTAATATGGACTAATGCAGGTTCAGAAAATAATTTTCATGTTTTGATGAAATGTATCGGATACATTTGTGGAGGCCACAGTTTCCGATGGGGGCCCGACTACAGCCCCCGCAGGGAGAGGGTTGGGAACCACTGCCCTCGGAGCACGGGTCGCACCCAGGGCTGCAAACGTAAAACACAAGTCTTTAACATAATAATGATGCATTTCGCTCAGGCACTTTATAATTCCGTGCATTATTTATTGTGGCCACAGCTGCCCTGGGGTAGACTGACCCTCTGACCGAGCACTCACTCACATCACACACACATTCACCAACTGCACGTGGTGTTAAAGGTGCTTAGTGTGTCATTAGAAATGTGTCCTCTGCATTTGACCCATCCTGGACGACCCGTCAGGAGCAGTGGGCAGTGATCGGGGAAACCGGAGGAAACGCACACGATCCAATCTATGTGTTGTATCCCCAAGGCCACAAATGTTTTCTTTCTTTAATGATAATGAATTATCATTTTCAGATTCAGTTCACAGGGCACAGTTTAAACATATCCAAGAAACATTTGAGAGGAAACTGAAATACAAAAGGACACAAGAATCAGAACATGTTTGTAGAGCTCTCAACTACAGGGTTAGTGGCTTTTAGAACAGAATATATTTTATTGTTAGCAAAGGCTATTTTACTGCCTAAATGACCTCTTTGCAAACCCGCAGTTTCTGTTTAATTGCCATTATCCGTGCGGGCCTCTTTACCAGGAGCAGTTCCTTACAGTAGCTCCTCTGTCCCGCACAGATCTTTGTTTCGTCAGGCGGCGAGAGAGCGTGCGCGTGAGCGACGCATAAAGAGCAGCCGCATAAAAAAAAAAAAAAAAAAAAAAAAAGGGAAGACGTCGAGGGAAAAAAACAGACACACACGAAGGGTCAGGTTTCTGCTCAATCCCGTGATGCATCACTACTCTCCCCCCCCCCCCCCCCCCCACCACCACCACCACCACCACCCGCCTCTCTCCCTCCAAGCCCCGCCCCCCCAGCTGGTCGCCCCGGGCAACGCACCCATAATGAGGTCAGGCGGACATCCCATAATACTCACGGAGCCGTGTCAGAGGTGTCAGGGAGCGAGACAAGATGGCCGGCCCCGAAATAACTCCACGACCTGCAGTGACAGAATCAGGGGGTTGAAGGTTGATCGATCCGCTGGGAATTTATAGAATCACAAGTGAAAAGAAGCCCCTTTAAATGACAGCTACGTTTGGGCCACAGGGACGAACGCGTGAATATATAAATCATACTGAGGGGAAGTACTCAGCAAAAGTACTCATACCTGTCGTGTCTCACAATAACAGGGCAACTACGACCGGATAAGAAGTTCACGAAGCCAAACTGTCCCGAACAAGTGGAAAAAGTTACCGAGCACATTAGATGTTTTTCTCCGGTTTGGCTTTACCCAAATCTAAAAGCTCCTCGAAAAAAGCGGCAAAAACTGGGGAGAAAACGCAACCGAGAAGTGACGAAAACGCTTCAAAAATGTCATTAAAAACGTGACAAAGAAGTCAACCGGTCATAGCTTTCAAATGAGGCGTTACACTGGCCACGCTCTCCATTCGAGATGTTTTTAGATTTGGGTACAGCCGAGAAAATGTGCTCGGTTCCGGTAAATCGTACAACAAACCCACGTCTAAATAAAGAAAAACTGGCAACTTAAAGGCCTTGTGAAAGCATAAATGATTATCTCTAAGTTGCAGATGATCCAGAGTCCCACCTGAAGAAGCCCAAGGGCCACAGTTTGAGAACCACTGCTTTAAAGCTTTGAGGTTATTCAGGAAAGTAGCAAAGTGAGGCCCATAGCTCTATCTAACCATATTCTCTTCATTTTCCTCGTTCACACCTCAGTTCTCGTCATCATCTGGTCTTCTAATCTAAAGTGATCTACAGTGACTCCGTGTTCAACGCTCTGAGGTCGCAGAAGACTCCTCCTGACCGCGAGGAACCGACGTCAAGATGTAGAGACGGGTCGCCTGATGCTCCAGACGGGTCGCACTGGAAAATAGAGCCATAATACAGTCGTTTATAAGACATACAATAATGCACATGTTCAAACCACATCCATCTAGAAACTTTTCTCTCCCAAACCTATCCTAAAGACATGAACATAGAAAAGTTGAAAACCTTCAGCTCTTCTACAGGAGGTAGAAGAGCTGAAGGTACATTTCTTTGCAAACACAACACTCACGGAACTTATAAATGTGCAAAGGTTCAGGTTCCAATTCCGATGTAAGATATAACACAACATCCTTAAGCGTGGGAAAGATGTTCTTCTCTGCCTATTCCAGCTGCAAAACGCTGAATCATCGAACGGCTAACCTCTTAACCCCCACCGTTTGGCGTTTGGCTTCACCCGAATCTAAAAGCTTCTTGGAAAAAGTGTCAAATTAGCGACAAGAATGAGACAAATAACGCAACAAAAGAGCAATTAAAACGTGACATAAAGGCAATGAACTGGAGGAAATGCACTTGGTTAAGGTGGGGGTTAAGAGGTTAAATGCGTAACAATGATTATCTATAAAGAGTGAAGTCTCCCGAACATCATCTGACAAAGCCAAAGTAACCAAAGTTAGGACAGCACTGCACTACCGAACAGCAAAACTCTGAAATCTTCAACTCGTTTCCACCAAAACTGCACTCAACAGTTTATTCTATGTAAAATTACGCATTTGAATACCTTTAATGTGTGGTACTGATAGTGAATTCATGATATTACGTCGCTGCGGTCCCATAGGTGGCAGCACTGCGCTGGCTGTGACTCCCGCTGCAGAAGTAAAATCAACATGGCGGCGGCCCGGGGTTGTTTACGTGCCGCGCGCTAGCCGCATGCTAACGACGCTACTCACGATAACACAACCGCGCTGTTTAAAACCTCTTATTCGTTCCTGATTGTTTCCCACACGAGACCGGGTGCACACATGGCGACATTTCTGAGCGACAAATCGAAATTATGACCTCAAACGGGTTTATTTTTAAGCCATATCGCAATTTGTTTTGGTTAGCATTAGCCTTTAGCGCTGACCGTTTCTCCGTTCTTGTTAACCCCTTAACCCCCGCCTGAACCGAGCACATTTTCTCCAGAAAATAGCAACAAAAACGAAAAAGCAAGTGACAAAAGAGCAACAAAAAGTGAAAAGAATATGACAAGAAAGCGAAGAAAGTGCAACAAAAAAGCGATTAAAATTGTCACATTTTGTTGCTTTTTTATTGTGTTTCTGTCACGTGTTTGCCATTTTTTTGTCACTTTTGCTGCACTTTTGTCGCTTTTTGTCACTTGCTCTTTTGGCGCTTTTTTTGTTGCGTTTTCATCCTCAATTTTGTGTCGCTATTTTGACGCTTTGTTCAAGCAACTTTTAGGTTTGGGTAAAGCCGAACTGAAGAAAATGCGCTTGGTTAATCCCACCGTAACCGAGCACATTTTCTACAGTTCGGCTTTACCCAAATATAAAAGCTTCTGGACTGGAGAGCAACAGTGTAATTTGTAATTTGCCTCATTTGAAAGCTAAGACCTACACAAGTGATCGTCTCATTTTTTGTTGCTTTTTTGTCATGTTTTTATAGTTTTTTGGTGCTTAATCATAATTTTTTAAGTTTTTGTTGTTGTGTTTTCCAGTGTTAATTTTGACAACATATTTTAATGTAGTTTTAGTCTTATGACGAAAATGTAATTCAATTTTAGTCGAGATTTAGTCGACTAAATTTAAGACACATTTAGTCGACTTTGTATTAATAATATTCATTATAATCATATTTAATGGAGGTCCTGCTTCATGGAGCTGCTCCTCATGAACAAAGCTCAGAGCTGTTCCTTTGGCAGTGACTTTACATGATATGAGGCTCTTTTAGACGGTCAGTAGAAGTTTGGATGATTTTAGTCTCTCCTTTTCATTTTTATTTAGTCTCATTTTACTCGACTAAAATATCTGGACATTTTAGTCATAGTTTTAGTCGCATGAAAAAGTTTTAATTTAGTTTTAGTCCAATTTCAGTCGTCAGAAAAATCACTTTGACTAAAATTAAGACTAAATATTTCAGTTGACGAAATTAACACTGGTGTTTTCCGCTTTTTTGTTGCATTTTTGTCATTTCATCGTCTCTTTTTTGTGTGTTTTTGTTGCTTTTTCGCTATTTTTTTCAAGAAGCTTTTAGATTTGGGTAAAACGCGCTCGGTTCAGGCGGGGATTTAGAGGTTAAAGTAAAACGCTTGAACTCAAACGCCCGTCCGGAGCGAGTTTACCTTTCGCACGTTCGTAGACAGACGGTGGGAAAGCGATACACGCGGGGCCACCGGGATGTCGCTCGCACGGCGTCCAGCAGGGGGCGACAGCGCGCACACGCGCCCCGAGCGGCGACCACAAAAGAAGGAGCGCGTTTCGCAGGGAGAAGAAAAAACAACAAACACGACTTAAAAATGGCGCAGAGGGAGCAGTTCAGGGCGATGCTGAACGCGCGCCTGGCCTCGACCGGGGACGGCATCAACGCGCTGTTCGAGGAGAAGATCCGCGAGTACGAGGAGGAGGTGAACTTCCTGAACGAGGAGAGCAACCTGAGGCAGAAGCTACTGGACGCCGCGATGAAAGAAGGTGAAGATGTGCGCGTGCGAGCTTCTGCTGCAGATCAGACACGTCTCGCGCGCCCCATCGGTGCTCGTTGCAGTGTAGGATTTGTGCAGGTGACTCACTGGCGACTTAGGAAAGAGAGTTTAGTTGCACATCGAGCTAGAAGGTGCGAGCGGAGGCTGTGTTTGTGACATAATGTACCGAGCTCATTAGGACAACTTAATTCTCTTCAGTGTTCTGATACAGGTGGGTACGCAGACGAGCTAAGGTGACCCCCATTTTGGTTCTACTGCACAACCATTATATTAAAATAAATCATGCCACACTTTTCCAATGTAAGGTGACAGCTACACAGAGAGAATGGCATACATATTGTTGCTGTTGTGTGTCTCAGGGGGAATGTGTGATTGTCGGTCCCTCTGTGTCCACACTTTTTTGAGGTGCTCGTTTAATAGACAAGACTGGAGCATAATATTACATTATTGGGAGAGGTCCGCTGTCTTCAACAAGCGACTGTGGCTTGTGAAAAGTGCTACTTGTAAAGAAATTTCAATAACATGTAAAAAAAAAAAAAAAAAAAAAAGCCCTAATGGTCTTCGGTCACATTGTTTTACTGCAGAGAGTCCATAATGGTCCTGAAGAAAGCAGCTTTTAAAAGTAAACAAACCGCTAAAGACGTATGAGACCTACTAATGTTTTCTTCTGAGACACTGAAGAGGCACCAAGAGCCCCCACACCTGCAGCACAGTGGAGGCAGAAAACAAGGAAGGGGCAGGGCGGGAGCTGTGCAGGACACCACGCTTCACCACGCTCTGAAACGGGGGGCAAACCCAGGAGGCGGTGCACCGTCGCGCAGAGAATGTAATATCCTGCCACTATTGGGCCTTATTATTATTAACAACAATAATGCATTGGTTTTTATACAGCGCTTTTCTGGACACTCAAAGACGCTTTACATTGCATTATTCATTCACTCCACACTTGGTGGTGGTGAGCTACTGTTGTAGCCACAGCTGCCCTGGGGTAGACTGACAAGGCAACTAGTCTGTGCCATCGGCCCCTCCGACCACCACCAACCACTCACTACATTCGCCCCAGGCTTCCTGATGTTTCCAAACGGTCTCCCATCCAAGTACTGACCAGGCCCGTCCTGCTTAGCTTCAGAGGTCGAGGGTCGGGCCGAGCGAAGGCGGTTTAGTCACAAAGGTCTTGATTAAGTTTTAAAATCTGCCAACTTTCTAGTCCAGACCTGAAACATGTTCTGAAATGTGATTCTTGGATCTAAAGGCGGTAACGAGCTGAAGCTCCTCCTGAGCATCAGATCCATGTTGTTTATTTCTTTGCTGAACTCAGATGCTCAGATAAAAAGATGACTGGATGTATTTGCCGACGTGTGAATGTCGCGCCCTTGGGCAAGACACCTTTCCTAACGTGCTTAACGTGTCTACAGGAATGCCGGTGGTGCTGTGCGAGGACGAGCCGGGCCCCAGTGAAAACGCAGAGTCCCCCGTGTCGCCCCAAACCCAACAGAAACCCAACGCCAACAAACGACGGCCACGGAAGAAGAAGAAGAACTCTTAAGCGCGGACTTTCAGACGAGCAGATGAGAAACGAGAAGTTCGAATGTTTGACTTTATTATTTTTTTTCAAATTCCTGGATTTCCCTGGAAGCGTTTTTTCCCCTGAATCTTTACGTGGAACGGACCCATTTTGAACTTTTAATTTTTTTTTTTTTTTAAGACACCCCTCAAGTATAAACACAGAAGAACTTGTTTAAATGTCATTCTTTGTATTTTATAGGAGTTTGTGAAACGGGGTCGGACTTCAGTGGAAACTTGAAGCCTATTTAATTTTTTGTGAAATCATGAAACGGATGAACGGCGTGTATATAGTGTCTGTGCCAAACGGAGATGATGAATAAAGGTCGGCCGATGCGATGCCGAGAAACGTATTTGTAAACCTCAGAGGCTCCGACATATATATTTTATGTGGCAGACCGTGTTGATTTAAACATGAGCGCCCCCTGCTGTCAAAAGCCATATCTGTCGACCGCTGATAATTAATCGCCAACTCTTCAGGAAGAAGCGTTTTCCGTGTCTGTTTTCATACCGTGTTTCGTTTGTTCTTCAGCTGCAAAGGACCAGGAAGAGCTTCAGCGAAAAATCATCAAGTCTGCGGATAAAGAGACTTAAAAAAAAACCCAGAGGCACTTTTGTTTTTCTCTAAAAAGCCTAATTTCTCGTGGCTCATGGATGGTCTTTAAACCGGCTTATTCATTTAAACTCTTCCTATTAGAGGTTGGAAATGCACAACACCTGTTGAATCTGGGACGGCTAAGACTGAGGAGTAGGGCTGGGTACCAGGACTCGAACGATACTTTTTTTTAAAAGAAAATGTGTGTCATACAGTGTTAATTTTGACAAGATATTTTAATTTAGTTTTAGTCTTTTGACGAAAATGTAATTCAATTTTAGTCTAGATTTAGTCGACTACATTTAGGACAAATTTAATCGACTTTGTATTTATAATATTCATTATAATCATATTTAATCAGGTCCTCTGCTTCATGGAGCTGCTCCTCATGAACAAAGCTCAGAGCTGCTCCTTTGGCAGTGGATTTACATGATATGAGGCTCTTTCAGACGATCAATAGAAGTTTGGATGATTTTAGTCTCTCCTTTTCATTTTTATTTAGTCTCATTTTAGTCGACTAAAATATCTGGACATTTTAGTCATAGTTTTAGTCGCATGAGAAACTTAATTTAGTTTTAGTCCAATTTCAGTCGTCAGAAAAATCACTTTGACTAAAATTAAGACTAAATATTTTAGTCGACGAAATTAGAACCAGAAAACGGATAATTTTTCTATTTTTTTTATCTTTATTTTTTTTGCATTTGTATCATTTGAGGTGAAACGACAAAAGGGTAGAAAAAACACTTTCCTTGTTTTTATCTTTTTTTCTTATTGGTTTCCCTAAATTTCCCCTTTTTTCCCAATTTTTGTGAGTTTATTCTTGAATTTAAATGTTTTTTTTTCCCACATTTTTTTTTGTTCCTCAGTTTTTGCCCAACATTTTTTTTATTTTCGGAACCTGCTTTCGATATTTATTCGATACCAGTAGAACCTAAATCTCCAGTACCCAGCCCTACTTTAGCGCCTTTATCTCTTTGCTTTTACTTTGTATCATCAAACTGACTCGAGGATCGTTTTGCGCCCGTGCGGTGAATCATCTCGGTTTAAATCACTCGCTCACAGGACGACTGAGATCCTCGTCAGACTTCAGTGCGATTATGTTAAAATGTGTCGGGCCGTTTTCCTGCAGCGGCTTCGGCTCCTGTGTCTGAACGTCGATCATGTTTGAACATTTCAAACGTCACGGGAACTTTATTCAAATAAAACCATTAAAACTTTTTCAGATTTGGATTTATTTGAACAACTGTATCACAATCAAAACGTTTTTATAAAAAGGCACATCTTTAATAATAAACTTCCTCCGGTAAAAGTAAAGAGAAGTAGATGGATGGGAGCAATATGTGTCACGTAGGTTAGCGCCCCCTGTGGGTGAAACTGCTCTCATGGTTTGAAAAGAATGGGCAGAAATAAACTGGGAACTTGTTTTGTCAGATATTAAAAGGAAAAAAAGTGTTTATTCAGATGTTTCACAGAGAACTCTTCCCACATCAGTAACATTCGCTTTTATTTTAATTAAATACATTTTATGCAGCTGACGGAGTTTTCCAAATGGTGTGAGCCGCTAATCTACTGCTGCTATTGCTCACGTTAATGTGTGTTTTAAAACTACTTTTGTCACGATACTCGGGGGCCGATCCGATACAGTAATTATGATCATACGTTTACCTTAAAATGTGTGTCACAAACAAAGGAGCGCATGATAAAAATGCCTGGATACTTGGCGGTTCCCAAAGTGGGGGGTTGCGGGACACGGAATTTGATGTATTTTTGATTAAAAACAGATTTCAATAAAAGCCAAAAAATCGAAATACAGTTTCCAAACTAACATCACGAGACGAGATTTTAAATGTTTTGCGCCTTCAAATTAAATTTCACAGAAGGGGGTCCTGAGTTGTTGAGATTCTGGGGGTCTGAAAGTTTGGGAACTCCTGGATATTTCCCCCCAGCTTCAATCGTTACAGCACATTACTTCGCACTAGTCCCAGCGGGAATAATAAACGGCCACTAGATGGAGCTGTTCCCTAATAACGAATCGTCTGTTTGTGAATGAGACTGGGCCCTTTTCCTGAGGTTCTGACTTTGCTTTGGAATATTTTATCCCCAGAATAAGAAAAGACATTTTGCATTTGCTGCTATAGATTGTAAAAGTGCCCGTTTATCGATTAATTACGACACGATTGCATTTGATTGAGGAGTTTCGTTTGTTTAAGAACTTTATGTGAATTTCAGCAACAACTCTTTGCATTTACACATGTGTCCTGGATACGTCAGGGTCTCCAGTCCAGGCCCAGCGTCTCGGCGATGAAGGAGAAGATGTGCGTGTCCTCCAGGATGGCTTTGGCGGTGGGTTTGCCGGCGCCGTGTCCGCTCTGCGTGTCCACTCGCACCATCAGCGGCCGCTCCTGCCGAGGACTGCGGCCCACGCCGGACTGCAGGGCGGCGCTGTACTTCAGCGTGTGCAGCGGGACCACGCGGTCGTCGTGGTCGGCCGTGAGCAGCAGGACGGCGGGGTACGGGGGGCCGGAGTACGGGGGCGCGGGCAGGTTATGGAGAGGAGAGTATCTGAGGGGAGAGAGAATCACTTTAGCCGTTTCTGAATGGTCTGAGGGAATGTAAATAATACACACAAAACATTCCGCTGTCATTATTTATTCATCCTGATTACTTCGGTGCTGCATTTACATCATCTCTCCACTAACACGCTCTGGCGCTGTTGAGCTCTATCCTGTTATTTATAATGAGCCGTGGGACAGATGTTTTTACTCACTGCTCCACCAGATTATCTTTTTAATAGTGAAACCAGGTTATTGTAACACTCTTCTGTTCTGAGGGAAACTTATGCAGAGAACTGCATTATGGGAGTTGTCAGGTGACCAGCTGCTGCCCAAATGACGTCCTCTCTCCCAGTGCGCAGTACACAGGGCGGCCGCCAGAGGGCCCCCTATAGACATTCTTGCTTGGGGCTCCTTGCTAAGCCACTGAGCTTTAATATAACAATTAACCTCTTAACCCCCACCTGAACCAAACCTATTTTCTCCACTGTGGCTTTACCCAAAACTAAGTTGCTTGAAAAAAACAAAGCGTAAACGAGGATGAGGCTCCGTACTTGAGGAGCCACTGGAACTGCTCGGGGTCGTCGGAGCAGCCGTAGTCCGTGGTCCAGGCGTGGCCGATGGTGAACTGGTGGAACTTGAGCATGTCCATGACTCCCACCTCCGCCACGGCGCAACCGAACAGGTCCGGGCGCTGGTTCACACAGGCCGCTGCGGAGAAGAGACAATACGAGCCCACATCAAAGACTCGCCTCTTCAAAATGTCCTGGATGCCATAATTGTGTGTTTTTAAATGGTTTCATCTTCCTGGTGTTGTTAAAGTGCTATAGAAATAAACTTTGATGGATTCACTGCCGGAGAAACAAAGCCGTTTGATTAGATATGTTTGAATAAAACAGAAAATACAGATGTTTTCCTTGATCACTTTTTTGGAAGTGATTGGATTCACAAAACCCGGGAAGGTCGATATCGATCTGATCCCAGAAGTAGTTTTTATTTTATTTTTCATGTTGCAGCAACAGCTGAACAACACGGTCTTCTATACACTGGCTTACATACACAACAGAAGGGGCCATTTATCCAGGCAGGTGCATCATAGCAAGACGAAAAATAAATATGGTATTTTGTGGGCAGTATAAGGATCCCAAATGTGATTTGTAAATACGAGTGCGCTGCGGCAGAATTTTTTTTTATGGTAACACTTTAGAATAAGGTCCAGTAATTCCGAAGTACTTACAGAGGTAATTACCAGGTACTTACAGTGGTATGGGGTGGCAACTCCGGTGCCGTGCCATTGGTCCGACAACCCAATATTAAAAAAATATAACCCTAATGATAACATCATTAAAAGTAATTTATTTGTGTGACAGTGTTTGGTCCAAGTTAAAACTGTAGTGCTGCCCCCTGCTGGTCTGACTGAATTCTTCATCATTGTTGGCCTCTATTGACTGTGAAAACAGTGGAGCACTGCTGCCTCATTAGTATGCATGACGTTGCTCATTAATATGCATGAAGTCATCAAAAGTATCGATAGCGGAATAAAAAGTATCGGTATCGTATTGTCCCGCAAAATATCGCGATATATCGGAAACTCGATATATCGTCACACTCCTACAGATGACGTGCTGCATTTGCTCCCGACCCGGCTGCGATTAGAATCCCCCGTAGTGTGAAAACCTCTGCTTTTAAAAAACTAAGCTGGCAGACTCATCAGTCCACACATCCAGCTGGATACTTTACGTCCAGTTGGGATAATGAGCTCTGATTTCCTCACCCACGAGCAGGCCGCCGTTGGACGCTCCGTTGATGGCGAGCTTACTGGCCGCGGTGTATTTCTCCTGGATCAGAAACTCCGCCGCGCTCTGGAAGTCGTCGAAACAGTTCTGCTTGTTTCCCAAAGTCCCAGCTGCGAGAAACACACTTATCAAGTCTTTACAGTCGAATGGCTGGGTTCCCTTTAACCTCTTAACCCCCACCTGAACCGAGTCCAAATCCACAAGCTTCAAAGCGTCAATATAGCGAAGAAAACGCAACCAAAAAAAAAAAAAGCAACAAGCAATAGATGAGCATGTTGTTTACATAAAGTGATCAAAACCCACAAGAACACAACAAAAAAGCTTAAAAAAATAATAATAATAATGTAAAAAAGCAGGAACCAAAAAAATAAATAAAATAAAATCTTATATCTTTAGATCCATGTTTTTATGCTGTTCATCCAGGGATTAAAAAGGGAGTGACTTGTTTTTTTTATTATTATTTTTGTTTACAAGTAATACATTATTTTTTCAATTTTTGCCCAGTTTATTTCCCCCATTTTCCCCAAATTTTTACATATATGGAAAAACATTTTACAAAAAAATTAAATATTTTTGCCCCAATTTTTGCTCATTTTTAATTACTAATATTTCCCCTCACTTTCCCCACCCAAATCATTCCCCATTTTCCCCACATTTCTTGACCCCATATTGTAAATGTGCAGCTCCTCCACACATTATTCTTCTGTTTTCTGGTTTTGGATGACAAATATTTCAGTAAAGGGCATCAAAAAAGGTTCAGGTATCGGTATCGAAAACCAAGTATCAAAGTACTGGTATCTAAAACACAAATCGACGGTACCCAGCCCTAGTTATTGATGCAAGTCCTGAGGAATTTGAAAATGTCCGTGATCTGGGATGACGACACTTACCTTTGTGCCAGGTGAGTCCGTACTCTCCTCCTCCGCGGATATTCGCCACGGCCAGGACTCCGCCCAAGTGTCGGATGAACAGCAGATACGCCACACTGTCCAAGTTTAATCAGTACTTCCTTTTAGTATTTCCATTGGCTTTAAATGACTCACTAATGCTTTTTAATGCCCCTGCACTCACTTGTAGTAAGGCTGAATAGACGCCTCGAACCCTCCGTATCCGTAGAGGAAAACCGGATTGGACCCGTCCTTTTTCAGGTCTTTGGCGTGAACCAGGAACATGGGGATCTTTGTGCCGTCTTTACTCGGGTAGAAAACCTGGAAATACACAAGCATCGTCATCAGCTAAGCCCTAAAAGAAAAAGATCTACTTAAAGGGATATTTCAGGATTTTTGACATAGGGCCTCATTTCCTAGTTATCCAGAGTGTTGTTGATGTCTGGAGATATTTTTTTTCTTAAATTCATGCGGTTCTTTATATTTGAAGAGCTTAGTGGCGCTAGGCTAATGCTAGGCTAAAGCATGTCTATGGTATCAGTTAGCCTGCATTAAAAACAGTCTGACCCGCTCCACAGTGCACCTGAGGCAAATCACTTATAACGCCAGACTAACCATATAAACGTCTGTGTTAATAGAATAATTTTTGAAATATAACTGACCTTGTATCACATGAATTACCGCATTTTGAGGGACTATCTTCTCGCAGATCAGTCCGCCGCTGCGTTAGCTTAAAACCACGAGGCTGATGCTGCTCAAATATAAGTTATTTTAAATGCAAAATGGTTATAATTATTCCATCGTCTGGCGTTATAAGTGATTGGCCTCAGGTGCACTGTGGAGCGGGTCAGACTGTTTTTAATGCAGGCTAACTGATACCATAGAAATGCGTTAGCCTAGCGCCACTAAGCTCTTCAAATATAAGAACTGCATGAATTTAAGAAATAATATCTCCAGACATCAACAACACTCTGGATAACTAGGAAATGAGGCCCTATGTCAAAAATCCTGAAGTATCCCTTTAATCACTCACCTGCGTGGTTTGGTAATCGTCCTGGTTAAATCCTTTCACCTCCACTTCTCTGAAAACCTTGGGCTCTGGGTTCGGGACGCTCAGGTCGCAGTGGTAAATGATGCCTGGACACAGAGAAACGATGTGTGTGAAACCAAAGGAGTCTTTACTGCGTTACCATTTGTATTTCAATAAAGAGCTCATGAATTCAATCAGACGGACCTGGAGTCGTGTACGAGGTGAACTTGTAGAACACCTCCGGGTATTTCTTTTTGCCGCTGACTCCGGACACCATCCCCACGTCCAGGGGCAGGTCCCGCACGAACGCCCCGGTCTCCAGCTCGAACAGCTGCAGCGTGTCCTTCACGTCGTGGAGGAACGTGACCAGCAGGTGGCGCTGGTTCACACAAGTCACACAGCCTGGGAAACACGTAAAGAAGATGATTCTTTAAACGGTTTCTGGAATTCTCTTTTTCACTAAAAGGGTTTTATCTTCAGCTTTATTCCCCCCACTCTTTTTATAGCAGACGTTAAATGTACTCAAATTGATGCTGCAGGTGATGACAATTTGAAACCTTTTCTGTAGATTACCGATATAAATATAATGTTTCATGTAAAAGTTAGGAATTTTATGCCGCAAAATTGCCTAGATTTTCCACGACAAAATCTAAATAATGGATCGAGCCAGCAGGTTAGACGACTGTAACGGCTGCTCACTGGCCTTTCTAAACGAGCTGTTAGAGCTGCAGAACATCCAGAACGCTGCTGCTCGAGTCCTGACAAGAACCAGGAAATACCACCATATTAGTCCAGTGCTCCGGTCTCTGCACTGGCTTCCTGTCACTCAGAGAATAGAATTTAAAACAGCTCTGCTTGTGTACAAGTCTGTTCATGGTTTAGCACCAAAGTCCATCTCTGACATGTTAGAGCCGTATGAACCATCTCGGGCCCTGAGAACTTCAGGGAGGGGTCTCCTGGTGGTTCCCAGAGTCAGGACTAAACACGCTGAGGCTAAAGCTAAAATCTGGAACAGTCTTCATGAGGATGTGAGACAGGCCTCAACTCTGACAATGTTCAAATCCAGGCTGAAAACAGCTCTTTTTACCCGAGCAGATGAAAACTGAAAGTATTTTATCTGCACTCTTGCCTTTTACTGTCATTGATTAACTTTATGTTGATGTTTTAATGATTGATTTGATCTGTTTTCTTGTAACTTTATGCAACTGTGAAGCACTTTGAATTGCCTTGTGTATGAATTGCGCTCTACAAATAAACTTGCCTTGCACATTTTATGGGTGTGTTTTGTGACATATTAGTTACAAAGACTTTAAGGGGATTTTTGATCTTGGATCCGAGGTTAAAAAGTGATAATGTACACCTGGCCCGGAAACAGTTAAATCACGTTCTAGATCACTCCACTGCAGCCGTTTCCATAGTAACGATTAGACAACTGAGCTGGAACTAGCTTCAGGTAAAACGGATTAAAAAGTGAGATAACTCCTGCCCAGGACTTAAAAAAATAAGCAAACAGCTGCAGCGTGTCAAGGAACAGTTTCAGTTCGCGGGACCCTGGTATAAGCGGGATAAGGATGTTGTAGCATCTCTTGTCCAGCAGGTGGCAGTCCTACTTTACCGTTGCACAAGAGAGCAGACGGTGACGGTGACATTTCTACTGTCGCCAAAACAAGACATGATTTAGTAGATCAGCGCAAACGTGCAAAAACATACTGGATTAAATTATGTCACAAGTTATAAATTTATGAAGTTTATAAGCCACAAACCTAAATAACGACACAGAAAATGAGTAATCAAAGAATGGATTTGGATGAGGACCAAACCTATTCAAATCTCTAATGTGAATACTGGGTTTTAGTTGCTCTATTGTTTTAGTCGTGCCCCTGGTAGGGTCTCCCAGGGCAAACAGGTCCTAGGTGACGGGTCAGACAAAGAGCGGTTCAGAAGCCCCTTATGAGAGACCAAGAGGCCCGGTTAGAACCATGAGGTCCTTCTGTGGACCCACCACCAGCAGGGGGCGCTATAGGGGCTGGTGCAGCTCCAACAACTGCCCCCACGACCCGGCAACGGACAAGTGGAAGAAGATGGATGGACAACAGAAACGTATCCATATCCAAACTACAGCTCAAGGATCTCATAATAAAGACCTGCCAAATATTTCCAACGTGTTTTTACCATTTAAGCAAATAATCATCTCGATTTACTCTTTAGCCTGGGAAAAGTATTTGATCTTATTTCCCCGACGATTGTTCCCGTAATAAATGACTCCAGCAGGTTTCCCTTTTCGGTCGGAGTTCCCTTTGACGAACTGTTAAACCACAAATGGCCCAAAAGAACCACATCATCGAAACGAACGGGACAGAAATGCTGAGAAAGGCTTTTGCGACATTTCAGCGGCAGAATTAAGGAACTGGTTTCCAAGTATTTCTGTAACGTTACAAAACAAATATTTTCTTATATAAAGTGTGCGTCTGGTTTGTTAAACGCTCTGCTCAAGTTTAACCTCTTAACCCCCAGAGTAGGAAGGCGTCTCGAAATAATCCACTGAAATAATTTTGTTTGGGTGAACATGGAGTTGAAAAGATGAAGATGTAACGGTCCTCGTCGGTAATTTCTTTCCTCCTATTTGTTTTTTATGCATCATCACATAAATTAATCTCAATTTTGGTTTGGAAATAACGCTACACTTGTTTAGTTCTCTGGGTGTTTATTTTTCTTTCTTACTTTCAAAATCCTGGAATGTTTTTTTGTTGTTGCCATATTTCTCAATTCTAGACTAATTATTCGGCAAACACGATTTATAATGTCTCCTTATGTTTTATTTAAAAACACCATTTAAAAACAACAAAAACTGAAAAAAATCCTAGACTGGAAATGGAGTCTTTAGGAGCAATTAAAGTCTATGCAACTGAAAACCTCATATTTTGTGAATGAATATACGCTGTTGAAATTAGGCCTGCCATGATAATTTTTTTTTGAGGACGATATATCGTCTCAGAAAATATCACGATAAACGATATTATAGAGTATAATGCAAATACTGTAGGCAATAAAAAGAAAACTGTAAGCAACTATTTAATTGAAATGTATTGAACTTCTGACATTCAATATTAACACCTTATACCAAACAACATATTCGACATATTCTAGGACACTGTTTCCATCTGTGCTTCTCAACCTTTTAACATAACTTACTCTCACCAGGTTCTGTGTTTGAACTAGGTCTGTCGCAACATTTACAACAAATAGTCAATATACAGAATCATCTTTAAAAATATCCCTATAACAATAATATTGATATTTCATCTGCATTATTCTGGTTAAATATTTCCTCACAAAAACAATATATTAAATGTATGGATTCAGATAATACTGTATTACCGCAAAAGTAGAGTAGCCATATGTTATGTTCTTTTTCCTTTAAAATATAACCTCCTGTTCACACGGCCGTCGGAGTGAAGCAGCTTTTTTGGGAAACTTGTTGACTGTTTGTCAAACCGCTGGAGCATTTCTCTGTCTTTTGAACAGTAACATAGTCCTAAGCACTGAGTAATGTTCTCAGGACTATCGCGCTTGTATTTGGACAGTGGCTAAAGCGCTCGGGTTCCTCTTGCTAACAGTAGCGCTGATTAGCTTTGATGCACTGACTGAGTTCTTTTGGCTGGAATTAAGTGTTTTCACACGAGTCCCTCTTGCTCTGTGATAAAGTTCACAGCAAGTGTTGGAATCAGCAGCACTTTGTTTACACCCCGCCTCTCCACAAGCAGCTGATCTATAAATGATCTGGATACATGCGGGGACACGGCTGATGTGCTCAATGCTGTCTTTAAGGCCAGGGAGACGGGTTGGATGAAGCTCCGCCCACTCAGCGCTGTCATAGCTTCATGTTTCTGTAGTTATTTTAAAACACACGCAGCACGTGCATTTATCGAGACTAAAAATGTGATCGTCCTCCATTTTACTCATCGAGCGATAACTCGATATAGTAATTATCGCGGCAGGCCTAGTTGGAGTGATTTCAAACAAAATCCAAATTTGACAAAACATGAAATAAAATCATCACGTTTTCACCTGCAGAGCCTTAAATCTAAATGTTGCTGAAAGTTTCCCAATAACAAGTGCAAGCGCTTCGTCTCAGGCCCTAAAGTGCGACTCACTGAGCACGTCCTTGTCGTGCTGCGGGATCAGGGTGCTCCAGTTCTCCCTCTGCGGCCTCTCGATGTCGATGTTGAGGAGGCAGTATCGAGGCGCGTCCAGGTTCGACTGAAACGTGAAAACCGTCCCTTCGTTTGTGACGTACGAATACTGCGCCTCGAAAGTGTCCACCAGTTTGACCCAGGGCAGCAGACCTGAGCAGAACAACACACGTCCAAACTACGTCGAGGTTATCGGATTTGTCCTTTGAGTTGAGGACTGACCTGTGATGCCGTCGGGCAGGTCCTGGAGGTCACAGTACCAGAGCTGGTTGACCGGCTGACAGCCTTCAGTGACGGACAAAACGGCGTATCTGCCGTCGTCCGAGACCTGGGAGTTTAAAATGGGAAAAACTCAAATATCAGTGGATGCTTTGAAATTTCTCACATTTCTGCCTAAATTGGTCATAAAATCGTAAGAATGAATGAACAGAGTCTGATTAAACTAACACCACCCAAACATTACATGTTATCATATTTTTATTAGCCATAACATGTAAACCTTCACTGGACAGGGAGGAATAAGTGAGTACACCCCCTGAATCTTGCAGAACTACAACAGTTTAGTAAAGAGGAATGGTCAGAAAACAGCCACATCAAAACAATAACATCATCAGCTTTTTACCATCTGAAAAACATTCAGATCAGAGGAATAGTGTCAAAACCAGACTTGGAGACACTCATCCATGCGTTTGTCTCCAGCAGGTTAGACGACTGTAACGACTGCTCACTGGCCTTTCTAAACGAGCTGTTAGAGCTGCAGAACATCCAGAACGCTGCTGCTCGAGTCCTGACAAGAACCAGGAAATACCACCATATTAGTCCAGTGCTCCGGTCCCTGCACTGGCTTCCTGTCACTCAGAGAATAGAATTTAAAACAGTTCTGCTTGTGAACAAGTCGTTTCATGGTTTAGCACCAAAGTCCATCTCTGACATGTTAGAGCCGTATGAACCATCTCGGGCCCTGAGAACTTCAGGGAGGGGTCTCCTGGTGGTTCCCAGAGTCAGGACTAAACACGCTGAGGCTAAAGCTAAAATCTGGAACAGTCTTCATGAGGATGCGAGACAGGCCTCAACTCTGACAATGTTCAAATCCAGGCTGAAAACAGCTCTTTTTACCCGAGCAGATGAAAACTGAAAGTATTTTATCTGCACTCTTGCCTTTTACTGTCATTGATTAACTTTATGTTGATGTTTTAATGATTGATTTTATCTGTTTTCTTGTAATTTTCTGCAACTGTGAGGCACTTTGAATTGCCTTGTGTATGAATTGTGCTCTACAAATAAACTTGCCCTGCTGTTGTGAATGAACTACTTTGGGTTAATCAGTCCACAGAATATTTTGCCAGTAGTGCAGTGGGGCATCCAAGTGTTCTTTCACAAACCAAAGCTTTGTTGCCTCTGAGGCTGGACAACGTGCCATCATCAATGGAAAAATGAATTCACAAGTTCAAGATATTTTACAAAAAAAACCTGAGCCGTTAAGTAAGTAACTGATTCTTCTTTTGCAGCAATAACTGCTTTCCTGTAGTTGCAGATCAGACGCTCACAACAATCAGGATGAATCTTGGACCGTTCCTCGTTACAAAACTGCTGCAGTTCAGTGAGATTCAGGGGGTGTACTTACTTATTCCTCCCTGTCCTGTGGATGTTTACATGTTGTGGCCAATACAAATATGATAAAATGGGTGGTGTTAGTTTAAGCAGACACCGTTTATTCATTCTTATGATTTTGATGTGATTGATTCAGGCATAAATGTGGGAAATTCCAAAGCATTCACAAACATTTTCCTCCCACTACTGTACGGGAAACCAGTTCTGATTGAGCAATCCATCATCAGTACGTCTCCTGCATTAACGATGTCTTTTATCGATGACGCTTCTCTTAATAGTATAAACCTGCAGGCGAGAGGCGCAGATCCACACGCCACTTTCACTTAATCACAGACTTAAGTTTCAGGATCCAAGTTAATAACCATTTTACAAGCGCTTTTTTTAATTCTTTGTACGCTAGGAAGTTGATCACAATAGATCGTCCCTCTTGTTTAGCCTAAATAAAAGCTACGCGAAACATGCACACGTATTAAAACTCGTAGCCTGTTTTTCAATTAACTGGAATCGATAAGAGATTCCAGTGTTGGAGTTCACCCCGGTGAACGAGAGGGTCGCGTCCCTACGCCTTCGGGTCGGGGACAGGTCTCTCACCGTTGTCTCGGCCTACGGGCCCAACATCGGTGCAGAGTACCCGGCCTTCTTGGAGTCCCTGGGAGGGGTACTAGATGGTGCTCCGGCTGGGGACTCCATTGTTCTACTGGGGGACTTCAACGCCCACGTGGGTAACGACAGTGAGACCTGGGTGGGGGTGATGGGGAAGAACGGCCTCCCCGATCGGAACCCGAGTGGTGTTCTGTTATTGGACTTCTGTGCTAGTTACGGTTTGTCCATAACGAACACCATGTTCGAGCACAAGGATGTCCATAAGTGCACGTGGCACCAGGACACCCTAGGCAGGAGGTCGATGATCGACTTTGTAGTTGTGTCATCCGATCTCTGGCCGCGTGTCTCGGACACTCGGGTGAAGAGAGGGGCTGAGCTGTCAACCGATCACCACCTGGTGGTGAGCTGGATCCGCTGGCAGGGGAAGAAGCCGGTCAGGCCTGGCAGGCCCAAATGTGTTGTGAGGGTCTGTTGGGAACGTCTGGTGGATCCCTCTGTCAGTAGGGTCTTCAACTCCCACCTCCGGAAGAGCTTCAACCAGATTCCGAGGGAGGTAGGGGACATGGAGTCCGAGTGGACCATGTTCTCCTCCTCCATTGTCGATGCGGCTGCTCGTAGTTGTGGCCGTAAGGTCTCTGGTGCCTGTCGCGGCGGCAATCCCCGAACCCGGTGGTGGCGCCCGGAGGTAAGGGATGCCGTCAAGCTGAAGAAGGAGTCCTATCTGGCCTTGTTGGCTTGTGGGACTCCGGAGGCAGCTGAGAGGTACCGGCAGGCCAAGCGTGCTGCAGCTCGTGCAGTCGCAGAGGCAAAAACTCGGGTTTGGGAGGAGTTTGGAGAAGCCATGGAGGAGGACTATCGGTCGGCCTCGAAGAGATTCTGGCAAACCATCCGGCGCCTCAGGAAGGGGAAGCAGTGCTCCACCAACACTGTTTACAGTGTGGGTGGGGGGCTGCTGACCTCGACTGGGGATGTGGTCGGGCGGTGGAAGGAGTACTTCGAGGATCTCCTCAATCCCACCGTTACGTCTTCCGATGAGGAAGCAGAGGCTGGGGACTCGGAGGGGGGCTCGTCCATCACCCAGGCTGAAGTCACCGAGGTGGTTAGAAAGCTCCTCGGTGGCAAGGCCCCAGGGGTGGATGAGATTCGTCCTGAGTACCTTAAGTCTCTGGATGTTGTAGGGCTGTCTTGGCTGACACGTCTCTGCAACATCGCGTGGCGGTTGGGGACAGTGCCTCTGGATTGGCAGACCGGGGTGGTGGTCCCCCTCTTCAAGAAGGGGGATCGGAGGGTGTGCTCCAATTACAGAGGGATCACACTTCTCAGCCTCCCTGGTAAGGTCTATTCCAGGGTGCTGGAGAGGAGGATTCGGCCGATAGTCGAACCTCGGATCCAGGAGGAACAATGCGGTTTTCGTCCCGGTCGTGGAACACTGGACCAGCTCTATACCCTTCATCGGGTGCTCGAGGGTTTGTGGGAGTTCGCCCAACCAGTCCACATGTGCTTTGTGGATCTGGAGAAAGCGTTCGACCGTGTCCCTCGTGGTGCCCTGTGGGGGGTGCTCCGGGAGTATGGGGTCCGGGGCCCTCTACTAAGGGCTGTCCGTTCCCTGTATGACTGCAGCAGGAGCTTGGTTCGCATTGCCGGCAGTAAGTCAGACCTGTTCCCGGTGCGTGTTGGTCTCCGGCAGGGCTGCCCTTTGTCACCGGTTCTGTTCATTACCTATATGGACAGAATTTCTAGGCGCAGCCAGGGGCCGGAGGGTGTCCGGTTTGGGAACCTCAGAATATCATCTCTGCTCTTTGCAGACGATGTTGTTCTGTTGGCTTCATCAGATCAGGACCTCCAGCGCGCACTGGGGCGGTTTGCAGCCGAGTGTGAAGCGGGCGGGATGAGGATCAGCACCTCCAAATCTGAGGCCATGGTTCTCCACCGGAAAAAGGTGGTTCTCCCGCTTCAGGTCGGTGGGGAGTCCTTGCCCCAAGTGGAGGAGTTCAAGTATCTCGGGGTCATGTTCACGAGTGAGGGACGGATGGAGCGTGAGATCGGTAGACGGATCGGTGCGGCGTCAGCAGTGATGCGGTCGCTGTATCGGACCGTTGTGGTGAAGAGGGAGCTGAGCCAAGCGGCAAAACTCTCGATTTACCGATCGATCTACGTTCCCACCCTCACCTATGGTCATGAGATTTGGGTAATGACCGAAAGGACAAGATCGCGAATACAAGCGGCCGAAATGAGTTTCCTCCGCAGGGTGGCTGGGCGCACCCTCCGAGATCGGGTGAGGAGCTCAGTTACCCGGGAGGAGCTCGGACTCGAGCCGCTACTCCTCCACGTCGAAAGGAGCCAGCTGAGGTGGCTAGGGCATCTGTTCCGGATGCCTCCTGGTCGCCTCCCTCGGGAGGTGTTCCAGGCATGTCCCACTGGGAAGAGGCCTCGTGGAAGGCCCAGGACACGCTGGTGGGACTATGTCTCCGAGCTGGCCTGGTGTCGTCTCGGGGTCCCCCCAGAACAGCTGGAGGAGGTGTGCGTGGATCGGGAAGTCTGGGCATCTCTGCTGAGACTGCTGCCCCCGCGACCCGGCCCCGGATAAAGCGGAAGAAAATGGATGGATGGATGGATAAGAGAACCGGATTAAAACTCATCAATTCCCATCCGCAATACATCATGAACCAAGTGTTTGCTCATGTGTGAATGTTTTACTCACACTTTGTTCATTTGCATTTCAGATTTTCTATCAGACACACAATTTTATTTAAACGGTAAATTTGGTGCAACGTGAGAAATTTGTCCAAAAATACTTCTGCGAGTCAAAGTGAAAAGGTTTGATCATTAAAAAAAGCAGCTCTGCAGTTCAAGCGCAGGGCGTGGGAACTTCCTTTTTTTGAAGAACTGTGCATGTTTCAAAAACACTTTGACGCAACTTTGGAGATTTACTTTCACGCCGTCTTGAAAATAATCTCTCTTAAACGTCGTCCTCCATCGTCAGTGGGGATGGAACGATTCACTCAAGCCCCGATTTCGATTTTTCCCGATTTTTTTTAGAAAAGAATGACTCCTTCGTACCAATGTTTCTTTTGTTTTAACATCTGTATTTTTGTCCTTGTAACAAACTGCAACTGTCTCAGTAAGAGAAGAAGAAGACATGAAAATGAACTATAATCATTTTGACAGAGTGCTTGTAAATTTACATGCAGCATAAATAAGATGTGTAGCAAAGCAAACATTTTGAGATTATATTTATTTTACCAAACCTTTATTTAATTTTTTTTTTTTACCATTTAGAACAAATTTTACAGTGCAGTTTTTCCACCCTTGAAGCCTCACTGCCTCCGGTGCAGCCTTTGTAAACATAAGGAGGACAAAGACATGACAGCTCCTGTAGGTATTGGATTATTTGACAAACGGACATTTGATGAGGATTTCGGCAGAACCAGAGCAGGTCAGATGTTTGTCAGTTTACGATCTTTGGTAAACTTCTGTCAAAATGCTAAACTCTGCGTTAGCCGCTAACGCTAATCTCGTAGCTGCTAACTTTAGCTGCGTCTGTTGCCTAGATGCCTACAAGTGTTTGTGTTTACATGGTGTGGCGTGTGTTGGGGGTGAGGCGGGGGAGGGGTGGAGCTGGTCTTGAGAAAAAGTTAACGTCGTTAGAAACAAGGAGCTAGTCTGTTCCGGTCTGTTTCGGTCACGCAAAATGGAGAAGCTGAGGGTGGCTTTAAAATCGATTATTTTATTTTTTTACAGCGATTCACATTTTACGCATATTAAATCGATTTTCGATGAATCGTTACATCCCTAATCGTCAGTGACCTGGATTCAGATGATTTTGGAAAGTTTCGGTCCACTCTTTCCTGTAATTTTCAGGGACTATGGACGATCGCTATAAACCAGGGATTTGAAACCACCCACCGGAAATAATAATACGTCTCCGGGGACGGCGTCTCGAAATAGTCCATTGAAATAATTTTGGGTGAAGATGGAGTTGAAAAGATGACGATGTAACGGTCCTCAACTCTTACCGTTGCCAATAGTTTAAATCACTCCCTCAATCCCGGCTCTCGTCCCTCGATTACCAAAATAATCCTTCGTTGGAGCCGTCCTCTCCCGAACATCCCCCCACGGATCTCCAAAAAAAAAGGAAGCTCCCACGCCCCGCCCTGAAAACTCACAGTTCCTAAACACTTTAGTTGTAACTCACAGTGACGGAGCTGTGCCATTTGGGATGGTCGGGGAACTCGGCCACGAGGACGTCCTGCGACTGCGGCGTCCCGATCACGTGATAAAACAACTTCTGGTTCATGTTGGACGTCGTCTCTGTACCTGAAACGACAATCAGAAAATGATGAGCTTTGGTTCAGGGTCGTTCTCTCCACCAAGGTCATGGGGCACTTCAAGTTCACATGAAATTATCCATTAGTGCAAGACAGAAGGGGCGGAGAGGCTGTTAAAGGGTCATTTTATGCTCACTACTGCCACCTCAGGTCTTACGCGTAACTGCAGTCTCTACATTAAGCTCGTGCATGACGGAACTTTGGACCCGAAGTAACAACTTTTTGAGTGAGAGGCCGTTTAGGACACGGGTGGAACATGTAAGGGGAGGAAAATACATAATTTTAACATTATTAAATTCCGTATAGTCCCTTTAAGAGCTTTAAAAATCAGGCCTAAAAGACTGAGAGCCAGTGGAGGGAAAATGGACTGTGGTGATGTGCAGACGTCTGGGTGTCTGTTAAAAACGTGCTGCTGCATTTTGCACGAGTTGGGGACTGAGGTTTTACTTTAGTTAAAAGACATAGTTGATAAAACCATGCGGTCGATCTGCTTATCAAATTGGAAACTGCTTTTTGAAAGGCACCCCAACGTTCCTCACAGAGAGCTTTAGGTTTGATAACAAAGAATCGGAGTCCACGAGAACTGGCTGTGTCTGAATCCCTTATGTCAGGCCTTCTCGAACTCTGCACTCGAGGGTATTGGGTCTGAAGCTCTCTTTTGAAACATAGTAGCTGTAGTCACTCAACCCTATGTGCTCCGTTTTATCCTGAGGAATTTTCCCCGAGCCACTGCATTAATGTCTGCAATGAAGTCTGTTAGGGATTGAAGGTCTCAGGAACCTTATGTTTGCAAAGTGAATACAATAACGTGCAAAGCAACACGTTTACTCGTTCTGACCGTCACTTTTGCCGCCCTGTGGGGGATAGCAGTTGTAGAAGATGCCCTTCCCGTCGTGGGTCCAGGCGAGGCAGCTGAATTTGACCCGGTCCAGAACCTCAGGGAGTTTCTCCAGGTCTCCATCCGCCTTCATGAAGTGCACCGAGACCCAGTCGGAGCCGCTGCTGCTCAAGCCGTAGGCGAAGAACCGGCAGTCCTCGGACAAACGGCCCACTGGGGGAGGCAAAGACACTCAGACTGGGGGAGACAAAGACACTCAGACTGGGGGAGACAAAGACACTCAGACTGGGGGGAATAAAAACACAGGCTCAATCTCAGATCCCGCTGCTACAATGAAAAAGAGGCAGGTATCATGAGATTACTCTTCTCCCTGTTCCTTGTCATTCAAGCTGCATTTCTTTTGGCACTTATGAATAGAGCTGGGTACCATTATAAACAATACCAGTATCGTATAAAAAAAAAAGAAAAACACTCTTCTCTGCCATGTCCCCCCTAACCAGAGTGTTTGACACTTCCCATTGTGACCCAAGGTGCCAGACAAACAAACTTTGAGCTCCATGTCGCCATTTGAGCAGGGCCATGATTTTTTGGGAAATTTTCAGATCTTCCAAACATTATTGTTCTGATTTCTTGTTCTAGATGACAAATATTTTAGTATAGGTATAAAAAAAAACAATCGTTCAGGTATGTAACGGTACCCAGCCATTCTTATGATTAAGAAAATATGTAAACAAAAACAAAAACCACTACATTCCGATCACACTTTGTGTTTGGTACAAGTCAAAGTCATCCCAAGATAAAAATAAATAAAAGTCAAAGCATTTAATTACTGTGGCTACAAAACGCAGTTAATCACTGGATGAAAATGAGGAGTGAGCGAATGATGTGAGTTTTTAGTGTTTTTTTTTAGTGCTATAAACGAATGCATCATTATCTATAAAATGGCGTCGAGTCCGACTCACTCTTCAGCGCCACAGTGCCGTCCTCAGACAGAGCGTTGGGGTCGAAGAAAACCGAGGCCGGGGCGTCCAGAGAGTCCTGGACGTACAGCACGCTCTGGTTCTGGAGGCCTTTGTTGTGGAAGTAAAAGTACCTGCGACAAAAGTCATCCCAGATATTAAAGTTTACTCAATCGTGCCAAATATTTTGTGACAGAAAGGGGTGGAGTTTCAGCTCAACAGAAAACGGTGATATTTGTGTGACGCTGCAGTACCTGTCTCCTCGCCTGAAGGGGGTGCTGTACTTGGGATAGTCGTAGAGCTCGGTCAGACGCCGCTGGAACTTCTCCGTGACTTTGCACCGCTCGAGAAACGGCATCGTGATTTTGTTCTGCTCCTCCACAAAGGCCTAAGACACGGGACACGCAGGATCATTAGCGTTACTTTCTCTGTTTATTTTAAGAAACCTCAACCAGAAAACTAATTTATGAAACGCATGACTCATGAGACACGTTGGACAAGTTTCCCTGGTTTGACAGTTTTGCGAGAGGTCTGTTATTACAGATCCGTGTGCACAGAAGATGACGCATGAAACCAGCAGGAAGCGTTTCCATAACTGAAGCTGCACGGCCGTATTACACTATAAAGTGTAGAGTTTATATATTACGCCAAATGTTGGGCATCCTCAGGGAGGGGTCTCCTGGTGGTTCCCAGGGTCAGGACTAAACACGGTGAGGCTGTGTTTCAGTTTCACGCAGCTAAAGCCTGGAACAGCCTCCGTGAGGACGAGAGACAGGCCTCAACCCGGACTGTGTTGATTGATTGATTGTATTTTAACTAATTTTAATATATACCCATGTTTTTATGTATTTTTTTATTGTATTTTTATTGTGTTTGTTGTTGCTGTGACACATTGTAATTGTCATGTACATGAAATGTGCCACACAAATAAACCTGCCTTGCTGATGATGCTTAGGATCGCATTACCTTAAATCAAATAATTACAGTATTTAGATTCGGTTTGGGCCGACAATTTCTGGTCAGGCCCGGGTTGGAACGGCCTGGATTTTCTGGGCCTGATCTAAGCTCTACTATAGAAGGTACGCAGGTGACGATCATGGCGAGAGAAGCTGAAAATCCTTCGCCATTTCTAAAACTACAATTAGACTTACCGTTGTCAATATTCTATCAAACTAAATAAGTATTAGAAAAAAGTTAAACCCTTTCCCTGTATTTTCAAGTATTTGGCTCCTTCTTTCAGGTCACCAGTCACCACGATCTGCAGCTGATCACCCCCCAACTCTTTTTCACGTTTTTTTAAATTTTGTTCCCGACACGTCTACAGGATTTAGTTTGTCTCTTTCGGGGGTGAGCTCTGCTGTTGCGTGAGCGCCAGTGTTAATTGACAAGATATTTTAATTTAGTTTTAGTCTTAGTCGAGATTTAGTCAAAAAAATACCTTAAATTTTAGTCGACTAAATTTAATCGACTTTGTATTAATAATATTCATTATAATCATATTTAATGGAGGTCCTGCTTCATGGAGCTGCTCCCTCATGAACAAAGCTCAGAGCTGTTCCTTTGGCAGTGAGTTTACATGATATGAGGCTCTTTCAGACGGTCAATAGACGTTTGGATGATTTTAGTCTCTCCTTTCCATTTTTATTTAGTCTCATTTTAGTCGACTAAAATATCTGGACATTTTAGTCACAGTTTTAGTCGCATGAAAAACTTTTAATTTAGTTTTAGTCCAATTTTAGTCGTCAGAAAAATCACTTTGACTAAAATTAAGACGACGAAATTCACACTGGTGAGCACCTTGGTCTCTTCGCTGTCGGGGTCTTCCAGCCAGGCGTACGGGTCGCAGAGGTCAGTGCCGTGGTAGTTATGCACCTGGTAAAACAAAAAAGGGAAAGTTGGTTTAGTTTAAGTTTATTAGTTTATCTGAGCAGTTAAGGAGTGGGCTGAAGCAAAAGCTTATAAAGCGCCACGCCCGACATCATTGAAATAAAAGCAATTAATCAAATCACAATAGGACAGGGAGCGTGTTACAAAGTACAAGCCACAAGAGAACACGGCGCACACACACAGTAATGACATTATCAATCCTACATTAAGCAACATCATACTTTGATTTTTGAATTTGCCCCACCGGCAAAAGAGAACCTACGACAAACGAGATCGTTGCTGTAGTTGAGCTTCGTTTCAATTAATTATATAAACAGTTCAAATATTGTTTTGTAAGTTTGTAAGTTCGTCTGGGCTGAAATGTTTCAAATGTTCTTTAAATGAGGTCTTTTTGTTTTGTTCCTTCTGAACCATTGTGTGAAATGTTCTTTTTTATTGCACTGATTTTGGGGGTGGGGCTCGTGAGCTTCTTGCTTCAGCCCACTCCTTTAGAGCAGAATGTTTACTGCTCAAATAAACAAATAGACTAAGGCCGTTTCTCATCGTCGCAGGAGCACGTGGGATTCATAAACTAGTAAAAAAACATTGAAAATTCCACCCGTGCCGCAGATTTGGGAGGTTTTTCATATATTAATGGGCGGGTTTATGGTAAATTGGTCTTAACTTATACATTTTCTACCTGCTTTAGGCCCAAAGCGCTTTACAGCAACGACCTTCCAATCATGAGACGACCCGCTCCACCACTGTGATGATTATATTAATTGTTATTATCATTTTGCAATGCGATATATATTGAGAAAAGTGTCCAAAGAGCAACAGAAGAGGAAATGAGGATGAAAATACAACAACAAATCAATGGGGGAAAAAAAAGGGAAAAAAGTGCATTTACACATTTAGATCAGTTTTGATATAGGGAGTGACCTTTAAGATTTGGGTAAAGCTGAACTGAAGAAAATGGTGGAGGTTAAGGTTCAGGTTATCTTGACACTGGTACTGTATTTAGGAACTGTGTTTGTGGCACCGGTCTTTTCCAGGACAAATTACCACAGGGATAATAATAAAGTTTGTCTTATTTTATCTTAAAGCTGGAGTACCAGATTTTTTTTTGGTGTTGTAGAATAGATTTATTTTTTACACCTCAGAGTTTGTTGTAAACAAAGCAAAACACAAACCTTGGGCGCCCCTGCTTCACTTTGTCAACACTCCACGCTGTATATGGGTGTGTAATGTGCTTGTAATTACATTCTTTGAACAATGTGAACACACAGGAGGGACTGTGAGAGCTAGAAACAAGTTTGGGCCAAAACAAGAAATGTCATTGTTTGAACTTGAAAAATCAGCTTTAACGTCACATGTTTCAGGCGTGTTATTAGCCGTGTATATGGCAACTCAAAGGATTGCTGCAGACCTTGCCTTTAACATCTGACGCCTGCATTAGTGCATTACAGTGTAACGCCTCATTTGAAAGCTAAGGTCTACAAAAAAATTGACAAAAAATTGACAAAAAAAGTTACAAAAAAGCCACAAATTGACAAAAAATATGACAAAAAGTGACAAAAAATTTACAAAAAAGTGACAAAAATTTGACAAAAAAGTGACAAAAAAAGTTACAAAAAAGCCACAAATAATTGACAAAAAACTGACAAAAAAGTGACAAAAAATGGACAAAAAATGGACAAAACGTGACAAAAACTTGACAAAAAATTGACAGAAAAGTGACAGAAAGTGACAAAAAAAATGACAAAAAGTGACAAAAAAATTACAAAAAAGTGACAAAAAAAATGACAAAAAAGTGACAAAAAATTGACAAAAAAGTGACAAAATTTATTTTCGTAGGCCTTAGCTTTCAAATGAGGAGTTACATCACACGAGAAGGTTTCAGATTTGGAGAAAACTGGAGAAAATGCACTCGGTTAAGGCGGGGGTTAAGGGGTTTTAATGTAATAAATCAATAATAATCTTTACGTTTTACAGACTTGCCTTTACCTGCCTTGTTCTGTATGAATTGTGCTCTAAAAATAAACCTGCCTGGCCTGATTAAGTCTCATTCATTCTTCTGCATGAACTTATTCCCGTTTCCAAGCAGCTAGCGCGACACTCTATTGATCTCCTATTAGCCAGAGTGACCGTTTGTTTATTCACTTTAGTTTTATTTCCTCGCGAAGGCCCGAAAAAACAAAAACGTTTCTATAGGTTTCCAAGGTAAAAGATGCCATGGAGGCAGGTTGAGCAAATTAGCAGAGGACCCCAGTTAGCCTGGATCTCAGCCAAACACAACACAACGATTGACAGGGGTCCCCAAACCTTTTTGGCTTAGACCCCTAAACAACTCGGGACCCCATTGTATAAAGTTAATGCTTCTAAAATGCTACTTTAAGGCAGAAAAACATTTTAAAATCAAGTTCATGTATATTTAAACAGTTTATTTGGAATATGGATTTAACAAATTACATGCTGTTTAGAATCAAAAATATACTAAGAACAATAGCCTTTTCTATTTATTTCATAGAAAATAAATGGTTCCCTCTTTTTGGAACCACGGTCATATGGCAGCCTAAATGTTGTGTCACAGCTGCATATGACACAACCAACGGCGGAGTTGCTAGTCGCGTGTCTTCATTTGAGTGAAAGGGTTGAAAAAAATGAAAACAAAAATTACAGTCTATGGTTAAAATCAATATTTTACAATTTAGTTTCTCTTTTTCTAACCCTATTTCATGATATGTCCTTTGTAAAGGGCAGTATGTCGATACAGGTGAAATATGTGTATCATAAACGATGAAGTAATTTTTCTGATAAATCTGATCAGTAATCATCATCAATATCATTTACGAGAGTTAATATATTAAATAAGGTTGCATTAAGATTTAATTTCATCATATTGATTTTGATTACGGTTTGGAGTTTCTCTAATAAATGCATGTGAATGATGTAAAGTGTGAGTGTGTTACAGAGCAGCAATTTGGATTATTGGCAATTTTGGATTATCAAACTCAAATTGAGACGTTTAAACTACTCTAGTTTATTACTTTTATTGGGTCTGATTCTGATTCTGATTCTGATTCTGATAAACAGGGCCTTCATAAGGGAGTAGCAAAACCAGGAAGTGACCAGACCCAAGCGGAAGGGGCCCCAGAAGAGCCGACTGAACCAATGAGAAGGTAAGTGTTTGTCAGTAACAAAAAATAAGCCATCTGGACTTATTATTTCACACCTAAAAACACATGCGGTAAATGAACTATATGAACAGTATAACATTTCAAGGCCATGTGTTGAATTACAAATGGACAAAGTTTTTTTCCAAATGCAAACGTCTCGAGGCCAAAGCTTTAACCAACAAACAACAAAACGTGTCTGAAAACAACATGTGCGGAGAGTCTGCCTCTGGGATTGTCCCGAAGAGAGAAGAGTTTCAGACAAATAATCCGCGTAATCCACAAATCTGTGAAAACGACTGGAGAAAAAGGCGGAGACACGAGACGGGGGGCGGAGGCGGCTAATTTCAAACTAATTACGTTAAGGTGATTAAGTGAGACCGGCTTTAATGAGACAATAAGCTGCGGTCGGGCCTCTGAGCTGTTTTGTTGTATTTACCTGTCTGTGGCGCTGATATTTAACGGCACCGAGTGCAACTGCAAGGAGTTACGTGAGTCTAGTTTTCAATCTGGACCAGGGTCAGTTTGAGCTGTAACTGTTTCGTCCCAGAAGCTTTATCGATTCAGAAGTTCCCACAAGCCAGAAAACTGGATACTTTGGCCTCATGTATCAACTTTGCACACAGGGTGGTCCATATTATGGTATTTAGGAATTTGTGTGTTATGCTCAGGGCCGCTGCAAAACCAAAACAGGGCACAAAGCAAATTCATTGATTCATTCAGCCCTGAATCCTGCAACTGTAGCACAGCTGTTCCAATAAGCTGCAACTACTGCATAACTCTGCAACTTCTCCGCAGCTAAAGTGACTGTTTCTGATCAATTAAATTCCTTTTATTTGTTTAATTTTCCAGAGTGTTGTCGGCTCCACTGGTTCAGCCTGAGGCGGGGTCTCAGTGAGGTCTCAGTGAGGTCTCAGTGAGGTCTCAGTGAGGTCTCAGTGACGGCTGCTGCCTCCCTCTCCGCCCTCTCTCACTCTCTGTCCACGTCTCATTTCTCTGCTAAACTGGACCCGAATTTGTTGATAGGCTTTTATCTGACAGATAAAGGGCTGAATCCACAGAGCAACAGCTCCAAGAGCGACAGGTGCCCGTCTGCCCCGCCCACTGTCACAGCTGAGCGGAGGACAGGGGGACACGCAACTCTGTTTAGTTTTATTTGTTGCCTTTTGGTGAAACTGCTGTTAAAGCAGTACTAAATAACGTGTTGACCTTAATAAAGCCTTTCCGTAGTCCCTCTGGGGGTGATACAAGTGTTAATGTTGTGATTGGGGGGTCTTTTCATCTCCCCCTGGTGTCCAGAAAACCATGCTTGCAACTTGACTGCCACCGGGTCGGAGCAACCAATACACACTAACAGAACCACGAAGAAGAAGCTAACAGGCTAACGGGCAAAGCTAACATCCTTCTCTCCCTTCGCCTTTTCTGTCAGCGTAGTATTTACTCTCCAGGACATTTAATAAGTTAGGAAATCGTAACTTGCTACGACACCTGCAGTTGCGCTTATGGCCTCTGGGGGCAAGAGTTAGAGCAGATACGAGAAGCACATCTGACAAACGGGGCTCATAGACGTTCATTGTTTCATGCTGTGGGACTTGTTTCTTCCTTCCCCTCCGCATTAAGCCTGCTGTGCTGCGGCCACACATGTAAACAAACATCATGAGGACGGAGCGTGAATTTATCTCGGTTCGTTCGTGCGAGTGTGAGTACAGGCCGTTCAGAGCATCCAGGCCTGTGTGAGTGCACCCGTATAGCGCTTTACAGCCACTCACCCATTCACACTCTCATTCTCCAAAATAAATCAAACTTAAAAGGAGTAAACCCGGGCCAAAATTACATTAGAGGAGGATTAAAACATGTGTAAACTTGTAAAAAGGCCTGTTGTTATAAGTATTATTATTTTTTTTCTCATTTTACGGGTCCGTTAGCTGCAGTAGTTCAGCTCCAGTTGTGACTCAGTGCCTTTCCCGGCATAACGACCGCGTGGTTAATTGGCCTGAGAGCGGCGGGCGGCGGCGGCGCTAATCTGCGATGGGCTGAAAGTGGACCAGAGCGAGAGGGGCAGATGGGGGCTCTTACGAAGGCAGAGATTGGAGTCCCCTCAGACGGGCTGAGCTCCTCCTCCACCGGGCCCCTCAGCTCCAGTGGATTTAGCAGCACATTTGGACGTGCAGCCGCAGCCCGCCGGGCAGATGGGCGCTAATTGGCTGCAGGAACAGGTAGAAGAGACAGAGAGATTAGGTTAGTCAGATTACGGGCCAGACTCGCCCACTGAGCGCGAGGGACGGGCAAAAAGGATCAACAAAAAAACAAACTCTCCAGAAGATGTGGCGCACGACCGTTTAGTGCTAATTAGGGATTGTAAACATTGTGATGCTTCTAACATTACTAGACACTACACTACTTTTTCTTTGCTTTCTACATATTACTGTTGCGTAAAATGACCTTTTAAATTACTCATTCACTTCCTGCTCTTCATACACTGGTTCCTAACCCTTGTTGTCTCGTGTTTCTACTAAAAGTACCTCTTATCTCATGGCCAGTTATTTAGAAAAAGATCAGCTAAATTCAGCTTTATGAGTATTTTTGTAGTGTTTTGATTTTAAAATATGGCTGAAACGCTCTGAAATGCAATTAAGTTTCATCTTATTTTTGATCTGAAACGATTCCACGCCAAACACTCGCGTACCCCTGGTTGGGAAACACTGTGACATTTATTCTACCGACAAAGGGTAAATATCTTCAGAACAGAAAGTGATAGACTTCCTGTTAATTTTCTCCCCCACTGGACAGAATGAGCCCTGCCATGACTTCCTAGGCCTCAGAGGAACTGGGAAACATCGTGATGGAATTCGGTCACACGTTTGTACATCTCGGATCCTATTTTATATCTTTTATGTTGCAGAATTTTGCTTATAATTTCGGAACCATAAGAGACCAAGTGCTTTTTGTTTTGGAAACTGCTCATTTTTGTCTTTAAAACTAGGGATGCACCGATCTGGGCATTTTGAGAATATCGGATTGGATCAGATTTGATGACTAGACGAGTCCGATACAAGACGGCCGTGAATCTGCTGTACAATCAATCATAACAGAACATCATCCACATCACACAGGAGGATATAAATGAATGTGTCTACTATCATTAACCTGCCGCTAACATCTGCTTCTGAAACGTTCTAATTTAAAATTCAAAGCTAAAGCCAGAACCTCTTGCATGTTTATTAAAAAATAAAGGTAAAACTACTGGAATATCCATAGGCTATAATATCTAATGATATATATTATATACAAATATAATAATACAAAAAGACTGGATCGGATCGGTATCGGCCAAATGAAGTGTCAAAATATCGGATTGGATCAGGAGCTCAAAGATCGGTGCGTCCCCATTTTAAACAAGCTCCCTCTGATGCACCAACTAAACAGGAATGCCTCATGTCGCTGCTGTCACAGTTCAACACATTTTACAGTTTAGAAACTTGATGCACAGAATTATTCACAAGCCAATAAAAATCCCCCGTAGAAAAACCTCAGTCGACCTCTAGTTCATTTGTGTTTGTAGCTGCCATAGGCTTCAGATGGATCGCTCAAGTAGAACATTCCCACTAAAAGTAAATAAGTACCTGACGAGGTCATTACTGTTATTCTTCAGGATTTCTGTGGTAGGAAGCCACTTCTGCTGAACCATGACTGGCTCCACTTCCTGCATATCTTCATTCACAGGCAGGTGGCTGAAGTGTTTGTGGTCGAACACCTCATATCTGCACTTTCAGTCACTCATATCACAACAAGAGCCTCGTCGCTTTCTCAAACGTAAGTCCTCGTAGACCAGGGGTGGGTCACGGGTCATGAACAATAACACGTCTCTGTAGCTTAGTCACAGACTCATGGATGTTTCTGCACTTGCACTTATAGCTTAACGTTCTTTAGCCTATTTTGATCTTAACTCTGTGTTATATGTTTTATGTCGCACGTTTGCACCGAGAAAATTCCTAGTTTTTGAACCTGTTCTCAAACCATGGCAATAAAACCTATTCTGATTCTGATTCTGAAACGCGGCCATGTGAAGCGTGAAACACATATAACTGCAAATAATAATAGCTACTTAATGTTATTTTTCAGTACATTTGCATTTAATTCTATCTGTGCAAATAACATGCTATATTAAAACAAATGTTAACTATGGCAAAAGCGTAGTTTTAGTAGAACAGAACAATAGTATTGATATAGTGCAAAATGTAAACAACAACAACACCTGTATCTACAGCACCTACAGTGACTTTACCTCATTCATTTGGTAACTCAAAGAAAATACCATATTAGATCATTTTGAAAGTGTCTGCTCAGCATAAATTCTTTATTAGTACATTTTTTACACCTGCCTTTGTTGATGTCAGGAACCTTTGCAATAAAAGTTAGAAAAATAGTAAAGTTGATGCTACAACGCTCTGTGATAAACACCGATACCACAACAGTGTTTCCTTAACTTTACGAAAGTAGTGAAACAGCGTCCATATTTACCATTGAGAATGAATGGGAGAGAGTTGGTATTAACCTTACAAAAAGTAGGTCGCTCTCTGGCGGGTAGGGATGTAATGATTCATCGAAAATCTATTTAAAATCAATTTAATATGCGTAAAATGTGAATCGATGTAAAAAATAAAAGAATCGATTTTAAAGCCACCCTCAGCTGCTCCATTTTGCGCGACCGTAACAGACCGGAACATAGTTCGTTGTTTCTAACAATGTTAATTTTTTCTCAAGACAAGCTCCAGACCTCCCCCGCCTCACCCCCAACACACACCACACCATGTAAACACAAACACGTGGAGACATCGAAGCAACAGACGCAGCTAAAGTTAGCAGCTACGAGATTAGCGTTAGCGGCTAACGCAGAGTTTAGCATTTTGACAGAAGTTTACCAAAGATCGTAAACTGACAAACATCTGACCAACCTGCTCTGATTCTGCTGAAATCCTCATCAAATGTCCGTTTGTCAAATAATCCAACACCTACAGGAGCTCCTTATGTTTACAAAGGCTGCACCGGAGGCAGTGAGGCTTCAAGTGTGGAAAAAACTGCACTGTAAAATTAGTTCTAAATGGCAGTATCATGTTCAAACAGCAAAAATTAAAAAATAAAAGTTTGGTAAAATAAATATAATCTCAAAATGTTTGCTTTGCTACACATCTTATTTATGCTGAAAACATGTCAATTTACAAGCACTCTGTCTTAATTGTTTGTAATGTAATGTTCTCTTACTGAGACAGTTGTTACAAGGACAAAAATACAGATGTTAAAACAAAAGAAACATTGGTATGAAGGAGTCATTCTTTTCTAAAAAAATCGAAATCGGGAACTTCAAATCGGAAATCGAATCGAATCGGGGCTTGGGTGAATCGTTACATCCCTACTGGCGGGCCAACGTAATTGTTCCTGCCGACCAAATTTGGCCCGCGGGAACCAGGAGTGTGTGGTAAATAGACTTGTCCACAAACATATGAGGTATTATTGCTCCTCTGCCTTTTGGGACAGATGGCCCCTGCGTTTTTAACCCTGTAATCCCTTATTGTTCTGAATTCTTTTATTATTGTGCCGCTCGGCGTTTCAAAATCTCTAACCTCGGCTTGATCCCGGGCTTAGCTCCGGCCCGAGCTAATAACAGTGGATCAGCCTCATCGACGTATTGTTTTTGAACCCCGAGCGTCCGTAATCTCCCCCAATGCCTTTGTTTCATACGAGAGAGAACGAGGCGCGAGTCGAACGGGGAATTAACATGAACCGGCTTCAGGAAAATATGGAAATGTGCCACTGAGACGGACATGTGAGGGCAACAGAGGGTATGCGGGTAATGTCACTGCAGGGCAACAGAAGCCAAAGGAGCTGCAGAGCTACAGCGATCACATGTGAAATGGGAGCTGATGCAAAATAATAACCACTAATTATGTATAACTTTGACTTTATTGATGATTCATATTGATTCAGACGTCATCAAACCTAAATATGTACAAATGGTATGAATAACAACTTCAAAAACGCAAAAAATGGCACCTGAGTTTTGTCCAGACTGGGGGGACCCCGAGGCGACACCAGGCCAGCTCGGAGACATAGTCCCACCAGCGTGTCCTGGGCCTTCCACGAGGCCTCCTCCCAATAGGACATGCCTGGAGCACCTCCAGAGGGAGGTGACCAGGAGGTATCCGGAACAGATGCCCTAGCTCCTTTCGACGTGAGGGAGCAGCGACTCGAGTCCGAGCTCCTCCCGGGTAACTGAGCTCCTCACCTGATCTCGGAGGCCCCACCCTGCGAAGGAAACTCATTTCGGCCGCTTGTATTCGCGATCTTGTCCTTTCGATCATTACCCAAATCTCATGACCATAGGTGAGGGTGGGGTGACCATAGGTGAGGGTGGGAACGTAGATCGATCGGTAAATCGAGAGCTTTGCCTCAGACTCAGCTCCCTCTTCACCACAACGGTCCGATACAGCGACCGCATCACTGCTGACGCCGCACCGATCCGTCTACCGATCTCACGCTCCATCCGTCCCTCACTCGTGAACACGACCCCGAGATACTTGAACTCCTCCACTTGAGGCAAGGACTCCCGGTGGAGAACCATGGCCTCAGATTTGGAGGTGCTGATCCTCATCCCGGCCGCTTCACACTCGACTTCAAACCGCCCCAGTGCAGCTGAAGGTCCTGATTTGATGAAGCCAACAGACTGATTCCCCGATGTATAAAAAAAATACAGAGGGGCCTCATTCCGGTCTTACAAGGCTAGAAAATATGGGAAATATTTAAAATTTTTACATGAAAACACATTTTGACAGAAAACTTGCAATACATTTTCCCCTCACATTTATATCAGTAATCTACAGCAAAGGTTTCAAATTGATATCTCTCTTTTTTTATTTTAATTCACAGTAGAAATGTAATGTATTCCCCTCTTCACCTGCAGTGCCTTAATCTAACCCGTGTGTTTGGTTTGTGCGAGAGCGAGGAGAGTCAAACACGAGGAGGACGTGCAGCTTGCAATTAGATTCCCAAACCCCCTCGCTAATGGAGACCCCCCCCCCCCCCCCCCACTCACTGCCTCTAATCTCGATCTCGGACAAAGCGAGTTTTCCCGTTGACGAGTCGTGCCTTAATTAAACTTCATCAGGAATAATCGATAAGGTCCACGAGTTCGTTGCGGCCATTGTTAGGCCGAGTATCGATCGGCGCCGCTCGCTTTTGTGGGTGACGCGCCGCGCACAATGAGGGACCAGCGAGATTAAAACAATTACAGAGAAGAAGGGGGGGGGGGGGGGGGGGGGGCAGAAGAACGGAGAGGAGGAGCGGATTAAACGGGGCGGGATGTAGGTCAGAGTGAGGCAGCAGTCGAAGGAGGAGGGAGAGAGAAGGTTGGGTCAGAGAAACCTCTCCATAGACCGACAGGGTTTGTTTGAGGGAGAGGAGAAAAGTTAAACGGTGCTTTCAATTCTCCTTTGGCAAAGCCTCCTGAGATCACATCGGCCTGGACAGGGGGAGGCAAGAAGAAGGAGAAACTGTATCCATATTTATTATACTGGTTTACAGCTGATTTGTTGAGCTGGTTCGGGACAATGCTGATGTGTTGAATCCAAATATCACAAAGTCAATTTTTTTACCCCTCGGCCAAATTTTGCCAGAAGGGTCTCGTCTTCATAATGACTTCGTCCTGGGGGCCTGTCTGTCCACAGTTAGGGGGTCACTTTTTTTGCATTTATTTTGGTAAACAAAATCTTACTAGAAATCAAGCAACCCCCCAATATTAAAAATGTATCTGACTGAAATGGTCTCAACTCATAAAGCGCTTTTCTACTTTCGTTAATAGGCTTTACAGCAAAGAACCAGTCGCCCACTCACGCTCTCATTCACGCAGACACTGGAGGCGAGGAGGGTGAAGTGTCTTGCCCAAGGACACAACGACAGGGTGCACCTGCAGGAGCTGGGGTTCGACCCCTCCGACCTTCTGATCAACAACTGTGCCACTGTTTAGATTTAGTAGGAAATGTATTTAAAAACAAAAATCCGCTTAGCACAAAAACCTGACCTGATTCGGCTTTTCAGAAATGTTCTAAATCAGTGAAATACTTTTAGGCACCTCACAGAAAGTATTTTTTTGTAACCCAGTGTTATAAACAATACCAGTTTGGTATCAGGGGAAAAAAGGTATTGGAAAAAATATATTTCTATATTTCTGTAGGTACTGAGCTTTAAAGCCTGCCTAAAATTAGAACAGACTATAAACAGTAGAATATCGAGGTGCAAAGTTTACAGTCCTAGTGCAGGTTTTTAATAAGTGGCGCTGATAGAGGTCATTGCACATGTTACTTTACAGTCTTGTTCAGTCTGACAGCAGTGGCGATGAAGGACCTGCTCCATCTTGCACAGGGTGTCTCAGTCTGCCACTGAAAGAGCTGCTCAGCTCCTCTACAGTCCCGTGCAGTGGGTGGGAGGTGTTGTCCATGATGGAGGTGAGCTTGGCCTACGCCCTCCTGTCCCCCACCTCCTCCACAGAGTCCAGGGGGCAGCCCAGGACGGAGCTGGCCCTCCTGACCAGCTTGTTCAGTCTGTTCTTGTCCCGCTCTGTGCGGCCTGGGGCCCGGCACACGGCAGCGTAGTGGAGAGCAGAGGCCACAGAGTCATAATAAGTCCTGAGCGGAGACCACAGAGTCAGAGGCCGGCTCACTCCGAAGGACCTCAGGCTCCTCAGAAGGCGGAGGCGACTTTAGCCCTTCTTGTTCAGGGCGTTGGTGTTGTGGGACCAGTCCGGTGTATTGTTGAGGTGAACACCCAGGTACTTGAAGCTGATGGAAAAATGAGGTAAACCAACAAGAAATGACTTGTTCAAATGTTCAGATCCCCTTTCCTTCAAATCAATACAGTTTCACAGATTTTCCATTAAGTTTGTGTTTTTAATTAGTTTAGTGATCAAACGACTCTGAACAGAACCTAATTTAACGCCATCCTCTGGTTCGTGAACTCCCTTTTGGTCCTGCTCTTGCCTCCTGCACCGTCTCCATTATAGCATAGTTTCCTCCTGGCAGAGGAAACGAGGGCAGAGGTGAGGCGTGAGGTGCCGTGTGTCTGCGGCTTTAATCCCGGTCTGGGTTTCAGTGGATTGACCCAGAGAGGAGCCACCGTAGGCCTGGTTTGGACCTGGTTTTGGATCGGGGCGTGACCGAGCGGGATTTCCCTGACCCAGGTCTAGTGTCCTGATTCAGCCTCGTCTTGGCGAGGTCTTTGTTTCGTCGTGTCAGCGTTCCCACTGGAGCTGGTCCAGGGGCTGAAGATCTCAGGGAACTGAGTGGGTGATGCTCAAAGAAATCGGCTGCTTTGCTCTGATGCACTTTCCATTGAAACTGTTTTGTATTTTCAAGTCATTGTTGAACACAGACTTGTCCTCACCTCCATGCGTTTCAATCCCCACCTTAACCAAGGATGTGACAAAACATAACAAGAAAGGTGTCAAAATGCAATCAAAAAGTTACAAAAACGTGAAGATGAAAAATAGTCAAAACTAAGGCTCCAGACTAACTTTTTTAATGACCATCCCGAAAACCATTTGGCATCGTCCTGAAATGGATGTGAACTATCCCAAATTTTAAGATGTATTTTTTTATACATTATTTTTTATTTTTTAATTATACATTTATTTTAAATGTATTTTTATTATCATTTTAAACAATATAGTGTGTTTATAAATGACTAGGGATGCAACGA
Organism: Proterorhinus semilunaris; assembly: GCA_021464625.1. Classification (NCBI taxonomy): domain Eukaryota; kingdom Metazoa; phylum Chordata; class Actinopteri; order Gobiiformes; family Gobiidae; genus Proterorhinus; species Proterorhinus semilunaris. The sequence goes on along the minus strand of CM038360.1, from coordinate 3,083,242 downwards.
TTCACTCAAGCCCCGATTCGATTCGATTTCCGATTTGAAGTTCCCGATTTCAATTTTCCCCGATTTTATTTTAAACCTTTTTTTTTGTTTTGTTTTTTAGAAAAGAATGACTCCTTCATACCAATGTTTCTTTTGTTTTAACATCTGTATTTTTGTCCTTGTAACAAATTGCAACTGTCTCAGTAAGAGAACTTTACATTACAAAAACTTACAAGACATGAAAATTAACTATAATCATTTTGAGTGCTTGAAATTTACATGTTTTCAGCATAAATAAGATGTAGCAAAGCAAACATTTTGAGATTATATTTATTTTACCAAACCTTTATTTATTTATTTATTTATTTATTTTGCAGTTTGAATATAATACTACCATTTAGAACTAATTTTACAGTGCAGTTTTTTCCACACTTGAAGCCTCACTGCCTCCGGTGCAGCCTTTGTAAACATAAGGAGCTCCTGTAGGTGTTGGATTATTTGAGGATTTCAGCAGAATCAGAACAGGTCGGTCAGATGTTTGTCAGTTTACGATCTTTGCTAAACTTCTGTCAAAATGCTAAACTCTGCGTTAGCCGCTAACGCTAATCTCATAGCTGCTAACTTTAGCTGCGTCTGCTGCTTCAATGCCTACACATGTTTGTGTTTACATGGTGTGGCGTGTGTTGGGTCTGAGGCGGGGAAAGTGTGGAGCTTGTCTTAGAAACCACAAGCTAGTATGTTCCGGTCTGTTTCAGTCGCGCAAAATGGAGCAGCTGGGGATGGCTTTAAAATTGATTCTTTTATTTTTTACATCGATTCACATTTTACATTTCATATTAAAACGATTTTAAATAAATTTTTTATGAATCGTTACATCCCTATAAATGACTCATTTAGGAATAATGCAATTTATTGGTAAAACGTTTCTTCTGAAAAAATAAATACAAATGTGTATAAAACGCACGGCATACTAGAGTTTTAAATATTCTGTGTCTGCTCTCAAAAGTAAAACTTCTTAATAAGCCTTTAGTTTTATCATCCTCGAGCGCAGCTGTGATTGACAACCGTCTCCGTGGAGACTCAAGGGGAAAGGGGCGGAGTTACATGCTCAGCGTGAGGGGAGGGAAGCAGACCGGGGCAAACTTTGTTTTAGCAAAGAAAACACAACACGCGGCCTTTGTAAAGCAGCCGAGGTCGTTAGAAAGTCTCTGGTTCCGCTGGAGTCAGAACAGTCGCTACAGAGCGTCTGGAACGGGGCAGCACGGCGCCCGTCAGGCGGACATGGAGCGGCCGACACGATTTTACGATTTTCCACATCGTCTTTTTTAAAAGCATGAATTAATTCGATTTATCGCCCAGCCCTACGTAAATATATATATACTGTAAAAAAAATGGTTAAAGGCCTTCCGTCCCGAGACCGTCCCGGGGAGGATTTCATATTGTCCCGTGCATTTTTTTAGTCCTGGTCAAAAATATGAGGAATATTTAAAATCACCATAACAACATAAAAAGACAAAATGACCCTGTGGGAGAGGCTTTTTGCCATTAGATCATATACAGACCCTTCTCCACAAAAGACTCTGTCATTGATGTTAAAGGGGGAACTGGGGTGTGTCTTTTCAACAGGGTCATTTTGGTGATTTGAAATTAGGCCACACATTTTTTTCACAATAAATGGATTCACGACATCACTGACCATGAGTGGAAAAAAAAAGTGTTTGTGTTTTCATTTATATTCTGTGAGAAATGGCCAAAAAATCCAGCAGGGAGTGTAAACCTATTGGCACGACTGTATGTATGAAGCAAAAAGTAAAATAATTTTACAAACACCTCGCCATCACCTCCCCCTGCCTTTAATCTCCCCCCCCTCCCGATAATTAGCGGACATTTTTATTGATCGCTTCGCAAATCCTGTTCGTCTGGCAGACAGATCTTTTGGATAAACTCTTTGCTCAGTGCTGAGTCCGTGAGAGGGAGGGGGGGGGACGGTCCCCACCTGTTGACCGTCCCAGTGCCGCCACCTCTTACATCACCAGAGTTTATCCCCCCCCCCCGCCCCCTCGTGCCCTCTGCCCGGGGTCCTGTTTAAGTCTCCCTCTCTGAGCAGCGGGATGACGTGCGGTAATTGGGGTTTTAAGCCGCGGCGTGCTAATTTTCGGCGGAGAGATTAGCACGCTCCGATTAGCCGCGGCGTTGGAATATCGCGCTCGCGTTTCGAGAAATGACAAATGAGCCGAAACGAGCGTAAGAGTTTCAAAGACGGCATATGCTTCGCCCCGCCGCGCCCGTGGGTCACTAGTTGACTCTGGGAATCGAAGGTTCAAATTAGCATATGCTTTAGGTATTCATGGCCTCTCAGCATATTGTACGCGGGATAATCTGTAAAAAGTCAGCATTCAGTTTGACGTGGGCTCAACAGGAAGTCTTAAAGCGGCGCTGCGTAACGTTGCTATGAAATTTGTAAAAGAGACAAGCACATTTTTAGGATATGAAAATAAAGCTCATGTCAGAGGTTAACTAGCAATTAGTGCTGGATACCGTACTTCTAGTATTAAAAAACAATGATCAAGATCTATACACTACAAAACAGATCAAAGCAAATTTAACAGATTTAATTTAAACAGAAGTAGAACCTTTTTCAAAAAGGCAAGGCAAGTTTATTTGTAGAGCACAATTCATACACAAGGCAATTCAAAGTGCTTCACAGTTGCATAAAGCTACAAGAAAACAGATCAAATCAATCATTAAAACATCAACATAAAAATTAATCAATGACAGTAAAAGGCAAGAGTGCAGATAAAATACTTTCAGTTTTCATCTGCTCGGGTAAAAAGAGCTGTTTTCAGCCTGGATTTGAACATTGTCAGAGTTGAGGCCTGTCTCACATCCTCATGAAGACTGTGCCAGATTTTAGCTGCATGAAACTGAAACGCAGCCTCACCGTGTTTAGTCCTGACTCTGGGAACCACCAGGAGACCCCTCCCTGAAGTTCTCAGGGCCCGAGATGGTTCATACGGCTCTAACATGTCAGAGATGGACTTTGGTGCTAAACCATGAACAGACTCGTACACAAGCAGAGCTGTTTTAAATTCTAAAGGGTCTAAAAAGGCCCCAAGTTAACAAATAACTTTTTGATTTTAATTTTGCATCAGTAAAATAAGTTTTAACACATACATAACATTTAGGCACAAAGTCGGCATTATTTTTTTCTTAGTAATAGTGTAATTGTGCCAACTTGCACTAGATCATTAATAGTCATTTTATTCTGTATTCTGTAAAGAAGAAAGTCTCACGATTCACACAGCCACAACTTTTCTCTGAGCATTTTGTTTTTTACAGTTTAAACTGCTCGAGCTGGTTTCACGCTGTGACAGATTTAGTTTGTGTTTTTCTGACCACAGTTCATTATTATGATTCCGTATTTACTGTAAGTGTCGCTGCCTAAAAACAGCGGAGACGTGTTTATCTGCACAGTCGAAAGGAGAAGTATTCAGGCGGTGATGCTAAACGTTCACAGAGGAACCAACGAAGAAGCTAAAGTAAAAATACATCCATATGTGTAGAACCAGAAAACGGAACAATAATGTTAATCTATTCCACAAAAGACCATTTCTTTTAAATTTGCATCATTTATTTGAGCTGAAACTAAACTTCCTTTAAAGCCGTCTCTGGACCAACAGCATCAAAACTAAAGATTACTTTCAGTACCTGATGTTCGGGCGACTCCAGCAGCTTCAAATACCATACTATCAAAAACACTTTTCATCAGCAGAGAGATCCTTTTTCTTTCCCTTATTGCTTGAAAATGGTGGTTAACGTCCTTTTACAGTAGTTTTTCCCTTAACTGGGCTTAACCTGACGACTGATCATCACAGGCTAACGTAGAAAAACAGAAAAAAGTGAGAAGGTCAGTTGGTCCAAAAAAGTAAGCGCAGGTGCTCTTCAAAGATCAGGTATCAAAAAGGAAAAGCGGATCTGACATGACATGTGTAATATACATTCATACATATATATGATATATTATCAGTGGGGTCCTCACGTTTGTGTTTTGAACTTCAGCTGTCATCTTGTGTCATCTTCGCTTTCTCCATAATGTGTGTTTGTATACATTTGTATTCAATACATGTTATTGTAAATATTTGTATATAGTGTGGACGGTCATGTGACCTCCCGAAATAAGTATTTAAGGCCATGTGGTGCCGCTTTTTGAACAAACTGTAGGTCGAAACGCGTCGGCATGTTCATTTAAATAATAAATGACTTTTAATTGTAACTCAGATCCTCTTTTCCTGTGTTTTAATCATCACCGGCGTCTGAGATTGATGTCCGTGATTAAAAGAGCCCTGAGACACAATTCCATCCACGAGTTTCATGGAAAAACTTACTTTTTTACCTTTATGACACTAAAATACAATTGGCATAATGATTTGGAACATACTGTAAACTCAATTACTTCTGTGGTGTTGTTTCGAGAGTGTGTTTAATGCTAATGAGCTACGCCTCGGGGTGGGGCCATTAAACATTTAGGGTTAGGGCCCCAAAACAGCGGCCCTGTACCAATGCCATTTTAAAAGTAGTTTTTGAGGCTTTCAGAACGATGCACTGTGAGAACAAGTCGACTGTGGTCTGAAGATGAGCAAATTTCACACGTCGACGTCTTCAGCGGTGGAGGAGCCGGTAAACGAGAGTGTGGCGACGCCGTGGAGATAAGGAGGCTTTCTCTGTTCCTCTTTTGTGATGGCACTTTTGAGGTGTGAAAACGTATCTCGCGCAAACTTCGAGCCGGCCTTATATGGAACAGCGACGCAAAAACATTTAGTGATTGGATGGAATTGTACAGTTTCAATGAGTAAAGCAATTGTTGAGATCCTTAGCTATAGTTTTATCTCTTAACATCTTTGTTTTGATGTCAGAGTAAAAATAACTCTCCCTTTGCGATGCTTATTTTATAAAGTTTTTCATACAAAATAAGGAAATAAGTTAAACATGACGGCACTCCCTCGTCTTTCACTCTCTTTTTCCTTTGCAAATACTCACAAGTTTGGTATCCACGTGTAGCACAAAAGGCTGTGACTGAGATGACGCTGTAATCCATTTCCTTTCTGAGAGACAGCCGTAGCTAAAGATGGTAGAAGTATAAAGGTGCATGTGCAGATCTCACCTTTAGTAGCTCCTACAGACTCCGAACCTTCCAGTCTTGGACTTAACAATATTTAGAAGGTTTTTATTATTTAATTCCACAAAAAACAAGGCGGGATATATATTTTACATGTTTTTTCACTTATAAATGAAATGGAAAACACTTTAAACCTGGCTCTATGCATTATTTAGATTTCATTTTGGCCATTTTATATGCATCAAATGTGACAAAAAAACGCAATGCGGCATAAAAGCAATGAAAACGTGACACAAGAATATGACAAAAAATATGACAAAAAATTGGCAAAAAATATGACAAAAAATTGGCAAAAAATTTACAAAAAAATTGCAAAAATTTGACAAAAATGTGACGAAAATATGGGAAAAAATTGACAAAAATGTGGCAAAAAATTTGACAAAAATTTGACAAAAAAATAAAAAAAAATAATGAAAACTTGAAAACAAAAACAAGGCGGAATATATATTTTTACATATTTTTTCACTAATAAATGAAATGGAAAACACTTTAAACCTGGCTCTATGCATTATTTAGATTTCATTTTGGACATTTTATATGCATCAAATGTGATTAAAAAAACGCAATGTGGCATAAAAGCAATGAAAACGTGACACAAAAATTTGACAGAAAATTGGCAAAAATTTGGCTAAAATATGGAAAAAAATTGACAAAAATTTGGCAAAAAAATTGGCAAAAAATTAGGCAAAAATTTGGCTAAAAATGTGACGAAAATGTGGCAAAAAATGTGACAAAAATGTGACAAATAAACACACACACACACAAAAAAAAAGAAAACTTGAAAACAAAAACAAGAAGCTTAGATGAGTTTTGTGGAGTTTTGTAGATACTCTGGCCTGTGGGCTGTAAGCTCCAGTTGATGAGCTTTTAGATTTGGGTGAAACTGGAGAAAATGGGCTCAGTTAATGTATAGAAGTTCAAACAGCACTAAATTGCTGCCCGTGTGGCCGTACGCCCTCCCAGTAAACCGAGGGGAAACACGTTTATCTAATTCAGGTCGTGCCTCTTTAAGTTATGTGTCTTTCTCTTTAGACACTTTTCTCCATTTGAGATCAGTTTGACTTTTTATACCAACACCAGGTATAAATCACATCAGGCATGAGCAGTTCATTATTATCAGAGCACGACCCCTGACCCTGGATTATAAACGTACCCTATATAGTCATAAACTATAGATTATTTCAAACACCAAAGTGCATTTACATAAGATTGACCTTTGAGTCCTGGGGCTTAAGCGATGAACATTGTACCCGGAGGAGAACGTGCAAACTCCACACGGGTGAGAATCGAACCCGGGACCTTCTGGCTCATACTTGAGAATGTTTGATGACGACGGGATGACAGGAAGTAGAAATGCGGCGCACGAGTCGCTTTATCAAACGAAGTGAACTGTGTGTGCTTGTACAGATTAGGTTTGGGGCTTCATATCTCACCTGGATTAGAACCGCTGACCTTTTCACTTGGAGCAGATAAACCGGTGAAGCACATGTCAAGTACATTGTGTTTCTGCGCAAGACGCTAAATCTAAGTGTGAATATAACGCCCCCAGCCACATTGTCCCGGACAGGTTTATTCTATTATTTTCTACATATTTTCTCTCTTTTAACGCGCTCATTCAAAAACTAAACACGATTAAAAATACCCTCAGTCTTTGTAACCAATATATAACAACAATATAAAACCACCAATCAGTTTTGAAGACATCTTGCTCTACAAATGAACACAAAAAAGACTCAAATAACAACCCAATAGTGTTATTTAATAGGATCATTTTGGTTTACAACGGTGACTCATTAGGCCTGGGCGATATGGACCAAAAGTCATATCCCGATGTATTTAGGTTGAATATCTATATACAAAGTGAGAGCTGAGAAATGAAATGTTAAGTCAAAGTAAAAGTATTTTCCGGACTATAAGTCACACTTTTTTCATAGTTTGGCCGGGGGTGTGTCTTATACTCCGGAGCGACTCTTCTTTTTTTAAATGCAAATATATATACTGTCACACGCCGCTAGAGGGCACTGCAGGCTAATCGAGCAGCAGTAAGAAAATTTGGAGTGAGCGTGAGAGCGGAGGTTACTGCAATGAAGTAAACAAAAAAAGCTAATCACGGGCTAAAAGCACAGCTAGAGGAACGAGTTCGCAGATGACGTTAACATACCAGACTCCTATTTAGTTTATGGTTTATGCTTCATGTTATTAACCATCAATGTGTGACGTTAGCATACTGTACGCCTGTTGAGCCTGGTGTTTTTTCTTCATTAGGCAATGTTTAACTAGTGCGTCTTATACTCCGGAGCGACGTACAGTCCGGAAAATGCGGTAGTTTTATTGAAAACTCACTATAAAATGTAAACATAAACACTGTATAACAAAGCTTTGTAAGGTGCGCATTTAAATAAAAACATATCTTAAATAAATATAGCCTATTAAATGAGTATTACAGCGCAAATTTGAACTATATTGATATATGCGATATGGTCTAATTCCATATCTCATTTATATCTATATATCGGCGGCACGGTAGCACAGCGGTTAGCGCTCGTGCTTCACAGCTAGATTTCCCCTACCACTAAAAACATGTACAATAGGCCCAGGGACTGCAGGTGAAAATTAGCACAAGTGCTACAACCTGGTACAATGCATCTCTCCTTTCTGAGGCTAATGTAGATTGTACACTGTCCCTGTTAAAAAAAAAACAAAAAAAATAAAAATATCGCCCAGCCCTAGTCCTAATGTGATTTTCTTCCATTAATCCCACGACCAAATAAAACCTGACTAGTGTTATTGATATTACAGCGCAAATAACATGGCACTGATATCAATCTGGGATCGCTCCGGCTTGAATCATTCGGGGAGAGGACGCACTTCTGGAACAGCATTACAAACCCATTGAACATTTAGTTTGGAAAAATGCTATGTGTGTTTGTGTACTTTGAAAAGGATGTAGCTGATAGAGATGAAACAATGCGTCCAAGGGGATAGATTAAACATAGGCCGGAGACTGGCTGTCTAACGCAGGGGAGGTTTATTTACCATCGGTGCGGGACACGGAGAAATGAACTCTAGATATTGCGCCAATCAAGTCTGCCTGCGCTTCCACATGAAGGGGGCTACACACCCTCTGTTGTGTGTCACGCGGATGTGCAAGCCAAAACATTCAGTCGGCCTGAGCTTCAGTTATGGCTATGCGGCAGAGCTGGTGCGACTACAGCATGACCCAATATGTTAAATAGCTATTTCATTTATTCCCTAGCAGTAGCAGAACCTCGTGCTTTGACAATTCTTACCCGTTTGGTCCAAACCGCTTTTGGTTCGGTTTCCAAACAGATCGACAAGGAAGCAGCAACAGATGGGACAAGTATTTGCGATTTCGTGAACTCACAAACACTGTGAGATTGTGCTGCTGGCGAGGTTGATACAAATTGAGCCTTCACCCGTTAAAGGGCGCCAACGCAGACAATAAAGTCAAGTCTTCCATAACGAACAAAACACTCTTATAAGTTACTGCACGCTGTAGTAACGGGGGCCATGACGGCGTCGCCAACAGGTGCCGTATCAGCGTTTCCGCCTGTACACAGCCTTATCTTATGATAATGAAAGTGGAAACAGCGTGTCCTTGTGACCCACAGCTGGTTTTGAGTCAGACTCTGTCCCGAACGATCATCACGAGATCTGTGGACGAAGGGTGAGGCAGAGAAGGTACTTTCCACAGGCTGTAAAAGAGTCATGGACCAACAATAAATGATAGAAACGCCGTCACTGCCAATGCACTGGCACCCGATGACACCACTGCTGACAGTTTTGGTTACACTTAATGGAAATTATTGTATGGAAATATCTCATGAGTTGAGCTGCCCCAATGTAAAGTCTCTGTGAGTGTTTAAAAAAGCACTCGATAAAACCAGCTTTAAGTATATTAATTCAAATTACTTCATTACCATTTGCATGACGCTGGGTTGCTATTTTGCGCAGCAATCAAAAACATGTTAGCGTAATTTTGACACCGAAACTCGGGACAGAATCATGTAGTATTTATGGATAAATACGAGTCAGATATATTTAACATGGATTTTACATAAATGGCTTGGATTATTTGAGAGGAAGCTAGCGGTCATTTAGCAGCTCGAGCTAAAGGTTAGCAGCTAACGTTAGCATTTTTCACCGTAACCGTTTATATCTACGTCATTTATTCATGATAAATGCGCAACACACGATTGAAACGGCTGATTTCATTCCGTCGTGTTGTTTAGTTCAAAGACCTGTCGCTGTCGGGCGTTCTTCTCCGACTCTCGCAATGCATTGTGGGCTATATTGACCCGTTTAGTGACCGCCGCTGCTCACTACTTTTCAGAATGCATTGTGGGAAATTTTGAGTGCACTACTTTTTTCTCTCTGGACATTCGGACGCCCCTACAAAAATGGCGTGACCACTATATAGTCACTATATAGGGAATATATATGTGTGGACATTCGGACACAGCCATAGAGATAGAGGCGAGCCGTTTTAAACTGTTGCCATGCCGACCACGTTATGTCAATGGGAAAACGAGTGAGTCAGAATCCTATGGAACTTCCCTCCATCTGCGCCACAAAAACACAAATATAACAAATACAACTAACTTTATTACCTTGAATTGCTTGAATATAAACTATAATTATTACTTACAAATTACCTGCGCTTTGAAGATGGCTGTAAATAAAATAATAAACGTTTAGAGCCAAAACAGGTTTCAGTTCCATATCAGAAATATTTGGCATCAGATCCCTAATTATAACTGTTTAAATCACTTTGTTTTTGTGGCGTCTACTCGGAAAGGAAGTAGAAATGAGTAGAGACCTGCCGATTCCCAGAAGTGTGAGGTTACGGCGTGATTATGCGAGTATAATTTGGCAATAATAAAACCTGTCTTCCGGACAGAGCCTGCTTTTCCAGTTCAACGGCCGTAAACAATAAACACCACGAGGAGAAAGAGGATTAGTGTTTACTGTCACTGTCGGCAGGAAGATCAGAGCGAACAGGAACAGACGAGCACGGGAAAATACTACTGTACTTTCTATGATGTCGTTACTACTGCTGTTCTTGCCATGTCTGTGGGGTATTTTCAATTTACATGTAACAGGAAGATCGGCGTACAGGAACGGGCCAAATGACTTTATGGTAGCGGGTAATTACAGCGCGTGACTTAATTACACCCAATTAAATAGAAGGAAATAGAAGCTAAACAGCAGCTCTCCTCTCCAGACTAAAGGCGGACAATTAATGGAGACTTTAATAGGTTTTGATCCAAAATGTTACGCAGTGCGCCTTTAAATTAAGGAAAAAAAACATAAACAACAATCTTATTTTAAGTCAATCTGAATCTGAAAGCGTCTTGAAAAAATGTGACGAAAAAGCGTTAAAAAAAAAAGCCACAGAAGAGCGACAACAAAGTGACAAAGAAGCGACAAAAACAATCAAAAAGTGACAATGCGACAAAAAAAGTGACAGTTTTGTAGTTCTTAGCTTTCAAATGAGGCGTTTCACTGGCTGGTCAAGAAGCCTTTAAGATTCAGATAGACGAAGGCGGGGGTTAAGAGGTTAATATCTAATCTTATTTTTTTAATTTAAGTGTGATTTATTCAAATTAGTTTCCGAAATCAGGAGGAAATTTACACATGGGCGGCACGTTAGCACAGCGGTTAGCGCTCGTGCTTCACAGCTAGAAGGTCCCGGGTTCGATTCCCACCTGGACGGGGCCTTTCTGTGTGGAGTTTGCATGTTCTCCCCGTGTCTGCGTAGGTTTCCTCCGGGTACTCCGGTTTCCCCTATCACTAAAAAACATGTACAATAGGCCCAGGGACTGCAGGTGGAAATTAGCACAAGTGCTATAACCTGGTACAATACATCTCTCCTTTCTGAGGCTAATGTAGATTGTACACTGTCCCTGTTCAAATAAATAGAATAAAATAAAAAAAGACAATTTGACTTTCTTTTCTAGATTACTGTCAGCGGTGTTGGTGTTATTGTTCTCAAACAGTGGCTCAGATGGTAGCGGGACGTCCTGCTCCCAGAGGTGCAGACTGCAGGGGGGGGTCAAAGTGGGCAAAGCACTTCACCCACCTGGCCCGTGCACGGTATGAATGCAGTGTGTGTGTGAGTGAGTGGTTGGTTGATGACACACACACACACACACACACACACACACACACACACACACACACACACACACTGATGCTGTTACCATGATGGAATGTTAATTACTATGTAGCTCAACAGACCAGGCTCTGTCCCGGTGCCGTAAGTAAAAGTCCCCAATTATTCAATTCCAAATATCCGTAGACTTTTCGAAAAAGTAAAAAGAAAGGGGGGGGAATTAACCTCTTAACCCCCGCCTTAACCAAGTACATTTTCTCCAGTTTAACTTTACCCAAATCTAAAAGCTTCTTGAAAAAAGTGTCCAAACCGCATCAAAAACGAGACGTAAATAATGATGAAAACGCAGAAAAACAGGTGACAAGAAAACAGTTTTGTAGGTCTTAGCTTTCAACTGAGGCGTTTCCCTGGCCTATGGGCTGTAAGATCCAGTCGAGAAGCATTTAGATTTGGGTAAAGCTTAACTGGAAGAAGCGACGTGTGATCCTAACGTGTGCGGACAGTTAGCAAGTCGGCTAGTCCAGGAGACTTTTCAGAGTCCGTTAGCCTGCGCAATGTATTTTCCCTATAGCCGTTAGCATTAGCCACCACAACATCGCAAATCATGAACGATCCAGATGTTTTCAGCTGTTGCCGACCACATGTAGGTGAGGTCAAAGCCTTGTTAGGAATCATCAATGAATATACAGACAATTGGAATCTTACTTTAGATACAAATATATCCACATGGGCCACATTTTCGACTGGACTTTATGTGTATGTGATCAATATGTTTATAGTCCACCAAAAAATGGCTAAAACTGTGCTGTATCTTATCCTCCCCGTGTGCAGCTAAATCCATGCCATCCGTTTTGAGTTGTTTACCACATGTGCGGCTCATGGGATCCGTGGAACAGATAATCCCCGGGCCTTAAATATGTAAAGATTATGATGTTATTGTTACCAGGGTTTAGTCACCGGAGGCGTTTTCATCAACACCGTGTTTGTTCAGGAGCGGATCAGGAAAATGGAAATGTCTTTGTTTTGAGTCACTTTTACAAAATATTTTCACTGTTGGATCTGCAGCGGTAAAATGTAAACCACTGTTTTAATGACTTTCTAATGCCGTAATCTGGCTTCCTTTTCAATGGAATCAGACAATATAACGAGGCTATAGCTAAACAATACACAACACAAAGACACAGTTCATAGCTCAGTAAATGAAATAAAATCCAAGCTTTAATTTCTGGCTTTTTCTTGAATGTCTGAACTTTGTGTGTGTAATCTAGGAAGGTTAGAAATCTAGGAGTGATCATGGACTCAGACCTGAACTTAAACAGCCACATCAAAGCAATGACATCATCAGCTTTTTATCATCTGAAAAACATTAAGATCAGAGGAATAGTGTCAAAACCAGACTTAGAGACACTCATCCATGCATTTGTCTCCAGCAGGTTAGACGACTGTAACGGCTGCTCACTGGCCTTTCTAAACGAGCTGTTAGAGCTGCAGAACATCTGCTGCTCGAGTCCTGACAACAACCAGGAAATACCACCATATTAGTCCAGTGCTCCGGTCCCTGCACTGGCTTCCTGTCACTCAGAGAGTAGAATTTAAAACAGCTCTGCTTGTGTACAAGTGTTTTCATGGTTTAGCACCAAAGTCCATCTCTGACATGTTAGAGCCGTATGAACCATCTCGGGCCCTGAGAACTTCAGGGAGGGGTCTCCTGGTGGTTCCCAGAGTCAGGACTAAACACGCTGAGGTTAAAGCTAACATCTGGAACAGTCTTCATGAGGATGTGAGACAGGCCTCAACTCTGACAATGTTCAAATCCAGGCTGAAAACAGCTCTTTTTACCCGAGCAGATGAAAACTGAAAGTATTTTATCTGCACTCTTGCCTTTTACTGTCATTGATTAATTTTTATGTTAATGTTTTATTGATTGATTTGATCTGTTTTCTTGTAATTTTCTGCGACTGTGAAGCACTTTGAATTGCCTTGTGTATGAATTGTGCTCTACAAATAAACTTGCCTTGCCTTGTTTTATTGCAGATATGTTTGCCATCCCTATATCACTGTTGTTTATTTTAAAACAGACTCTATTTGGAATGGCAGTGTGGAGAGAACACGTAGCTCTTTAACATCCAACACACTCTTGAAACTACACCAAAAATATTTGGTGTAAAATATTTTATTTTAGATGACATCTATGACAGTTTAATAGTTGCGCTAGAGCCCTGCATTTGAGCCTGAGGCCCGAGGGGCCCGACGGCCCGCGGGCCGGGCTTCGGGCCCATTACGGGCTCGGGCTTGGTTTCCCCCGCCAATGCGTTTATGCTGCTATTTTTAACCAACTTAAATGGCGACATTAAATGCAGCACCCGCTCTCCTCACTCCCTCTCTCCCTGCCCACCTGCTCTCTCTTGACCCCCCAACTCAACACAAACATGTACCTGCCGTCCTGTGGGCCGCGGCCTGGGGGTTTCGCGTGCGGAGTGCTTCTATCGACGGCATGTTTTCGCAGAGCTTCCAGGAAACAAATGCATGTGTGTTCCTCCCAACAATAAAAAATAAACACTGCAGTGTTTATTTATTCATACAATGCAGGTCAACTGTTGCAGTTTAATCACACATTTGGAAAAGAGAAAGAGAAGAGTCGGGCCGGGCTCGGGGTCAGGCCCGGGCAGTTGCGCTGCCTTGTGCAGGTTGACTCAGGGAAACTCCGCCTCCTGATCTTAAATGCATGTATGTGTGTAAAGGTCACGGGCTGACAGTAATCCTAAGAAAGGTTATGTCATGATCGTAAGTAAAACAAAACAACTCCTTTTCATTTCCTGATCTGGCTCAATCTGAATCTATGGAGCGCATTGTGACGTTTTAAATGTTTACGAGAAATTCACCTTTGCATAAACCTTGGCCCGTTTCCACAGATGCTTTTAATATGGACAAAGGTATGTTGTCACTTTTGATTCATGCTCCTGTCCACCTGTCATCCCATTTCCTTTTACGGTTTGGTAATTATTGTGTAACACTGGCGTCACAAAGTCTTATCTGTTTCTAAAGGCCCTAATTACTTGACAATCGCAGCATTCACGGTGGAAGCGGACAACCCCGGCGGCACGCACGCCAACGGTGAGTCAGTCTGCAGTGACACTGAATCAGAAGATCATTAAGATAAAGCTGTTTCCATGTGACTTTGTTCCAGCGAGTTATAACAATATGAACACTCGTCACCTCATATGCAATATTACAATATGAGGTGAAAAGTGAACTGGGATAAATGGGGCCCGACAAATGGGATAAATGACTTAAAATTACTCGAATTAAGGTATTTTATGTTGAATTTGAGTCGGTTTGAATTAAGATTACTTTCACATGTAAAAAATATGTCTTTTTACTGGAAATGACACCAAAAAAATCCATCCATCTTCTTCCACTTGTCCGTTGCCGGGTCGTGGGGGCAGCTGTTGGAGGTCCCAAGTCTAGTTTAGTTTAGTTTAAGTTTATTAGTTTATTTGAGCAGTTAAGGAGTGGGCTGAAGCAAAAGCTTATAAGCGCCGCCCCCGACATCATTGAAATAAAAACGTGATCTTGCAACTTCCCAGTTGTCATTTCCATCATTCCATTTTTCTATTTTTCTATTTTTTATTTTATTTTTTTGTTTAAAGGATTATGTAAAATGTAATATGTGAGCCCTGCATACTGTAGTGCGTTAAGAAGCCAGGGTGTAGAGCCATTGAAGAGGGCAGTCACACTGCACCGGCCCCTATGGCGCCCCCTGCAGGTGGGGGGTCCAGGGAAGGACTCACGATTCTAACCGGGCCTGTTGGTCTCACATAAGGGGTTTCTGACCCGTCATCTAGAACCGACAACAGAGCTCCAGGATCATTCGGGTCAAAACCAATGGCCGCTGGCTGCTCTGCTTTACGACCGCAACACTGGAGGCCGCCATTGCTGTAGTACCTCCATATAGCCGCTAGTCTCCCATTGAGAAGCATTGGACTTTAGACACGTTAAAAACAACTTTAACGCCTGGTTTCTATTTTTTAAACACTTTCTACGGCTACATATTCCTCCTGAGATAACGCCGGGTTAGTCACAATTAGGAATGTCAAGATTAACCGGTTTTCCGATTACCACGATTATAAAAGGACGCGGTAGGTTATACGTAAGCACGAGCCGCTGCCATAAACAGCGTAAACTCAGCGGTAGTTGAGCGAGGCAGGAGGACGCTCTCCTCCAGTGTTGTATCCACACAAAAACGATTGGAGTCAGCAGAGTGGGACGTCTTTAGGATCCAAAACATGACCACGGCGTTGTTGTTGTCGATGGACGTCCGTTATGCAAATCCTCAGGAAGTTGACAGGGCTGATATCGGCTACGTCGAATATAAACAACATCTTGGAGATAATCCGTCGCTGTGAATGTCCAGGTCAAGGTAACAAACTGCATAATTCCCAAAAATGTCCAAATGTTCGGAAATCGCCACAACTGGCTCAGGATGTAACAAAATGCTAACGCTCTGCTTTAGCGTAACATAAGGGAAAGTGAAACCGCACATGTGGAAAACAGCTGTTAAAGAGTCTCCTAACATCTGACAAATAATTAAGCAACAGCATAACTTTTGAGAACATAAAACCCAGCCTTGACTGTGGCCTAATAATATATAGTTAAAAAATTATGATAATTCGGGTCATTTAAAAGAAGTAAAGTTGACGTTGTTTCGTATTATTCATTGTCGGCCTATTTATTTTAATGCAAAACCATCTTAAAGCAATTTTCATTTTTAGAAACGGTGAATGTTTACAAGTTTACAAGGAATAAAAAGCTTTTCAAAGACAAAAACTAAAAATATCAGTTCTTGTATTTCAATTGCATTTATTGGGTAAAATTCTACCGCACAACTGTGTTCAGGTGTTAGTCCTGAGCCGCCGTGGGCCAACCTGACCAGCATGTTTTTGGAGGTAGAGGAAACCGTAGTACTGCCTTCAGTGATCTCCGCCTCTTGGGTTCTTGGTGCCTCTTCATTGTTTCAGAAGAATTCCTTAAGATATTTTTTCTTGTTCTAGTGTGTGGTTTGTTTTAAGATAAGACTTTATTGATCTCACAATGGAAACATTCACTTGTTACATCAGCTCTCGAGAAACACTCAGGGGGTTAATGTGTAATCAAGTAATAGTATCTAGAGGTATCTTATATACATTGAATATAAAACTTCAGGGCAAAATATATATATATAAAATATACAAATTAGATAGTCCTGGGCCGTCTATAAATTTAAAATGCTAGTTGCTGTCCAAAGTTATTCCTAGCTTTCCTCACACATTTCTAGGAGCTTTTACGATGTACTGAAGGGCAAACGAGTGTTACCTGTGGCCTGAGTGTGGACCCGATGATCTGCCTCACAGTGACACGTACAGGTCTATAGTGAGTCAGACGGCGGAGCCAGTGACTCAAAGGATACAACAGAAACTCTTCCCCTCGCTGTGCACTAATGCGTTCGATCAGACAGCAAACATTCCCGCGTTGCACAACCGGTTTTCTTTCACGGCCAGTCGTTCACTTTCTGTCGCTCCAGGTGTTTTCGAGTCTGTTGTAAAGGTTAGGGTTTGGTAGGCGCTGTTGTGCATACTGTATATCAGGGGAATTTTTTTTTTTTTCCTTCTCGTTTGACTCATTGATTCTAAAACGGGAGCAGAGCACGAAATTAACTCAGTGTTGATGTGAAAGAGCTGACGATTCTGTCAAGTCACCAAATTAGAGGAGCAAGTAAACGCAGCTCAGGCTCCAGAACAAACCGAATCAAAGTCTCAAAGAGGTGCAGAGCCATGCAAAGGCGTCGTTCATTTGCTGGGTACCGTAAAAAAATTAATAAAAGTAGATACTTTAAAGCTGTAAAATGGCAACCAACGTTAGGGTAAAATGGGAAGAAGAGTTTCATATACAAATAACTGAAAGCGAGTGGGAACAGATCTGTGCTGGAGTCCATAAAACCATGGGTTCCTTATTTTGGAGAGAGTTCGCTTGGAAAATAATTATGAGATACTTCTTGACTCCAGAAAGTATGAGTAATTATAACGGGGGAAATTGCAAATGTTGGAGGAATTGTGGAGAAGAAATGGCAAATTACACACATATTTTCTATACCTGTAAAATAATACAGTATTTCAAATTGTTGAAGCAATACTGGGAAAGAAACTTGATTTGAAATCAGAAAATATTATATTAGGAAAAATCCCCATGAATATAAACTTAGATGAAAAGTGTATTTTTCAAATCCTTAGAATCACAGCATTAAAGATCATAACAAAGGAGTGGAAAAAAAGTAAACCACTGGATATTAAAAAATGGAAGGCGTCGTTCATTTGCTGGGTACCGTAAATAAATAAAAAAGTCGATACTTTACAGGGATAGGCTGTAAGCTTAAATGTTTACCCAATTTTATAGTTGTATGCCTTGTGTATAATTGACCGCCTGAGGAGTAAGTAAATAATTATATTTTATATCTGATCTCAGCAGCTAATCAGAATCCCCAGGCTGTCACTTTGACCAATGAGACGACCTTTCCTGTGAACCGGCCTATCAGGTCAGATCAGGAGAGAAGGGGGCGGGAGCTTGATCGTTTACTTTTGAAAGTTTGTTCCCACTCTCCTCATTTTGATAACTAGTAGTGGCTTTCTGGTCCAATCAGGAGAAGGGAGGAACTTGATTGTTTTGTTTCAAATTTCACTCTCACTCTCTCCACGCAATGTTACAGACTTTCACTTTAACAATACTTGGTTTTCTATACCTCGATACATTTGTCATCTAGAACCAAAAAACAGAACAATAATGTGAAATTATTCCATCAAAAAACATTTCTTTTAAATTAGTTTAATTTATTTTAGGTGAAACAACCAAGCAATATTTATATAGCACATTTCATGTACATGTACAACTCAATGTGCCTCACAGCAGCACCAGACACACAAATACAATAAAACGCAATAAAACGCATTAAAAAATACAATACAATTACATTAAAAAAATATGTATATTGTATATATTAAAATTTGTTGTAAAAAAAATTCCTTTCAGCCTGGACTTAAAGGAACAGGCCACCGTTTTTCCAGACTGGGATATGTTCTTACCTGAGTGTAGACGAGTTGATCTGTACCTGTCTGGTCTTTGTGCCCATGGAAGAGCGTGGTCGCTTCTAACTTCACCCCTGTTTGGAGCCATCGGAATATACTGGGAGAGGCCAAATGCTAACAACACCTTTTGTCGTTTTGCGTGACTGAGGGCACGCACACAGACCAGACAGGTACGCATCAACTCATCTAAGCTCAGGTAAGAACAGACCTCAGTGTGGAAACACGGTGGCCTGTTCCTTTAAACATAGACAGGGTTGAGGCCTGTCTCACGTCCTCACTGAGGCTGTTCCAGACTTTTGCTGCGTGAAACTGAAACGCAGCGTGTTTAGTCCTGACTCTGGGAACCACCAGGAGACCCTAAGGATCCCAGGACCCGAGATGGTTCATAGGGGACTTGTACACAAGCAGAGCTGTTTTAAATTATATTCTCTGAGTGACAGGAAGCCAGTGCAGAGACCGGAGCACTGGACTAATGTGGTGGTATTTCCTGGTTCTGGTCAGGACTCGAGCAGCAGCATTTTGGAGGCTGTTACAATAGTCTAACCCAGTGTTTCTCAACCTTTTGGAGCTGCGACCCCCATTATAACAGTTAAAGGGGATTGTGACCCCCCCGCTCGGTCTAAGGATATATATTTTTATATACCTGCTTTTGATACAGTAGTAGTAGTTTATACTGGTATTGTTTATGGTACCCAGTCCTAATTGTGACGAGCACAAAGCTTTAGGCTTTAACAGAAGCAGTGGGGTGTTTAAAGTGTTTTTTTTTTTTTTTTTAAGAGAACCAGGAAATACGTCCACATTAGTCCAGTGCTCCGGTCTCTGCACTGGCTTCCTGTCACTCAGAGAATAGAATTTAAAACAGCTCTGCTTGTGTACAAGTCTTTTCCTGGTTTAGCACCAAAGTCCATCTCTGACATGTTAGAGCCGTATGAACCATCTCGGGCCCTGAGAGCTTCAGGGAGGGGTCTCCTGGTGGTTCCCAGAGTCGGGACTAAACACGCTGAGGCTAAAATCTGGAACAGTCTTCATGAGGATGTGAGACAGGCCTCAACTCTGACAATGTTCAAATCCAGGCTGAAAACAGCTCTTTTTACCCGAGCAGATGAAAACTGAAAGTATTTTATCTGCACTCTTGCCTTTTACTGTCATTGATTAATTTTATGTTGATGTTTTAATGATTGATTTGATCTGTTTTCTTGTAATTTTATGCAACTGTGAAGCACTTTGAATTGCCTTGTGTATGAATTGTGCTCTACAAATAAACTTGCCTTGCTTTTTTCCACCAATATAATTTAGTACAGGAGGAGTGAGAAAGCACGACAGTGAGAAAAAGAGAAAGGCAGAGTAAATCCTTTCCTGCCTCAGCTCTGAAAGAGTTAAACAATTGGCATCAATTGTTGGCAAATAAAGAATCGGAGCAATGTGCATTTTTATTTCGAAAACAAAGTGTTGTTTTTATATATTACAAGTATTTACTCTACAGTTCATCAGGAAGCTTTAACCAATATTAAAACATACCAAAAGTCTGTGATTGTTTTGTTTGGGTCTTAATCCGATGCGTGACTAAGGCCGTCACCCTGAGCGGTAACGCCATTGATCCCGGGGCGTCCTGACTGCGTGATGGCCCGGCTCCAGGTTAATCCGCTGTCACCGTGAGGAGGAAACTGTGCCGCGGGGTTTAGAGCGAGAGAGCGACCGCAGACAGATCAGAAGGTCTGGGGTCGGCTGGAAAAGGACAGTGAGGAGGAGGAGGAGGTGACCTGGTCTGCTGTCCCACTAAACACAACACTCTCCCGGGACACCTGTGTTACTGCACCCGTCACGTAACCGAAAGCATGGCCCGCTAACCGTCCGCCCGGACCCACGCGGGACAGTGGAGTGAAAGGGGTCCGTCGACAGCTGGGCGATGTGTAATCGTTTGGAAGATGTGCAAATTTACAACTTTGAGTTTATCTTCAATGTCAACAAGTGGGTGAAACATTGGGGTGAACGTAGAAGAAATGAAGTGAAATTGTGGGGGGTGAGGGGAAATAAATGGGGGGGGAGAGGTAGAAGAAATAAATAAAGTAAAATTGTGTGTGTGGGGGGGGGGGGGGGGGGAATGTAAAATAAATGTTAAAAAAATTGGGGGTGAAAAGGAAAAAAAAGAAATGGGGGAAAAATTGGGAAAACATGTAGAAGAAATGAAGTGAAATTGAGGGAAAAATTGTAAAAAAAAATTAAATAGGGAAAAAGTGGGGATTTTTTTTATTTGTAAAAACCAAAAAAAATATTGGGAAAAAAGAATTAAAAATTGTGGGGAAAAAGCCCCCCCCCCCAAAAAAAAAAAAAAAAGTTGAGAAAAGAATGCACTTTTTTTTCTCCTTATATTGTTCGGGTATATGCTGATGGCTAGGGTTGGGCCATATCGTATCGCGATATAATTCTTTGATATTGTTGTAATTTTTTTTATATCGTCGTGGACATGATATTATTTATTTATGTTACGCTCAGTTCCGTCAGAGACACGCGGGCAGGAAGGAGGTAAACTGCTTGAGTAGATTTGACACAGGAAAAAAAATATCTGAAATTCTTATATAATTTGTCAGTTGTCAATTATATCGTAGAAAATATATCGTTATCGTGATATTATTATTTTTTTATTGTGATAAAGATTTTAGGCCATATCCCCTGCCCTACTGATGGCCCATATAGAAAGTATTAGTTATTATTGGCATTACATTTATTTAAATATGAGGAATGAGTCTAACACAAGTGATAAGTGTTTGATAAGTGAAAATAATAATAAAGTTTTATCGTTGTTTATTTTCTTAATTCAAATGCAGTAAGACATTTTAATTTTAACACAGTATTATTATTATTATTATTATCATTTTAAATATGTATTTTAATTCAACAAAAGACTTCAAATTCATATAAAAGTCAAGTCATGTTAATCTGGATGATGTGTGGTCAAGCTATGGACGCCTTTGGGAACCTCTGTCCTAAAACACGTAAAACTAGTTCCATCGCTATAAACTGATCACTTACAAACAAACAAAAGTCACATTATCCAACTTCCTAATAATAACCGCGTGCGTGTGTCCTGGAAAGTCCGGTTTAACCCTCTCCCTGCGATTACATAAAAGTGCGTCTGCCACACGGGACGTCCCCTCCGAGCGAGTCTGTCCCAGGGACTTCGGCCAGACTCTAAACCCCGTGAGCCTGGGCCTAGACTGTCTGCAAATTAGAGAAATTAGCCCGGTCCGAAGTGTCCCGGAGAGAAAGAGACCAATCCTCCGCCCCCCCCCCCCTCCCTCCCTCTGCCCCAGCAGCTCCCGCCATATGTCGGCCAATTTACTGTTGCACCACCAGCCAGGTTTAGTCCCGAAGAGCCCGGCCGCTGGACAAAGATAGACACGTTGCTGGGTATTGATTTAGTAGGTCACTGTGTCCATGTGAGGAACCGTGTTGGAGCTACAGCTGCTAATCCGGCAAAGTGAACGTTTCATTTCATCTAAGCAAAAGTGATGACCAAGACGCAGAGGAAACGGGACGTTGGAGACTCTCTCGAAAACGATGACGAGGCGATATTTTTGCAAACCATCAGAAATAGGAAGGAAAAGAATGCACTGGCACATGATTCCCCCCCCCCCCCCAATTCCCCCCAATCAATCAAGTCACATTTTTTCCCATTTTATACACACACTTTCCTCACTTTCCCCGCCATGTTTCTCAATTTGTTCCAATATTCCCCCCATATTTTTTTTTTTCTAATTTGTCCCAATTTTTTTTTTCTCCCAAAAGGGTTAGAAAAACGTTCCCAATTTTCCGCCCATTTTCCCCCCATTTTTTTTTACACCCCCCATTATTTCCCCACATTTTTTTGCCCCAATAGCCCCCACATTTCCCAAACTGTTCCAATGTTCCCCTCTCTCTCTCTCTATATATATATATATATTTATTTTTTTCATCTTCCCCCAATTTTTTTCACATTTCCCGTCATTCTTCCACATTGATTGACATTGGAGATAAACTCGATATTGTAACTTTGCATATCTTCCAAACAGCAACTTCGATATTATCTTGTAGGCCATGTATTTCCCACCTCTCGCTTGAACGATATTAAATATAAGGCACTAGCTCGATTTTATGTTGAACGCCAACGACAAAAGGTGCATCAAAAGTTAAGACAAATGTTTTATTAGCTCCAGGGACAATGAAAAAGCTCACTCGGAAACTTACTTCTTTGGCATTTCTGAACATAGTTTGGGTTTTTGGCTGGACAGTGATGAATTCTGGATAGAAATCACAACATGTTGATATGGGAAACCTTTTGGCCAGATCAAAGTCAGTTTTAAAAGAGTGAATGGGTGACTGGCTCCTTTCCCGTAAAGCGCTTTGGGCCTAATGAAGGTAGAAAAGCGCTACACACAGTAAGTTGAGACCATTTTCACTTTTTACTTCTACTTAAGTTAAATATATAAACACTGTGGTTCAATTTTAAAGTTACAAAAGCGACACGTCACATATCTATAGTTTGTGTTCCATTCCATGCCCCTTTTTCTTCAGAAATATATATGGTATTATAGTTTATGTCACAACTGAAACATAAATCAGACTCAGTTACTTCAACTCTGGAGAAATTACTATTTTAAATGAGATAAATGACTTAATTACTTGAATTAAAGTTTTTTTATGTTGATTTTGAGTCGGATTGAGCTAATCTAAGATCAGATAAAAACGCTAATGCCAATGGAACAAGCAGGAATCCCACTTGAAATCAGACAAATTCACTTTTACATTAAATCATTTACTTTTGACTTGAAATAATACAAAATAATTCAAGAAAACCTGTTCTTGTTCCATTGGCAACAAGAGATTTCATTGGATCTAAGTCAAGACCAAAGCTACTCAAATTTTAGATTTAATCTCGACCTCCACCTGAACCGAGCACATTTTCTCCAATTCGGCTTGACCCAAATCTAACAGTTTCTTGAAAACAAAATTGTGACAAAAAAAAAACAACAATGAAAAAGTGACAAATATTTTACAAAAATCTCCGCAGTAAAGTGATGAAAATGCAAATACAAAACAATCAAAAGAAAATTCTTCCTTAAATCAAATATTCTTTTGCCAGTGAAGTAACATTTTCTCCTTGCACTTTCTTTTTATGATTTTTTGTTTACGTTTATTTATTTGGGTCACTGCTTTTTACTTGCAAAATGATTTCAAAGCAAAGTTATTTGTACTCAAGCAAATATTTATGCTACTCGACCCCCCTCGTGTAACCACCTCCACACATCTCACTTTCCCCCCTTAACGGACTCCCCGTCCCGCAGGTGACCTCGACCTAGGGACCCGTAACCGAAAGTAACCACCAGGGCTCTCTCTCAGACAGGTGCCGCCGATCTTTCAGCAGTACAGTGAAGAAAAATGCAACAACAAAACAATCAATAAGAACAATAAGAAAATTCTTCCTTAAATGGAATATTCTCAAGTAACATTTTCTCCTTGCACTTTCTTTTTATTTATTTTTTTATGTTCATTTATTTGGGTCACTGCGTTTTACTTGCAAAATGATTTCAAAGCAAAGTTATTCGTACTCAAGCAAATATTTATGCTACTCTACCCCCCTCAGAATATGAACTGACTCAATGACCAGAAGATACATCGCCCGAGCACCGTGTAACCACCTCCACACATCTCACTTTCCCGCAGGTGACCTCGACCTGGCGACCCGTAACCGAAAGTAACCACCAGAGCTCTCTCTCAGACAGGTGTCGCCGATCTTTCCTCCTGACCTAACCTACATCTCCGTCCCTCCCTCCCTCCCTCGCACCGACATCCCTCCGAGAAAGCAACACTAGCCGTATCTGTTTTTGCCTGCGTGTGCGTGTTTGCGGGGAGGGGTCGTCTTAGAGGGTCTTAGGGCTAAAGACAGTGAGATGTAGGTCAAGGCGATAGAAGCACCAGATTGCTCGTTAAGTGCCAAACCAAGCAAAAGTCCTCCGCGAGTGTGTGTGTGTGTGTGTGTGTGTGTGTGTGTTTTGAACGTGGCATCGGGCCGGCCATCTGCCAAGCCTTTATTCATTCATTTAGATGCACACACACAAAACAGATATTAGTGTCATCAAGTGCGCATCCTCCCGACCCGGCGCCTGTTGTTGGGAAGCGAGATCGCGTTCGGGCGGGGTGGGGGACGGGGGGGGGGGATCACGTGAGCCGCCGCGACTGGCCCGGGCCGGCGAGCTTAAAAGGGCCGGCCGCAATCGAGGGAGTTCATAAGAAAAGTGGACGTATACGAGCGGGAGACGAGAGGAGTGGATGTAACTTCTTTTTATTTCTTTTTTTCATCGCCGAAGAAGCTGGAGGAACGACGACGATGTTGTGATATTATAGCCAAAGATATGAGGAACCCGCGGCCGCATGAATGTGAAGTAAGTTTTTGTTTTGTTTTTGTGGCGTCGTTTGAGTTCATCCGCGTTGACAAACACAAACTTTTAAGCGTCTTCCGAGGAATAGCTGGTTCCACTGAACAAGGAAGTCATGGAAGGGAGCCAAAGAGTCGTATTGAAGTATGCCGGTGACAAGTTGCCTCAAGGCGTGCAATAAGTTTACGGAGGAGAAAAGAAGTTTACAAAATTTGCATTTAAAATTTCCATCGATGAGTGGGTTTTTCCTATGTTTTACACTGGCTAATAGCATTTTACATCCTGCTATCAAACTTTTTTTCCTGTTTTGTTGAATCTCTGGAACAATTCTATAATTGGAACTACAAGAGCAATTTAAAGAAGATTGCATAGTCTCTTATCAAAGCTAAAGTAACATATTGTAGTATAGTAACAAACTAATGTTCCACAACAGTTTTCAACTTTAGAAAAATGTGGCTTGTTCTTTACAATACAAACGTTCTCCTTCCTCTCTTTTCAGATCTGAGCTTAAAAAAAGACTCGACCAAAGTGCGTCTCTACCAAAGCATCTTCTCGAAACCAAACCAAGAAAACGGCCAAAGTCTCGACACCTCTCGTTTCCTGAACTGTCTGCTGCGAACATGAAGACGGAGAGCGGCCAAATGGACATCAGCGCCTGGAGGGAGGCGGACTTCGCCCTGAACTGCACCTACATCGTCCCGGACCAAAACGCGGAGCCCAGTTTCAACCTCCCCAAAGCCATGACGTCCATCCCCAGGAACCTCACCTTCGAGTACGGAGAGGACAACGAGGTAAGGGAGAAACTGACGAAACAAAGTATTCTAGATGATTAATTCTACCTTCTAGGCTGAAAAACAACTGGACTTCCTGAATGTCATATTTTAGATTCTTTGAGTAGTATCTTTGATGTTGTCGGATTCAGCCGTGTAACTTGGGTTTGTTTATGATTATTTCTCCCTTACCTAACTTTCTGTTGGGCCATCTGTATCGGGGGAACTCTGAACAAAGGAATCGCTGACTGAGGGGATTTTCACCTGCTTTGGCCTCTCTCTGTGTACGTGCACTTGCAGCCGAGGCCTCACGGCTTGAGGTCACGTGGGGGTTGTGTCTTCGAAACCAAGTCTTCACTTTCCTAGAACCTCATTTCTTCTATTCTCTTCTGCATTTTTCTCCCACGCACTAAACGCCGAGAGCAATTTTGACATTCACGAAGGCGGTTGACAGCAGCAGTGACACAATAAGCGGCGATATGTCTTCATTAGTTCATCGGCAGTGTGTCCCAATTTGAAATCTTCCTCCTTTGATAAACCCGCCGAAAGGACAAAGACATTCCCGCAATGCTGAGTAATTCTTTCTGCCGTGGGCTACGATCTCCAGCTGATGTCTTGGCTCCGGTGCAGGACTCTGCCTGGTCATGTCCGAGGATATTTTTAGACGCAAGGGTTGGTTAGCTGGTTTCTCAGGAATAAAAAAACCCGGTGCGTAATTGCGCCGTACGATTGATCCGCATGATGGTTTCTCCGGTGACTCGCATTTGGCGTCTGGAAAATTCCTACCGCGTCCACTCCCTGCCCCTTTCACGAAATTGTCAAAACAATAACAGTGGCAACCGCTCATATTTGGCAACGCACTTAGTGGACATAAGCACTTTTGAAAAGAGGGAAGAGATGTCACACTCACTTGTTTGTCGTCTTTGATGCTCTTTGCGGTTTGCTTCGGTTGACTCTTCCCCTTTTCTTCTGACGGACAACACTTTCAAATCAAGTTCTGCTTTGTAGTTGTCGCCGTCGCTTCCGTCTCCAATTCACGTCAATTTACTTTCCTTTCTCTATTGTGTGATGGCAACATAAAAACTACATCTATCTTAAAAATAAATAAAAAAAGCTCGTTTTTCGCAGTGTAATTTTCGGCGTACCACAGGGGTCAATATTAGGCCCGCTATTATTCTATCATTTGACATGCAGATACCCTTCCCCAGATATTGACACTGGATTAAAGTGGACTATACTTTAAAACCTAATTTCCTTGGCATCGCTAGTCCCCCAAAAGCGTGCCAGTGGCAGATGGGGCATTAGAGTAACGGGTGCCAAACGAGGGGGGCGCGCACGCAGCGAGATAGAGGCATCGAGGCGCGGGTAATACGGCGAGCAGAGGGGGGCGAGCTGTGTGTGGCGGCGTGTACGCGGGAGGCGGGGGGGATTTTAGGCTCGTACCCTGAGATTAACTTTCGTCCAAGTGGCGAACGGGCATCAGGTTTCAAACAAACGACGCCGTATTAGCGCCGAATGTTTACAAGTGGCATCGGTGGAGACGCACTGCAAGGGAAGGGGAAGAAAATACTACCTGTACTGCTGCTGCTTCTACTACAACTACTGCAAATAGTAATGCGGCCACAACTTTGAATGCTACTGCTATACTGCATGTATCTTACTACTTGGCATATAAATAGACTGAGCATCACTAATAAAAAAAGTACTGGAAACTTCTATGGCTCCGCCTGATAACAGTCATTTGAACAGGTACTTTTCCAGTCGATAAATGTTGAGTGCCACTGTTAGAAAGTCCTCAATGATCCCTTGGCATTGAGGACTTGAGAGAAATGCAAATTTAGAGTCGTATGAATTGACAATAGGCAAGGCAAGGCAAGTTTATTTGTAGAGCACAATTCATACAGACATCTCATAGAAAACAGATAAAATCAAACATCAACATAAAAGTTAATCAATGACAGTAAAAGGCAAGAGTGCAGATAAAATACTTTCAGTTTTCATCTGCTCGGGTAAAAAGAGCTGTTTTCAGCCTGGATTTGAACATTGTCAGAGTTGAGGCCTGTCTCACATCCTCATGAAAACTGTTCCAGATTTTAGCTGCATGAAACTGAAACGCAGCCTCAGCGTGTTTAGTCCTGACTCTGGGAACCACCAGGAGACCCCTCCCTGAAGTTCTCAGGACCCGAGATGGTTCATACGGCTCTAACATGTCAGAGATGGACTTTGGAGCTAAACCGTGAAACGACTTGTACACAAGCAGAGCTGTTTTAAATTCTATTCTCTGAGTGACAGGAAGCCAGTGCAGGGACCGGAGCACTGGACTAATATGGTGGTATTTCCAGGTTCTTGTCAGGACTCGAGCAGCAGCGTTCTGGATGTTCTGCAGCTCTAACAGCTCGTTTAGAAAGGCCAGTGAGCAGCCGTTACAGTCGTCTAACCTGCTGGAGACAAATGCATGGATGAGCGTCTCCAAGTCTGGTTTTGACACTATTCCTCTGATCTTAATGTTTTTCAATAAAATCTTTAGAATCTTGAATAGAATCCTGAATCTCTGAATGCCTAAAAAATATTGTCATTTCCTCTAAAATGTCCTGACAAAACACACCAATAAGGTCATACTATTACTACTATACTACGATATTCTAATGCATGAAATATTAAATGTATGTACGTTTACCTTGAATGATTTTAATAAGGGAGTAGAAAGTTAGTTGAAAGTGGTTTACTTTGGGCCACCCCTGCTTTAGGTTTCCCATACTGTAATACCCGCCCCCTCTCGCTTTGGCCCAACGTATCCACAGAACGGGACAATGGGCCGTGAAAGTGAACGTGGTGTCGGCCCGGGTCAGCGCGGACAGTATCAGAGGTCAGAGGTTAATTACCGAAGCTACTTGTAACTGAAGTGAGTGTGCGGGGAGGCCGCTGGGGCCCGGGCGGACATTGTGTTTCTCTGGCCGGGCGCGAGTAATGGATGACGGGCAGATTCTGTGACAACGCGTATTTTCAGCCCCTAGAGGAAGGGGAGGGGGGTGGACAAAAAAATAACGTTTCTTAGCGGGGCAACGATTCATTCAAGACCGAGCGTTTAAATTATGCTTTTTGCCGACAAACTTTTTTGCCTTATTTGGGCAATTAGTGTAACTTTACGTCACATTTCCTCATGTTTGACTCACACGTTTGGCTCATATCCTGTACAGGTCCATTTATACAGATGTTATTCTGAAGAACTCTCTGCCTTTGAAGCGTCTCTGTCAAGATGATGAGGGAATTGACAGCAGTCATTGTCGTTTGCATTTTTTCAACATGAGGCAACCCGTATAGTGAAAGTATTTTCAGTCCAGTAAATCTGTCATGCGATTGTCATCTGTCACAAAGTGCTTCACAGTTGCATAAAGTTACAAGAAAACAGATCAAATCAATCAATAAAACATCAACGTAAAGTTAATCAATGACAGTAAAAGGCGAGAGTGCAGATAAAATACTTTCAGTTTTCATCTGCTCGGGTAAAAAGAGCTGTTTTCAGCCTGGATTTGAACATTGTCAGAGTTGAGGCCTGTCTCACATCCTCATGAAGACTGTTCCAGATTTTAGCTGCATGAAACTGAAACGCAGCCTCACCGTGTTTAGTCCTGACTCTGGGAACCACCAGGAGACCCCTCCCTGAAGTCCTCAGGGCCCGAGATGGTTCATACGGCTCTAACATGTCAGAGATGGACTTTGGAGCTAAACCATGAAAAGACTTGTACACAAGCAGAACTGTTTTAAATTCTATTCTATAAATAATGGGTACTACTATAGTTAAAATTTAAAAAAAATAACTAGTACAGGTAACTATATTTTATTGTTATTGGAAAGTAAGTTGGATTTGACTTCAATACATGTTTGCAACCTATAAAAAATAAGAAAAATATTGTAATAAATGAATTAAAGATCAGTCAGTAAAAAATCAACCTGCTGCAAAACGGTTGATAGTTGCCGAAGAAGCCCATTGGAGTGAGAGGCGAGACATTCTCAACACTAAAACAGGACGGATTTTGCTTTTCTCTACAATTAATCTGATAAATGAATACGATCTAGACCTGTTACCTGATCGCAAAACTTCAAAGTAAATTAAAAACACACATTTAAACAGTACGCAGTGGGAAAACTACTCTTTACAAGTGCAGTTTCTTCCAGAAGTAGCTCCAGCCTCGGTGCTTTGACCTGGCCAGGTGCTCAGGAGCAAAAGTCAGTGGAGCAGGCCAGAGAAAGTAAGTTGGCTCGGATTAGCTCTTTTTTTTTAGAAACTGGGTCACCTTCGTTGTCTAGGTCAAGAAGCCAAACGTAAACATCGGATTGGGCTAATGTCGCCCGATACCTGTTCGAAAATAGACGCCGTGACGGGAGGAGGTGACACGGGTTTGAGATTTAGGAAGGGGGGCATTTAAAACCAGGACAGCAGGGGGTTATGGCGACAGTGTGAACCAGTTGAAGGTAATTCCCAGCTGTAACACTGCCCTCCTTTTGTGTCCCGCAGGTGACCGGAGTGTTCAGTAAGGAGTACGTCCCGATGGGCACGCGGTTCGGACCTCTGCAGGGGGACATCTACACCAAAGACAGCGTCCCCAAACACGCCAACCGCAAGTACTTCTGGAGGGTGAGTCCGCAGTGAGGGAAAGGCTTTTATGCCCTAGATTTAAGATTTGATATCGTTTTTGCTCAAAGGTGTCGGGTTTTACTTTTATATGTTGACATTTTCTATTGTTTCTGTGTTCACTGGAATGGATGCGATTTTTTTTAAAAGTAACTAGGCATTAAATTTGACCTGTTGCTTCTAGGTGGACAATAAGTGTCAAGAAAGGTGGGGAAAAGAGGGGAAAAGTATGGGTGACAAATGGGGGGGAAAAAAATAGAAAAAAAGTGGGTGGGAAATGTTACAAATAAAAAAAAAAAGGGGAAAAATTGAGGAGAAAAGTTAAAAAAAAATATGGGATTTTTTTTTATATATATATAATTTGAAAAATTTGGGAACATTTAGGAGAAAAGTGGAAAAAAAAATTGGACAAAATTTAAAAGAAATAAATGTGGGAAAAATGTAGGTGTAAATGGTGGAAACATTGAAATTTCTTTACAAAAAATAAAGGTTAAAAAAAGGTCAAAAAGAAAAACAAATTAAAATGGGGAGTGTTTTTTTCTGCCCTATTGTAGTCTGTTCAATAGGGCTGGGCGATATGGCCTAAAATCTATATCATGATATGAAAAAATAAATATCACGATAACGATATATTTGACGATATAACTGACAATGGACGAATTACTTCAAAATCCCCGCCTTTACACCTATTGGGAAGATTCATTCAGTGATATTTTATTTATGTATTTATTTTTTACGGCATAATTGTCTCGCAAATATGATCTACTCGAGCAGTTTACATCCTTCATTTCATTTGACTTTTTCAGCACGTGTCCCCGTGTTCTACCGTCAGTGTTTATGCTGCTCTGACGGAGCGTAACATAAATTATATCGTGTCCACAACGATATAAAAAATTACAACGATATCAAAACATTATATCACGATACGATATGGCCCAACCCTACTGTTCAATACATGTATCTTTTTGAGCAACAATGCAATGTATTTTAAGATGATTGCAGCGCGTTATTCTGATGGATCGCAACAATCTCGCTTCATCACCGCTATCGAGAAAATCCCCCAAAAGTTTGAGATTGCACCTCTCTCCCCAAACCGCCAGCCTCGGATCTACTCAGCGCTGATTCACAGGTGCCAGTAAAGCATTGCAGAAGTATCATAACAAAGCAGCATTTTTCCACACTGGTCGCTTCCCCGTGGAAAATACCCACAGCCCTGACCTCGATGCCCATGGGAAACGGGCGCTTCCTTTATCGAAACGCGGAAGTTTCAGCCGCGTCACGCCGATCGGGTTCCCACAGACGGGGCTCTGGGGGCCGGAGGAAGTCCGCGTTCACTCTCACAGAACGCGTCACCACTTTTACGGAAGGATGTCGCCGTCGCACGCACAGGGGAAGTCGTCGCCATTCGAGGATTTACGACACAGAGCTGCGCGGCGGCGACCACGTCTGTCATCGCTCGAGCTCAGGAAAAACGCCTCAAACTGGATTCCAACTCGCCACGTTTCATGATGAACGCACTCGGCCGCGGTTTGGGCTGAAATGATTGACGTTTCTGGCTGAAAAGTTTGTTTCTTCCTTATTTGCTGCGTAACGAGGCCGAACCCGCACGCAAAAAGGAAGCGGGTTTAGTGAGAGGAAGGTGGTCGGGGGGGCTGCACTGGGTCCAAGCAATGTTCTTTAAAATGTTTGCTGAACATCAGGTGAAAAACAAAATGAGTAAAGAACTTTGCCTTAAATAATAATACAAATCCGAGGCACACACTGGTCTTCCTCAGAGCAAAGGTAATAGAAACACAGGTGTTATAAATACCTGATTGGAGCATCACATGATCAGTCACGTGTGCTGGCCACAAACAAGAAAGAAAAAGGAAAAAGAATACACGTAGTACACAGGAGATGTGGATAAAACAACCGTATGAGTGACAAAGTACTCCCATATTGTGGACAGTGTGAAAGTATATCAATAAATGTCACATTGTGTAAAAAATAGACGTGACACCAGAAACAAGACCATGTGACAAAGCACAACATGCACAGAGAAAATGTATTTGAACAATACAGTTAAAAAGACTGGGGCCCCCGTCCTACAGAAACACAGAAAAGTCAAGCTCCTCATTTAACCCTGGGTAAATAGTGGCCTTGAGGGTCTCAATCCAATAGGTTTCCCTTTGGCCGAGGGTTTTAAGTTTGTCTCCCCCTCTCATGCCCGGGGAAACCACCTCTACGACCATCACCTTTAGTGGTGTGGTGCTGGTGTGGCCAGGTGTTTTGAAATGCATAGCCATAGGGTAGTTCGGGTTTTTTGTTCTTATTGCATTTTTGTGTCTTTGAGTCTTGGTTTGGTTAGTCCAACATAAAAGCAACCGCAAGTGCAGGAAGCGGCTATTGTTCGGCGTCACGTCCAGTCGAGGATGTGTGACACGTTGATCACAGGAGAAACAGTAAAAGAGTTTTCAGCCACTCGGCTCTGGTTTCGCCTTGTATTGTGTCGCCTTTGTCTTACTCGTAATTACGACATTACGTGCAGTTCCCTGAATTATTACTCATGAGTGTTTTAATGTCCGTAATGGATGTGCAAACAACCCTAGGTGGGGCTCGTTTGTCACACATTTTTTTCAGTGGGGTCATTGGACCGTAATAAATACGATAGAAGCACAAAAGCAAACCCAGAAGTGCAAGAAAAATGAATTCGCTGCAGAGTGGATACTAATATTCCAGTGTTAATTTTGACAAGATATTTTAATTCAATTTTAGTCGAGATTTAGTCGACTAAATTTAGGACACATTTAGTCGACTTTGTATTAATAATATTCATTATAATCATATTTAATGGAGGTCCTGCTTCATGGAGCTGCTCCTCATGAACAAAGCTCAGAGCTGTTCCTTTGGCAGTGAATGTACATGATATGAGGCTCTTTCAGACGGTCAATAGAAGTTTGGATGATTTTAGTCTCTCCTTTTCATTTTTATTTAGTCTCATTTTAGTCGACTAAAATATCTGGACATTTTAGTCATAGTTTTAGTCGCATGAAAAACTTTTAATTTAGTTTTAGTCCAATTTCAGTCGTCAGAAAAATCACTTTGACCAAAATTAAGACTAAATATTTTAGTCGACGAAATTAACACTGCTAATATTCAATGAAAAAGGTTTTATTTGTGCGTATTTGAGCTTTCAGTCGCCCGGCAGACTTTATTTCGCCTTTGTTTTTCCGTCACAGTGGCCGGTATGACGCTCCAGGATCAACTGTTTTCAGAGTGTCCGGTAGGTTTTCACTGCTGACGGAGCCTCTCACCAGAAACCTACAAAACAGTTGATCCTGGAGAGTTGTCCCTGTGATGGGAAGTAAACGTCACAAAAAGGTGAATTACACACAAATATCAAGGGTTTTTTTTCTGCATAAGAAGCTGCATAATTCACCTTTAATAATGAGTTAACACTTAATGAACACATGATTAGTTGAGTTTGACTACTTAACTACTACAGTTATCATAAGTTACTCATAAGGCATAGTACTTCACTTATTTCACTTATTCGTTGTCAAGTAGGTGCTGTTCATTGTTCATGATGAATTAAGTGTTAACTCATCATTTATTAAGAAGAAGAAGAAGATCTTTATTTATATAGCGCCTTTCACAGACATGGTCACAAAGCGCTTCACATGAGGCTCAATAAGGTGTTGTTTTTATAAAGTGTTACCGTAGTAACGTGAGGAAGAAACACAACTTTTGAGCGAAAAATGTCAATGATTTCGGCCAAAACTGCGGCTGAATGTGTTTTAAGCAATAATTCATTGTATTTTGCTGATTTTTTTTTAACTTGTCAACAAACTAAATCCATACATTTAGACCCGGCTTTAGATTTTGTCGCTGAAAATAAACGCGATTTTGTCAATTTTCACACAAAAAATGCCTTATTTTTTATATGAAAACCTCAAAAGGCAGAAAACTTGCCTCGACATTTTTATTTCCCCCCAATCACGTGCAGCGTCCCGGGTCGTAAACAGGCGCACCTGTGTCACCCTTTGCACAGACGCGTCACATGACTTTCACTATTACGCCCGCCGCTGCCAGAGCTTGTTACAGGAAGGAAAAGCAGCGAGAAACTCCACGTTGGAATTCACTGAGCGCCCGCAGTGACACAAAGCAGGACCGGGGCAGGGAACAGAAACTGAAGCGGGGCAGGGGCACGGAGGCCACGTTAGGTCATGGGAAAAAAGTCTGCACACAATTACACCGGCTGCAGGTGAATAGGGAAACTTTTGAAATGTAGAGATATACATTTGAAACGTCTGCTGTGGATTAATCACAGGAATATGAGGAAAAAATGTATTGCGAGTTTTCCGCCATTTTATGTTTTCACATCAAAATAAAGCTTTTTCTGCCATAAAATCTGACATGTTTTCAGGATTTTTGTTATTTTGTTTTTAAATTAAGTGGAACAATATCTGGTGGTAAAATCTCGTCTTGTTTTTTTTTTACATTGAAAATCAATAAATCAGGCTTGGAATTAGGTATTAAAAAAATCCCTGCGTGAAAACCTTCAAAATATTGTTCAGTCCAACACTTTAAAAGTTCAAAGTCTGTAGGAGAGACTTACATGGAGATAACTCTATGGAGAAACCTGTGCAATAAAGAAACATGTTATTGTGAAGATTAGGTATTGTTTTTGTTTCCAGGTTAAAGTTATAAAGAAATAAAGAGTTTAACCTACTCTTTTTTTCTTAATTTAAGTGCCCCGTGGACAGATTTCTTGAACTTAGGACCAATCAAGAAACATTGACATATTTATTGTATGTAACTTGTATGTATTGCACGTTTTCTCTCGTTGTGATATATTATTCATATCAAAATAAGGCATTGTGTGTATAAACATGGCTTTAACCTGCCTATATTAATAATGGGTTTATTTTGTGGACTTATTAGTTACAAAGCCCTGCTCTGGGGGGATTTTTTAGTTTAGTTTTTGAATAAGCGGTGAAAAAAAAATCCCGCCTTGTTTTATTGCTGGGTTTAAAGCTTCCACGTATCAGGCGGGGGGAGCAGATCTTCAGAAACGCAAGCCAGTAAAAAAAAAACAACAGTCATACTGAGACGAAAAGTGATGCGGGTCAAAGGCATGTCGCAGCAGTTGTTGATATTGAGGAAGAGAAAGCAGAAGGGAAGCAGTCGTGCCACGCCTCCGGAGCACAAGTACAAATACAAATACCACGAGCGGCGCCTCAGAGCATAAACACACTCTGACGCCCGGCGAGAGAGAGAGCGAGAAAAGGAAGAGACGAGCGCAGGGATTCACGGGAACTACATGGCAGAGGTGACGGCGCGGATTTCACTGTGGATTTCAATGGAGACTTCTTTTACAAATGGGCCTTTTTTTTTAGGAATTACTCGCATATATATACGTTTTGGATGTATTTTTTTTTTGGGGACTTCCTCTTGACTACTAATTGTTTTCTTGTTGTTCACTGGGAAAATGACCGTCTTGAATTTGAGTCGGTTTGAGCTGATCTAAGAGGAGTGGAGGCTAACGCCAATGGGACAGGCACTTTTACATTTTACATATATGTCTTTCTTGCTTGAAATGGTTCAAAATAGGCAGAATTATGACAACAACAAAAAACGTGCTTGTTCCAGTGGCGATAAAACTTCAGATTTAATCTCTTAATTCAAGTAGATTTATCTCAGTTTATCGTTCTTTCTCCGGTGTTGACTTTTTGTCTGTTTCCTCTTGAGTTTTGTCATCGGGAAATCCAATCCAACCCAGGAATAACGCCGCTATATCTCTCTAAATTTAATATTTATGGAACTTAACACAAACGTATATTTTGTTGACAACTGTTTTGATTTTGGCAACATTTTATTTCTTCCACCAAAGTATAATTCGCCCCCTGTTTTTGCCAAATTTGGAACCTAATTTTTTTAGCCCATTTTTTATAATTTTTTTTGTCCAATTTTTTTTAATATATATTTTTGTTCCTATTTTTTGCCAATAAAAAAAAAATATTACTGATATTTTCCCTTTTTTTCTCAATTTTTTTTAACCAATTTATTCCCCTTTTTTCCTATTTTTCCCAATTTTTTCTTTACACTATTTTTCCTTATTTTCGGCCACAATTTCGCCATATTTTTTTCTCCAAATTATTCCCCATTTTCCCCACATTTCTTGACATTGGAGATGAACCCAATATTGTAGATTTGCAGAAGTATCATCTTGGTCTAAATGCAAAAAATCGTTGCATATTCAAAGTGAAATTAGAAACATTTTCAGCCTTGTTTTTCGGCCCGAACCCCGTCCTTCAGCCGTTATTTCCCCCCGTTCTAATCTCTCCCCCCTCTGTTTCCTCTCCAGATCTACAGCGGGGGTCAGCTGCATCACTTCGTCGACGGCTACGATGTGCAGCGGAGCAACTGGATGCGCTTCGTGAACCCGGCCCGCTCCGGCGCCGAGCAGAACCTGGTGGCGTGCCAGAACGGCCGCGACGTCTACTTCTACACGCTGCGCCCCCTGGAGGCCGACCAGGAGCTGCTGGTGTGGTACAGCCCCGAGTTCGCCCAGCGGCTGTGCGGGGGCGGAGGCGGAGGGCAGCACAAGAACAGTGAGTGGAGATTTAACTGGAGCCAAATCTCTTTATTCGTGTAGATTCGTGTCTCTTCTTCCTTAAAATGATACTGTATGCGTTACCGCGTCTCTCTGGCGCCGTGAGGAGGCGCCGATAACGGGGCCGCTATCGTCCCGTGACTCAAAGGCGTCGAGTCGCAGAACCTGAAATCTGGAAATCAAAGGCTTTTATCTCCAAGAGCCTCGCGGGGGAGTTTTCACGCTCAGCTGTTTGCGCGCTGAGTCAGCGGCGGATGAGGGCCCGGCGGAAACGCAAGTAAAAGCACCGCGGGCTAAAAATAGAGCCGCGGTTAAAGGAAGAGAGGTGCGGTGGGTCGCCAAGCTGGTCATTTCGGCGCTCCAATCGCCTCCACGAGCAAACGTTGCACCCGCGTCTGATCATTTCTCATAACGCGCCTTCTAAGAAATGCAGGTTTTGTGGACGAAAAGTTGAGAACATTCATATTGTCAACCAACAACCTCCACAATTAGGACCGGCACATTTTAGATCCTCAGAGCTTCAGTTTCAGTCAGAGACGTCGCCTTATTAAAGCCGGGCTTCCTGATTGTCTCCTGTTCAAACAGTGATTGTGTTTTGGCTCAAACTTGTTTCTAACTCTCACAATCCCTCCTGTGTATCAGAACTGTCCAAATAATTTGATTTCATGCTAGTGTTGCGCCCGTGTAACACTAATTTAAATTCTACTTCTATCATCCATTGCTCTATACAACCTTAGGTGAATGATAATAATAATAATTTATGCCCCTATTTTTATTCCTTATTTCTTGACACTGGAGATGAACCCGATTGTTCTGTTTTTAGAAATAAACTTTATTTATAAAGCACATTTAAAACAGCCAAAGCTCAACACAGCGCTGTACAGTAAAGAGCAAATAACAGGAAACATGAGTTTACACTTCATCATTAACCGGCACTGGTGAGAACAGGCGTGTCTTTAGTAACGATTTAAAGTGCTCGAGTGTTTGCCAGTATAGGGATCAAAAACCAAGTATCATTAAAGTACTGATATCGGAGAAAAAAAAATGTAATGGTGCCCAATTTATCTGATCCAGATTGATTTCAGACACCAAGTATTTCTAAAAAAAACATG
The DNA here is from genome assembly GCA_021464625.1 of Proterorhinus semilunaris. Lineage (NCBI taxonomy): Eukaryota > Metazoa > Chordata > Actinopteri > Gobiiformes > Gobiidae > Proterorhinus > Proterorhinus semilunaris. The sequence goes on along the minus strand of CM038360.1, from coordinate 3,045,313 downwards.
AGCATCTTCACCATCTTAACCTCTTAACCCCCGCCTGAACTGGGCACGCTTTCTCCAGTTCGGCCTCAATACAGCCTAAATTCTTAGTTTGTTTTTTATTTATTTTATTTTATTTTATTTTTTCTTCTTCTTCTCTTTGTTTTTGTCCATATTTCTAAAAATCAGCCAAGAAGATGAGGTATGTCACTTCAGTTTAAGCGGAAACCTTTAATAGAAACATTGAAAATCACCGCTCCGATAAAGCAGCTTCAGAGACACGGCGAGGTTTTTTTTTTTCGCGATGCCGTTTGTGTATCTCCATTGTGATCCTTCCGCTCGCCGCTCCGAGTCAAAACAAAAGGCGGCTCGGCGCGGTCTGAGACACGTCCGGACTCGCTTTTATCGCGCGTTCAACAAAAACAATTCCTCTGAACCTGGAGGATCCTGTTGGCGCGAATGAATCACTGACCTTTAAGAGAAAGAGAGAGAAAAACAATCACATGGCTCTGACGGCGCAGTAATTATACTTCGAGTACTTAGTCATAGCAGTACTTTGACCGGTGAGTTTCCCCACGCCCTGAATCCATGAAGTCTGATGAGTGCCTGGATTAAGGCTGATTTTTTAATATAAGAGACATTTACTTTATTTTCCATGGCAACTGGAAATAATAAAGTCCAAACCAGCACAGATCCCGATAATTCGATAATTCAATAATTCAATGCAAATGCAGCATGAGCGCTCCTGATTTAATCTAAAATAGGCTTTTAATAAGACACGTCTGAAAGTGAAATCCAGAAATGTTATTTAAATTAGCAGATTGTGCCATGATTGTGCCATATTTAACCCCAAACCACAAAATATGCATAAAAGCAGTAGCGCCTTCTTTCGGTTCATCCTTAATGTTCTAAAATGCGAATCCTGAGCTACTTTCAGTTTTACCTTCGCCGTGAGTCATCGTGTGTGGAAGAAACACTACACGCTCGACTAGTTTAAAAAAGTGATATGTCACTTATTGTTCAATGTCAAATTGTTGTTGTCTTACCACACGTCACTTTATTTGATCTTATTTAATATTTTTTATGCCCCTATAGCCTATTTTTTATCTTAATTCTGTGTTTTATGTCGCACGTTTGCACCGAGACAAATCCCTAGTTTGTGAACCTGTTCTGAAACCATGGCAATAAAACCTATTTTTATTTTATTTTATTTGAACAGGGACAGTGTACAGTATACATTAGCCTCAGAAAGGAGAGATGCATTGTACCACTTGTGCTAATTTCCACCTGCAGTCCCTGGGCCTATTGTACATGTTTTTTAGTGGTAGGGGAAACCGGAGTACCCGGAGGAAACCTACGCAGACACGGGGAGAACATGCAAACTCCACACAGAAAGGCCCCGTCCAGGTGGGAATCGAACCTGGGACCTTCTAGCTGTGAAGCACGAGCGCTAACCGCTGTGCTAGCGTGCCGCCCACGGATTCTGATTCTGATTCTGATATAGATTAGATTAAATGTCTCAATTTGAGCATAATAAATTAAATTGGGATTATTTCACTTGTTCCGACTCGATTCGATACATCTTGTCTTTATTTCAGGTTGATTTATTTGTCAAATGGGGGGTCTGATGAGCTCAGACTCATCGACGCCGATTGTTTACGTTGTGCGTTTGCTTAATTTCGTTTTCCTCTTGGTTTTCCGCAGAATGCTCCGGCGCAGACGACCCGGGGAGCGAGCCCGAAATCCGCAGACAGCACCTACCTCAGACGTGGCACCGGGACGCGTCGCCACCCGAGGACGAGAAGATCGACGTGGAGATCCTGGAGCGGGACACTCCCCCGGACACGCCCGACGACCAGGTGATGGACTTCAGCAAGAAGGAGGTGAAGGAGGAGGCGAAGGAGCGAGAGCCGAGTTTGGGCCAGCAGTACCTGTCCGAGCACGCGCCCATCCCGACTAGGAACTTCCCGCTGCATCTCCACGGCTTGTACGGCCACAGGGAGGGCGTGGTCGGCCCGTACCCGATCTACCCGCAGGCCAGGCCCCTCCAGACGCCGTACCCGCTCCTCCCGCCGTACGCCGCGCACTACCCGCGCCTCCTCCTCCCCTCCTACTCCCCGCCCTTCCCCGGGATGCTTCCGTCCCGAGGGCCGCTCCGCTACGGCAGCTACCTGGGCACGGACGGGCTGCCCTACCCGCCCATCGGAGCGCCGGGGTCCCTGCCGTACCCGCCCCCCGCCTCCTCGCAGCAGTACGGGGGCGGGCTGAAGGAGCTGACCCCCAACGTGTCCCCCCCGAGAGGAGCGCCCGCCACCCCGGAGCTCTCGCCCGTCCCCAAGTCGCCGGAGCGGCAGACGGCGTCCGGCTGCGAGGAGGCCATGAACCTGAGCGTGGTCGCGTCCAGCCCCGGAGCGAGGAACGTCCCGGGACACAAGTCGCTGCCGTACCCGCTGAAGAAGCAGAACGGGAAGATCAAGTACGAGTGTAACGTCTGCATGAAGACCTTCGGCCAGCTGTCCAACCTCAAGGTACAAACACACTTTCATTATGTTTCTTATATTCAATACCTTAAACCGAGCACGTTTTCTACAGTTCAGCTTTACCCAAATCCAAAAGCTTCTCGACTGGAGCCTCATTTGAAAAACCTACAAAACTGATCCAAGATTTTTCCTCACATTTTTGTTGCATTTTTGTCACTTTTTTGTCACTTTTTTGTTTTATTTTTGTCACTTTTTTGTTTTGGGTTTTTGTCACTTTTTTGTCACTTTTTTGTTTTATTTTTGTCACTTTTTTGTAGGTTTTTTTGTCACTTTTTTGTCACTTTTTTTGTCACTTTTTTGTCACTTTTTTGTCACTTTTTTGTTGCATTTTTGTAACTTTTTAGTAGTTGTTTTGTTGCATTTTTGTAACTTTTTTTTAGTTTTTTTTGTCACTTTTTTGTTGCATTTTTGTCACTTTTTTGTCACTTTTTTGTAGAATTTTTGTCATTTTTTTGTTGCATTTTTGTCACTTTTTTGTAGTTTTTTTGTCACTTTTTTGTTTTGGGTTTTTGTCACTTTTTTGTTTTATTTTTGTCACTTTTTTGTAGGTTTTTTTGTCACTTTTTTGTAGTTTTTTTTGTCACTTTTTTGTTTTATTTTTGTCACTTTTTTGTTGCATTTTTGTAACTTTTAGTAGTTTTGTTGCATTTTTGTAACTTTTTTGTAATTTTTTTCAGCTTTTTAGTCACTTTTTTGTGTTTTTTTTTGTCACTTTTTGTGGGTTTTTGTCACTTTTTTGTAGCTTTTTAATCATTTTGTCAAAAATTGGAGAAGCTTTTAGATTTGGGTAAGGCCGTGCTCAGTTCAGGCGGGGGTTAAGAGGTTAAGATGGTGCAGACGCTCATGTTTTCTCCTCGTCTCCCTCTGCAGGTCCACCTCCGAGTGCACAGTGGGGAGAGGCCGTTCGAGTGCAACCTGTGCAAGAAGAGCTTCACTCAGCTCGCTCACCTGCAGAAGCACCACCTGGTCCACACGGGGGAGAAGCCGCACGAATGCCAGGTAAATCCACGCCCACAATGAAAAGAATAACACTGTTTAAACCCGGCTGAGGCAGATTAGCTCCAGGTTTCACTGAGCGTTGACAATAGGCGTCGAGTGACACAAAAAGGAGTCGCCTCTTTTCTTTCAAAAAGAATAAGAACAAAACTAACTTCGGCTTTGTCACACAATGACGTCACTGTTTGCAAGGTGTTTCCACTTATTTACACACAGATAAAACGTTTCAGTCGACTTTTCTAATCGTAGTTCCTAAGTTAGTTTTGACACAGTCAGGAAGAAATCAAGCGTCTTTGTTGAATTGTGGATAAAATGCATTAAAAACTCAAACTGGCATTAGATTTAAAGTCCGTTTTACTGCATGAGGAAAAGAAATTGACAAAAAAGTGACAGAAAAAGCTAAAAAAAAGTGAAAAAAAGTGACAAAAATGCAAAAAAAGTGACAAAAAGCCACAAAAAAGTGACAACCCCCCCCCCCCCCAAAAAGACAAAAAAGTGACAAAAATGTGACAAAAAGTGGAAAAAAATTGACAAAAAAGTGACAAAAAGGTGACAAAAGGTGAAAAAAGTGACAAAAATGCAAAAAAAGTGACAAAAAAATGACAAAAAGTGAAAAAAGTGAGAGAAAAATTGACAAAAAAGCCACTAAAAAGTGACAAAAATGCTACAAAAAAGTGACAAAAATGCAAAAAAAGTGACAAAAAAAGTGACAAAAAAAGTGACAAAAAAAGTGACAAAAAAAGTGACAAAAAAGTGACAAAAAGTGAAAAAAGTGAAAAAACACAGAAACAACGCGAGGAAAAAGATCCGATCAGTTTTTCTTAAAATCCAAATGATTTTAATTGAAGTGTAACTGATGGATTTCCTGAAACTCGTCTCAGTGTGTATAGAAAGTAAAGGCGTCTCCATCCCGGTGAACGTGGCTAAATGTTTGTTTCCCGTCCTCAGGTTTGCCACAAGCGCTTCAGCAGCACCAGTAACCTGAAGACCCACCTGCGCCTGCACTCGGGCGAGAAGCCGTACCAGTGCAAGCTCTGCAGCACCAAGTTCACGCAGTACATCCACCTGAAGCTCCACCGCCGCCTCCACAGCGGCAGAGACCGGCCGTACCGCTGCCAGGCCTGCTCCGCCGCCGCCTTCTTCCACCGCTTCTCCCTGCGCGTCCACCAGAGCAGCGGCTGCGGCGACGGCAGCAGCGCCGGCCTGAACGCCAACGCCATGGTGGAGCGCTTCGACGCCAGCCAGGAGGCCGACACGCTGGCGGAGACGGCCACGGCGCCGCAGGTGGAGGAGGCCGTGGAGCGGTGGCTGTCCCGCACGCTGGAGGGCGAGGGCAAGGAGGACCAGCGGGAGGCCACGGCGATGCTCAAGGCGCTCGCGTCGGTGCTGAACTCGCCCGCGGCGGCGCCCGCGCGTCACCACGCACCGACCGTGGGCTACCAGGAGAGGGCGAGCGTGGTGCACCTCCACAAGCGGCCGAGCGGCGTCAAGACCGAGGCGGCGCCGTGAGAGAGAAACTGTCGCCAAATATGAACAAACAAAAAACACACCGGGGGAGAAAATAACGTTTTTATCTTAGAAAAATGGCTTGGATTAAGACAATTCGTGATGATTTTGCCAAAAGGGCCGAATGTTGAAGAGGTTCCTCACGCCTTTATTTGGGCTTCAAAAATTGGGAGGAAATCGGCACAAATGGGGGAAAAAGGACAATATTAGTAATAAAACAATTAGCAAAAATTATGGGAAAAAATTGGGAAAATGTGAAAAAATTGCGGCATTAATAAGAAAAAAAATTGGGAATAATCTGATTTTTTTTATTATTTTTTTATTCCTTTAATCCTAGTCCAAACCTTTTTCAAAATCAGAACAAATTCCGAGCACTTTTAAGTCATTTTTGCCCAAAGATAAAAGGTACTTTTTTTTTTTGCCCGGTGGTTTCCGGATGAAGGAAAACAAATCGACCAAAAAAAAACGAGAGCTTTCCAAAGTACGGGGCCCCGGACTTTAGCGTCACTGACGGAGCGGGACCAAAAAAAAAAAACCCAACGATGCCGAGCCGGCTCTCGATCGGCCGCTCGTTTCCCCGTCTCCGTCGGGTGACCTCGAGTCCTCGGTCTCGCCGAGTCTTTTACCAAATGCAACGACGACAAAAATCAAAACGAACTGTGAATAATTTATCTCAGGTAGTGTTTTCGCTTTCCATGCTTTAACTTATTATTTTTATATTAACATTATTGCTTTGACTTTTTGTACGACCTAGCGGTTCGATAGCTCGTTTTATTTTTCACGTTGTTTAATATTGTTTTTTTGTTGAAATGTCGTTGAACTCAGGACCAAACCGTAGCATTATTTTTTTGTGGCTATTTCTTCTGACGTTTGTTGCTATTTAAGTTATTGATTGATTGAGACGAACAAATTTCACTTCAGCCTTTTGCCAAATTGCTTTCGACGTGGCCACGTTTGTAGCGTTAGCCCCAAAGTGCTCCCCGCCCAAAGCCCATAGCTGCGGCGGTGATGCTTTGTCAGTAACGCCGCTCGGGGGACGAGCGGGAGCCATTTTGAAAAACCTTTTTGTACGATTTTGTAGCTTTTCTTTTTCCATGTCGTTTGTCATTTGTGGCTGTAGTTTTTATTTCAAGAGATTGTTTATATGTAAAGACTATTTTGATGATACTTTTATATCGGAGGTAGAATAATAAACACGTGGTTTCTATAAATCTGGAGTCTTCACTTTTTTACGAGCTCACGTGTGAACGCAAACCCCATCTGGATAAATCATGGTACATTTCTTTATACCACTTACCATATTAACCACCACTTAAACCTAAAGTTAGAGTCTTGTCCATATTTGGAAATTTGCCCCTATTATTCATACTTACAGTTTTCTTGACAAAAGAACCAATAAACCCTAGGACTATGTTTTTATGTTGCCAAAGGTTCTTTTTAGTTAAATCTTTAGACCAGGGGGGCCCAAAGTGGGGCCGGAACATTTTTCAATGGTAAATATGGATGCAGTACACCTTCTGGCCACCAGCGTCAATTTGGGGGCGCTGTTTCACTCTTTTCGCAAAGTTAAGTTAAGGAAACACTGTTTCTTGTTTCTCACAGAGCGCTGTAGCATCAACTTTCCCAGTTTTACAACTTTTATTGCAAAGGTTCTTGACATCAACTAGTACGTGTTAAAAATAGACACTTTAGTTTAGTTTAGTTTAGTTTATTTGTTTATTTGAGCAATACACATTGTGCTCAAAAGGAGTGGGCTGAAGCAAAAAGCTTATGAGCCCCCACCCCCAAGTGCAATAAATAAAAAAAGAACATTTCAAAACATTTCAAGCAGCTACATTCGTACAGACCAACTTACAACAAACAACAAAAATATATTAACTGTTTATATAATTAATTGGAACAACGCACAGCTACAACAACAATCTAGTTTCATATACGATGTCTAGAACAAAGCAAGTCAAAAAAATGTGTTACTTAATATATTGCTTGCATATTTTTACCCGTGATTACAGAGTTACTTTTATGGTATAAAGGTACATTAATAGATGTTATAATCTGAGATCTTGATACTTTCCAGTTGTCATTACCATTCTCAGTATAATTTTAATTTGGGTTTAATTATCATCATCATTATTATATAATTTATTTAATTGATTTATATGTGAAGTATATGTGAAGTATTTAAAAATGATCTAATGTGGCATTTTCTTTGAGTTAAATGAATGAGGTAAAGTCATCGTAGGTTCTGTAGATACAGGTGTTGTTGTTGTTTACATTTTGTCCTGTCCTCAATACCAGCACCTCCGAGACCTGAAAGTACTTTGTATATTTTATATATAAACCTTTTGAATTTTTTTTACCACTTTTGAAAAATGGTCCAACAGAACTAAACTTGTGTTATGTCCCCCTTTAACACTTTAAGTTGAAATTATAATTTTTAAGCATTTCAATGAGTGTCCTATAAAGGGTTAAAGAATTTAACTGCAATTTAAAGCAATACATTGCAACAAATGTGTATACATTTCCATCCATCCATTTTCTTCCACTTGTCCATTGCCAGGTCATGGGGGCAGCCATTGAAGGCAAGGCAAGTTTATTTGTAAAGCACAATTCATACACAAGGCAATTCAAAGTCCTTCACAGTTGCATAAAGTTACAAGAAAACAGATCAAATCAATCATTAAAACATCAACATAAAAATTAATCAATTACAGTAAAAGGCAAGAGTGCAGATAAAATACTTTCAGTTTTCATCTGCTCGGGTAAAAAGAGCTGTTTTCAGCCTGGATTTGAACATTGTCAGAGTTGAGGCCTGTCTCACATCCTCATGAAGACTGTTCCAGACTTTAGCTGCATGAAACTGAAACGCAGCCTCACCGAAGCTGCCCATATCCCATTGCACCAGCCCCTATAGCGCCCCCTGCAGGTGGTGGGTCCACAGAAAGACGGCCTCATGGTTCTAACCGGGCCAGTTGGTCTCTCATAAGGGGCTACTATTGTTTTAGACAATAGTAGCCCCCCCCCCCCCCCATTTCTCAATTTTTCCTCAACCCCACCCCCGCCTTGACATTGGAGATAAACTCGGTATTATTATATACTGTAGATATTGCCCACCTCTATGGTAAATGGCCTCAACTTATATAGTGTTTTTCTACCTTCATCAGGCCCAAAGTGCTTTACAGTGAGAAACCACTCACTCTCATTCATACACCAGTACACGCAGACACTGGAGGAAAGGAGGGTGAAGTGTCTTGCCCAAGGACACAACGGCAGCGTGCACCTGAGCTGGGATCCGAACCCTCGACCTTCCGATCATGAGACAGTTCAACAATGCCGCCTCTATTTGAAAGACATGTACGTTTATATATTTTATGTATTTATTTAATTTATTTATATATCGAGTACGTCTTCAATGTCGAGGAACCAACAAACTCCTGAAAACATAACGTAAACTGGAAGGTGCAACCACACGTTTAATCTGAGCTAATCCTCCAAACCTTTAATCACAATGTTCTATCTCAGCAGCTCCTCTCATTTCCTACAAGTGTTTCTAGAAACTTTCCAGGAAAATGAATCATAAAGAAAAAGTGAAACGTGTAGTTACTCACGGCCACGAAGCCGCAGTCGAGTTTCTTTACTGTCATCGCAAAATTAATCACGACGACGTCTTCCTGCACTTCAGCACGACGCAGATAAAACAGCACCTATTAATAACAAATAACATTAAAGTAGTTCCACGTTTGTGTTTTGTTTTGGTGTCACAGAAAGATCAAGGACCCAGTCAATGACATTAAGTATTATTTTTGTAATTCATACATTTTCTTTTTCGACACTTTTTTCACTTAATATGAACAGCTGGCTCCTCCCACGTGTGACATCACGCTCTAGAATCTGAAAACCAATATTTCATACTTCTTAGAAACGACGAATAGATACGACCGGATAACGGTGTAACATCCTTCGTGTTGGGTTTGACACAACAGAGTCGCCACAATGTGAAACAATAGCATTATGAGTAAATGATTTTTGGTAACACTTTATTTTACACTACCTTGACTGTACTCAACTGCATGTAGTACAATGTCATTGCTTTGTAACTATGTGCAATAACTTGTACCAATGCAGTACATACACAATGGAATAATGTGTATTAGTACTTTGCAGGTACTGTAATGTAATAAGAGCCTTAGGGTTAGGGCTTAAGGTTATAGGGTTAGAGTTTGGGTTGTATGTTTATTTTTATTTATTTATTTATTTGAACAGTACGATCTACATTAGCCTCAGAAAGGAGAGATGCATTGTACCAGGTTATAGCACTTGTGCTCATTTCCACCTGCAGTCCCTGGGCCTATTGTACATGTTTTTAGTGTCTTATTACATGATGTACCTCCAAAGTACTAATACACATTATTCCATTGTGTATGTACTGCATTGGTACAAGTTATTACACATAGTTATCGAGCTCATTACATTGTACTTAATGTGGCAGATGTATCAAGGTACTGTCAAATAAAGTGGACGGGGCCTTTCTGTGTGGAGTTTGCATGTTCTCCCCGTGTCTGCGTCGGTTTCCTCCGGGTACTCCGGTTTCCCCTACCACTAAAAACATGTACAATAGGCCCAGGGACTGCAGGTGGAAATTAGCACAAGTGCTATAACCTGGTACAATGCATCTCTCCTTTCCGAGGCTAATGTATATTGTACACTGTCCCTGTTCAAATAAATAAATAAATAAATTTAACTTATTTAACATTACTACTCATTACATACATTCATACTTGTATTATTCCAACAATACTTGAAGTATGTTTTCCAACCAAGTGTTCCAACCATTTTCATTTTCCTTCTCTTCACCGTCACGTGGAAACATATCAAAGTAAACTACAAACAGTAAATCTCTCATTTTGACTTTTTGCCTCGATCGGACCCACGCTGCGTGTTTGATTGAAATGTCGGACCAGTTCAAAGGTCAATCACACGAGAAAACAGGCGAGAAGATCTGCCACTGGGATGAGACCAATGTTCTCAGCCCTTTGAAATAAAGATGAGGTGTGAAACAACTCATTTGGATTATTTTGCTCAGGTCGAGACATTTAAACTAATCTAGAGAATCACTTTCTGCCGCGTAATGGTAGGAAGATACAGAACCCCCCCCCCCCCCCACGCAAAACGACCTCACCACCGCCCACCAGGACGAGGCCCGGGTGTATTTCTGATACTTAAATGTTTCGCTTCATCCTCTGAGTCACTTCTTTTATTGAAATGTATTTGATTACACGTGTGCTCTGTATCTGTGTGTTGAGCTCAAATATAAATATAAATATAAATATAAATATAAATATAAATATAAATATACTGATGGACTTTGGACGTCATGTGGTGCTGAGTCGTCCTCTCGCTCAGAAAAGCCGTGGGCGTGGGGGTGCTCTCCCTTCCTCAGAGATCATCGTGTTTACGGTAAGAGCAAACTCTCCTGACGGTGACTTTGCTCGGACGAGGGTGAGTCAGCGGAATGTGCCGTAAGCGAGGGCAATCGAGGGGCCGAAATACTCCCGGAGACATGTCACTGGTGTGTGCGGAGGCGTGTGGGAGGTCACATGGGCTGGACTGAGTCTTTGGGATGTGCTGGGGAAGGCGTTGCTCGGTGGTCACACTCTCCCGAAGCTGAAGCCGGTCCAGCGCGACATTAGTCTGAGACCGTGTTGACTTTTTTAGGGGTTGAAGCTTCACCCTGGAGAAGGTTCCTCAAACAGACCGAAGTCAGGACGTCCCAGTTGAGTTCCTTTTGTTATCTTGAACATCGTCCCATTATACAGATCCTGGAGCTCTGTTGTCGGGGGCTCCGTGCCCCTGGTAGGGTCTCCCAGGGTCAGACAAAGAGCGGTTCAGAAGCCCCTTATGAGAGACCAACAGGCCCGGTTAGAACCATGAGGCCGTCCTTCTGTGGACCCACCACCTGCAGGGGGCGCCATAGGGGCTGGTGCAGCTCCAACAGAGTCTATATGATATAGACTCGTTACATGCAAAGTGAGATAATTATGTATAGCCTTAATTTGTTTTCATTTTGATGATTATGGCTTATCTTGTAAAAACCTCCAATTAAAAATCTCATAAAATTTGAATATTTTGAAAACGAACCGTGAGCCATAATCATCACAATTATAACAAATAAAGGCTTTGCATTTGTCTGTATTAGTTTCACATTTTAACCTCTTACCCGTTAACCAAGTGCGTTTTCTCCAGTTCAGCTTTACCCGAATCTAAAGTAGAAGTATCTTTTTCCTCACATTGTTTCCGCATTGTGTCGTAAATGCGTTTCCGTCACACTTTTTCATCAGATTTTCATAAAAAAAATGTGTCCCTTTTTTATTGTGTGTGACTTTTTCATCCTTGTTTTTGTGTATCATTTTTGTCGCTATTTTGACACTTTTTTTCAAGTAGCTTTTAGATTTGGGTGAAGCCGAACTGGACAAAATGTGCTGAGTTCAGGTGGGGGTTAAGAGGTTAAGTTGAATTACAGAAATAAATGCACTTATTCATGATATTCTAATTATATGACGAGCGCCTGTGTTTAAGTCATAGCTTTAGTCTCATTCACAACTTTGACTTTAGTTTTAGTCCCATTTTAGTCAGCCATAATATACTTATATATAACTTAATATACTTTTTTTTCCCAGAACTCCCCTGAACAAACACAAGATGCAAGATTTTATTCACAAACACGTTCAGCATGAATCCCATTGTGATTTGAAATTACCGAAATAAAAAAAAGTGCTTTTTATCGGTCGCGCCTTTGATACTGTGAGTCATCTGGCTGGAGTTATTAAACTTTTGTTTTAAAAAGAGCCAGACTTTTGAACGGCTCTTTGAAATGAACGGATCCCAAAGACTCGTAAATACTCTACTGCAAATAAACCTTAAAAGTTCATCCATATGGACATTTGTAAATAACACATTGGCCTCAGCCTCTCTGATTGTCTGTTTTTACTATTATGCAACTGTGGGCCTTAAGCAGGAAACTTTACTCGCCTGTAAATCCTCAGCAGTGTCAGTGAAGAAGGTCTGTGCTCATTACTCAGCTAATTGGCGCCCCCTGGAGTCAGAAACGACTCATTACGAGCTGACGGAGGAGCGCGATGAGGCCGCAGTTTGCACAACGACCACCAGGGGTCTCTGTTGTACATGTGCATCACATCGGCAGAAACTAAGTAGATGAAGCTTAAAAAGAAAAGTTCTATCGCAAAAGATGAATTAAATGGTCTTAACGTATCTTTAACGTGTTAGAGTCCGTTTTCTCTCAACAGATAAACTTGACAAGAAAAACAAAATATGACTTTCCAGTAAAAAAAAAGTAAAAAAAGTGAATCCAAAAATGAATCAAATATCTAAAATCCTTCAAGACAGTCGACTCCAGTGTGGGCACTCACGCATTCCTACCTCACAGTCCCCCACCGATTACTCAAGTATTGATAAGAAGTACAATTACTTAAAAAAAATTAAGTACAGGGGCGGACTGGGATTAAAAAACGGCCCTGGACTCTGACCAGCCCGGCTCAAATTAGCGTAAATGCGACCCTTCCACAAAGACGTATTTAAACCTCTTAACCCCCGCCTTAACCGAGAGCACTTTCTCCAGTTCAGCGTTACCCAAATCTAAAGCTTCTCGACTGGAGAGCAACAGAGTAACACCTCACCGTTTTTTGTCACATTTTTGTGGCTTTTTCGTTGCTTTGTTGTCCACTTTTTTGTTGCGTTTTGGATGCTTCTCTTTGAAGCTTTTAGATTTGGGTAAAGCTCGGTTGAGGCGGGGGCTAAGAGGTTAAAGAGGACGTTGAGAGGCCAGAGCGGGGGCCCTTCAGAATGAACATTATGGCCGGTCCGCCCCGGCTAAAGTACATGTGTCTCGCTTTATAACGTTACTCTTACTTGAGTACATATTTTGGCTACACACATACACACCTCTGCACAAACTTCAATATGATACTACTCAAGTAGCTAAGTACCGATTGTAACTACTCTAAGAAGTACCATTACTTGAAAGCGGTTACTAAAGTGAATATAGCTACTTAAGAACATTTCTAAATTATATCTCAACATTACTTTTTCCTTATTCACCTGTAGTGTGTCGCCTTAAAGTAACTCTTACTTGAGTAAACATCCGTCTACTCTCGCCTTAAAGTAACGTTACTCTTACTTGAGTAAACATCCGTCCACTCTCGCCTTAAAGTAACGTTACTCTTACTTGAGTAAACATCCGTCCACTCTCGCCTTAAAGTAACGTTACTCTCACTTGAGTAAACATCAGGCCGCTCTCGCCTCTGATAAACCCAGAGGGGGCGTGTCTCCGTCTGACGCACCTGGCTCATCTGCCTCGCGCTCCTGTCATCCACATCCTCCTCGCGCTGCAGCCTCCACCGCACACGGACTTTCACCGCGGAACTGCTCCTGAACTCACACCGCAGTCCCTCCAGCCACAGCGCGGGGAACAGGGCCCCCCCCCCCTCCGCCGCCGCCGCCGCCATGGCCAAGAAACCCACCGCCAAGAAGAGCTTCCGGAGCCTGTTCTCCAAGAGCGAGGCGAACCTGAGCGCGACTCCGGCCGAGAGCACCAACAGCCTCAGCTCCGGCTCCAGCGCGGACAAGAAGAAGTTTAAGTTCCCCTCGCTGAAAGTCAAGCCGAAGCCCGCGGAGAGCGAGCACGTGCCCAGGTAAAAACACTCCGCGTGCCCCAGGGTTCCCAGCACTCTGAGACCTGTGGGAGAGACCGTCACAGGCACGAGGACGGACTCTTTATTGGTTTATTATAGCAATGCTTCGGTTGGCAGCTTGTGAAACCGCTGCACTTTGGCTGCAGAACGTGATCTAGACATGACTGAGTAGGTCTGAGATGTTCTTGGGAGTAAGTGAAGTTCTCTGCCAAAGAACTCGAATCGAGCGGGTTTGGTTTAGTCTTGATGCCGATGGACCGAGAACATTAAGTCTTAATTCAGATTATTGTCTCATTTCTGGTGGAAAATAACCTTTTTAAATGTTAAAGTTAGTTTGTCTGATTTTAAGTGGGATTTCCGACTTTGACAAAGACACTTGAATGTCTCAAACTATACAGCGCTTTTCTACGTTCACTTGGCCTAAAGAACTCCTCACCCTCTCATTCACACATCAGTGCACGCAGACACTGGAGGCCAGGAGGGGGAAGTGTCTTGCCCAAGGACACAATGACATTATGCATCTTCAGGAGCTTGGGCAAAGTGTAGTTGAACAAATGTGGCTTATTCTTATCCAAGTGCAAAACAAAAATACTCAGCCCAGTGAGCTGAGAAAATGAGATGAATGGCTTAAAGGTTCTTGAGTTTGGAAGGTAGATGATTTTCATTTGATAGTGTTTGCAACCTTTCCACAGCTGCTTGAGACCATGCGTAGACCTGTGAGAGACATGTGGAGACTCCGCTGAAATCAAACCTGTTTGTTTTCACTGAGACTCTCTGGAGATGTTCGGAGACATCTCCGTGACCAGTGGTGACTCGTGTCTCCAACTAGTCTCTAGGCCGGTGTGATGGGCCTTTTGTATATATGATATCTGATAGTGTCGATCTTTCCCCTGGTCTGCAAACGCCTCACAGAGAGCGTCTGTGGGGTTTAAAGGAGGTCTGTTAAAATCAGGATTTAAAACATTTTCTATTGTTGAGCAAAGGACTTTTGGGTTATTTTTGTGGTTGGTGATTATTGTGGAAAAGAATGTGTTTCCTGCATTTCTTATTGCTGTATTGTAGGTCTTTAGTTGAGCGCGGAATATTGAATTTCCACCCCTCTCCCCTCAGGCAGGAGGCTACGGTCTATCCAGACCCAAACCTCCCGCCACTTGAACAGTTTTTTCCCTCCGCCATCAGACTCATGATCAATAACAAGTCTCTGTAGCTCAGTCACAGACTCATGGATGTTTCTGCTCTTGCTCTGTGCGGTGTTTCCACACTTAGACCCGCTGCTGTCACTCATCACTTTACGTTTTACTCCTACTCATCTGTAAATATAATCCCACTGTTGTTCGAAGTCTATTGTTGTCTTCTTACAATGGCAAATAAAATCTATTCTATTCTATCTCCTCTCGGTCTTTGCTTTAGCTCCTCGTTTCTCCAGGGGGGGAAGGGGTTCGGGATTCATCTTTTTAAGTGTGAATGGTGCAACTGCATCGAGGGCGAGGAGTAGTTTACTGTAAAAATTGTCGACAATAAAATCACAGGAGGAATTTGTTGTAAAGCATCCATTAATTTTGCAGCCACTTCAGGGGTGAGATTAAGTTTCCTCACAGTTTTTGCCGAGGGTTCTCGCTGGATAAAACCGGTGACATTAAAAAACACACAGTAATGGTCAGAGGTCAGAGGTCATTACTGTGGGCCTGAACCAGCTGCAGAGTGAAGCGTGTGCCAGTCACTCTGTCAACCCAAAGTCCAGTTTAAACATCTGTGTGAAGCAGCTGTGGAGGTAGCGTTTCACTTCAGGTTAACGCTTGTGTCCGTGTTGTGTCACATACAAGACGAGTCCATGACACAAACGTTTATCCAGAGTCACTGTTGGGCCTGATGAAAGATCTGTCAACGGTCCGTCTCCGTCGTGGTATATTCTCAAATAAAATGATATACTTTGTTTACGATACCGATACCTGAACGTCGGGCTGGGGGATACATTTGATCGAAATCGCAATCTTCGGTCAGTCTCAATAATCGTCCTGGGACTTTATAATCGTCAGTTTGTGAGTTTGGACGAGACAATAGAACATTTTTGTGTTAAATGAAACTGAAGGAAAGCATTTATTTTTGTTTGAGCTAAAGTTCATGAATCAGCGACGTTATTTTAATTATGAAAAAGAAAAGACATACACAAATGTACACATAAAAAAAAAAAAGTCATTTTCTTTTGCCATGTCGTCCAGCCCTATTTATTTATTTATTTGAACAGGGACAGTGTACAATCTACATTAGCCTCAGAAAGGAGAGATGCATTGTACCAGGTTATAGCACTTTCCACTAATTTCCACCTGCAGTCCCTGGACCTATTGTACATGTTTTTAGTGGTAGGGGAAACCGGAGTACCCGGAGGAAACCTACGCAGACACGGGGAGAACATGCAAACTCCACACAGAAAGGCCCCGTCCAGGTGGGAATCGAACCCGGGACCTTCTAGCTGTGAAGCACGAGCGCTAACCGCTGTGCTACCGTGCCGCCCAGTAGAAGAAGAAACGACCAAAGGACTGACAGGATTTCTCAAACCTGTCCGAAGATAAAACGCTGCTGCAGAATGAAGTTGTGTTAAAGGTGAGCGAGTGCGGGATTACGGCGCTCAGGGTCAGGCTTTGTTCAGGAATATTTACTCGAGTATCTGTCCGTGTTGTGTGAGCGCGGGCAGTGGGCGCGGCCCGACTCAAACACGCCACATGTGCTCCATCACAGGAGAGACAGATGGCCGGCGTTGACTCAGACGAGGAAGGAGGCGTGTGAAGGTAAACATGGAGCAACCGCAATAACGTCCGAGGTTTGGTCGGGGTTTTCTGTGTGGAGTTTGCGGGTTCTCCCTGGGTCCTGTATGGCAAACGGACTCTTGATTCTCTTATTATCTCGAGGCAGCGCGCGTTCACTCTGGCCTGGGTTTGATTCATTAACACAAATTTATTTCCATATTTCCTACTCACCCAAAGTGTTTCACCTTATTTACTCATCACTGTTTGTCCACGGCAGGTCAGTGTGAGTGTGAGGTCATCAATCACCAGACATCTGTTAAAATGGTGGGACAGAGACTTGAATGACTGTAATATGACCAGATGATAATAATAATAATAATAATAATAATAATAATAATAATAATAATAATAATAATGACTTGTATTGTTTTACCAAGTTTCTCAAAGCGCTGTCGTCATTATTCATTCACAGCGCTTCACGTTAGCGCTCGTGCTTCACAGCTACAAGGTCCCGGGTTCGATTCCCACCTGGACGGGGCCTTTCTGTGTGGAGTTTGCATGTTTTTTTATGTATTGGTTTATTTGGCGTGTTACTGAACATACATGGGTCTCATGCATGTAAACACGCCACACCGGATTGTAGCCGTGGGCTAATTTCCCTCCGTCATCCCCCACCCTCTCAATCGCACTCTCTTTCATCCTGACCTATTGTACATGTTTTTAGTGGTAGGGGATTATCTTGGTTGAATAAAGGTCAATAAATATGTAAATACTATTGTAGCCACAGCTGCCCTGAGGTAGAATGACGGAAGCGAAGCTGTTAAACGATACCGGTATCGAAAGCGGAAGGGACTTGGCTGTTTCAGATCAATTATTTTATCCCCGAATATTCCCCCACTTTTCTTTTTTTAAATGTTTGTCCCATTTTTCCCAAATATTGTTTTACACATTTTTTTAATCTTCCCCAATTTATTTTTTTGTTTGCACAATTGTTTTTTTTAATTTATTTTTGCAAACAATTTCCCCCAATTTTTTTTCTCAACTGATTCCTCATTTTCCCCACATTTCTTCACACTGGAGATGAGCCCGATTATTTAAAATGTGCAGATTTCCCAAACATTATTTTGTTTTTTATTGGTTCTAAATGATAAATATTTTAGGTATTGATTATTATTATTTTATTTTTTTAACGGTACCCAACCCTAGCTGCCAGTCTGAGCCATCGGCCCCTCCGACCTCCACCAACCTCTCACACACACTACATTCATCCTGGCCTATTATACATGTTTTTAGTCGTAGAGAGAACATGCAAACTCCACACAGAAAGGCCCCGTCCAGGTGGGAATCGAACCTTCTAGCTGTGAAGCACGAGGGCTAACCACTGTGCCACCGCAGCTCGGTCTTCCTTTCCAAGATCTCGCTCTAAATCAGGAGAAGCTGTTGAACCCCAACGGCACGAGAAGCCGGGTCAAATCCAAGACCGACTTTTCCCCGAGGGTTTGTCTTCATCAGGAGGAGTTGCAGGATTAGTGAAATGTGTTTTCGCTCAATGGGGAATGCGAGCTCTCAAAGACGGTCCACGGAGACACGGGGAGAACCTGTCCGAGCACAGTCTTGTAAAGTCTATAAAGCAGATGGAAGTGGCCCCGGGGCGAAACCATAACTCAGAGCCGTTACCTGCGCTCGTCTGTGTCCCATACGAGCCTGAGAAATATGTGACAGAGTTTAACTACGTATGGGAAAATACTAAACCCGTCCTCTTCAGGCGCAGAGGAAAGAGTTTGAGTAAAATGCTAAATCCGAGTCAGACTTCCCGAACCCCAGACCCTTTGGCTTTAGTTTATCTCTCCTCCGTGTGCTGTTGATGCTTTTGGATTACGCTCGTCTTAATCCACGTCTAGGTCTTTATCAGAGAAGGATTTCAGTCTGCTGCTCAAACCTTTGTTTACACATTATTCCGTACAGGTTGAATTTGACGTCAGTACCAATGTGTAAACACCCCCAAAAAAAAAAAAAAGTTTATCCCACCTAATGCTTGTCGTTACTGGGACAGGCTTCTCGCATCTTTGCCCACAATAAATATAAAGGTGAAGATCCTGGTTTAGAACTCGACTGCAGTTCGTAGACTTGGTCCGGAGCTGAGGGGGAAAGACTGTGAAGAGATCCAGCAAATCGTCCAAACCGGGGCTCGAACCCATGACGCAAACCTTTCAGCAGCTGTATTTGTCTCTTCTCTTTTATGTCGCTTTTCTCGTTTTTTTTTCTTTCTATTTTCATTTTTGCCACTCTTTTGTTGCCGCTTTGTTATTTTTTTCCATTGTTTATTTGTACGTCACACTTTATTCACCTTTTCGCCGCTTTTTTCAAGAAGCTTTTAGATTTGGGTAAAGCCAAACTGGAGAAAATGTGCTTGGTCCAGGTGGGGGTTAGGGGGTTAACCACTTGACTCCTGGTTCTTTTTGTAAAGCGTTTGAGTCCACATGTATTTAAGGGTTAAGGCGCTTTATTGTCATTATACAGCAGCTGAACATTTGACCCGTCCATCCCGGCCCGGGAACCGCCAGACATGGAGTCGGGTTGAGTTTCAGAATCGGCTCAGTCACCAATGGTAGTAGCTCTTTTTTTGTGTGAAGAAAGAATGACGTGTGACGTGTGGTTCGGTCATAACCGCGCCATTAGCTCTCATGCTAACGTCCTGTCAATCAAAGTCTGGCCCTCATTAATATACGAGATTTCTAAAATGTTTTACGAGAACCAGCCTGGTCCCTGTAACTGTGCCTAACCCAGTGTTCTCACAGGAGCAACATCTAGCTGTAGAAAGTTTAGGAAAATTAGGCACCAGGCTTTAAAGTTGTTTTTAACGAAGTGCAATGCTTGCTTATGGGCAACTAGCTTGTTCTGCCGCCCCTGTGTGAAGTATTACAGCAATGGAGGGCAATGTTTTATTGCCACACATCGCCAATTTTAATAATTCCACACAATCAAAACCTCAAAAATTAACATTTATTGTGAGGCTGTGGCCCCCCATGCCTTTATACATGTCAATATATACGGCCCTCGGTGAAAAAAGTTTGGACACCCCTGGGCTAATGTTTTACTGTCAAAATGAGTTGTTTGTGAGTGGGGGTTGTTCTTCACGCTGTCCTGGCTCAGATCTGATGATGGCGGCTCGCGTTCCTTGATTTTGAAGTGGTGAGATACTTTGGAGAGTTTTAAAGAATGGATTAGTATATCGATGCCACCGCAGCACATAAATGGATCAAAATTTGAGTTTCAAAGAGTGCAAATAGAGTTTCTCGCCATTAAAATACATTGTGACGCCATTAAAGGGGGGAGTATTATGTTAAATCGACTTTTTCAAGCGCTATATCATGTTATTATGTCGTTCCCTCAGTAAACACGTGCCTGGAGTGTTGCCTCGGCTCATTCACATATTTTTGAGTAATCAGTAAAAACTTAGACGGCAGCCATTTTAGGTGTAGCTATGCCTCAGTCCTCCTAGGAACGCCCCCACCTCCTGGAGACGCCTCTGGACCTTTCGTCACCAACCACTGCTCCTCAGCTCAGCAGAGCCCCCTCCCCGCACAATGTTGTTGTTTAAATGCCACAGTAGTGTGCTGAAGGGGGCGTGTCGGAAAGCTTCTTAAAGAGACAGAGGCCTATTTCAAGACGTTCAGTGCAGCCATTTTGAGAGAGGCAGTTATTTTAATTTACTGCATATACAGACCAACATAAGGTTACGTCATCATTGTAGTGCTATAGACTGGTGCTATGTGATTGAAAAAAGCATAAAACCCCCTCTTTAAAACTGAGGGGGCAAACATTTCAAAATGAGGTTGCAATGCACCCTCGTAGATCCGGGCCTGACCGTTACACCCCCCACTGTTAGCTCCTGCTTTCTTTGTGTTTAATCTGATTGAAATCTATGAAACGTTATGCTCGTCTCTTTCCTTTGTTTCCTTGGGCGCGTGTGTTGACCACATTGATTTTTATCGCATTTAGCCCGATCTTTTGTAAAAGGTTTTCAGCTAATTTACTGGAGCACAAAGGGCCGCACTTTCCCTTTAGCCCTCCAGTCGCCGCCGCGGTTCAGGAGCACGTGACGTCCCTCATCCACGTGTGAATATGTGCGGCTATAGGGAATAGCGTGGACATTCAGACCTGGAAAAATGACCTGGTCTTCAATTACACTCTGCAGAACCGTCGTTGTTGAAGTGTAACATCATCTGCAAAAGGAAACCACCCAGTGATGAAAAGCGCGGCACGTACCGGGGTCATCGTTCAGCTTTGTTTACGTCTGATCGTTACAATAATCTGTATTCAACAACTAAATGACCTCCAATCAGATGGAACTCTTCCTCTTCCTTTTTACGCTCGAGTGACCCAATTCACCGGGCGACCTGTAATCGAGATCAAAGCGCTCGCACAATGGAGAAACGATGAGAGAATAAAGCATTGTCGCAGTTTATGTAAGCTAACAACACGCTAACCACGCTAACGACGCTAACAGGTTCCCCGCTGACTCACTGCGATGAATGGGCCTGGTTGTTTCAATGCTAGCATCACCTCGGGCTTCACGCTGTGTCAGAGATGTATCGTTTTCTGGCCTGTATTGATTTACAGTCGCGGTAACAATGGGCAGAAGTATGCAGAAAGGCCAGTCCGCCCGCACTGGCTATTGTGAAAGGCGACAGTTCCGGCAGCTGGTGCGAAGGAATGGGGTGTGGGAGGGGAGAGCGTTTCACTGCAACAAGGTGTCAACATAAACAGAGCGGCTGGAAAGTCGACGGGTCTATTTTAAATATCTTGGACTTATTTTCACTTTTTCTTTACATCTGGGAAAACATCTGTTGTGTTTTGTTGCATTCACGCGGCAATTTGTAGAGCGGGTCGTCCAGACTGCGCTTGATTTTATGAGCATATTCCTATGGCTGTTGTAAAGGTTTGGACGGGGGTTCCCAAACTTTCTTTTGGCTGGGACCCCAAAAATGTACACGTAAACGACACGGGACACCCATCGCATAAAGTAAGAACGTAGAACTTTATTTGTACAGCGCCACGACACCATTTTACATTCCCTCTGACCAAGGGTGACCAGATGTCCCAGTTTACCCGGGACAGTCCCAGTTTTGAGTCTCTTGTCCCACGTCCCAATAGATTTTTCCCAAACCATTTATTTGTCCCAGTTCGACTCAAAATCTGTCCCGGTTTTGGGCCACCTGCTGGCGAGGTAAAATTATTTTGTTTTTGAGGACACTTTTGGTCTTGCACAGGGAATCATGGACCCAGTGACTGATATTAATCATTGTTTGTAATTCATAAATGTTCTTTTTAGATACGACTTGTGAAAGTGTAATGCAGTTAATGGGAAAACATGCAAACTCCACACAAATAGGCCCTGTCCAGGTGGGGCCCTTTTAAAAACCCGGGACCCTTTAACTGTGAACTCTAACTGTGCCTCTCATTCTACTTTAGGCCAGAAAAACATTTTAGAAATCAAGTTGATGTGTATTTAAGCCGTTTTGTTTTGAATATTTGTATAGATTTCACAAATAATATGCTGTTTCACACTCAAAAATATACTAAAAACTGTTGCTTTTTCCCCTTGAAATCATTAGGGTACCCCCACTTTGGGAACCACTGGATTATAGTTACCGTTGTGTGTGCGTGTGTGTGTGTGTGTGTGTATATAGACCATTTGCCTATATAATTGTATATTTATTTAGTTTTCTCTCATCGACCTGCATATATAACCTGGCATCTTTTCCGACTTGGTCTTTCAGTGTATTGTTTTGCACTGGGGGTGTCACGATTATTGTGAAAGAAAATATTGCGATTTTTCGATTATTCACGATTATCGACCGAATGAAAGGAAAGAACTGATATTTTTTGTTTTTGTCTTTAAAAAGATTTTTAATACTTGTAAACATTCATTGTTTCTAAAAATGAAAAATGCTTTAAGATTGTTTGCAAATAAATAGGCCTACATTGAATAATACAAAACAACGTCAACTTTACTTCTTTATAATGACCATAATTATCATAATTGGTTTACTATATATTATTAGGCCACAGTCTAGGCTCGGTTTCCTGTTCTCAAAGTTATGCTGCTGTTTAATTAATTATTTGTCAGATGTTTTGATGAACAGAGAATGAAACGTGTTTACGAAGGAGACTCTTTTGAACAGCTGTTTTCCACATGTGCGGTTTCACTTTCCCTTCTGCTATGCATTGATGAAGCAGAACGGAACGCGTTAGCTTTTTGTTACATCCTGAGCCAGTTGTGGATATTTCCGAACATTTGGACAACTTTTTTGGGAATTATGCAGTTCGTTTCCTTGACCTGGACATTTACAGCGAAGGATTATCTCCAAGATGTTGTTTATATTGGACGTAGCCGATATCAGCGCCTTTTGCTGCAACTTTCTGACGACAGGGTTTGCATAACGGACGTCCATCGACAACAACAACGCCGTGGTCATGTGTTGGATCATAAAGACGTCCCACTCTGCTGACTTCAGTCGTTCACGGTAAACCGCGGCTTCTGAAATTCTTGTGCATAACCTTCCGCGTCCTTTTATCATCGTGGTAATTGGAAAACCGGTTAATCTTGACGTCCCTATTTTGCAGTGCTCCTGTTCCAAGAATGCGCTGCATATCACACCAATGTCTACATTCATGCAGAAGAATGTTTTCTTAAACACATGAAGATCAATGACCTGCCAGTCCATGTGTCACTTTATAATCCCCCCGTGTTCATGGTGGGACGACTAGAGGAGGCTGGAACAGATAGGAAAATAATATCCAAATTCCGTCATGGTCCATTTGCATTCACACAGTCTGCAGGGTTCAGTTGCAGAGCGTTTTAAATATTCAGATAACAGGGCATTTAAACCTAACTCATCTACATCTATAAATAAATACAGTGTGTAAGTTCCTGTAGAACTGGATCTGAAGTGAGTGACGGTAATTGCAGTGTAGCAGAGTTCCTGGCTGTGAGGGGAAAGTGTCTGAACATCATGAATGTTGTCGTGTAAACACAGGCCGGGAAAATCCTTCAGATCAAACTGTGTTCTGCAAATACAGCAGAAAGTCCTGCCGGCGTCAGGGAGGCTGAATGTATTCGGCTTTTTCGACCGCACTGACCTTCATCAGGCTTAAAGGGGCTATGTGGAGATTGACAGTTTTGTGCTCGCAATTGCCCCCTCAGGCCAAACGCGTAACTGCAGCCTCGATGATGAGCTCGTGCATGAGGCGCTCAGGCTTTACGAGAAATAACAGTCCCGTCCTGGTCGATTTACAGATTTGCAGGCGTGACTTCAACTGAGGTAAAAACGTTACCCTTTAAAGGGACTATACAGAGTTTTAAATGTTAAGTCTTTTCCTCCCCCTACATGTTCCAGCCATGTTCTAATGTGCAGAATGAGCCCAGACCTGTTCCCCACAACGGCCTCTGAAATCCTGCACTGTCGCTCAGAAATGTGTTCATTCAGGTCCGAAGTGCCGTCACGCACGAGCTCAATCCAGAGACTGCAGTTACGCATAAGACCTGAGGTGGCAGTAGTGAGCATCTAGCCCCTTTAAGTATCCTCTCCTACACACCTGTCGCCTATTCAAGTGTGCAGAGTTACTATTTATTGAGTACAATTATTTAAGATAAGATCATTCTTTATTGATTTCACAGTGGAGAAATGAAACACTCGGGGTGAGCAGAATAGACAGGAAATGTGCAAACAATTAAAAAGTAAATAGAGGTGTCTTATATACAATGACTACCAACAACTTTAAGGGGGCAAAAAGTATAAACAGTAAAAAAAAAAGACTAATAAAAATGTCAGTATTAGAAGTGCAGGTTTACAGTTTATTAAGTGGTCGATAAAGTGATACAGAGATTATTGCACGTAGTTTTGCATAGTCGTTATTGCACATGAGTTACTTTAAAGTCTTGTTGTTCAGTCTGACAGCAGTGGGGATGAAGGACCTGCTCCTTCTTGCACTGAGGGTGTCTCAGTCCCCACTGAAAGAGCTGCTCAGCTCCTCTACAGTCCCGTGCAGTGGGTGGGAGGTGTTGTCCATGATGGGGGTGAGCTTGGCTAATACCCTCCTGTCCCCCAGGGGGCAGCCCAGGACGGCGCTGACCCCCCTGACCAGTAAAGTTACTCTTGAGTAAATATTCTAGCTACTCTACCCCCTCTGCGTTTTTGTCACGTTTCCGTTGTTGTCGAAAGACCAGGAATATAAGGAATTATCGACTTGTGACGTTTTTTTTTTTTCTTTAGCTAATGTTTATCTGCACAGCCGGACCTCCCCCAAAAACAGGTCTCTTCCTTTGGCTTTTGCTTTGATTGTAGCGCTCATCTGCTGTGGCGTTGTTTCAAAAAACTTCTGTCAAAAGATCCAGTGTCGTGTTCATTTTTCAAGATCTTGTATTGCCGCTGGGAGAGTGTGACCACTGCACAAAGTCTTCTCTCCAGCACATCCTAAAGATTCTCAATGGGGTTAAGATCTGGATTTGGCTCCAGCACGATTCCATTTAGATTTGATTTGGTCCTCGCGTTAAATGTTGTTTCAGTAACCCTGAGTCTTGCCCCTCGTGTTTGTCCCGAGCAGCAGGTGAGGGCTGTGGGACGTCCCGGCGCTTCCTGCGTTTCCTCCCTTTGTGTTTAAAAGCAAACAGCCGCATAAAGACTGTATTGTGTTGCTTTATTTACACCCGCTGACAGATCGTTATCAGTATGTTCCCGTGGATTTATTGGCGTCAATTATTCTTTATTTTAGTCCAGAAAACTCAAACGTGTGCACTTTTACATACATATAATACTTTCCACAGCATTTCTAAATTACTCCAAAGTAAAAGTACATTTGTCTGTGTGTTGTTCATTTGAAAAGCCTAACGATGCACGCTTCATGAACAGTAGGTGGCGCTGTGCAGATGTTACTGTCGAATGCCACTGACTCACAACCAGAAAGAAGGTTCGGGTGCAAGTTTTGAAGCTTTTACTTTGCTTAAACAGATTTGTACTTTCTACTTACTTACTAGTATAGTCAGGAAATACTTTCATTCGAGTCATAGTTTGACAGGGCGACTTTATCTGTACTTTTTCTCACATAATGAAATCAAGTCCGTTCCTCTGGGTCATCTTCCATTGGACACTTTAGGCTTTCCCACAGTATAAACAATGATTGTGTCCAATGTTAGACTCTTCAGACCCGGTTTAGTCCTGAATTGATCTTGATCTGTTTCTGCTGTTTGTGATATTTGGATATTTTACAATATCGGCCGATATCTCTGGAACCGAAAATGATGGAGACTTCCCCGTGTTTTTTTGCTTTGGAAAGAACAGTCGGGGGAGCGGAGAAATATCCAGTGGAAAATCTGTACTCCTATTTTGTATACGTCATGTCGTAAACCTTTGAGTATAACTTTGGAACCGTAAGACCTAGAGATTTACCCTCGTTTTGTTTTCGAGCTCAGGATCGGCCATAATAAAACCCACATCAGTCGACCTCTATTACATATATTCTGAGATTGAAACCTTTACTATATTTGTTTTAGTTTAGTTTATTGAAAGGACAGTGTGTAGGTACATTAGAAAGATGGCTGCACCAGATTTAGCACTATGCTAATTTCCATCTGTAGTCCTGCACAATTAAAATTACATAACAAAAGGCAATTTACCAATACAAGTAATATTGGCATTTACAAGTCATAAAGTGCAGAATTATAGAGTGCAACAATTTTTTCAAAGTCTATACAACACATAAACAAGATAACGTTATTACACTAGTAATCTGGTAGTAATACATGTTTAACTATGAGCTATTTGAAAGAGGGTCGGGCCCTGGTACTTTGTCCTCCGCTGGTCAGTACTTCGGGTCATCTTCCATTTTAGACTTTTAACGTTTCATCCAATTTGAGACTTCAGACCCGTTTGGTCCTTATTCGAGCTTGAACTCGGTGCTTTATTTCAGGACGTGGCACCCTGTCCCCATGTTGGTTTATATCGGCGGACTGTGAGTAGGTTTGGACCATCTAACCAAAGAACAAGCCTTGAAATGAGACGATAAAAGTCATTCTCGTCCCGTTGGCTCTTGGTACGAAAAAACCTAATATCCCCGTGACTTCGTGTCCTTGAGCCCGGCATCTCTCATGATCCGGCCAGCGTAACCTTCGCAAAGTCAACATACCATAGCTGGGTAACAGTCGACACTTGATCCGCCCCTCCCAGTGTTTTAACGTCCTGACCGAGGATAAGGTTTACTGTGTAATAATCCACCCGTCGTCAGAGTCTCTGCTGAGCCGGTTCAGTTCACATTCACGAACTCTGATTCACTGAATGGCATGAACTGGAAACGCTCACGACTCGCTTCGATACAGACTCGTAGTTTACTGTTGTTCACTCAGAGAAGCGAAAGTAGATAAGAGCTGCTCGCTTTCCTCCATTCAGTCGCTTCTTTTCTTTTTTTTGGGGGGACTTTCTCAATTACGATGATGAAGCGATACTTGTGCCAACGCTTTGTCGCTCAAACAGATAATTGTAATGAACCAGAGTACAGGAGAGAAAAAACCTCTTTCCACATTTTCCCCTCCTATTTCCCCTAATTGTTATTACTTAAATATTATTAGTTGGTAAATCTCGCAAACGGCTAAAAAAGTAGTTTTACGGGCCAAACGTGGGGGCCAAATGTGGGCCAGACGAAGCCTTTCTGTGTGGAGTTTGCATGTTCTCCCTGTGTCTGCGTAGGTTTCCTCTAGCACTAAAAACATGTACAATAGGCCAGGATGAATGAGTGTTTGAGGGTGCGGGTGTGGGACAATGGATGGCTACAATCCGCCGTGTTAACATGAGCATGAGTAGAGTGTTAAGTGATAAATGAGCCATTTTCAAGCTGAACAGAATTTGAGTTCAAAGTTCAATACCGTAAATCCTCGAATATAGGCCGGGGCCTTTATTTACTCAAGCGCATGGAGGACCAGGCCTTTATTGGAACCAGGCCAAATTAGAGACAGGCCTTTATTTCTATTTGAGCAAAACGGACGACCAGGAAAATGAAGAAAAATTTGATTTGTGTCGATTTGAACCTAAAATATTAGGTTCATTTATAAATGAACTTTTCAAACACTCTCCCAGCGGCTGGAACATTGACAATAATGTCAGTGCAGATTTCTCTACTTTCGTTTTTCCCGCGTATTTGGGATTATTTGTGGTTCTCTGGTGTGAAGGCGAGTTTAGACGGAGCGTTTGTGTTTGTGATCGATCTTAAAACAGACCCGAGAGAAGACGAGACGCTCGATCGGAGGAGTCGTTTTTGAGGCGTGGGACTGACCTGCACACGGAGCCGCTGGATGTGCTTTGAGGACGCGATGGCGACTTTATTAAAACCCTGGAGGGTCTCACAACATTTGTTGCTTGTCCGGTTTCCAAAAATGGTCTCAGAAGGTTTGAAAAGTGGCTAAATCGGTGTCAGAGTTACGCTTGGATCAGCTCCACTCTCTCCTGGGGTCCCGTTTGTTTACTTCCTGCATGTGAGTTATCGTTTACACGAGTATGAGACAAATTCCTGTAGAATTAAATTATCACCAACCCCAGTTTCTAATAATAGCCCCGGCCTAAATTAGAGACCGGCTTTTCATTGCCTCCGCCAGCCGTGAGCCCGGCCACTGTTGGAGACCCGGCCGCTAATGGAATATAGGCCACTATTAGAGGACTTACGGTAGTTCATAGTTCCCACTTAGACGCGTGGGTTTTGTAATGCAGACTCATAAATCAGGAGTCTTCTGGTATTCATTCACTTTTGCACAACCGTATTCAAACCACAGTCTCGAATTGGGTCATTTTGGGGTCGCCCTCTGTGGCAATGGAAATAAGAATTACAACAAAGCGGATCGAATCAATCTCTAAAACGCCAACATAAAAATAAATAAATTACAGTAAAATCATATTCACGGGCAAAAATAACTATTTTCAGCCTGGATTTGGACATTCTCTCACATCCTCATGAGTCTGTTCCAGAGTTTAGCTTTAGCCTCGGCGTGTTTTTTCCAGCGTGTAGCCTCAATCGGTATTATGAAAAAAACATAATAATAAAATCGCAATGTTTGTCAGAAAGTTCCCAGTTGGGTTTATTTCCGATTAGCACTTTCTCGACGTTAACAGCGGCGCGTTAACCTCCTCTCTTTCTCTCCTCAGTGTCGAGCAGCCGGGACTCAACGCCGACGCTTCGGCCGATGAGGTCTCCACGGGAAAGGACCGGTCGCTGCTGTACGCCACCGCCCCGAGGTCGAAGGTCAGCGGCGCCCACTCGCACACCCCCCTGACAGAAAAGAATTAAATAAATAAAAGCCCCTTAGGACTGTAGGCTAGCTTTGGTCACACTATGAGGAGTAACTTAACATTTAACGAAAGGAAAATGACATTACTTTGTTTTTAGGAGCTAGATTTGCAAAAGCCATGAAATGTAACGTCCTTTTCTCACGTCCCTTCAACATTTTTCCTTCTGCTGTTGTTTCAGTTCAGTATCTTCACTGCAGTAACCAGCTGAAAGGTTCCTTAAGGTCAGACTAAAGCCCTGCAGTCTGTGTAATGTTCACAAACAATAAAACCGTCTCCTCGGGGCCTGATTATGAGCAAAAAGTGAAAACGTGCTCTGAAATTCATCCAAGTCTTAGGTTAGTTTAAAACCGGGTAAGGGAATGAAATGCAAACGACTGTTGATTAAATAAATGAAAACAGGCCCAAACAAATACGTAAAAATAATATATAAATTGTTAATCATCTTCCGGCAATTGCAATATTGGTAAGAAAAAATGGAAAAATGACATATTAAATGACAAACTCTGTATTTAAATAATAATAATTTGAGCGGGCGTCTTGCTGCTTATGATAAATGTTTTGGTCAAAATGAAAACGTGACAAAAACGTGACAAAAATACAACAAAAAAGTGACAAAAAATTGAACAAAATACGACAAAAAACGTGGCAAAAACGTGACACAAATTTGGCAAAAACGCACAAAAAATATGACAAAAAATTTGCAAAAATACGACAGAAACATAAGAAAAATTTGTCAAAAACACACACAAATTGACAAAAATACGACAAAAACATGACAAAAATACGACAAACGTGACAAAAAAATTGACAAATACAACAAAAAAACGTAACACAAATTTAGCAAAAGTGTCACGAAAAAAGGCAGTACAAATGTAAAAACAAAGAAGAAGCTTAGATGAGTTCTTTAGGTCTTCGCTTTCATTTGAGGCATTACACTAATAAGCTGTAAACTCCAGTCGAGAAACTTTTTAGATTTGGGTAAAGCTGGAGGAACTGTGCTCGGTTAAGGCGGGGGTTAAGGGGTTAACGGAAGGCAAGAAAAAACCTGATCCTTTGCCTTTAGAAACATTTACATGAAATTCAATCATAGAAATGGATACTATGTGGATTATAAAAGACACATGTGGCTTTA
The DNA here is from genome assembly GCA_021464625.1 of Proterorhinus semilunaris. Lineage (NCBI taxonomy): Eukaryota > Metazoa > Chordata > Actinopteri > Gobiiformes > Gobiidae > Proterorhinus > Proterorhinus semilunaris. Next base: position 3,015,376 of record CM038360.1, on the reverse strand, counting down.
TGTGCGAGCGACGGGTGGATTCTCAGAAAGCGCTGCACTTCCTGTTTGAGTTCAATTAAATAAATACCTCAATTAAGGTTACCTGGCAGAGAAAAGGTCACTGCAGGTGAACACGTTTCTATTGTAGAGCTGTTAATGTGAAACTTCCGCTGTAGCTCACTGACATAAATATGAAGGGGGGGGGGGGGAATTACAAGTTTTCTGTCATTTTTTTTCTGTCATCCAAAACCTGAACATTGAGAGAGTAGTTTTGCCTGTAGTGTGGATTTTCAGGCCTCGAGGGCAGGGGCGGATCCTCAATGGGGTTTGGCGTGGCACTGGCCCCCCCACCCACCTACGCAGAATGGCTGAAAAAGTCATTGCTATTTATAATTAATAAACATATCAATCCTCAATCGGACACCCCAACATTGTGCCCCCTCTTCGCCGCCCGCATGATAAATCTCTACCTCCGCCCCTGCTCACAGAAAGTCTAACGGTTCCTTCTGGCTTAACGTGATTACTGTAATTACACCTAATTAATAATAATAGACTTATAATGGCATGTTTAGATTGTGCCGAGGAATCCACGCCTTAAGATGTTTTTCTGCTTCAGACACTGCCACCAAATGGACGAAAGGAAGATGTTCAGCTTTTTATTAGAATATTCTTTCCATATAGAATTATGATATAGCTTTACCGAATACTTTACTTAATGCAATCCAGAAATCATTATTGTTTCTGTCTGTGCTTTGACCTCAAAATCGCTCCAACTAAAATATGAATCTTGTTTCCACACGACTCCGGGGGAATGTGGGTTTTAAATGAGACGTTTTTGACTTCAGGCTTTTCGCATAGTGTTTTCTCCTCGGTGATATTTGCGTTAAAGTTCAGAGTCTGCGGCGACAGGTTTTATTGGCTTCAAGCAAAGTGTCTCAGGTGTGGAATAGTTTAAGAAAATGGTTGCATTAAAGGATCATATTGTGAAGGCCGGGTTTATTCCGTTGTAAAATCCTCTGTCGTTTTTGTGAAAATTAATACCTCAAATATTTTTGGAGACTTTCTCAGTAATGGTGATGAAAATATAGTTTTGCAAACGATCAGAAAGAGGCAAAAATGTGCTGCAAACATTTTCATTGCTTTGTCCTGAATAAACCACAAAGGTGCAGATGAAAACACTTTCCACATTTTTACAAAACATTTACCCATTTGTTCACCTTTTTTTCTTTACAATTTTAATTTTTTTTCCTATTTCTCCCCATTTTTTTCTCCAGTTTCCCCACAATTTCTTCAACAGTCCTCCCCTTTTTCCCCTAATATCTCAGTATTATTGGAGCCTTTCTCAATAATGATAATGATAATGAAGCGCTATAGGCAAAAATGTGCTGGCAAAAAAAAAAACACTTTCCCCCCACATTTTCCCAATGTTTCATGGATTTTTGCAAAATTTCCCCCCATTATTTTCAGATTTTTCCCCAAAAAATTTCTCCCATTTTTTCCACATTTATTGGCATTGGAGATAAACTCGATACTGAAATATGCAGATCTTCCAAGCAGCATCTGTGATATGATCTTGCAGACGATATATACTGCCGCCTCTGAAATTCAAAGTATTTTCCCCAACACTGATGAGGGAGGCTGCCCAGAAGATGGCGCTAGAGCTCCACCTGTTCACACGGACGTTGTGACCTCGAACTCTGGGACTTATTTTTCTGTGTCTCCTTAAAGCTGAGAAACTGTCACAAAATGGAGATAAAGAGACTGGACTCTGCTGACGGTCAACACGGTCAGGACAGATGAAGCTTGAACTAAACAGTGGTTTAAGGCGAGAGACGCTGCAGGTGAACAGGGGAAACTTTCTAAATGTACAGATTTGAAACTTTGCTGAACATCACTGACATAAATATGAGTTTTCTGCCATTTTTTTCAAATATGAAAATAAGGCCGAAAAATGTCCCATATTTTTGAAATCTTAATAATGGATCGAGCCAGATTTAAATGTATGGTTTTATTTTGTGACATTTTGTTGTTAGTGGATTTTGTTGTTTTAGTTTTGTTTTTAGTTTTAAGCTGTTTTCTGTAAAAAAAAAAAAAAAAATTATAATAATAATTTAAAAAAGGAAGAAAGTTCACCTTATTTGACGTTAAAACCTCAATAAATCATGAAATGACAATTCCCCAAATAAATCTATGGACATTGAATCAGTGAATGAATAATGTTATTGTAAAGATTTTATATTTTTTGTTTCCAGGTGAAATTGTATATGTTAAGAGGCCAATTTGGCTCAAAACCTGAACATTTAAATTAAATGAATAAATAGTGATAAGTTCGGGCTCAGCTAAAGTCAATTATAAATAAATGATATGACGCTCTTTGGCCTCGGTCGTCTCTAAGCCTTAAACCTGCTGTGCTGCGTTGGCGTCTCGCTCTTGGTATGACAGCTATTTTAACGGGCACGCCTCGCTCGCCCAGCTGACACTGACAGACGGCTGCGACTGCCTTTGTCCTGTGTCATCGATGCTAATCTTTCCTGGCGCAGGGCCAGCTTTGTGCTCTTAAATGAGCGCTGGCACTTTCTGCAGTCGGTGTTTCGACACATCTGTGCAGCACACGACGATGTGATGACTGATCCCGTTCAACTCGCATTCAAATTATTATGCTCGATTGGAGACATTTACACTAATCTGGATATTCATTTCTTGCAGTGTCGAGTGTTCAGCTCCACTCTTGTTGCCAGCTCTTTAAACCAGTTTGGGGAAATAAACTTAAAAGGACACTCTCTCACTTCGTCAGTCCCAGCTCCTGCACCCGATAAAGTCCCAGTCAGTGGCAGAAGCACCAAGAGCTGGTTTGGAGATGAGATGGGACTTTATCGATCTATTCTCATGCGCCTTTCACAGCCAAGCGATTCATCAGTTACCAAAATAATCGTTTGTAGAACTAAACTACAGGGTTAAGGCCTCAAGAAAGATTTTTTTTTTGTTTTGTTAGTTTTGCAGCCCTGATGAGGCGGCCAAAGGTCCTAAATTGAAACCCCTGTCTCAATGGCGTTCTCTTATCTGTGCCCACAGGGGAAAGAGCTGAGCGCGTCGGAGATGGACCTGCGCTCACGGGCCAAACGCTTCGCCACGCTTAACCTGGGCATGAAGAAGAAGAAGAAGAAGAAAGACGAGGCCGCTCTGTCCAGGAGCACCTTCGACATCGAGCGCTCCAGCATCGAGGTGCCGCCGCAGGTCAGACTTTACTGGTCCTATAGGGCTGCCACGATAAAGACTACACTGACTTATCGTTCAATGAATGACGGATGAACAATCAATTTTTGGGCTCGATATTTATCGTCTGTCTATGTAGTACTTTATTTTTTACCTGAAATAAGTTGTTTAATTATATTTCAAGATAAAGCATTTTTCGAACATTTGAAAGTTAATTTCCGAGGCATTAAATGGTCTTCTATAATAATGTTTATCGCGGTATCTTTAGGGCTGGGCACCAGTACTTTAACAATACTTGGTTTTAATGATACGTGAAGGATGTTTTTCCGATGCCTATATTAAAATATTTGTCATATAGAATTAGAAAACAGAACGATAATGGGTGGAAGATCTGCAAATTTAAAAATAAAATAATTTGTGGGAAAATGGGTGAACATTTGTTAATATTGTGTAAAATCATTTTTTGGCAAGAAAATGGGGCAAAGAATTGGGAATAATGTGGGAAATGGGCAAAATATTATGAATAAAAAAATATTGTGGCAGAAATAAGAAAAATATAGAAAAATAGGGTAAACATTTAGCAAAAAAAATAAAGGGAAGAAAAAATAGGGGTGACTGGTTCCTTGATAAGCGCTTTGAGTGCCTAAAGCAGGTAGGAAGGCGTGATATACTGTAAATGTGACCATTTAATGCCGTCTCTGGAACAACGGCATCAAAACTTCGATCTTAATTTTTTTTTTAAGTACTTGTTTTCAATGCTTTCGTTTATTTATTTATTTTTCCGTTAGAACCTGCGCTTTTTTCCAGACTATCGTTTACCGGTACCCAGCCCTCGATATCTTCCTGTCTCGACGTATCGAACTTCAGATGTTGTTATCCTCTTTTATACACATCTAACTTCACGTTTCTTGTCACAGCCTCCATCGGACCTCACACAAAACACAAAGACCATGAGCCGGTCCCAACCAGAACTGGACACCAGCGAGCTCTTCGACATCCCGTCTCCTCCCGCCCTCTCCGTCAACAAACCCGTATTCGTGCTTCCCGGACAATCGGAAACCGCCGTCTCTGTCCACACGGAACCGATCAAACCGCCTCCAATCCAGAGTGTTGCGAAGGACACGGCGAAAGCGCCCATCGCCACCATGCCCGAGCTAAACCTGGATGATGATTTACAGACGGGCGCCAAGGAAACCACTCAGAACGTATCGACTTACGAGAACGCCGCCTCGAGCAAAGTGGAGAGTTTCAAAATGCCCAGGTTTGACTCTGGAAACCCCGACGTCCGAGAGTCCAGTAGCAAACTTGAGATTCCCGTTGGCCGACCGGCGCGACCAGAAACACAACTCGACGTTAAAACAAGTCCAAGTGACCTCCAAAGGACCTCCACTTTGGAGAACAAGCCTAAAATTGACACGTTTGCAGCAGTTAATCCTGAAATAGGCGTCACAGTGGAAGACAAACAACCTACAAGCGTAAATAAATCAGTTTTAGATCCCAAAATGGCCGCCACAAATTTGGACGAGCAGTCATTTAGTGCGAGCAAACCAGCGAATCTTGACACCACAATTCCCGAAAGGCCTGCGATTTATAGCAAGGCGAAATCCACAATCGACCCCGTTTTGCAAAGTTATGACGATAGTTCTGAGGTTACCAAGATGGCCGACCAAGACCACCCTAAAACGGGCTTCACTATTGAAGATAAGCAGCCTACAATTGGCAGTGCTTTCGCTGTAGACCCCAAAATGGCCGCCACGGATTGGGACAAGCAAGTCAAACAATCCTCCGCCTTCAGCAACACGATCACCGAAACGACCACGACGTATCGCAGCGAGAAACCCTCCGTAGACCCCTTTGCGCCAAGTCTAAAGGCTTCTCAAAACATCGGCGACGTCCCCAAAACGACGACCTCTTCGAGTCCACCCAACGCGGCCGACCAGCGTCAGATATACGGAGTGCTGTACGATTCGCTGTTTCCCCAACAGTTCACCCAAGGGGTCATCGCCTCGCTCTTGAGCGCGCCTTCGAAACTCCCGAGCGAGCGCACAAGTCTCGAAAGCACGACGGAAACGATTTTCATCACGAGGTTCGACAGCGAGAGGCTCACCACGCCCTCGTCCGCCCCTCCCCCGACGAGGTGCGAGGAAAGCGTAGATATCGCGAGCTCCGTCGAGGAGGGATCTCCCAAGGGAGCTGCCAAGCCGGTCTACATCCGCAAAGTCACCACCTACGACGTTCTCTCATCCCATGAGGCCAAACCCGTTATGGAGGATGTTGGGAGATTAGCATACTCTGAGTTCAGCACAGAGATGAAGCACGATAATGGCCACCTTCCAGACACGATGAAGCCGCCCTCATACACGGAAAAGTCCCCTCCTCTATTCGAGTATGCGCCCTCCCGAGAGACCGACGCTCAGGTTTCAGCAGACTCTAAGAGAAAGGTGGTTTTCGTGAAGGAGCTAGTCTCCGATGAGGCCACCAGCAGCAGCAGAGACTCCGACTGCCCTACCCCCTTCATGGAGAGGACGTCTCCGCCTCCGAGCTCTGAGGTGAAGACCGTCGACTTCGAAGTCCAGTCCGTGGTTGCATACTCGGAGTTCAGCACAGAGATAAAGCGCGACAGTGGCCACCTTCCAGACACGATGAAGCCGCCCTCATACACAGAAAAGTCCCCTCCTCTATTCAAGTATGCGCCCTCCCGAGAGACCGACGCTCAGGTTTCAGCAGACTCTAAGAGGAAGGTGGTTTTCGTGAAGGAGCTAGTCTCCGATGAGGCCACCAGCAGCAGCAGAGACTCCGACTGCCCTACCCCCGTCATGGAGAGGACGTCTCCGCCTCCGAGCTCTGAGGTGAAGACCGTCGACTTCGAAGTCCAGTCCATGGTTGCATACTCGGAGTTCAGCACAGAGATAAAGCGCGACAATGGCCACCTTCCAGACGCAATGAAGCCGCCCTCATACACAGAAAAGTCCCCTCCTCTATTCGAGTATGCGCCCTCCCGAGAGATCGACGCTCAGGTTTCAGCAGACTCTAAGAGAAAGGTGGTTTTCGTGAAGGAGCTAGTCTCCGATGAGGCCACCAGCAGCAGCAGAGACTCCGACTGCCCTACCCCCGTCATGGAGAGGACGTCTCCGCCTCCGAGCTCTGAGGTGAAGATCAACGACTTCGAAGTCTTGTCCGTGGCGTCGGGACAGACGGAGCTGCAGGACGGGATCAGCAGCCCGGCCTATCTGAGCGTGGGGTCCGACGATGGCACCACGCTGGAGGTCTTCTACAGCGCGGAGGAGGACAACTCGGACGATGCGTTCACCGCGGACGTGACCGTGATCGACGCGACCGAGGAAGAGCGAGTCCCCACGAACGACGGGACTCTCGTGGCGAGCGACGTGTCTTGGGAAAGGACGTTGGCGTTGGACGCGCAGAGGCCGGGGCGGGTGGAGAGGCGAGTGTTCGAGGCTGAGGCGGGGAAAGCTGAAAATGAGAGCAAGGTGGAGCTTCTCGCGGGACAGGTCGAGCCAGTGGAGGAATTCGAGGCTGTTCCGCCCTTCGGAGAGGAGATGGGGAGGGGGGAGGGGCGGGGGGTATCCCAGCTCGAGGTGAGAGAAACCCCTGAAGTTCTGCCCGATAAAAACGCCGAAAATAAGACCGTGACACCGGAGTCCGTGCCGGAGAGTTCAAGCGTCCGCGGCGACAAGTGGCAAATCACGCCCACGTTTCCAGAAGAGGTGGAACGGGTTTCATCGGGCGAGAATGCAGAAGAAAGTATGCCAGCCGCCGGCGCGAGGGAGATACCTGATGCCGGTGGAAACAATAGGGCCGCGGTGAGTGTGCAGGAGGCGGGTGCTGCTGCGGTGAGGGAAGGGAGGAGCGAGGAGGAGCAGGTGGCAGTCGCTGCGCCGGGACAGAGCAGCAACAACACGGAGCTGCAGATCCGAGAGGAGACGATCGCAGAGGGAGTAGACCAGGACCAGGACCAGGACCGGGACCAGGACCGCACGGATCTCGGGCAGAGGTGAGTCAAGGAATGTTCGTGTGCGTCGACAATGCAGTGGCTTGTGTGGGATTGATTCTTTCAAGGTGTGAGAGGGAGGGAAACTTGGTAAAGGAGCGGGAATGCATAAGAGGAGTTACCACCTTCAATGACTTAAAATCGCTTGAATAAAGGTTCTTTGTCAGTATGAACTAATAAAAGATCAGTAAAAAGTGCTAATGCCAAAGTAACGAAGCAGATCTCACTTGACATCAGACAAATTCATACAAAATAATCTGAATTGAGGAAAAATGTGCGTGTTCCTCTGGCAATAAGAGGTTTTATCTCATCTAACCTTTAGATGTAATTTCTTCCTTACATAATTATAATTTTTCCGTGGTATATTGACTTGATTTAACCAGGAAAGTCCCACTGAGATTAATAATCTTTGTCAGAGGAGTCCTGGCCCCAGTGGGTAACCTAATGTACATGTTTTTAGTGTTTTAACAAAGATTTGCCTTTGTGATCTGTGCCGCTAACTATAAAGCATTTATATCAGTGTTTGGCAAGTTACTTTAAAACTGCAATATATTCTCTATTAGTTGTTACAGCAATAAAAATGTAATGTGTTTGTATTACACATTAATGTATTACACTACTTTGAGCTACTTTTTGGCAAAATATAAACCGAAAATAGTAATGTATTTTTCCTTCTCTGTCCCCCACTCTCTCTGCTTTGTTTTGATGACGTTCTCTACAGCAACTGCAGATGTTGTTCACCAGTGTCCGTTATTTGGGGGAGTTTGGCTTTTTTCGCACATACATTTAAATGCTCTTGTAGCTCGAGTTACTTGAATTGTAATGACTACAAGACGATACCCCCAACACTGATTACTGTTGACGGTAAACTAGCACTTTTACCTCATTTTCAGTGGAGTAGTTTGTTTGTTTATTTATTGTCACACAGGAATGCAACAGTAGGAGACGTGAACCAGACTTTCCAGTTCTCGGTATCTACATCTTGCTTCCGAATGAGCCAAAGTGGAATTTCACAGCAGTAGCGTCTAAATTCTGATGCTCGGGGACACAAATACTGCAACTTGTAATTTGAGTGAGGTGAACATGGGCCTGTGGATACACGGTGTCATTGTGTCAGACAGATTAGCGGATGCAAAACCACTTCCTTCAGTTAAATTCAGACACAACTGAGATCATTGTCTTTGGTCCACAGAGGTTGTCATCGGTCATGTTGGAGCTCTTTCACCGGGACCGAAAAGTCAAGTTGGAAATCTCGGGGTAATCATGGACTCAGACATTAATATTCATATTAAGTGCCCCTCCTGGAACCGCCACCTTAACGTGGTGGAGGGTTTGAGCACTCGAATGGTCCTAGGAGCTAAGTTGTCGGGCGCTTCGTGCCCCTGGTAGGGTCTCCCAGGGCAAACAGGTCCTAGGTGACGGGTCAGACAGAGAGCGGTTCAGAAGCCCCTTATGAGAGACCAACAGGCCCGGTTAGAACCATGAGGCCGTCCTTCTGTGGACCCACCACCTGCAGGAGGAGCCATAGGGGCTGGTTCAATGTGTTTTGGGCAGCCCCCACGACCCGCCAACGGACAAGTGGAAGAAAAACATTGCTAAATTAAAAATGATTGTGTCTAAACCAGACTTGGGGAGATTAATTCACACGTTTGTCTCCAGTCATTTTTTTTGTTTTTTTTAAGTGTCTTTCCCACAAGTTTTGGATGCTTGGCCTTCAGGTCCTGCTTGAGCTTTAAAGGTTTCAGTGCTTCATTCGATGGAGTTAAACCGGACTCCACACTCTGGCCTCTCGGCTCAGCCTCACTACCAACATGGTCAAAACCAAACTCAGGATTGTACTTCCGAGGAAATCTAGTCTTTTGAGGAGGGCCGGTCCCGCTGTTTTCCTTTTTTAAAAAACGTTTCCATAACGTTCCTTTATGGAAAAGGCCTTAACACGGCCCAAAGGTGCAGAACTGTTTCTTCCCCGCGGCCCTACGGTTAAGAATCACTGATCGAAACACAGCTTTTTCTTTCGAACGTAAAATCAATTCGTTTTAATGTTGGATTTGGGTAAAGCCAAACTGGGGGAAATGATTCAGGCGGGGGTTAAGAGGTCAATTCAAGTAAATTTGTCATTTCCTTAAGATGAGATGAGCTCTTTGTACGACATCATTTTAATCATTCTGAAGCAAAACCTTTTCAATCCTGCATAAAACCAAAACAGAAACTCGGCTACTATTTCCGCATGTCAAGTACTTGAGTACTATTTTTAAACGTATTGTAACCCTGTCATTAAAGCCTCGTTGGAATGAGTACGAGCACAGTTAAAGGGAAAGGTGTGTCGCTATTCTCTTTGACCTCCTTTAGGAAATGCCTCGTAAAAAAGTCTCACATGAAGTGGTGGTTTGATTTAACCGAGGCAGAACATTATGGGAAAATAATTATTAAACGCTGTTCGCTGTAACTGTGATTTAAATACAGGAATGACATGAGGCTGAACCAGAACTAGGCAGGGATTCAAAGGAATTAAATCAGGGCTAAACTTGAACTTTTAAGGTTCAAGGTTTTTCACACAGCTACACAATGGATGACAGTTCCAAGATATTCGTAGGTGCTCACAGTCTCTAACACTGGGCCGCTCAGAGTAGTTACATCCTGACTGTGAACGTTCTCGCGAAAGTCAATCACCATATTCTTTTGATTTTTGAAATGTTCATCTGAAGGAAGGACTTTTCACACAAGTTTAAAAAGTCATCAACAATTGTCTCATTGTCCTGTAGCAGACGGACCATGACGGCATCATCTGCATACGCTCTATTACTGCGGCACAGTAATAGACACATTACATTTCTTTCAATACCAGTGCTTTTACGACACTCGGTTTTCGATACCGATACTAAAATATTTGTCGTCTAGAACCAGAAACGGAACAATATTAGGTTCATCGCCAATGTTAAGATATATGTGAAAAATCGGGAATACTTTGGGGGAAAAAGGGAGAAATTGTGGCAAAAATAAGGAAAAGATTGTGTAAAAAAAAAGAAAAAAAAAAAAAGGGGTGAAATAGAAAAAAATCAATAGTAATTAGAAAATTAGCAAAAATCAGGGGAAAAAATGGTGGAAGATTTAGATTTTTATTATTATTATTTTGACCAAGTCACCTTCTTTTTAATGCTGTCCCTGGACCCACGGCATTAAAACTTGGATCTAAAGATTTTTCTTCAGTACCTGCTTTCGATACTTTTTTACAATACCAGTAGTACCTACACTTTTTGTTTTGTTTAACGGTACCCAGCCCTTGACTTTACTTTGGCCCAGTCAGGTTTGAACCAGTCCACTCATTGTTCATATGACGTGTGTTTGAAAAAGCGACATGTGCAGTTTCCTTTTAACATAATCCCATATTAATCCCTTTGTATTCTATTTGTATTGGAACCAAAATAAATCTAAGCCACAACTTAAACACGACTTGCCCTACTCTAAATTAGGTCTGATCTGCCAAAGGAGGCCAAGTAACGAGTAAAGGTTTCTCAAAATAATAACTACTTGAGGAGGCGGGTAACGATTTGCCTGTGGAACAAATTGCGCTTTAGGTGAGCCGGTGAATAGAGAAACCTTTTATATGTAGATTTCAATGTGAAACTTTTGCTGTAGATTACTGGTATAATTATGAGTAAAACATGTATTGCAAGTGCCCTGTCATTTTATGTTTTCATATAAATAAGGCATTTTATTCAATCTGAATAATGGATCAAGCCAGGTTTAAATTTATGTTTTTTTATTTTGTCGACATATTAGTTACAAAAGCTGTATCCGAATGTCCACACTATCCCTATATAGTGTACTATACTGTATATTGTGGGCCTATATAGTGAATGAGGGGTTAAGGACAAGGGTGGACATTCAGACACAGCCAAAGACTTTGGAGGGGATTTTGGATCTTGTTTTTTTTTATAAAATAAGATTAGTGGAAACATTTGTAAAATTGTAGATATTAAAAAAATCCCTCTAAAAAAAAATTCTAAATACGATTTGGGCTGATTCCGAAACCCTTAAATTATACCCTAGCGCCTGATCCATAACCTTTCATGGGGTCAACTGTTCGATCTCTACGCAGTGAGTGAACTAGAGCTTCAGGGGAAGGGGAAGTGACATCACCAACAGCTGTTCTTCTTCTTCTTCTTTAAGGTTATTGGCAGGCAAACAAAAGCGCATGCCGCCACCTACTGTATTGCATATGGAACAACATGGTGTCCAAATAAAGACATTTAAAGAGAAACAAAAAAATAATTGGCGGGATTAGCGTCGCGGTGGTTTATGGGATGGCACATTGCTCCTAATCGCCGGTGAGTTAGCATCACAAATCCCTATGCTAAAGTGGCTATGACAGTTAGCATTGAGGCGCCTTGTTTATTTGTTTATTTGTTTATTTGAGCAATACACATTGTGCTCAAAAGGAGTGGGCTGAAGCAAAAAGCTTATGAGCCCCCACCCCCAAGTGCAATAAAATAAAAAAAAGAACATTTCAAAACATTTCAAGCAGCTACATTCATACAGACCAACTTACAACAAACAACAAAAATATATTAACTCTTTATATAATTAATTGAAACAACGCACAGCTACAACAACAATCTAGTTTCATATACGATGTCTAGAACAAAGCAAGTAAAAAAAAAAATGTGTTACTTAATATATTGCTTGCATATTTTTACCCGTGATTACATAGTTACTTTTATGGTATAAAGGTACATTAATAGATATTATAATCTGAGATCTTGATACTTTCCAGTTGTCATTACCATTCTCAGTATAATTTTAATTTGGGTTTAATTATCATCATCATTATTATATATTTATTTAATTGAGTTATATGTGAAGTATGCTGTAGCCCTGCATAGTGTGGTGCATTAAAAAGCCAGAGAGTGAGCCAGTTGAAGAGGGCAGTAACTCCCCTTCAACAAACCCCCTAACAGCTGATTTGTAGATGATGTTCCTATGCTGAGTGGTGCATTAAAAGACAAGGTTTAGAGCCCGTTGGGAGGATTCCTCTCAACAGATCCATAACCTGCCAACCCTAATTCTCCGTTTGTGAATTTGAGCAATAGAATGACAACCGTTCCAAGCAGCAACACTCTTCCTTGATTATAGAGGAAAAATACACATAATCCATCCTACTGCTCCCCCTAGTGGCAACACATTTCTTCTTGTCTGTATATTTCAAAAGTCTTTTGTTTGTATTTAAATTTGAACAGGTTGATGTTTGGACATCGTTTCAAATCCATCTCCAGTTTATTCCACAATTGTACACCATTAACTGTTGGACTAAAACTTTTCAAAGTTGTGCTATGTTTCTGAATCCTAAAGTTTAATTCATCACGTAATTCATAACGACCAGTACGTTCTTGGAACCTTCTTTGTATTTGGTTTGGTAACAATTTATACCTTGCTTTGTATAACATTTGTACAGTTTGGAACTCAACAATGTCACAAAACTTCATGATCTTTGATTTGAAAAATAATGAGTTTGTGTGGTCCAAAAACCCAACTTTATGAATTACTCGGATAGCTCTTTTTTGCAACAATATTATTGGTTTAACTGTGTTTTTATAAGTACTACCCCAAACCACAGTACAATAATATAAGTAGGGCAAAATCAGAGAACAGTATAAGGTATGTAGAGCTTTGATGTTTAAAATGTGCTTTGCTTTTGCTATTACTGAAATGCTTCTAGAAATTTTCGTAGATATATATTTAATGTGAGATTTCCAAGTAATTCTGTCATCAATAATCACACCAAGGAATTTGATTTCATGCACTTGCTCGATAACAACACCCTCTATCTGAATTGCTTCCTGAGCATTGCAATTACAGTTGCCAAATATCATCATTTTGCTTTTACTCAGATTTAAAGATAATTTATTTTGTTTGAACCACTTATTGACACTTTTGAGTTCCAAGTTAACAATCCGACACAGCTGCTGTAAGTCGTCTCCTGATGCAAAAATATTTGTATCGTCAGCAAACAAGATAAATTTAAGTATTTCAGACGTTTTACAAATGTCGTTAATATACATATTAAACAATTTTGGGCCCAGAATAGAACCTTGAGGTAAACCACAGACAATTTGTCGACAACTCGACTGATAATCACCGATTTTCACACATTGTTTTCTATTTTTTAAGTAACTGGTGACCCACTGTAGAGCTACCCCCCTAATCCCATAATGTTCTAGTTTATTAATTAATATATCATAGTTTATTGTATCAAACGCTTTACTCAGGTCAATAAATAACCCTATTGCATATTTCTTGTTATCTACAGCATTAGTTATTTCTTCAGTTATATCAAAGAGCGCGTGTGAGGTTGAGTGATTGTTCCTGAAACCAAACTGATTGTCCGAGAGTAAATTACACTTTTCGATAAAGCCGTCAAGTCTAGAGTTAAAAACCTTTTCTAAGATTTTAGAGAATTGCGGTAAAAGGGAAACAGGCCTGTAGTTTGTAAAGAGATGTTTATCTCCTGCCTTGAACAGAGGAATCACTTTTGCTACTTTCATACTGTCAGGAAATTGTCCAGTTTGCAACGATAAGTTACAAATGTAAGTTAACGGCTTAGAGATACTTTCAATAACAGTTTTTAAAGTTTTCATGTCCATGTCATGGTAATCGGTCGAAGTTTTATTTTTACACCCTTTAACAATGTCCAGTATCTCCTTTTCCTCCACAGGTTTGAGGAACAGGGACATAGGATTTGTGTCTATCAGTTCACAATTATAGTTCTCAACGTTTGCAATTTTTGCAGCAAGGTTCGGTCCAACATCTACAAAGAATTTATTAAATGTTTCGATGACTTCATTCATATTATTTAAAGTGTTATCCTCATCTTTGAAATATTTTGGATAATTAATCGTTCTTGGTTTATTTCTAATTATACTATTTAAGATGTTCCATAAACCTTTAATATTATTCTTATTGCTATCTAACAATGTATTATAATAATCCTGTTTACATTTTCTAATGATACCTGTCAGTTTATTTTTATATTTCTTATATTTATCCTCAGCTTCTTTTGTTTTGTTATTTATAAAGTTTTTGTAAAGATAATTTTTTTTCTTGCAAGCATTTAGTAAACCCTTAGACATCCATGGTGTTTCTTTACACTTTCTGTTTTTACTGTATTTCTTCATTGGGCAGTTTTTGTCGTATACCTTTTGAAATACTTGCGTAAACTCATCATAAGCCATATTCGTGTCATTCTCTCTGTACACAATACTCCAGTCTTGAGCTAAAAGCTCCTTTTTAAATGCATCAATAGTTTTCTCTGTTTTTACCCTTCTAAACCAATACTTGTTTTCCTCTTCATCTTTTACATATCCATTTTTATACATAACGAAAACTGGAAGGTGATCACTAATATCATTTATCATTAACCCGCTGACTGTATCACTTTCAATTTCATTTGAGAAAATGTTATCAATCAAGGTTGCACTATGGGTTGTAATTCTACTAGGTTTGGTTATTAGAGGAAACAGACCTATACTGAATAAAGTATTTATAAATTCGTCCGTCTTTTTATGTTTATATGGGTTTAAAAGATCGATGTTGAGGTCTCCCCCCACAAACATGACTTTATGACTTAATCCTGAAAAGTGCTCCTCCATCCACTTAGAAAAAACATCTATATCAGAGCCAGGTGTTCTATAGATAGAACTCACAATAATATTTTTCTTTTTTTGCCTTGTAATTTCAACAGTAATGCATTCAAGTGTATCATCCACCACCATTGTCTTATTTTCCATTACTTTGTAACTATAGTTGGAGTCTATAAACATAGCTACGCCCCCTCCATGCTTGTTCCTTCTGTTCATACTTATAAATTCATAACCCTCAATAGAAAACTCAAATTCTCTGTCATTATTGATCCATGTTTCTGTGATTAAAATGACACTGAATGGTGTGGAAAACTGTTTTAAGAAGCTTTTGATGTGGTCAAAGTTTGCATAGAGGCTTCGACTATTGAAGTGGATTACAGTGAATGCCTTAATGTTCTTAAGTTTACTATTGTACAGATCCTCTGTGTAGTATTGACAGTCATTGGTAGCTCTAGAAAAGAAGTTATTTTCCGGGTCGATGTCGATCTCAGTGTTCTGTAGGTCGTACTGAGAGAATGTAAAATCCTGGGAGTTTGCTTCAGCAATTCTCCTTATTGAAAAATCCAAGTCGGTGCTTCCTATAGAACTGTATGTATTACTAGACATGTGAGATTATGTGCTTTTACATACCAAAATCCATACGTTTTTCTCGGTGTTTATACTGGATGTGGTGTACTGCTGCGTGGACGTATAATGAGTTTGTCATATCTCAAGAAGGCGATCTCCCCCCTTTCTCGTGCAGCTCTCAGCTCCGGCATCAGTTCTTTGCGTTTTCTTTTTATGGATTCGGTGTAGTCCTCGTTAATGAAGATTTTTGTTCCTTTGAGTCGTTTGGCGCGCTGTAAGATTTCTTCACGATCCTTCCACCTCAGTAGTCTGGCGATGATGGGTCTCGGCCAGTCTCTCCCGCCGCCGGGTTTCCCTACGCGGTGAGCCCTCTCCACCTCCACCGCGTGATTTAGCTGTAGCTTCTCCTTCAGTATTTCTTTCACCTTTTCCTCGGCGTCGGCCCAAGTCTCCCCAGGCGACTCCAACACTCCCTCAAATACCAGGTTATTTCTGCGGCTCTGCCCCTCCAGATACTCCAGTTTGTCCGTGATGATGTGTAAATTGTCACATACTTTGTAAAAGTCCGTTTGTAAGGTGTTTGTGCGCTCCGTGAGTTTCAGATTTTGCTCTTTCAAAGTGTCCACCTCACCTTGCGTGAACTGCAGGCTTGTTTTTAGTTCTTGAATGTCCTTAGTCTGTAAATCCATGCGGGTGTTTGTTGATTCCATGATGAGTTTAATAAATCCTTTGAAGTTCTCCTGTTGTTGTTGAATTAATTCCCTGAACATGACCCTCTGCTGCTCCATGAGCTCCGTGACTCGACTGAGGCTTACGTATTCTTCTTCCACCGCCGAATCTGCCTGTTGCTTCGCCTCTATTTTCGGCGGTTTTGGCATTTTGCTCCCTCTCAGCAGGCCTGAATTTTCTTAACGAATATTTTAATATTCTTGAGAACTTTTTTCGCGTTGGTCTAGCTTTGTCCGTCCCTGAAATCGGCCTTTTCCTACCTCCTTCCTAACTGACAGCCCAATTCGGACGCTTCTTATCATGGCAGACGCTGACGCACATTCGGTTTTGCGTTAGACCTTTTACCAATTTAAGGGCTTTTAAAATATTTAAACATGTTATTGTGAAGGTTTTTTAGTTTCCAGGTGAATGTTAAGAGCCCAATTTGGCCCCAAACCCAAAAATGTAACGTCGTGTTTCCCTTTTAAATTATGGAAATGTTATTTTTAAGTGTTGAAATACCTATTACACTTGCGGGTTTTTCAGGTCCATTATTGTTAATTTTTTTACACTTTTTGTGTTTTGCGTTTTCATCCTCGTTTTGACACTTTTTTTCCACAAAGCTTTTAGATTCGGGTAGAAAATGCGCTCAGTTCAGGTGGGGGTTAAGAGGTTAAATAGAGCCTGTATCGTGTGGAATCAGTCTTGCGTTTTGACCTCGAGAGCGAGAGGTTGGAAGAGAAATGTCCTCAACTCGAGGGAATTTGAAAATCTGTACGACGAAAGGATTAATCGGAAGAAACATTTTGTAAACTGGGATCTGGTCAGGTCTAAGCAACACCACACTGGAAAAATAATAATCGTCTTATGGAAGAAATGACATAAATCTACTGAAGTAGACACACTAAAGTGTGTGTACATTTGCTCTGGTCTCATTAGATAAAATCAATAAAAAGCATTACATTAGATCCAAAAAGGCATTAAAGATACATTTATTGGAACATTGTGACATTGGGCGGCACGGTAGCACAGCGGTTAGAGCTCGTGCTTCACAGCTAGAAGGTCCGGGTTCGATTCCCACCTGGACGGGGCCTTTCTGTGTGGAGTTTGCATGTTCTCCCCGTGTCTGCGTAGGTTTCCTCCGGGTACTCCGGTTTCCCCTACCACCAAAAAACATGTACAATAGGCCCAGGGACTGCAGGTGGAAATTGGCACAAGTGCTATAACCTGGTACAATGCATCTCTCCTTTCTGAGGCTAATGTAGATTGTACACTGTCCCTGTTCAAATAAATAAAAATAAATAAATCAAAAATAAATAAATTGCTGAATAATTGTTACGGTCTAAAACATGTTAAGTTGCGATTTTGGCTGAAATTGACCACATTTTTACTCAAAAGATTCCAGTTGTGTCTAATTCGCTTTCCTCAGTTTGATGAAATACTGTGTCTGGGCGTTAAACATGGCATTTAAAAAGCATTATATTTGACGTGACGACGCCACAGCGAATGCTAAAGGCGTCAAACCAAATATTAAAGCAAAGTATTTCCTGATATAACCAGTTGTGTGGACGGACTGAATCAATATCAATTTTGCAGCACAAATTCAAGCTTTTCAAATGTGCAGAATGTTGAAAACGGGTCCAGATGAAATGCCACAAAACCTGAAAAATGAATCGGGTAAGTGACACTAAAACACGGCAGGATTGATAAAAGACAGAAGCTGAATTACAAGATCAGCTTCCGTCTTTTCATATCTTCACAGTCAAGTTGTTTTGATTTCTTCTTATCGACGCACAGGTGTTTGAACACAATAAATACCTGATGCACTTCCCCCGCAGTCCACTAGATGGCAGGCGACCAAAAGGCTTGGTCCGTTTCTCCTGGAGCTCAAAGTCACAGATGCATTTCCTCTTCGAGTTCATTCACAAAATAGTTTTAACCTCTTAACCCCCGCCTTAACCAAGTGCATTCTCTCCAGTTCCGCTTTACCCAAATCTACAAAACTCCATCTAAACGGACACTGTCCTCGTGTTTTTATCACTTTGACACTGTTGGTCATTTAAAACGTTGGAAAATAATGGAGGGAGGTGGGGGACAACATGTAAAAGAATACAAAATAATGGGGGGGGGGGAATGAAAATAGAAAAAAAAGTGGTAAAATGGGGGAAATATTTTCAAAAACATTGGGGGGAAATTTTGAAGAAAATGGGGGAAAGTGGAAAAATGTTAAAGGAAAGAAAGGAGGGTGGGAGGAAATTGGGAAAAGGAGAAATTTGGGGAAATACTTGGAAAAAATTTGGGGGGTGGAGGAAATTGGGAAAGAAGAAAGTGTTTTTTCTGCCCTTTTGTCGTCGTTTCACCTTTTTTTTTTAGAAATGACACAAATGCAAAAGTATTGAAATGGAATAAATGAACATCATGGATCTGTTTTATGGTTCTATATTTTTCTTTTAGATTTGGGTAAAGCCGCACTGGAGAAAATGTGCTCAGTGCAGGTGGGGGTTAAGAGGTTAAGTGATTTGTCAAGGCTCAAACCTAAGAGGGAATTACATTTATTTTCAACTCATAACATTTGATTAGTTTAATTAGTTATGCAGCCACTTTCTACTTTTCTGCGCCAAATCACATTCAGTTCCTTCTGTCGTGGCTTCAGGCGAGTCAGTTTGTCTTGAAGTGTTTTGGCTCGAGTCCGGGACGTGTCAGTCTCATTAATGTAACGCGCTTCAGCTCTTCTTCTTCTTTGAGCTCTGACAGACTGTTCTCGTCGGGAGGGGCTCCTGTTACACGAGCAGCAAAGCCTCCACTGAACTCGAGGCAGAAAACTCTCCCCCGGATCCACTTAAGACGGAATCACGAGGTTTTTCTCTGTGAATAAAGCTCTAAAAGTCAGATTTTCATAATAAAAACAAAGACTCTGAGGAGAGACTGAGGGGGAGAGACACTGAGGAGACACTTATGAGACACTGAGGAGAGGAACTGGGAGGTATTTATAGATCGCAGACCGGAAAGGGCATATGTGAGCTGTGGTCCTGCTCCCGAACTCGCGATAACACACAATCTTTTTACCACGTTGTGCTATACTTTATACTTCATACTTTATACTTTATACTTTCTTCTTTCTTGATCCTGTGGGCGACACCTGTAGGAGCAGAGGGCAGCCCCGCGTAGGCCGGCGCTCGGGGACCCATCTCCTGATGTGGAGCCAGGCCGATGGTCAGAAACACCTGGCTGGAGGATTCCCCTAGTGTACATGTTTTTAGTGGAGGAACATGGTTTTTAGTGGTACGTGTTCCTCCGGGTGCTACGCAGACACGGGGAGAACATGCATTCAAACAACTCCATTGTTCTGTTTCTTCTTCTAATAAACTTAATATAAATTAATCTCGTTAACTTTTCAATAGCTCTAAAAAGTCGTGCGAGTTCGGGATTTCTTTCTTTGCACAGGTAATAATTGAGTAAATATGTTTTGCTTCCATTCGTCGTCGTCGTTCTCTGCGCTGGATCGTCACAGAGGAGGAAGTTTGTTTTTTATAGTTAGATTCTTTACGTTCTTTCTGGCACATTCCTACAAAGGTTAAAGGTTAAAGGTCATCCGCACCATGTGACCTTCCAGGTGCCGTCGGGATCGGGACTTGTCGTGAGGAAGAGCTAAACCCGGCTCCAGAGACGGTGCCTTGCAAAAAAAATTTTTAAATTTTTAATTTTTTACTGAAAGTTCACACAGTAGTTTTTTACATTTTACGCTTTATAAAACTAAATACAGGAAGGACAGATGTCGTATTACCTTCAGAAACCAAGATCAAGCGGCTAATCTGGGAAACTTTGAGAAATCTGTATTTTGATCCGTTTATTTTTCCTATGTCTTTTAGCATTTAGCCTCAAACATCGCAAATTATGAACAATGCAGATGTTTCCAGCTGTTAACCCATCGACCTCATTTAGATAAAGTCAAAGCCTTGTTAGAAGTCATTAATGAAATGGTTAATAGTAAAATGTACATAGAAAAGAGTCTTTATGATCCAATTGTTAAAACATTTTCAGTTGTGGGTCGAGTTCACGTCTAACGGCCGCTTAACGTCAACAAATAATTTGTTTATTATGAAGAAACTTCAGAAATTCTATAAATGCCATGAAATGGACATTCTTACCTCGCCATAGTCGGCCCTGGCTTCACCGCTCCAGACCATGTGGGGAGAAAAAGCTCTATTTACAGATCTGTGAAACCGTTTAAACAGGCTCAGTAACTAAACACAGTTTATATGATTTATTTTTCTTTTTGGTGCAACCTGAAGTTTTGCGTATTTACGGCACAGACGCCGATAGGAATGAATGGAACAGCTTCTGCAACGCCAATATGGCGGACGTCGTAACTAGGGAGATACGTCATAAATACCCGGATTGCGTCTTCATCAATGGGCAGGTGCAGAAGTCGTTTACATAACTGATTATTCTCTTCTCTCATGAGACTTCTGGTAGGTTGTCCGTTGCCCGTTTTTATTTAGAACTTAAACAGGCAGTGTACAAATGAAGGCTGATCGATTAAAACCGTGCTTATTAATATTATCATTCATGCTGCAGAGATCAGACATGGTTGAGTCTGTGGTTTATCCTGCGCATTGTGACTGAAGGTGCGGCGCCGCCAGCAGGACCAGACGGACTGAAACGAGGGCAAAGGACGGGGCGGACGTTTTGAAGGCCACTTTGGGTTTCAGATTTCCTTCATGGCAAAGAGCGGCTTGACTTGGCCTGAAAAGCTCGAAAAGCACAAGTTCCTCCTGCGCTGGACCGGGACCAACTCGAAACAAAGGAGATCCACACCTTTCCTAAATAATCAAAATGAGGACGAAATAGACCCACACTTGTACTAAATAGAGCCACATTTGGATCAGCGTTAATTTTGACAAGATATTTTAATTTAGTTTTAGTCTTTTGACGAAAATGTAAGTCAATTTAGTCGACTAAAATTAGGACAAATTTAATCAACTTTATTTATAATATTCATTATAATCATATTTAATCGAGGTCCTGCTTCATGGAGCTGCTCCCTCATGAACAAAGCTCAGAGCTGCTCCTTTGGCAGTGAATTGACATGATATGAGGCTCTTTCAGACGGTCAATAGAAGTTTGGATGATTTTAGTCTCTCCTTTTCATTTTTATTTAGTCTCATTTTAGTCGACTAAAATATCTGGACATTTTAGTCACAGTTTTAGTCTCATGAAAAACTTCCAATTTTGACTAAAATTAAGACAAAATAGTCGACGAAATTAACACTGATTTGGATGAAAACTTGCCTAGATGGACAAAATGGAAGTAAAATTGGAAAGACTAGACCTAAATTTGGACCTGGAATAACCAAGGTCAAGTTTATTTATAAAGCACATTTACAAAACAGTACAATAATACAAAACTACAAAAAACACAACAATATAACACGATCTAAAAATAAGTAAACTGTAAAATCAGAAAAACGCTCCGCTCATCTAAGTAGTACTAAGTTGGCCATTCCCTCACAAAACATCTGAACAATTAACCGTAATTACTCTGTGGTTGAGCGTGTTCTCCTTCACTGTTCATAAATCATATAAGTGGATCGACTATTCCTCTTTAACCCGTGACTAATCTTTCCATTCACAGTGTGGTTTTGTTCGGGCATTGTCCTCGAACTCGTATAAATTCCGTATTCAGCTTCGGGATCCGCCGCGTTTTTGGCTTCCACTCTGTGAGAGACCTTTTCCGTCTGAAGTTTATGGAACCGAGCCACGTTTGTGCAGCGGATGTGTCAAAAACGAACTCCCGAAACTTCACGTATTCGGCCTGAGCTTCACGTGGAGACACTTCCTGAACATGAGCCCCGTGAACCACTGACCGAGCGGAGACACTGCCTCTTTTGACCATTGATCCGTTTGAATAAGCCTGTTGTCCTGGAGCTCACCTGCAGTTCAGTCTGTTGGTTACACACATTGTAAGGAAGAATTTACGAAAAGTACAGTCAGTTTATCTTGTATAATTTATAAGTGAAAAATAAATCTTTTTTTTTTACCTTCTTGCTTTAACCGAGTGCATTTTCTCCAGTTTAGCTTCACCCAAATCTAAAAGCTTCTCAACTGGAGAGCTTGGCCTCATTGGAAAGTTCTGCTGCCGCGTTTTTATCTAATTTCTGTAAAATTGTCTCTATTTTTAATCACTTTTTTTTGTAGTTTTTGACAATTTTCCATCGCATTTTTTGTCACGTTTTTTGTGGGGTTTTTCATTTATGTATTGGTTTATTTGGTCGGGGTATGCATATGAACATACATGGGTCTCATGCATGTAAACAAGCCACACCGGATTGCGGCCTCGGGCTAATTTGCATCCGTCGTCCTCCATGCGCACTCTCAAACACACTCTCATTCATCCTGGCCTATTGTACATGTTTTTAGTGGTAGGGGAAACCGGAGTACCCGGAGGAAACCTACGCAGACACGGGGAGAACGTGCAAACCCCGTCCAGGTGGGAATCGAACCCGGGACCTTCTAGCTGTGAAGCTTCTAGCTACCGTGCCGCCATCATCACTCTTTGTTCATGTTTTTGTCGCTTTTTATTCTGTTAATGTTTTCGACACTTTTTTGACGGGGTTTTTTCATGAAGCTTTTAGATTTGGGTAAAGCCAAACGGGAGAAAATGTGCTCGGTGCAGGTGGGGGGTATGAGGTTAACAGTAAAGGTTTTTTAGTTTTTTAGTTTAGTTTATTTGTTTATTTGAGCAATACACATTGTGCTCAAAAGGAGTGGGCTGAAGCAAAAAGCTTATGAGCCCCCACCCCCAAGTGCAATAAATAAAAAAAGAACATTTCAAAACATTTCAAGCAGCTACATTCGTACAGACCAACTTACATCAAACAACAAAAAATATATTAACTGTTTATATAATTAATTGGAACAACGCACAGCTACAACAACAATCTAGTTTCATATACGATGTCTAATACAAAGCAAGTCAAAAAAAATGTGTTACTTAATATATTGCTTGCAGATTTTTACCCGTGATTACAGAGTTACTTTTTATGGTATAAAGGTACATTAATAGATATTATAATCTGAGATCTTGATACTTTCCAGTTGTCATTACCATTCTCAGTATAATTTTAATTTGGGTTTAATTATCATCATCATTATTATATAATTTATTTAATTGAGTTATATGTGAAGTATGATGAAAGCCCTGCACAGTGTGGTGCATTAAAAAGCCAGAGAGTGAGCCAGTTGAAGAGGGCAGTAACTCCCCTTCAACAAACCCCCACACAGCTGCCCTAACAGCTGATTTGTAGATTATGTTCCTATGCTGAGTGGTGCATTAAAAGACAAGGTTTAGAGCCCGTTGATTCATGCTCGTTCCAGTGGCATTTTTTTCTTAATCAGTTAAAATTCAACATAAAGAACCTTTTATTCAAGACATTTTAAGTCAGTAACCTCACTTTTTTTTTTATGTTGTAGAATAGATTTATTTTTTCCACCTTATGTGATAAACAAAGCAAAACACAGACCTTGTTGCCTGGAGTGTTGCCTCGGCTCATTCACATATTTTTGAGTAATCAGTAAAAACTTAAACGGCGGCCATTTTAGGTGTAGCTATGCCTCAGTCCTCCTAGGAACGCCCCCACCTCCTGGAGACCCCTCTGGACCTTTCGTCACCAGCCGAGCCCCCAACCACTGCCCCTCAGCTCAGCAGAGCCCCCTCCCCGCACAGTGTTGTTGTTTCAATGCCACAGTAGTGTGCTGAAGGGGGCGTGTCGGAAAGCTTCTTAAAGAGACAGAGGCCTATTTCAAGACGTTCAGTACGGCCATTTTGAGAGAGCAATTTTATTCAAGGCAGTTATTTTAATTTACTGCATATACAGACCAACAGAAGGTTACGTCATCATTGTAGTGCTATAGACTGGTGCTATGTGACTGAAAAAAGCATAATACCCCCTCTTTAAAAGAAAATTGTCGTTGCTTCTACAAACTGAATGTGGTGAAGATGTTTGTGACGGTATCTTTGTCGTGTCCTCCAGGTCGCTGCCTTCGTCCCAGACCGCGCTGATCGAGCAGAAGCTTTCGGACATGGATCTGGACGCTGAAAGCTTGAGCTCGGGCTACAGCAGCCTGAGCACCACGCTGTCCCTCAGGAGCGCCGGGCCGTCCCAAAGCGAGGACTCCAGATACCGCTTCAGGAAGGTCTCGCTCGTGTCCGAAAGCGACCCGTCCGACGAGACCACCACCACCACCACCACGTCGAACGGGACGGACAAGGACTACAAATGGAGGAACCGATACGGAGGGGGGCTCCATCACCGGACGCTTTCTGACTCTTACAAAACGTCCGAATACTCGCTCGGGACAAGCGCCGACACCCCTGCTGCCGCTCCCTCCCCCGCAGACACAGACTACAGCAAGATCTCCGCCCGAGCAGAGGACCCGAGCAGCCTCAGCGCGGTGTCGAGTGACGGCCCGGACCACACAGACGGGGGGAGAAGGAGTGGGCGTGGCCTCCTGGAGCGCGGGGAGGGGTTTAACGAGGCACCTGCACCGTCTGACGGGAGGGAGAACGAGGCAGACGGATCCTCGCAGCGAGAGGAGGAGGACGAGGAGGAGGAGGAAGGCGAGTTCTCCGGAGTGTTCCAGGCGACGCTGGTGGACCTGGTGCCCGAGTGTCCCGAGTCTCCCGCCCCGTGGCAGACCAGAGGAGGAACAGCGGCGGACGAGGAGGACGGGGAGGACGGGGAGGAGTCGCCCAGCCAGTTCGAGATGGACAGCCTGGTGGACACGCTGAAGAACATGGGGCCGTCCATGCGGAGGAGGAGCTTGTCGGCCCGGGGGGCGCAGTCCAGCCTCCTCACGTCGCTGTCGCTGCCGCCCATCGTGGAGGACACCGACCCGCTGAACAGGAGCAAAACGGACTCACCGGACGGACCAAACCGGGGCATCTACACCCTGCCTCCGGACATCGGGCTGAAGAAGACCAGCCTGAGGGACACGCGCTCGCCTCTGGAGATCCTGAAGAGCGCCCAACAGGTAAGAAACATTCAGTCAAAAACAGGCTTAAATATAACCTACATTTTACTGGAAAAATAAAATAAAATGAGCCTTTTATTGATGGAGTAATGGAGAAATGTACTTTTTACATTCAGCTCTTAGAAACACTCAGACTGTGCAAATAGGCCGGACATGTGAAATAAACAACAATTAAATAGTTAATATCATGTCAAAGATTTAAAAGGACTTATTAAAAGCATTTATTATTTGTTCCACACTGGTCTTATCTTGTGCTTAAAAGTGCTTGAATACGATCGCCAATGGAACTAGACAGATTTTTCTTCAAGTTAATTTATATTATTTTAAGCAAATTAACGCTTGTTCTGTTGTCAATCTTCTTTCAAGACGAGTCCAAACCTGCTCAAAATGTGCAGTTTTATTTCAAGCACTTTCCAAGCCATTATTCAAGGATAAGATGGCCATTTTCCCAGTGTCTCATCTCAGAGGCTTGAAATGTGCTTGGATTTTGAGCAGGTTTAGAAATAAGAGCCGATGAAACGAGCATTCATCTGTTTAAAATCAGATCCTTGAAATGAGGCACACGATTATTCAAGCACTTTTCAGTCATTGTTGTCATTTATTCCAGTGCATTGGCATTCTTATTTCAAGATGTTCCAAAACTTCTCAAAGTCCTTGATTTAAGACATTTTAAGCTGATTTTAAGTCTTATTAAGATTATATGGCATTGTTTCCAGTGTAGAAATGCCCAACTTTGATATGAATAAGTCTTAAGAGAGAGAAGGAGAAAGTCACTTCTTAAACAGCAGCTCTTAAACACTCAGGGGGTGCAAATAATCAGGAAAAATGTGCAATCAGGGAAGAACAAGGTAATGTGCAAACAGGTCATAGTAAAACATCTTAAAAGGTGTTTTGAAAGTGACAAGAATGTATGCTAGAAATCTGAAAGTAAAACTCCTGCCTAAGCATAAATAAATGACCATATTCTCAACAAATCCCCCACAATGAGGAAATCTGAAAGAAAAGGACTTTACTAGTACTTTATATGGAGCTAAAGAGACATTTCTCTCTTTTGTGTAATACTTTTATAATCGTTCCTCTGTTTGCTACTGTGTAAATATGCTTTGAAGCTAAACAAAAGTTCATTTTAGGCAAAGCTTTGACTCGGACCATGGGAAAAGTAAAGTCTACAGCCTTCAACTGTTTTCTCCACGTAATTTGTCAGTTTTTGTCCTAAAGATCTAATGCCCAGTTCATTATCGGGTTTGGCAGATTAACGTCGCATAATCGCGTAAATGCTCCAGGCTCTCGCAGCGCGCCCTCCGTGATATTGAATTAAACTCGTCGTTAGTAATCAGATAAATCAATCTTGAGGCAAATGTAATTGAACTTTACATTAACGGCTTGTGTTTTTCTTCTTCTGATTCTTCAACGTTTTTAAAGAGGTTTAGGTTTTGACAGGTTATGAATATATACCTTGGAAATAAAGGGGGTTGAGATGAATTAATTGGAATAACTGCCGGAAAATAAAAATGATCTCATAAGGCATCTTAACACCTGGGCCTGTCCCGTCATCGGAAACTCTTGTTAAAAAAAGAAAAAAAAAGAAAAAAAGATGTACTTATGGAATATTTGGAGCGGCTAACGGGCAAGTACAAAACAAACAAACAAAAAACACAAAGGTCCAAAGCAACATTTCTGCCGTGTTGGTTGGCTGTATCACAAAAGTATTGATTAGACTTAATCTGCGGCATCTTCAACCCCCGATTAATAAAAAATAAAAAAAATCTTTAGTCTCATCATTCATGACATTGGGAGGAAGACTTTATGCTCAGTTCATAAATACTTCTTCCGAATGTTTTTTTGTACGAGTCTGCATAAACACTTATGTCCACACTCACGCTATTGTAATATTAATATAACATAAACCTTTATTGATCTCACGATGTAGAAATCCAAGTTTGATGTTTTACAGTGGGTTTTGTGTTTCTCGATTGCACCAGATTAAATTCCTGCTTTGTGAACCTGTTCGCTGACAATGACATGTGATCTAATCTCTGATCTGGTATTGGAAACAGAACAAGGCTTTTCATCGCAGTATTTTTATTTTCCTGCTTTGCTCCAGGATCGGCAGATTGTGAGCATTGGAAACGCTGTAAATAATATACATACTGATTTTTTTTTTTGGGGCGATTAACAGATTTAATGTAATGCAACTCAAACAGAAAGAAAGTTTCAGTGTGTGTTCGTATGATTATGTAATTTCAAACTTTTAGAGATAGATATTGATCGGTTACTTCCATCTGCCTGTTACCCCCCAGTATGGCGCTGACTGTCCTGCGTTACCATGGAGATTGGATTGGTCTAAGCCTATTCACTGTACTTTCTCTCTGTCCCAGGAGCAGCACGGGGGGTCCCGGCCGTTACGCGCCTCGGCCTCCGGCAGCATCGTGATGAGGACGTCGGACTCGTGTTCCTCCCCTGAAGACCCGCTCTCGCCGGTGCAGCTCAACGGCTCCACGGGCTCGCGCCTCGACAACAGCCTCATCTTCTCCAGCCTGCGCTCCTCCTCCATCGACCAGGCCTCGGAGAACGGCGTCAAACCGCAGCGCACGCTCTTCCGGGCGTCCTCCCTCCCGGACATCGGACACTCCGTCGACCGCGTGAGCCTGCCGCCCCGGGACAGCGGCGACGCCGACCCCCTGGCGTCCCGCGTCGAGAGGTTCTCCTTCCTGCTGAACTCCACCGCGTCCTCGCAGTCCGGCGGGTCGCTGTCGGGACTCGAGGACTACGCGTCCCGGATCAGCCGGCCGCCCCTGCTCGCCATCGGCTCGCCTCCGTCCGGGAACAGCCCGACGGCGCTGCTGAGTCCCACCGGGTCCTTGGAGCTGAACCGGACTTTCCCGCAGGATTCGTCGCCCGTTCGAACCGGGCCGTCGCTGCTGCTGCAGAGGAGCTTCAGCGGGGACAGCGGCGTGAGTCTCCAGCAGGGGGCGCCGGTCATCAACAATTACCAGAGCCACTTCCAGAGCCAGGAGCCGGACCCGGAGAGGAACCTGCAGTCCAAGTACAGGGCCTTCCCGGACGCTTATGTGAGTAGCTCGGAGTCACTGAAATCTCCCTTTTCTCAGGTTTTCATTCCACTCTTGCAGCAACATCTCCACTTCAGTAGCTCCTAAACGTTCTAGTCTTGAACAAATGTAGACGTTTTTGGAGAGAGATTTTTATTATTGAATTGCTGTTTGATCTATTTAGTTTTGAAACCCAAAAAACAAGGAAACAATTACGACTTTTTTGTACTAACCGGTTTATTCAGAAACTAAACGAGATCCAAAATCCCCTCAACAAAATACAACATTCTCTGTCACCATGGGGGTCTTGAAAGTACCTTGGACCAGGGGATCCAAAAACCTTTCAGGCTGTGACCCCCAGAACCTCTCAAACAACTCGGGGACCCCCTTCTGTAAAATGTCATTGGCATTCGTAATAATTTAAGGTACATTTCTAATCTGTTCGTTTGGATACTGTTGATAATTGGCTTAATTTCAGATGTGACATATATTGTCTCAAAATCATCTTGTAACTTTGGGAACCACTGCCTTAGACCTCTACAAAAAAGAAAAAAGTTATTTTTTGGGGATTACTGTAAATTCCGGATCATTGAGCGCACCTGAATATAAGCTGCACCAACTTAATTAAAAAAGAAAATAGAAAAGTACATATTGGCTGCATTTGTCTATAAGCGTCAGGCGTCCATGTTGTAACATGAGAGCGTGCTCACGCTGCGCCAGGGCCGAGAGACGAGCGCGGGGGAAAGGTTCCTCCTCTTTGCCGCTTCATTCTTCTCTCCTCCTCGCTCGCTTTTCCACTTTATTTAACCAGGACGGTCCCACTGAGATTAAAGGGATATTTCAGGATTTTTAACATTGGGCCACATTTCCTAGTTATCCAGAGTGTTGTTGATTTCTGGATATTTTTGTTTTTTTGTAATTAATGCAGTCTTTGTATCTGAAGAGTTGCGTTGCGCTAGGCTAATGCTAGGCTAGCGCATTTCTACGGTAACAGTTAGCCTGCATTAAAAACAGTCTGACCCGCTCCACAGGGCACCTGAGGCAAATCACTTATAACTCCAGACTATCAAATGTCTGTGTTAATGGAATAATTTTTGAAATAAAACTGACCTTGCGTCACATGATTGATTACATTGTTAGGGACTGTTTACTAGCGGATCACTCCGCCGCTGCGTAGCTTACAACCAGGAAGCAGATTCTGCTCAAATATAAAGTTATTTTAAATGCAAAATGGTAAAATTATTCTATCGACACAGACATTTATATCGTTAGTCCGGTGTTATAAGTGATTTGCCTCAGGTGCACTGTGGGTCAGACTGTTTTTAATGCAGGCTAACTGATACCATACCAATGCGCTAGCCTAAGACTAGCCTAGCGCCACGTAACTCTTCAAATATAAGAACTGCATGAATTTTAAAAAAATATCTCCAGACATCAACAACACTCTGGATAACTAGGAAATGAGGCCCTATGTCAAAAATCCTGAAATATTCCTTTAAGAAACTCTTTTTCAGGGGAGTCCTGGCTCCAGAGGGGGGGCCCTATTGTACATCTTTTTAGTGGTAGGGGAAACCGGAGTACCCGGAGGAAACCTACGCAGACACGGGGAGAACATGCAAACTCCACACAGTTAATGAAGCAACGAGATGGAATGATCCCCAAAAGGCGTGAAGTTGCAGAGTAGACTTCACTTTTCAAACTAAATCCGATTTTATTTTCATCTCATCACATCAAAAGTTTTGGGCACCTTTAGTTGGGAATACCTGTCGTGAGTATCGCGGGTTTACACTTTCCGTAGGCGGCCAAGAGTCTTTCAATTCTGCTCTGAGAGACTTTGGCCCATTCCGCCTTAGAAGAGATGTCTGGGTCTTCCATACTGTTCTTTGGAGGTGCATCCACAGATGTTCAGTGACGTGCTGCTCCTCTCGAAGTCCTCCATCGAGGATTGTTGAGCCATGTCCAGGATCATTACCCAGTTCCCCATCAGCCCTTTTTTCCCACAAACGCCTTAGGTTTTTCACGCTGCTGTGGCTTTGGAGAAAACCCGAGACGAGTTTAGACAACCTGCAGATGAGCATCAGGGAGGGGCCCCATGAACGCACTGCACCAGAACGACCTGTCATTTCGTGTTTGTCTAATGTATACGCTCAGAGTCACGTTAAGAATCACGTTCCTCAGCCGTGGGGGAGAGCGTGGGAGATTAGGACGACTGTGCTTCACCTGCTGAGGATCGTGCAGCTGCGCCGCCGCTCTGAGGCAGGACGTGTGCGGGCAAATCCAGGAGAGTTCGTCAGAAATTCAATCTAAATGAAACGAGGAGCACACGCCACAGCGTTTCAGAGGAAATGATTAGACTTGTTTATGGATGGATGGATGGATCTAGTATGATGATATAATGAGCAGCTTATTAATCAATCAATCAATCACGTTTAATTTCTAAAGCGCCTTACAACAACCAAAGTTGACCAAAGCGCTGCACACAATAAAAATACAATATAAAAAGGAGTACAATTTCATTAAAAGCAGACCATTCACAACAGTTGCCACAGAACCATGTGTCAAAGGCCTCTTTAAACAGGCGAGTCTTTAGTTTTGAGTTCCAGAGTTTTGGACCTGCCACAGCAAAAGCCCGATCACCCCACTCTGTGTGACCTGGGCACCTCCAGCAGGTGGTGTTGGGCAGAACGTAGGGTTCTGCTGGGCTGGTGAGGGGTCAGAGTCTCACATAAATACGCAGGTGCAAGGCCGTGGATGGAGCTGAAAACAAAAAGTAAAAGTTTGTACTGGATTCTGAAAAGGACCGGGAGCCGATGCAGGGAGTAAAGGACGGGCGTGATGTGGTCATGTTTGAGAGAG
Source organism: Proterorhinus semilunaris (assembly GCA_021464625.1). Classification (NCBI taxonomy): domain Eukaryota; kingdom Metazoa; phylum Chordata; class Actinopteri; order Gobiiformes; family Gobiidae; genus Proterorhinus; species Proterorhinus semilunaris. The sequence goes on along the minus strand of CM038360.1, from coordinate 2,984,324 downwards.
TTGGTGAGGAGCCGGGCAGCAGCATTTTGCACAAGCTGTAATCTGTGAATGAAGGTTTGACTGAGTCCAATATACAGTGCATCGCAGAAATCCAATCGTGAGCTGATGAATGCGTGGATAGTTTTTTCCAGGTCGGAGCGGCTGAAGGAAAGGCTTCACTTTTGCCAGAAGGCGAAGCTGGAAAAAACTTGCCTTAACTGCAGAGTCAGTTTGCTTTGCGACAGTCCAGATTTGCGTCCAGGTTTTTGACGACAGTGTGGGGGACGAGAGGCTGAAGACCAGGGACAGTGGTGCTGAGTGGATTTTGAGCGCCAAAAAGAATGAGTTCAGATTTGCCCTAATAACTTTATAAGCATATTATACATGGCTAAGGATTGTTCTGAGGTCAATGCTGATTTTTGGAGATTTTGATTGTGTTGTCTAGAGAAAAAAAAGACGATAGTCGATGAACTTGTGACTGATTTTTTTTATTTTATTTTTTTCGTGATTTTTCTCAGCTCCTGAGGTCTATAGGAAGTCGTGGGAGGCACATTTAACCTCTTAACCCCCACTGGAACCGAGCACATTTTCTCCTGTTTGGCTTAACCCAAATCTTCTTGAGATTCTTGTAAAAAAAATAAAATAAAAAAGTGTCTAAAAAGCAACAAATGAGTCACAGGAAAGTAACGAAAAAGTAACAAAAATGGGGCAAAATGTTTTAGATTTGGTTAAAGCTGAACCGGAGAAAATGCACTTGGTTATGGCGGGGGGGTGGTAAGAGGTTAAGGCCTATTATCGACCCCTTGTTGACCTCTACTTAACGAGCACCCCTTCATAAAGTGTTTCCTCTTATGTCTCTAGATTCTCTCAACTGGAATCCCAAATCTATCAGGGCTTCTCTCATTAAAAGCATTTATTATTTGTTCCACACTGGAAAGAATTCCGTCTCATCTTGGACAAAAAGTGACTTAAAAGTGCTTGAATACGATCGCCGATGGAACTGGGCAGATTTTTCTTCAAGTTAATTTATATTATTTTAAGAAAATTAACGCTTGTTCTGTTGTCAATCTTCTTTCAAGACGAGTCCAAACCTGCTCAAAATATGCAGTTTTATTTCAAGCACTTTCCAAGCCATTATTCAAGGATAAGATGGCCATTTTCCCAGTGTCTCATCTCAGAGGCTTGAAATGTGCTTGGATTTTGAGCAGGTTTAGACCGTCTTGAAATAATTGGGCTGCACGGTAGCACAGCGGTTAGCGCCTGTGCTTCACAGCAAGAAGGTCCCGGGTTCGACTCCCACCTGGACGGGGCCTTTCTGTGTAGAGTTTGCATGTTCTCCCCGTGTCTGCGTGGGTTTCCTCCGGGTACTCCGGTTTCCCCTACCACTAAAAACATGTACAATAGGCCGGGATGAATGATGTGAGTGGTTGGTGGTGGTCGGAGGGGCCGATGGCGCAGATTGGCTGCGCTTCCGTCAGTCTACCCCAGGGCAGCTGTGGCTACAATAGTAGCTTACCACCACCAAGTATGGAGTGAATGAATAGTGCAGTGTAAAGCGTCTTTGAGTGTCCAGAAAAGCGCTAAATAAAACTGATGCATTATTATTATTATAAATAAGAGCCGATGAAACGAGCATTCGTTTGTTTAAAATGAGATCCTTGAAATGAGGCACAAAAAAAGGCAGTTTCCTCGATTATTCAAGCACTTGTAAGTAATTGTTGTCATTTATTCCAGTGCATTGGCATTCTTATTTCAAGATGTTCCAAAACTTCTCAAAAAGTGCTTGATTTAAGACATTTTTTTTTTCCAGTGGCATTGTTTCCAGTGTATTATGTCTCTAGATTCTCTCAACTGGAATTGCAAATCTATCAGGGCTGGGACGATGCAGCTTAGTCACGGAATGTGTTGCGATACAATAAGCAATTAAAAAGTAACGTGTCCAAAGTTTATGAACCAAAGGCCCGAGTGCGAGATAAAAAAAAAAAAAAAGCCGGCAAACACAAGTATTGAAAGTCTTTGCTCCTAATATCTATGATCACTCTCCATTATCGGCTCGGCGTTTTGGGGCCTTTCCTCCTCCAGTTCCCGTCCACACAAAAGCAAAGCATTGTCTTGTGTTTTAAAAATGGAAGATCGTCCTCCTGCAGCCTCAAACGTGCAGGACAAGCTTGTTCTGGAATCCTGGCTCGCGGGTCGGTAAAGAATGCCACAGCTCAGCGGGGCAGGTTGCGCCATGCAGGTGTTTGGTTTGGCGTGGCCTCCAGGTTCACTTTTTGACGCGGTGTTTAAACGGATTTCCTCATCTGGGTCATGCGGAGTCCAAATTTAGCGACGAGTCCTTTAGTTTCCAAATGTTTCATGTACGATGTCTAGAACAAAGCAAGTAACAAAATGTGATCCTTAATATATTTCTTTCAGATTTTTACCAGTGATTACCGAGAGTTACTTTTATGTTATGAAGGTACATTAATAGATATTATACTCCGAGATCTTGCTACTTCCCAGTTGTCATTACCATCCTCAGTATCATTTTAATGTGGGTGTAATTATTATCATCATCATTATCATCATTATTATCATTATATATTTATTTAATTGAGTTATATGTGAAGTATGATGTAATCCCTGCACTGTGTGGTGCATTAAAAAGCCAGAGTGTAGAGCGGGCCAGTTGAAGAGGGCAGTAACTCCCCATCAACAAACCCCCACACAGCTGCCCTGATTGTTTTGTAGATGATGTTCCTATGCTGAGTGGTGCGTTAACAGACAAGGTATTGAGTCCCTCTGTTTGTGTTGCACATTCAGCTTAAAGGCAGGGCAACTTTGTTTATACGCGCCGTTTCGCATGAATGGGACTCAATTGCATATCTGAGCTCGACTCAGCACCTGTAGTAAATGTCAGGTGATGTCGGGCCAGAGAAATGCCTGCAATGGCCTCGCGTCCCCCCCCCCCCCCCCCCCCCCCCCTCCCTGCAGATTCCTGTGCGTCCATTCCAGAAGCCGCTTGTTGACTTTGGGCGACGACTCCTGCCTCGCTCTCGAACGCTCCCTTTGTCAGACGATCAAAACGTCGCTGCAGACGATCCTCTCTCCACGAGCGGCTGCACCTGTCGTCACCTCCTTTATGCGGGACGTCCATTTGAAAGAGCTTTAATCTTTCCAGGCCCAAGTGTTGGTTTCTGTTGTACTTTGAAAAAAACAATGAGAAGATCCTTTTCAACGTCCACATCTCTTTAAAGGCAGTTACAGAAATGATCATTAGTATCAGTCACTGGGTCCATGAACTCTCTGTGCAAGACCAAAAACGTCCTCAAAAACAAAATCATTGTTCCTCCATATAATAGTATTGGCCTTTGGAACGCTGTGATGTGACCTGAAACCCAGCAATACAGTTGTATTTCTCCACTGGTGGGAACATTTCCTTCAACGTTCTCGGAGCCCGTAATGGTTCACGTGGCTCTGATTTTATGATCACGGAGTAAGAGATTTGTTTTTCTTCGCTTCTGCCAATTGTGCGTTTTATTATCAAATCTGTCGGCGACTAAAAGTGGAGAAAAAGCCGGAGCAATATGCAAATCTGTCTGATGGCGTGTGTAATTGTCACTTTGAGGTTGGGTTTACAGGGAAAGACTTGTCTGTGTCTGTGGAAGCCTCTACTATGTCATTATCCTCTTCAGTTTTATTTATGACACACATCAAAGGTTAGAATGAGCCCTGCTGTAAGTACTTGTCATTTTAATCTAAAGGGCCTGTCTCACCGTCCTGGAGACTAGCTGGAGACTTGAGTTGTCTCCGAGCGGTCCACTCCGTCTCAAGCTGCTGAGAACACTATTTGTTGTCCTGAACCTGTGAGACCTTTCTGTCACGTCTCTGCAATGTCTCCGAGACCTGTCGGATACCAAGGAGTCGAATTGAGTTTCTTTCAGATCTCCTTGCTCCGTCAGGTCTCGGAGACATTGCAGAGACGTGACAGGAATGTCTCACAGGTTCAGGACAACAAATGGTGTTCGCGACCTTACCACAGATGCCTGAGACCGCGAAGACCTCTCGGAGACTTTTCTGAAATTGAACCTGTGTGATGGGGTCATAACTGAAACACCTCTGAGCAAATTAGTGCCAAGACAGTATGAGTTTTCAGACAAAATCAGATAATCAATCTCTTTTTGAAAGCGCCTCATTAAAAGATCCTTAAATCCCGTCCTGCTCCGGGGCAGTAACGTGTCCGGGACGCTCTGCGTGTCTGCACCCGTTCGAGCACACGTGAGGGCGGCCGATCGAGACGTGTCGGTTTTGGCACACGGCTCCGATGCCTCCTGGTCCCGACTCCAAACCTTTACTTTCCTGGCCCAATCACTGTAAATATTGTAATAAATATTGCAGAGTGACCGTCCCTGAATATTTAGTGAGTGAGTTTTTTTTTTTTTTTAGGACAATATATCGTCTCAGAAAATATCGCGATAAACGATAATATTGAGTATAATGCAAATACTGTAGGCAATAAAAAAAAATGTAGGCAACTATTTTAATTGAAATGTCTCACCAGGTTCTGTGTTTGAACTAGGCCTGTCACAACATTTACAACAAATAGTCAATATACAGAATCATCTTTAAAAATATCCCCAGAACAATAATATTGATATTTCATCTGCATTATTCTGGTTAAATATTTCCTGACAAAAACTCACTTCTGTGTTAAATAAAACATGGTTAGAATTAAATGTATAGATTCAGATAATACTGTATCACTGCAAAAGTAGAGTAGCCATATGTCGTGTTCTTTTTCCTTTTCTTTTAAAATATAACCTCCTGTAAACACAATTCCATTGGCCCGCCAGAGAGTGACCTACTTTTGCGCCGCATCTGGTCAATACCAACTCTCTCCTATTCATTTTCAATGGTAAATATGGATGCAGTACACTTTTTGTCCACCAGCGTCAAATTGGGGGCGCTGTTTCACTCGTTTCTCAAAGTTGTGGTGTCTTGGTGTTTATCACAGAGTGTCGTAGCTTCAACTTTCACAGTTTTTTCAACTTTTATTGCAAAGGTTGTTGACATCAACAAAGGCACGTGTTAAAAATGGACTTATAAAAGGATTTATATCGAACTGACACTTTCAAAATGATCTAATATGGCATTTTCTTTGAGTTACCAAATGAATGAGGTAAAGTCACTGTAGGTGTAGCTTTTGCCATAGTTAACATTTGTTTTAATTTAGCATGTTATTTGCATAGATGGAATCAAATGCAAATGTATAGGCTACCAACAAATAAAATAAAGTAACTATTATTATTTACAGTTATATGTGCTTAACGCTTCACATCGCCATGTTTGGCCCGCGACCCACAGGCACTTTTTCATTTTGGCCCTCAGAGACAAAAAGTTTGGGCACCCCTGCAATAGACTAAGCCTATAACATAGATCTTTATTAGAGATTATAATTACATTAATAATAATAATTTAAAAATATATATTAAAACACGACCCAAACACGACTGTCATGCGTGAAATCTCGGGCTCGGGCCTAAAATCTAACCTCTAAGGAGACTGAGATGGAAACTAACGGGACCTTCACTTTATTCTGCTGGAGCATCAGCGAAACACCTCCATATCTCAAGGCCAATGATGACCGCTTATGAAATCCCCCCCCATGACTCGAATCCCTTGAGCATCTAAGGTGTTTGGGCTCTTTTGGCCTGAATGTAGTTATAGTTAGGACCCATAGAAGCTTGATATCAAGAGTTTTTTTCTTTTTGGACAATACCCAGCCCTATAAATGACAGGCCACGTCTTGAAGTCTGGGCAGAGATTGAACATTTCCCAGTGGGTGCGTGTGCGTTTGTTGGCCTGTCCTCGCACTCGCACCGAGGCGTCTCTCATCGTACATTTGAGTGTAAACGTCTCCGCAGCCCCACGCCCTTCGCAGCCATCTGCTCCTGCGGCTCACACGCCCCACATGGACCCGGCTCTGATAAACCGGGGCTGACGGGATAATTACAGTGCGCTGTTCGCCAGATAATGACCTTTATTTCTTCTGTGGCAACGACATTTTTATTTCATTTCGATTGCCAAAAGGAAAAAAAAAGTGAAATCTAAACAAGATTAGACGAGCCATTCTCAGAGATGACGGCGTTGATCCAAAGTCCACATCGGAGCCCCAAAAATAATAATCCACTATATTCAGCTTGAAATGACATGATGACACATAACATTGACAGTAGGACACATACTGGTTTAAAGTTCCACAAACTTCACGATCTCCACGTCGTGCAATGTGGGAAATATGGCACAGTGTTCACCAGGCAGTACTCGCATCACCGACTATAACCGCTGCTTCTTGCGTTGGCTCTGTGCTGCCACCTGTTGGTCGGACTTGCATGTAGTGTTTTTGAAGCTTGATGCTTGATACTCAAAAATAGTAACTATGTAGTATTTCCAGAGAGAAAACGACGCGTTTATAGATCAACTGGCGCGCTCTACACTCCGGCTTTTTAATGCACCACACTGTGCAGGGCTTACATCATACTTCAATTGAATAAATAAATAAATACAAATTAATTAAAAAAAAACAAATAAAAATTATATTGAGGTTGGTAATGACTGCTGGGAAGTAGCAGGATCTCGGAGTATAATATAAACTACTGCATAGTAACGTGCCTTTATAACATTAAAATAGTGACTTCCGGTAAAGTTACACTAGTGATTCTAGTAATGTACTAATGTTTGGCATCGGTAACAATTTGTAAGAAATATATTAATGATCATCACTTGTTACTTGCTCTGTGCTAGACATTGTACAAGAAATGAAACAGCTGTTGTTGTGTTTTGTATCTACTCGTTTCTGTTTATTACTGGAGGAGTTAAAATAGAGCTTTGTAAGTTTGGTCTGTGTGTGATGTTGTGTAATTGACTGGATATTGTGAGTGTTGTAGTACATTCTTTTGCTGTTTCTTTAGTATTGTTAATAATTATTTGTCGTTACCGTGCACTACGTTCCTTGCTTTGATTGTTAAATGAAAATGTTATTTATTTATTTTGGGGGCGGGCGCTTATTAGCCTTTTGCTTCGGCCCACTCCTTTAGAGCAGAATAACTGCTCAAATAAACAAATAAACTAAACAGATCAGCCACTTTGAAGAGGAAATATGGAGTAAAATTTAAGATTAGATTTTTACATATTTGTCCCAATTTAAGATTAGGATGCTTACATTTCCCCCCCCCCCCCAAACGTAAAGGCCTTATGTAGAAGAGGAGAATACAAAATCCCTCGACCACCTCTGCGCAGTATAAATGACTATAGTTGAGTTTAAACTTGGCCTCCTGCCTCGACTGTGGAAAGCAGCTGTAACTGGAGACACTTGTTCAGAGAGAAACGCGATCGTGGTTCAGCAGCTGCCACCTGAGAGTCCGCTGCTCAGACGCTGCTCTTTACAAAACAGGAGCCCAAACATCTCTCCTCGCAGAAACACAGCACAGGACAAAGTGCAAACGCTTCTGCAAAATGTAATTCATTTAATTTGGTTTTGAACAAGTCGTTCTGAAAGGCTGTAAACCCGAGTCAATGGATTCCAAACAATGAAAAAGGAAGCTGCAAATTCCTAATATACTGCTCAAAAAAATATAGGGAAAAGAGTTCATGAAATTGATACAAATGCTTTAAGAGTTTAGTACCTTTAATACTCGTCGGAATAGACACATTTTTATTTATTTTTTGTGCAAATCTCCTCTTGTATTACTGTAAATGTTTATTATGTTGAATGTGGGGCAGGTGCTCATGAGCTTCTTGCTTCTCCTTTTGAGCATCGATGACTCTGTTTTTTTTTTGAGATTTAAAATTAGTCCGTCCACAACGTCCGTGGCCTCCAGAGAAAATCGGGCACAAGTTCGTACAGCTTTTTATTTATTTTGTGTATTTTATTTTAGTATTTTGGAACCACGAGAGATAAAGACTCGCTCTTTTTGGTTTTGGAATCTACAGATTTTTCTCTTTCAAATGAGCTTCCTCTGAAGTACCAAATAAACATGAACGTCCCAAATAAATCAGCCCTATGCTCCCTGTACAGCGCCCCCTGCTGTCACAGCTCAACGCTGACATGTTTAGAAGCTTCATACACAGGATTACAGACGATTAGAGAAACCAACTATAGGCCAGGGGTAGGCAACGTCAGGCCCGGGGGACGAATCTGGCCCTCCAGCACAGAACCTCTGGCCCACAAGATGGTTTTATTGAAAGGATCCACATTAGTGCGGGGGAATTATTATTATTATTATGCAAATAAGAGATCAAATAAGTGTTCCAAAATGTCTGGAAATACTGTCAGTATTTCCTGTCAGAACATCCCACTTTGTCATACAGATTAAAAAGGTAAATTACACATCAAATGGCATTTCTTAAAATATAATGTATTCACGCCAGACTCGCTGGGACAGACTGAATGTAAAGTGAGGCTGTTAATCACTCACACACTCAGGCAAACACTCTCTCATTCATCTTGGGCTATTGTACATGTTTTGGTGATAGGGTTTAGGTTTTCCTTTGCTGTTGTCAGACATGTGCGACGATGTGATCTCTCGTTTCTGAGCTTTCCTGGGTCAAAGGCAAACCTCCTCCACCTCACAGGCACCTCAAGGCCAAACCTGTGTATGCAAATCCTGTTTCCCTGGAGCACGTGTGTCATGTGATGTGCTTTAATATGCAAATCTCCTACTACGGAACAATACTTGACCTCAGTGAGCTGCTTAGACTGAAATAAAGGTTAAGTTGTGCTCGATATCTAAATACATGTTAGTGAGACAAGTGCCTTTTTTCATCTTCCATATCTATCTGCAAACTTTGACTCCTTGTTGTGATCTAGTCATAATGTTTTGGCTGAAATTAGAGTGAAACTAAATTAAAAAAAGTGGTTAATGAGACTAAAACTATGACTCAAAACTCCAGATAATTTCTTGACTCATAGAAACTAAATTAAGATGAGAGGAAGAGACTGGAAACATGTGAACCACTGCCAAAACTGGAGACCAAGACTCAAACAAAGCACCTGTGGCAATGTTGTGAACACTATTTGTTGTCCTGAACCTGTAAGATGTTTCTGTGATGTCCCTGCAGTGTCTCAGAGACCTGTCAGATACCAAGGAGATCTCAAAGAGTTGTATGGAGTCTCTTTGAGATCTCCTTGGTATCTGCTTAAGACTGCAGAGACCTGTTGGAGACCATGCTGAGACCACATGGACTTTTTCAAGTCTCCATGCAGTACCCGCTGAAATCGAACCTTTTCGTTTTCCCCGAGACTACCCAGAGACTCGCTTTGTCTCCAGGGGACGTCTCGGAGACATCTCTGTGACCAGCAGCGACTCTAGTCTCCAGACCTGTGAGATGGGCCCTTTACCCGGTCTAACTGAGGACTAAACCAGGCTCGTTGGGACCACTGTTCTCCATCTTCAGAACTCATCCAGTTTCCAAAGCACATTTCAAACAAAATACTTTTGAGTGGTATTCGATGTAATAACATTTTAAACACATTTGTGCCAGCAGGCGGCGCAGTATAGTGCTGTTTATCACTGTAGTTGAATGTGGGAAACCGATTTGCATTGAAACAAAAGGGAGAAGCTAAAACTATGAACAAATGACCTGGAACTGAGCCAGAAGTGAGCGAGACGTCTCCAAAGGGTTCACTGCAGTCTCCATGAAGTCCAGGCAAAGTTACGGCTTATTCCTAAACACGTTCAGGAGTAAATAAGATTTGACTGAAGACTGAACGATGAGCTGCTGCTACAAACGTCTGGAGACCAAGGGAGATGTTGTTTACAGAGGTCTTACTTTTCCCATATTTTTGTCTCCACAGCTCACGAAGGAGAAGAAACACGGGAAGCTCAACCCTCGGCCCGGAAAGGTACTCGTCTTTAGTTTCATATCTTTATATTTTTACAGTACTTTAGGTATTGGATCTCAGCTCTAATTCTTGGGAGTCGTCGAAAAACACCGTGAATTTATGTCCCGGACACAGAACGTGAAACAAAACCACATGAAAGGCTCTGGTGGTAAAAACGAGTGTGATCTTCTTTGGAAAGCGGTTCAAGTTTCACGGACAGTTTGTTCTACCAGGCCTATAAATTAAAAATATGTGTCAGAACATCAGGTACTCCAGGCAAACCAACACGTTCCTTGTTGCAAAAGGAACTGCATGAGACTTTTTTTATTGAGCTGAGCGATTGATTTACGGCAATCGAAAACACTGTACAATCCAATATATTTACGGAGTAAGTTAGTTTTCAGTGCGTAGCAGAGGTTCATAATGTTCATCACAGGTGCCCTTCAACTGTGAAAAACAAAACTCCAGGAACCCTGTGGGATTTTGAAACAGTTTTTCTTGCCGAAAATAAGCGTTTGATACAATGGGAAAATAGAACTGATTAAGGAGGTTTTTACCCCAAATCTCCCCACACTTTGCCCCGTCCTCTCCTCCATACGGGGCGTCCTGTCCCTCTGCAGAAAAGCCTGATGTTTAAAGGGACAGGCCACCGTGTTTACACACTGAGATATGTTACCTTAGTTTAGACGAGTTCATCTGTACCTGTCTGGTCTCCACGTGAGCCCCCCCTAATGTAAACAAAGCACAGACGGCGTTAGCATTTAGCCGTTAGCATTTAGCCTCTCTCCTCTATAGCTCCAAATGAGGTGAAGATAGAAGCTTCCAAACTCTTCCACATTTTCCCTATTTAAATATGGTTACGTGAAGTGGTACACTATAAAGTATAATTACACAAAATTAAACAATGTGGATTTTCTAAGCGGATAAAAAGGGGAACTATATTGTAAGGCGTAATAATACCAGGAGTAATCCGGAATCAGACATCATTCAAACTTCCCCTGACAGTTTGAGCTTCATTTAAATCAATCCATCCATGGATTTAAACCCATTTAAATTCTCTGAGCTTTGTCCATGTGCAGAAAAAACATGAAGCAGGACCATGAGTAAAAATGATTATATTAAATGATCTAAATGTAAAGTTGGCTAAATCAAGAGAATTATTTGACTAAATCTTCTTTCAAGAAGAAATGCAATGCACTTACACAAACGTAAATGGAGACATGATTTCCTATTGAATCGTAACTTTCACCTTCTGTCGCTGAAACATTATCGTGTCAATCTTTCAGTGAGTCGTTTTTGGCGCCGGTCCCAAACTCAGACTCGTCGCTCTGTTTTATTGGTCTGTTTGGTTTTCAGTCGCTCGGATTTATTGGTCTGCGTCGTTTCTAATCGTTTGCGTTCTGCAGATGTACCTTTTCGACCGGCCCGGGATGTGCGGACAGAGGATCGAGATCCGCAGCGACGTGGTGGACGCGACTTCGTGGGAGCTGGAGGAAACGTTCTCCATCAGAGTGCTGCGAGGCGGGTGAGCGCGAGACCCTTGATCACAGCGAGACCAGAGATTCAAGTCATGTTATGTTTGATACTGATCTCTAAAACACATTCACAAACCACTGACTGTTGTTGTATTTAAAAGCAACAACAGAAAAATGGTGGAGGACTTTTTAGAAATACGAGGGTATCGACCTTTAAATGATTCGGGACACAAAGATTATTGTTACAACCGATCGTAAACGGTTCTTGAAGAGAACAAGCTGCATAAATGTGAAGCCAGAGTCAACTTCGAAGTTGCCGTGATCTTTTTTTATACAATGTTTTCTACTTCTACTATCTCGTATAGTACACATGGCAGAGATGCTTCACGCTGCCCCTACAGTTTGGGAGAATACTGACTTACACCGTGCGGACAGTCTGCAGCTGCTGAACAGTGAGCCTCTAAATTCATAAAGCATAATGAGAACTTTATTGTGGTGACCGTCACACATTCGGGCAGGAGGCTACGGTCCATCCAGACGTTTGTGTTTGAGGCAGAATATAGTATTTGGGCATTGGAATGGCTTTACAAAACATCATTGCATTTGATCATCTGTTATGGGTTTATAATATAAGGGGTAAAACAAAATGTAACTGCATTAGAATCACGACACATTGTTTTGGCGGCATCTAGTGGCCAAAGTGCAGATTGCAGTCAATGTTTGCGTCATAATCCTTTGTTGCGGCACAAAAGGTCATCTAGAAATGAGTTAAAAGTTCATGAATTAAGTATATTTGAACTCGTTTGAGTCGGTAAGTAAAAATAATCTGCCAGTGGATTAAGAAAAAATAGAAATTGGATGAAAATCTCAATTTAAATTCAATAAACTGTTTCTTTTTTGTTATTATCTTGGTGCAAAATTACCTGATATCTTCTATTTTTGTCATTTTAACGTATTAAGAGGTTGTTTTTGTGCACTGTGGTCTTTGGTTTGCTATTATTTTGACGTATTATGGTTGAACATTGTATTTTTAAGTTTTTTTTTGGCCTGTAGAGCGAGCAGAGACACCCCCGTTATATACATAATATATTTTCAAAAAGGTTTACATTTGTTGTATGAAGCCAAAGACGCTCCTAATCCCCGGGTTTCGGACTCATTTCAATACATTTGATCTTGTCTCACACCAGATGACCTTTGAACCAGTGGGACATGTCCTCAAAATAGCAGAGAGATCCTAGTCTAATCAGGAAAAAGTCTAAACTAGTATTTTCCCCGTGTAATAATTAAAGCCTCCTCCGTGTTTCCGGAAGCTCCGTCAAAACAAAACATCCAAATACTTCGAATAGTCAACACACCCGAAATACCGAGCTAAATACACACCGGAGCAGGAATGCTTTGTTTTCATTCACTCAGGTTTCACAATAATCTGCTTTAATGAGGCCACACTTTAGTCTCGTGTTCATAAAGGCAAGTTTATTTGTAGAGCACAATTCATACACAAGGCAATTCAAAGTGCTTCACAGTTGCAGAAAATTACAAGAAAACAGATAAAATCAATCAATAAAACATCAACATAAAAATTAATCAATGACAGTAAAAGGCCAGAGTGCAGATAAAATACTTTCAGTTTTCATCTGCTCGGGTAAAAAGAGCTGTTTTCAGCCTGGATTTGAACATTGTCAGAGTTGTGGCCTGTCTCACATCCTCATGAAGACTGTTCCAGATTTTAGCTTTAGCCTCAGCGTGTTTAGTCCTGACTCTGGGAACCACCAGGAGACCCCTCCCTGAAGTTCTCAGGGCCCGAGATGGTTCATACGGCTCTAACATGTCAGAGATGGACTTTGGTGCTAAACCATGAAAAGACTTGTACACAAGCAGAGCTGTTTTAAATTCTATTCTCTGAGTGACAGGAAGCCAGTGCAGAGACCGGAGCACTGGACTAATGTGGTCGTATTTCCTGGTTCTTGTCAGGACTCGAGCAGCAGCGTTCTGGATGTTCTGCAGCTCTAACAGCTCGTTTAGAAAGGCCAGTGAGCAGCCGTTACAGTCGTCTAACCTGCTGGAGACAAACGCATGGATGAGTGTCTCCAAGTCTGGGTTTGGTGTTCATCTCTGACCCCGGCACTAGTCTACCTGAGGTTTTCAGTATTCTCAACCGATTTCAAAACTGTTCTGGGTATAAATTAAACCTAGAGAAAAGTGAATAGTGCAGCTGTTAATTACCCTTCAAAACCACCCCTCAGTTTGTCTGTGTAGGCTCTCAGTCGTACAGGAGTTGTCCATCTTCAATGAAGGCACTTGAGTCATCTTGCGTAGTTAAAGTCTCCTCAGTGTTTCCGGAAGCTCTGTCAAAACAAAACATCCAAATACTTCAAATACTTCAAATAGTCAACACACCCAAAATACCGAGCTAAATACGCAGGAATGCTTTGTTTCACTCACATCGAGAACACAGCGATCGTACTCAACTGTACTCGACTGCTGCGTACAGACGGTGACTCAAGAACCTTCATTGAACACTTTGAACATTTTACCCAAGTTTACGTATCTCTTCCAGTGTTTACCAATTTTTATCCCAAAATAATTTTTCACAAACCTTTATGTAATGTAAAAGTCTGCTCCGCTGTTTCTGGACCAACCAGATGTTTGCCAGGATGTTTTGGTCCTGCTCAAAAATTCAACTCCTGTGGCAAAATATGTTTACATTAATAAATTCTGTAATTGGTAAATCATTACAACAACGCCCCCTAGTGGCTATAGTTGGTGTTTCCTCCATTCTGGGCTCGTCTAAAGCAGAGTCAGACTCCATCGCCTTTATCTCACTTTTGGCCCATCGAATGAGATCCTCTGCCACCCGCCTATACGTGGGTTCATGATTTTCTTCTTTTTTTAAATGTTTTACTTGAAACAATTAAGTTTACCCTGCGCGTAAACTTTGATGCATTTTATGTCCAGTGGAATCTATATCTGTGTGTTCCTCAACCTCTAACTTCATCTTTCTAATAGATATGTACAATGACTCGTATCCATAGCCCATGAATCAGCCTTTGTCCATGTTAATTTTTTATTTTTTTTAAATCTTTTTTTCTTTTCTTTTTTTTCTTTTTTTTTTTAATCTGTTTTATGTTTTAACTATTATAATTTTCCTTGTTCAACTAATCAAGTCTAAAGAATAATCAAATAAAAATGAAAAATAAATAAATAAGGCCTTAAATGTCGCCAACTTAGATTTGCACTTCTTTGACGTAGTACTTATAAAAAAATGCAACAAAATATGATCCAAAACACATTTCTCCGTTGCGTTTTCATCCTCGTTTACGTCTTGTTTTCAACACTATTTTGGGTAAAGCCGACCTGGAGAAAATGAGCTCGGTTAAGCTGGGGGTCAAGCGGTTAAATATGAAATAGATATAAATCGTTTGTTTGAGGCAAAATATAGTATAAACTGTTTCTTTTTTATTATCTTAGTGCAAAATTACCTAATGACTCAAATTTTTGTCATTTTAACGTATTAAGAGGTTGTTTTTGTGCACTGTGGTCTTTGGTTTGCTCTTATTTTGACGTATTATGGTTGAACATTGTATTTTTAAGGGTTTTTTTGGCCTGTAGAGCGAGCAGAGACACCCCCGTTTGTATAATATATTTTCAAAAAGGTTTACATTTGTTGTATGAAGCCAAAGACGCTCCTAACACTCGGGTGTTTCTCACTGCGCTGCCCCCTTGTGTCCGCAGGTGGGTACTGTACGAAAAGCCTGACTTCAAAGGAGAGAAGATCGCTCTGGACGAGGGCGAGCTCGAGCTGACTTATCCCTTCGGCCCGATGGAGGAGGAGGAGCTGCAGAACGGAGAGGTGGACCATCAGACAAACGGAGAGCAGAGCGGGGAAGCGAGTGAAACGCCGACGAGTGAAACGCCGACGAGTGAAACGCCGACGGAGGAGACGCCGGCGCGAAGGTCCTTCATCGGGTCGATACGAAGAGCTGTCAGGGTGAGTGCGACGCATTTTGATGAAAGTGCATTTTTAAAAGTCCGGGACATGGATCTGAAAACCTCTCTGGGCCCCACAATAATAATGCATTTACTCCATTCAAAGCAATTTGTCATTATTTTACACTAAAAATATATAAAAGCAACATCTAGAAATGACATCAGGCTAAATACAAACGTAAATGAAGTGCATTTTAAGAAAGTTAATGAAAAACTAATGAAAAAGGTGAAAATCTTTCAGTCTATTGACCATACTAAAATCACGTTCAGTTTCCAGTGCTTAAGTACATTTTCTGATGAATACTTTTTACTTCACTACATTTTACAGCCTGTATCTGTACTTTCTACTCCACTGCATTCTTACATTGGGTTAAAAGTAAAAGTTTTTTCTTCTTCAAAGTGACCGCTCTACGATGAACTGGTTTAGTTCCTGTTCTTGACCTGAGTTAGTGGTTTACTCCATTAGACCTGGTTTGATTAAAATAAATGATAAAAAAAAAAAAATCCTGCACATTAAACTCTTAAATACTTTTGCTTTCAATGCATACTTTTCCTTTTACTTAAAGCCAATAATTTGACCGTACAGTATAGTCCAAAAGGTTACGCAGTGTGCCTTTAAGTACATTTTTGGTCCTGTATCTGTACTTTCACTGAAGTAAGAATACTGAGTACTTCTTCCACCACTGTCAGTTTCTGGTTCTGGTGAAAATTTGCTCAGGTTTACTCACAAGCTGCAGGTGAAACGTTTTAAATGTAGAGATATCCGTGTGAAACTTCTGCTGTAGATTAGTGACATAAATATGAGAAGGAAACGTGTTGCAAGTTTTCTGTCATTTTCTGTTTTCATATAAAAATAAGACCCGTTATGCCCAAAATGTCTCATATTCGGTGACGAAATCGTAATAATGGATCAACCCAGGTTTAAATGCATGGTTTTAATTTTTAGTTTTTTAAAATAACCTGTCAGTGGAAAAATGAGTACAAATTTAAATGTCGCCCTTTAAAAAAATAATAATAATAAATTCAAAACTCAATACATCATGTTTGGAATTGCATATTAAAAAATCCCTCTGGAAAAAAAGTCATAATAATCCAGTCCAAGTCTGTAGGAGCTACTTCAGTGGAGATATTAATAGTGTACAAAGCACATAATAATCTTCTCCCTCCAAACATCCAGCAGCTTTTTGAACACAGGGAAAGTCCGTATAACCTCCGAGGAACTGCCATAATCAAAAAAGCAAAAGCTAAAAAGAATTAAAGTCGATGTATTTCTGTAAGAGGTGTTAATCTGTGGAACGATTTGGAAGATCATTTAAAACAGTCGAAAACAGTCAAAGCTTTCAAAAAGTTTGTATAAATCTTCTATCATTCAAAAATATATAAGTTAAGGATGAATAAAGTAAGAAACTAGTGAAAAGACTTTAACAGATCCATAATGAATGAATTTAAATGACATGATTTAGTTAAAATAAATTAACGTAAAACAAAATGTATAATTACATATATATTGGAGTGTTTGTTAAAATCAATTCTAAATACATGCTTATTTCTCTTCTGTTTGACACTTGATATTGTTTACTATTAATGTTTGTGTTTGTTTTCTCGTGGAAGTCTGTAAATTGGGTTCGGCACAATAAGTTTTTACTTCAGCCTAAACCCTTTCGGTCGTGTTGTGCACAGATTATGGAGATGCTTGTTTTATGTTTAAAAGAATGAAATGAAAATGACCGAATAAAACTACTACTACTACTAATATTGTCGCATCGATGTGAGAAAAATAGATTTTGATAAAATGACCTCCCAAATAAATCTATATGAAAAACATTGAATCAGTGAGTAAGAAAACATGTTATTATAAAGATTAGGGATTATTTTTTGTTTCGCTGTGAAAGTCTATATGTTATGAAACCTGCACTAAAATGGCTGAATATCTTTAGAAATAATAAATACATTGCCCCTCCAGGACTACAGCGTCCCGGAGATCAGCCTGTTCCCGGAGCAGAACGCCGAGGGGAAGAAGGTGGTGTTCAGAGACACCTCTGAAGACGCGCGGATCTTCGGCTTCCCCATCAAAGCCAACTCCATCGTCATCAACGCCGGCCTGTGGGTCCATCACTCGCCTGTGTTATTTAGCCGGTGTCTCGCGTGTGTGCTAACGTGCTAACGTGCTAACGTGCCCCGCCCTCGCGCAGGTGGCTGGTGTACGCGCAGCCGTTCTTCCAGGGCGTCCCGAGGGTCCTGGAGGTGGGCGGGTACACGAACCCCGAGGCCTGGGGCGTGGAGCAGCCGTACGTGGCCTCGGTGCATCCGCTCAAAATCGTAAGATCACTTTTTTTTTTTTTTTTTGACCAATGGTCCCATTAAAGGTGCATTCTGCAACTTTTTTTAATGCAACTTTTTTTTAATTTTTTATAACAATATTTCTTTATTTGACCTTGTAGTGACCCAGCGGCGGTATGAGTGGAGCATGGCGCCTTTACTTCCCATCACAGTGGTCTCTACAACGCTCCAGGATCAATTGTTTTGCAGGTTTTCTGGTGAGGGAGCGTCTGCAGTGAAAACCTACCAGAAACTCTCAAAACAACTGACCCTGGAGCCGCCGTGATGGAAAGTGAAGGCGCCATGCTGACTGCTGACTTTGCATAAAAAGTTGCATAATGCACCTTTTAAAAAGACTAGATGCAAGTTTGTCATTTTATGCTCAGTACTGCCACCTCAGGTCTTACGCGTAACTACAGTCTCTATATTAAACTCGTGCATGACGGCACTTTGGACCCGAATGAACACCTTTCTGACAGAGCAGGATTTTAGAGGCAGTTGTGGTGAACAGGTCTGGGCTCATTCTACACATGTAGGGGGAGGAAAATACATAATTGTAAAATCTTTATTCTTACTCTGTATAGTCCCTTTAACATTTGATCGAAAACCGCTTAAATAACGCAAGAACTGCAAAGCGAATTCAAAAATAATTTTCTATGCCATATTGCAATCAATTTATTTCTATAGCACTTTACAACAACACTTGGCAGACCAAAGTGCTTTAGATAAAAACACAGGGAAAAAAACATTCTGTATATCCGTCCATCTTCTTCCACGTGTTCGTTGCCGGGTCATGGGGGCAGCTGTTGGAGCTGCCCCAGCCCCTATAGCGCCCCCTGCAGGTGGTGGGTCCACAGAAGGACGGCCTCATGGTTCTAACCGGGCCTGTTGGTCTCTCATAAGCTGCTTCTGAACCGCTCTTTGTCTGACCCGTCACCTAGGACCTGTTTGCCCTGGGAGACCCTACCAGGGGCACGAAGCCCTTAGCTCTGGGCTGTGCAAACTTGAAGAGGTTCGAGCTGTACTTTGGAGAATAGTCATGGTTTAGCAAAGTTATGTTCCAAACACATTCAACCTTTTTTTTTTTGCTGAAAAGTTTCCGTTGTTTTTCAATTTTCCCTCATTCTTCTGTTTGATGGAAATGTGCACTATATTATTTTGGCACTAAAACGGCATAAACCCATAGCGGTGAAATGTAAAGCGTCCTTTGAGTGTCCAGAAAAGCGCTATATGAATCCGATGCTTTATTATTTATTGTTATTATTATTATTATTACTATAAAAAGCATCACATTTGCTGCGATTAGGTTTAATTTAAGCGCATATTTAAATCCCTTGTGCTTCACAGGGAGAGCCTCGCGTTGAGAACATGGGTGAACCAAAGGTAAGAGAACGTTTGAATACGGAGCACGTTTTAATCCGCTGGGTCAGACTCGTGCCTGACGCGTCTCCACCTCGCAGATGGTGGCGTACGAGAAGCCGTATTTCTGCGGTAAATCCAGGACCGTGACCCAGAGCAGCAGAGACTTCATGACTCGCACGGACCGGCAGCCGCAGGCGTTCATGCACAACGTGGGCTCGCTCAAAGTCGTGGGCGGGATGTGAGTACTGACCGGGGAAGAGGGCGTCTATGCTAATGAGTGCCTTTTCTCCCGCGTGGCTTCACCCAAATCTAAAGGGTTCTTGGGGAAAAAAAGTGTCAAAATGAACCGATGAAAGTGTGAGGAAAAAGCCACAAAAGAGCGACAAAAATGAGACAAGAACTCGAGGAGAAAAGCAATGACAGAGCAACAAAAATGGGATGGAAAAAGAAGGTGAGCCGTATAGATCAGTTTTGTGGGTCTTAGCTTTCAAATTCCCCGATACAGGCTGTGAACATCCAGTTGAGCAGCTTTTAGATTTGAGTAAAGCCAAACTGGAGAAAATGTGCTCGGTTAAGGCGGGGGTTAGGAGGTTAAAGGGATATTTCAGGATTTTTGACATAGGGCCTCATTTCCTAGTTATCCAGAGTGTTGATGTCTGGAGATATTTTTTTCTGGAGTCTAGTGGCGCTAGGCTAATGCTAGGCTAAAGCATCTCTATGGTAACAGCTAGCCTGCATTAAAAACAGTCTGACCCGCTCCACAGTGCACCTGAGGCAAATCACTTGTAACGCCAGACTAACCATATAAAAGTCGATAGAATAATTTTAACCATTTTGCATTAAAAGCATAAAAGAACTTATATTTGAGCAGCATCAGCTTCGTGGTTGTAAGCTAACGTAGCGGCGGAGTGATCTGTGAGAAAATAGTCCCTCAGGGTGCGGTAATTCATGTGATACAAGGTCAGTTATATTTCAGAAATTATTCCATTAACACAGACATTTATATCGTTAGTCGGGTTATAAGTGATTTGCCTCAGGTGCACTGTGGAGCGGGTCAGACTGTTTTTAATGCAGAGTTGCGGATACCATAGAAATGCGTTAGCCTAGCATTAGCCTAGCGCCACTAAGCTCTTCAAATAATAAGAACTGCGTGAATTTAAGAAGAAAAAAAATCTCCAGACATCAATAACACTCTGGATAACTAGGAAATGAGGCCCTAGGTCAAAAATCCTGAAATATCCCTTTAAGTGTCACGAAACAGAAACTACATATATTTAAGGTCGACATGAAGCTTTTGTAACTTTAAAATGTACTCACAGCGGCACAAGTACTCTTACTTGAGTAAAAAAAAAATTGTTAAAGATACTTCATTACAATATTACTCAAGTAGAAGTAAAAAGTACTCCGTGATATAACTACTCCAATAAGTAAAATTTTAATCAAAGTAGACACTCAAACACTTCCATGTTAAATGTTTTACTTAAAACGATGCAAAATAAATCTATGGAGGGTCAGTGCACTGCAGAAAGTACGAGTCAAGTATTGAGTCAATTAAAGAAATCTGCATTTTTATTAGTCAAATACTATGTTTTCAAAGCCACAAACACAAAAAGTCGGGGCATATTTAATTTCTTAAGATGTGGTTTTTGTATTTTTGGCTAAAAGAACTTCAGATTTGAGTTTGAGTCCAAGTGAATGCTTTAATGACATTTAAGGCCCTGTATCTGTATTTAAACGTGGCGTTGAATGCCTCTCTCCTCCCTCAGCTGGGTGGGCTATGAGAGGGAGGGTTTCCGGGGGCACCAGTACCTGCTGGAGGAGGGAGACTACCAGGACTGGAGAGTGTGGGGCGGCGTGGACTCCGAGCTCCGGTCCGTGCGCGTCATCCGAGCGGTGAGTACAATTCCAAGATGGACGCCCGAAACGTGAACTCTCTGGTCTGAAGTCCCCCCCCCCGCGCTCGTGCAGGACCTGTCGGACCCGCTGATGGTGATGTTCGAGCAGCCGGAGGAGGAGCTGGAGGAGACGGAGGAGAACACCTTCGAGGTCACCGAGGCCATTCCGGACGTGGAGCTGTACGGCTACAAGACGAACACGCGCTCCATACACGTCATCAGCGGAGCGTGAGTCCACGAGGGGTTAACGGGAAATGTCAAACCTAAAAACGGACGCTTGCAAACAGTGGAGATCCAAACTCGTTCCTAATACTATTGAAGATCGTTCTCTTAGTAAGACAGAAGGTTAGTTTAGCTGCTTTACTGAGATCTTCCCCAAACAACATCTCCTAAACTAAACTTTGGCCCCACGGCCCCTGAGAGGGTTTGTGAAATCTCGTGAAGAGACGGGACGGAGAACAACGCGAGCTTCTTCCAGAGGAGACTTTAGGTCCTCTCTTTCTCTTTGGACAGAATTGCTTCTCTGTGAAAGCTGCAGGAATGTGGAACTCGTTAGCATGAACTATTCGAGCGCCTCTCGCCAGTTTAAACTGAACCTGAAGAAGTGGATGAAGGATTTGAGTCATTAGCTCTGGTTAATTGGGGGATTATTTTGTGTGTAAAAATTGTTGCCTTGCCTTATTAAACATGTAAGAAGGTATCATTTTTTAATAATTGCCATTGTAAATGCCTTAATATGCTGTCCCAGTAATTTTGTACATAAACTGGAGCATTTAAAATGTATATATTTTACATTTTGTGGAGATTAAATATTAATTAGACTTTAAATCCAAATCCATAAATTTAAATCGCTAACTCTTGAGAAAGCACTTTATATATTAAAGTAGATTAAACACATTTTGTGTCAAGTCAATCTACGATTAGACAGTCCCCTGACTTGATAGGGAAAGGGCTCACTACTGGGTATTTAAAACGACTCCACTCAAGTTTCTTTGGAATTTCTTCTTCCTTTTATTTTTACTTTCATCAGGTGAAAACCTTCAAACAGTGCACACAAAAGAAACCCAGTATAAGGACAGGTAGGTACACTAAACAACTTCACAGATAAAAAATGTCCAACTAGGTTAGTGTTTATAAACTTTAGCAAAATATTATCACACTATACAAAAATTTATATTTTTAAATATATTTAACATTCTTGAATAAAACGCATTTGATCTCTATTAGTTACTCTCAAAATCATGACTCAGTTGCTGGAAAAATAGTTAAAATACGTTTCCCATTTATGATAAACTTAACAAATATATGGAGTTAAACTGGTCAATGAAAGTCTCTGACGTTCACATTTCACCTGTGAGACGAAACCCTAAACACACCAGCGCCGGTGCCCCTTTGAGCGCATGATGCGCACATCGCTACAAACACACAAACATTGCCTCTTACCGGCAGTCCCCCAGTAGTTGCGTTGCGAGTCCCCGTTCTGTCCAACTCTTTCCCTCACACGATCTCCTGCGTAACTCAGATGCCTCTCTTCTCACCGGTTTGTTTTGGTTTTTCGCTTGAGCGGAAATGCGTTGCTTAAACCAGTCCGGCCGCACGCCGCTGATTAAGTGATTGGTTCCGCTCCTTGCGAGCGCGTCAGACTAACGCCCGCCGCGACACCTCCCACTCGAGCTTTTGTTGGTCCACAAGAAGGTCGCAGCACTCTCCGGTGAGCTCCGACGCTATGCAATGCCATGAGCTTGCTCCTCCACAGGCAACAGGACTACCAGGCGCCTCACATCTCTGTGCAATACCACTCCAATGGGACTCCTCTTCTGGCTACTGGATACTGACTGAACAGCTGGCTTTGGCCCCTGGGCTGGAACACAGTGGCCCGACGTGACCAAGATCTCGACATCCCTTACAACACCCTTGGGATCAGGAGCCACCCCGACTACCCTACCAAGCTTGAACTGACCCCGCAGAGCATTTTGATCACAAAGCCAAACCACATCCCCCACAGCAACATTTCTTTCAGTGGTATGCCACTTGGGCCGGATGAATAGGTTTGGGCCGGCAAGCTGTGACCAAGCTTTCCAAAAGCTACTGACTTGGGCTTGAATCTCTTGAAGGCGCCTGTAGGGATAGCTGTTAAAATCCATAGACTTGAAGTCGCCTTCTTGAGACGCTCGTCCCTGGAGGAGTGTATTTGGCGTCACATACTGAATGCGATCCTCCCGACTCTGGACCCTCGCATCAATAGGCCGCTCATTTGCCAGGTTTCCTGCCAATTGAAGTGCTGTGAGGAACTCGCAGAACGTAAGGTTTGTCGCCTTGCCCAAACTCTGCAAAGCCCTCTTCACGACTCGTACAGCAGCTCCATTTCGATGTGGTGAATCTGCAGGGAGCACTTTCCATGTCCAGGTCGTCCCATTCCGCACAGCGTAGCTTTCAAGACTTTCTGTGTCCTGACTCTGCAGGAACGCATACAGCTCCGCCAACACAGTTCTTGCTCCAATGAAATTGGTCCCAGGGTCAGACCAAATTTTTTGAGGGTGCCCCCTTGTTGCAACAAATCTTTGATAGGCCATTAAGAAGCTTTCTGTGGACATACTGCTGACCAACTCAACGTGGATGGCTCTACTCGCCATACAGCAGAACACAACCCCCCAAGCCTTCACGGACACCCGTTTCTTGACATCATCTCTGACCAGGTATGGTCCAAACATGTCCACGGACGTAAACTGGAAAGGCAAAGCAGGTCTTGATCTCTCGATTGGTAGATCACCCATTACTTGTTGGCACACCTGAGCTCTCGCCTTCCTGCAGAGGATGCACAGGTTCACAGCCTTTTGCGCCAACCTTCTCCCTTGAACAATCCAAGCTTTCTGCCGCATCTTCAACAATGTTCCAGCAACACCTTCATGACCTTCTTCATGACTTTGACGAGCTAACAGAGTACCCAGCCAGGCACCGAGTGGGATCAGCGGAACAGCCACACAGTCCTCCTTAAAGTGTTGTACTCTTCCACCACATACCATTAGTCCACTTGCCTCGTCCTTGTACACAACCAGCCGATCAGTTGTGGTGCTGGAGAACATTGCCCCTTCTTGAGCTGCAATGCAGAGATCCCGGAAGGCATCCTCCCTCTCGGTCACAGTAACAACACCGGCCGACTGGATTGCCTCCCACTTTGGTCTTCCACTTGCCTTGGCACGCAAGAACCTCTTCGCCACTCTCCAGACTAGCGCCACCGAGTTCAGTAGTTTTGCCAGTTTGCTAAACCGCTTAACATCCAACAGTTTTGCCGCTGCGCCCCCAGCCGGAGGCCTCCGCATGCTTGTCTGGATCAAAACTGGATTCTCCTCTGCCTTTTCCCTTGCTCTAGACCGGGTTAGAGCGGCAACAAAAGACTTTTTCTGGATCCGCACGATGTTTTCTCTTGCTGCAACAGCAACATCATTAGCCGACTTTACCGGCCACTCATTCTCTGGGAGGCTTAAGAACTTGGGCCCTGCCTGCCACTCGGAGCCTTCATCCAAGTCCCTAGGCCCTGCTCCCCTTGAAATAATGTCCGCAATGTTAAGCGCCCCAGGGATCCACCACCAATCTTGAACACTTGTGCCGCTTTGAATTTCCCCTATCCTATTGGCGAAGAACGTTTGATAGCCATAGCTTTCCCGTTGTATTGCCCCAAGGACTGTCTGGCTATCAACCAAGTGACGCCATCTCTCCACAGGAATCCTACAGTGCTTCTGGAAGTACTTTTTCAACCGGGCAGCGTAGACAGCTCCGCATACCTCCGCCTTCACAGCATCCCCTTTGTGCTCCAACGGTGTCAGCTTGGCCTTGGACTCCACGAACCGTACAGTCACGCCTTGACGACTTTCCCAACGGAGGTACAGCACAGCACCATACGAACACTCACTGCCATCAGAGAATGTGATGCCACAGGGCTCAGCACTTGAATCAGGAGGTGTCAGGGACCTGATGAATCTCAACTGGCTGAGTTCTGCATAGTCTTCCAGCAGACACATGGCGTCTTCCCGAAGGCCCTCGGATACAGGGACATCCCATGTGTCCCCCGTTGAGCTGTACTTCACCTTTGCTTCCTGAAAGGCTCTTCTCACCAAGATGGCCCCTTTTTGCTTGACCGGTGTCGCAAGGCCGAGGGGATCATACAGCCCAGAGACTTGACTTAAAAGCTCTCTTCGGGTGAGTGGGTTTGGGGCCTGTGCCCTTACGCTCTCTTTTGACAAGTTCTCCCCCAACCTCATCTTCTTTTTCTTTTTGGAAAAGTTCACGGCCACCATTAAATGAAGCTTGTCGTCTCCTGGATCATATCCAAGGCCAAGCGCTTTATTATCCTCCTCCGAGAGTTGATTTGGGAGGACCATTGTCGAGGTCCCTTTCCGCTTTTCCTCCTCACATTTTGGCCTCCCACTTTGGCCTGAGTAAACCCACGGCTTCATATGGAATCCGCCAGCTTTTAAAATTCGCTCGACATTGGCCGTTATAACCTTGAGTCGGCTCAGGTCGTTGTGGGAGGTGAGGATGTCGTCGACATATGCATCTTGTTCCAGCACACGCCGCTCTTCACCAAGGTGGGCAAATGCTGGTAAATTTGCTGTCTCACGCATGGCTACCTGCGCGATGCAGCCTGCAGGTTTGTCGCCGATGTTAACCCTTGTGATCGCGTATTCTTCTACATCCTCATCCTCAGAGTCCCTCCAAAGGAACCGATGAAGATGGACTTCTTCCTCCTCGAGCCACACCGAATTATACATCTTTTTGATATCTCCAAGAGCAGCAAAGACACCCTTTCGAAATCGTAGGAGGACAGCACGGATGTTATTAAGGACATCTGGGCCCTTGATCAGCCGGTCATTTAGGCTTTGGCCCCTGAAGTTTTGACTGCTATTCCACACCAGGCGAACTGGCGTGGTGACCGAGTGGGGGTTTGGTGCGATCAGGTGGCTGATATACCATATTGGCCCAGTCCAGCTGTCCAACTCCTCCCTTGAGAGCTTGACCGCAGCTTTCCTCTCCACCATCTCATGGATTTGCCCTCCGTAGGCCACCTTCCACTCCAGTTCCCTTGACAACTGTTTTTCAGTTCTCAGAAACGTTGCTTGGACGACGCGCTTGTTGTTGGGCAACGTTGCTGGATCCTCTGTCCAGGGGTACCTTGCATGCCAGTGCGGCTCTTCACTGTGGTGATCTCCCATTACATATGTCAGCCCACTCTTTATTTGCTCCAGCTCCCGCTCCTCAGAAAGAGTCATCTCCTTGCCTCCAGGCTGACAGTTTCCACATCTACAGCCCCCACACTTGGGTTCGCAGGCGGCCCCGATACTGTCCCACCTCCACCAGTCTACAAAATCTCGACTAGCAGTTGATGTAGCAGCCAGAATGAGCGGAGACTGTTGATCTGAGCCGTTGTATGTGATTTCTCTGTATTCGGCAGCAGCTGTTCGCATAGAGCGTGCAAAATGAGTTCGGGAACCATGGGCTGCGACAGTAACTTCCTCCAGGAGATCAGGGTGTGACCCTCCTACCGTTTTCCCAAGGGGCCCATCCCACAAGACAAGGTCCCCAACGGAACGCACCTTCTGAGGGATGAGTTGGCCTTCCTTGTGGCTGATCAGAAGCTTAATCTGAGTGGGCCGGACCAGCTCTTTGAGAGGGACATCTGGAAATATCTTGTGGAGTTTTTTAGCTGAGATGTGGCGATTTACCTCTGCGATATTATCCAGCCCATAACAAACAAGCAGGTGAGATTTCCGGGTACCCTTTGGAGTTGTAACTCGGACCTTCAGGAGGTATCGCTTAGTTTCAACAGTGACGTGCATTCCTCCGACGCCATGAACCATGAGCGTCACGTTCTCGCTCCTTAGGTTTAACTCACCCGCAGCCTCATGGGTGATGTAATTGGTGTCGGATGCCAAGTCTATTAAGGTCCCAACTTTTTGCCCAGCATTTGCTGTAACCTCCAGAATCATCATTATCACTGGGTACTCATGGAGTCCACTCTCTGCAAGCAAGCTGCGCTCAGATGTAAATGTACTTAATGTCCTTGAAACGGAATTACAAAAGACGTCACGACACTCCCGAGCTATCTCGGGGGGCAACCTCGCCAGGAGCTCTTCTTGGGCCTCCGTATACTTCCCCGGACTAGCCCTTGGCCTCCTCAGATCACCTCCCTTGACTCCGGATTTGGGACAGAGGTGGTAATGATGAGCGGGACTCTGAGTACCCTTACACCCTTCGTTCCTACATAAGAAGGTGGTTTTACAATCGCCAGCATCACCATGAACCTCTAGACATCTCCCGCAAGCACCCAATCTTCTCACTGCTTCCTTCTTTCCCGCCAGTTCGAGAGACTTAAACTTCTTGCAGTAGAATAGTTTTCTCAAGTGCCCACTCTCTCCACATACGACGCAGACTGCTTGAGAGTTTGAGGACTTCGTAGCCTTTGTTCGGGCATGCTTGTGCGGGATTTTCGTCTCCTTCTTGCTGGGATCATCATCCCTCAATTGCTCCAGCTGCTCATAAATCTTCTCCTGCTTCCTCAGGAACTGAAGTAGCTCGTCGAACCTGTCATCCGGTGATGGCATCTCTGTTTTTTCCGAGATGTAGACCAGCCACTCCTTCTTCAAGCTATCTGGCAGCTTACTCTCCAGGGATTTTGTTATGATCGGGTTCTTCAATGCGCCCGTATTTCCCAACTCGTTTAGGTCCTGCAAGGCCTTTTCGACCACTTGTATCAAGTCCACAATCTTTTTAGGTTGGTGGCCCTTCACCGGTGGCAGTGCCTGCAGTTCCTCAACAACTTCCATGGCGATTGTTGTTTTGTTTCCAAAACGATTTTCGAGGACGCGGAAGATTTCATCTGCCGTTCCATATGTTGACAGTCGCAGGTCCTTTGCCACCTTTTCCTCAAGACTATCCAACAGTTGGAATTTCCTCACCTCCTTCGAACCAGAAGGTTCTCCTTGTTTTTGGAGCGCCTCCCAATCCCTTTTCCAGGAGTAGAAATTTCGCTTATTTCCATCAAAAATGGGGAGCGCTGTTGGTTTCAATCGGATGGTGGGTGGTCGAAGACAGGCGGCTTCCTCCACGAACCCCTCCCGCTCCATCTTTGCCTGGAGTCGAGCGGCCTTTCCCGACATCAGTTCAGGCACGCAGGCCTCCAGCTCCATTGTCCGCCTATGCAGGTCCGATCTTTCCTCATCCGGGATCCAGCGGTTCCATCTGCGGAGTGCTTCCCTTGCCCTCTTCACAAGCCCTTCAACGTTATTGAGCATGAGGTCATACACCTCCAGCTTCATATCTAGCCGGGCTGTCCACAGGCGCTCGCTTTCTTTTTCAGCTGCTTTCAACGCCTGAAGGAGCTCGGAACTGCCAAAATTGTTCCACAGGATTTTTTGAATCGCGCCCTCGACTTCCTCTAGTCTTTGTTCACATTCGCCTCCAGTCCGCTCAATGTCCGCATCCAAATCCTTTGTGGAGCTGGTTTCTTCCTCAGCGTAAGCTGCTTCCAAATCTCCATTTGCTTGCATCACCTTGTCAGCCTCAGCCGTTATCTTTCCGAAAGCATCAAACAATTCCTCGTCCGACATTTTCTGACAGGACTTCAGAATTGAATTTGCAAGTCGGGCAAACCGCTGCTTGGCTGTCGTCCGCTCCCTTTTCAACTGCTTCACGCCAGCCATTTTGGGTTTGGCCAAGGTGTTGGACCGCAAGGCTAGTGCTACGTGGGTCGAAGCGTTGGTGTTGGGCCGGAGCTTTTGGGTCGGAGCGTGGTGTTGGGCCGGAGCTTTTTGGGCCGAAGCGTTGGTGTTGGGCCGGAGCTTTTTGGGCCGAAGCGTTGGTGTTGGGCCGGAGCTTTTTGGGCCGGAACTTTTGGGTCGAAGCGTTGGCGTTGGACCGGAGCTTTTTGGGCCGAAGCCTTTTGGGTCGAAGCGTTGGGCTGGAGCTTTTTGCAACCAGCTTGACGCGGTTTTCACTGTCAAGTCAATCTACGATTAGACAGTCCCCTGACTTGATAGGGAAAGGGCTCACTACTGGGTATTTAAAACGACTCCACTCAAGTTTCTTTGGAATTTCTTCTTCCTTTTATTTTTACTTTCATCAGGTGAAAACCTTCAAACAGTGCACACAAAAGAAACCCAGTATAAGGACAGGTAGGTACACTAAACAACTTCACAGATAAAAAATGTCCAACTAGGTTAGTGTTTATAAACTTTAGCAAAATATTATCACACTATACAAACATTTATATTTTTAAATATATTTAACATTCTTGAATAAAACGCATTTGATCTCTATTAGTTACTCTCAAAATCATGACTCAGTTGCTGGAAAAATAGTTAAAATACGTTTCCCATTTATGATAAACTTAACAAATATATGGAGTTAAACTGGTCAATGAAAGTCTCTGACGTTCACATTTCACCTGTGAGACGAAACCCTAAACACACCAGCGCCGGTGCCCCTTTGAGCGCATGATGCGCACATCGCTACAAACACACAAACATTGCCTCTTACCGGCAGTCCCCCAGTAGTTGCGTTGCGAGTCCCCGTTCTGTCCAACTCTTTCCCTCACACGATCTCCTGCGTAACTCAGATGCCTCTCTTCTCACCGGTTTGTTTTGGTTTTTCGCTTGAGCGGAAATGCGTTGCTTAAACCAGTCCGGCCGCACGCCGCTGATTAAGTGATTGGTTCCGCTCCTTGCGAGCGCGTCAGACTAACGCCCGCCGCGACATTTTGAAAAGAAGAATTGGGCTTAACGCTGACGTTTGCGACTTGAGGTGACTTACCGGCTAAATAAAGACTTGACTGGACTTGACCCCGTGACCGATCGACTTGGACTCGACTCGAGACTTGCATTTAGTGACTTACTCCCACCTCGGGTAAATGCTGTAAATATTGCATTTGAATGTTTGCTGAGGTCCTTTTGCCGGTGCCTTATCTGTGTTTTATGTTGTGAATGGACTCTTTAGTGAGACTGTTCTTGGGCCACTGTATAAACCTACCTGCCTCTGCCCCGGGACGACAGATGAAAATGAGCTCGTCTCTGAGCCTGTGCAACACACTTGTTGTGCAATGTCCCTGTCAAATAAATAAATAATAAATTTCTGACGCCCCAATTCTTCACAGGGATGAGTTTATAAGCACATTTTACAACTTTCACGGAGCGATTCTGTCCATGGTCATGTAAACGCCAACCAGCAGCGAGTTTACTGTTGATGAACATGTTTTTATTGATTAAATCTGATTCTCACAGATACAGTTTGATAATAATGTCACCCATCAGGTTCAAGATTACTATTTTGAATGATGACATCAAGCTAGTCATTTGCGTAAAAGCTCATTTATGGAGCTATGCTGATTATGAGCAATATTACCCTCAAGGTGGAGTCCTTAAAACAAAAGCAGTTTGGTTTACATGACCATAGTGAAAGTTGTGAAACGTGCTTATGAACTCACCCCTGTGCAGAAACGAGGCGTCTGAAATGGATAGAATTTAAAAGCCGTTTACACGCCTTTAATTGTTGTTTTTGTCGCAGGTGGGTGGGGTATTCCCATGTGGACTTCTCAGGGAGCCAGTACATTCTGGAGAAAGGCTTCTACAACAGCTACGCCGACTGGGGCTCCCTGGACAGCTCCATCTGCTCCATCCAGCCCATTCTCACAGTGAGGAGGCTTTGTTTAAGAATAACTTCCTTTTTCCCGTAATACTGACACTGAATTGTGTGTTTTTCAGGTTCCGAGAGACACAAACACAAACAACAGGAGTCAGGTCGGTCTGAGCTGGTCGTTTGGAGTGAAGCCTCGGCTCCATCTGCCCCTGGAAACTGAACTTTATCATTTATGTTTTATTTTCTGTGTTTGCAGATAACGTTCTTCACTGAGCCAGATTTCCAAGGCCAGTGTTTTACCGTTGACCGCAACCAGGAGGCGCTATCGGACAAACTGCTGCCCAAGTCCTGCAGAGTGCTGGGCGGCAGGTGAGGAAGGAATCATTACCTTCTGTTCTTTTTCCTTCTGTTCTTTTTCCTGTATATGCTTATGTTGTTAGGCACCGCACTGCAAAAGTCTGACACGAATGACGATATTCACGCAGCATAATTTGGAAATATATTTGTTCTAATGGATCTTTTTGCCGTTGCAGTTGGGTGCTGTATGAGAACAAGCAGTTCCAGGGAAACCTGTACGTGTTGTCTGAAGGAGACTATCCAAACCTCAGCAGTATGGGCTGTCCCGCCAGCTGCTTCCTGCGCTCCGTCAAAGCCGTGCCGATGGTCAGTGTGGACAAAGAGTTTAAAAGAAAGCTCATAACTCATGATGCTTTTTGTTTCGGTAACAACATTGTGATCGCCATCTGACATTGTGTTGGTTAGAAAATGCTTTGTTGATCTTGGATATAGCCGAGTACAACATTCTAAAAGTCTTGCTCTTTTGTTTAAACCAGCCAGCACCAGATGTTTCTCACATAAATCCTCTGTATCTCCGTTTCCTCAGACGTTATCGGTGCCGTCCATCTCGCTGTTCGGGCTCGAGTGTCTGGAGGGCCGAGAGATCACCACGGAAACGGAGATCTTCAGTTTAGTGGAGGAGGGATACAACAACCACATCCTGTCTGTGCGCATCAACAGCGGATGGTACTACTACTGCTACTTCTGCTACTACTACTACTACTACTACTGCTGCTGCTGCTGCTGATGCTACTGCTACTTCTACTGCTGATGCTACTGCTGCTACTGCTAAACCACCACCACCACTACTGCTACTACTACTACTACCACTACTACTACTTTTCTGTTCCCACTAATCGAATGACTAAAGCAGACTTTGTAAAATGTATGAACGGCCTGAAACATTAACTACTTGCTTTCTTTGTGTCTGTGTTTTTCTGCAGCTGGGTGTTATGTGAGCACGGTAACTACAGGGGGCGCCAGTTCCTGCTTGAGCCGATAGAAATCACCAACTGGCCCAAGTTCAGCTCCATCCAGACCATCGGCTCCATGTATCCGGTCAGACAGGTCTGTGCCACTACACCGGTTTACTCTGACTGAACCCAAGCTTCTACTGAGCAGCTGGAACTTACTGTGTCTGCATTGTATGATAAACATAATCTACAATCTACATATTAGTTACAAGTTCCATTCCTCTTTTTTATTCACGCAAATGCAAAAGAAAATCTGCAAATTTGAGATATTTTGGTAAATATTTAATTATCATGACATTTAATAAAACAATTGCATGATGTAAAAGTTCATGTTTCCATTAGTTTTGGTTCCCAAGACGATAATCGAATCAAAAAGCAAAATCGGCGCCATACTGAGGGTTGCCAGATCCTATGGCTGAAGGGTCTGGCGGTTCTTGGCTTTCAAATTAGGAAATGCTTGTTGAAAGATCCGGACTCTGTGGTGGCCGATACATCTCATGCTCCCTGAACCACTCTTTCATAATGTGAGCTGATGAATCCTGGCTTTGTCATCTTGGAATATGCCTGTGCCATCAGGGAAGAAGAAATTAATGATGTGAAATTTATGAAATAAATAAATACAATTTTTAGCATAGATTTGTTTTTGTTTTTTAAAATATTAAGCTCTGGGCTAACTCATGGACATAAAACACACAAGGATACATTGAAGATTTGTCTAAAACATTATATACTGAAAAGTTATTATATAATTTAGCAATTATTAGTCTTATTTATTATATTATGCTACTGCTGCTGCTGCTACTACTGCTGCTGCTACTGCTGCTGCTACTACTGCTGCTGCTACTGCTACTAAAGTACTACTGCTGCTGCTGCTACTGCTACTAAAATACTGCTGCTGCTACTGCTGCTGCTACTGCTATTACTACTATTACTACTACTACTACTACTACTTTTCTAAATGTTCCCACTAATCGAATGACTAAAGCAGACTTTGTAAAATGTATTGACTGTTTTTTTTTTTTAGCATTAGTTAGCATTTAGCCGATTAGCCGCCATCGTGCTTTTAAGCTCAATGAATGGGATTTTTTTACGTCCGGGCCCAGGCACGTGACCGGAAGCCGATGGGACCGTTGAGACGTATTGGCCTTTTTTAAATCTACAAATCTGGTTTTCAAACTTGTGCCTTTTGAGAAAAGTGGCAGCTCATCTTATTTATTATCTTCTCTGTTTGCAGAAGCGCAGTCTCTTCCGCGTGAAGAACAAAGAGCTGGGTCACTACCTGTCGGTGCAGGGCGGGGTGGAGGAGCTGAAGTCTGGGCGGGTCGTGGTGGCGCCGGAGGCCGAGCCCATGAGCGACGTGTGGTTCTACCAGAACGGACTCGTCAAGAGCAAGGTATCGGAAATGACCTCAAAGAACACAGGGATACACTAGCTTCTGTAAATGTCATAAATGATTTGAGTTGAAACATCTGGTAATTGACTCAACTGTGCGGAATAAATATCTATATCTAAAAAGTATTTCAAAAGAGTGTTTAAATGGTGTGTGTGTTTTCCTTTGCAGCTGTCCCCGACCATGTGCCTGCAGGTGATTGGAAACGTGGAGCCGGTGGCTAAAGTGGTTCTGTGGACCGAGACCAGGCAGCCCATCCAGAACTGGACGGCCCAGATGAGGGGCCTCATCTCCAGCCTCACCTTCCCCGGGATGGTCCTGGACGTCAAAGGTACTGCAGCTCCCCCTGATCCCCCGTCACCTTTTAAACAGCAGACGAGCGCCGCACCTCCTTCACCTCTCACGATGCTCCTCCCCAACACCCCCTCACCCTCGCCATGTCGACACACCTCACACCCTCGCCATGTCAACACACCCCTCACCCTCTCCATGTCAACACACCCCTCACCCTCTCCATGTCAACACACCCCACACCCTCGCCATGTCAACACACCCCTCACCCTCACCATGTCAACACACCCCTCGCCATGTCAACACACCCCTCACCCTCACCATGTCAACACACCCCTCACCCTCACCATGTCAACACACCCCTCACCCTCACCATGTCAACACACCCCTCACCCTCGCCATGTCAACACACCCCTCACCCTCTCCATGTCAACACACCCCTCACCCTCTCCATGTCAACACACCCCACACCCTCGCCATGTCAACACACCCCTCACCCTCACCATGTCAACACACCCCTCGCCATGTCAACACACCCCTCACCCTCACCATGTCAACACACCCCTCACCCTCACCATGTCAACACACCCCTCACCCTCACCATGTCAACACACCCCTCACCCTCGCCATGTCAACACACCCCTCACCCTCACCATGTCAACACACCCCTCACCCTCACCATGTCAACACACCCCTCACCCTCGCCATGTCAACACACCCCTCACCCTCACCATGTCAACACACCCCTCACCCTCGCCATGTCAACACACCCCTCACCCTCGCCATGTCAACACACCCCACACCCTCGCCATGTCAACACACCCCTCACCCTCGCCATGTCAACACACCCCTCACCCTCGCCATGTCAACACACCCCTCACCCTCGCCATGTCAACACACCCCTCACCCTCGCCATGTCAACACACCTCTCACCCTCGCCATGTCAACACACCCCACACCCTCGCCATGTCAACACACCCCTCACCCTCGCCATGTCAACACACCCCTCACCCTCGCCATGTCAACACACCTCTCACCCTCGCCATGTCAACACACCCCTCACCCTCGCCATGTCAACACACCCCTCACCCTCGCCATGTCAACACACCCCTCACCCTCGCCATGTCAACACACCTCTCACCCTCGCCATGTCAACACACCCCTCACCCTCGCCATGTCAACACACCCCTCACCCTCACCATGTCAACACACCCCCGCCATGTCAACACACCCCTCACCCTCGCCATGTTAGACCCAGTTTTGTAGGTCTTAGCTTTCAAATGAGGCGTTCCACTGGCCTGTAGGCTGTGAGCTTTTAGATTCGGGTTAAATAATCACCTAATTTCTCACTGGTATTTTTCTTTTATTTTGTAGGTGGGAAAACGTACGACAAGGACCACGTGGTGATTATGCCCGAGGACGAGGACCGGCCGAGTCAACAGTGGGAGATCGAGATGCTTTAGCTTTGTCTGTTTATACAAAGCCACGAAACTGTTCAGGGAATCCTCCACTGCCACTTTCCACGTCTCACCACCTTTACACAAGACACTGTTTTTTTTTTTTTTTATATTGTAATTTTATGAAGTTGATCAATATTTCCTTTATATTGTGGATCTTCTTGCAGGTAAATTGTTTGTTTTAAAGTATTCCGACGATTCTCTTCCATAGCTGACGTAAAGTCGTGGACGCACTTGTACTTGATGCTTATGTTTGTTTACATTGGAGAAAGTTACTTGTGGTGATTTTCGCGTGTGTGTGTGTGAGGAGTTATATTTTGGCCAAACCTCCCGGCGTCTCGCGGCGTCGCGGCGAACAGGGCTGCGAGTGGAATGTATCCGATAAGTGTTGCACCAAATGTTAATATATTTTATACATAAACGTGTTTCTGATGTAAATGAAGGGGGAGGTTTTAAAATTATTAATAAAATTTTTCATATTAATCACTTGTGTCGGTTGTTCTGTCATGTGACTTTCTGCTTTGTTTGAAGAAAATCACGGAGGATTTGCGTTCACAAGTCACGACATAATTCCAGTTGGAGCCGATTTAACTTCGTGGGCAAGAAATCTCCAAACTTATAATGTCCAAATGATCAGTTTTTGGAAGTGGTTGAGTTCACAAACCTTCATCTTATGGCTGAAAGTCCTTTAACCTGACGAACATCATTTTGAAGATTGTCTCCACTTTTAGACGCCTTTTTGAGACGGTCATGTGACCTTAGTTCATATGTGCTGAGAGAGAAAAGTTTACGACGAGGAGTTTCCTCACAGGGCTGCACTAAACATAAAGGCAACAAAACAGCAGTAAATAAGACGATGTAAAGTTCAGGCAGATGAAGTGTCCAGGCAAACGTAATGTCCAAATAAGCGTTGGCAGCAGGTGGTGACGAGCGGCGAGGGCGTCCCTGGTCTTTAGACTCTTGAGCATGTGGAGGAACCCAAAATGTGGATAGGCCATTACAGAGATATTAAACATTAACCAAGTCCAAAATTCAGCTTTTTGGTTCTACTCTAACCCAAGCTGTTTTTACGTAATGCAAAAGTTGTTTATATCCAGAGGCTTAGCTTACCATGAGGCAAGGCAGGCAGCTGCCTATAGGGGGCCCCAGAGGGCCAACAGATTTGAAAGAAACCGCTGTTTTCGTCACTGTTTTCCATGTAAATATCACCATATCATCAACAAGTTACTCCCCCCACCCCTTCAATGTAGTGAAATAGAGGTAGTTCTTGACACAAATACTAGAGTATTTGAGTACTCACCTGAGCAAGTTTATAATGGTACAATTAGTGAATAGCACTTTCTCTGCCCGATCCCGTCAGACCTCTGACGCTAAGCAGGAAGGGCCTGGTCGGTGCTTGGATGGGAGACCGTTCGGGTGAATGTAGTGAGTGAGTGGGTGGTGGTGGTCGGAGGGGCCAATGGCGCAGGCTGGTCGCCTCGCTTCCGTCAGTCTACCCCAGGGCAGCTGTGGCTACAATAGTAGCTTACCACCACTAAGTATGGAGTGAATGAATAGTGCAATGTAAAGTGTCTCTGAGTGTCCAGAAAAGAAAGCGCTGTATAAAACCAATGCATTATTATTATCATTATTATTAAATTTCATACAATAACCTACACTAGAAACATTTCCATTTGAAATTAGATAAGTAACTTAAAATAGCTTGAATTAAGGCACTTAATGTTGAGTTGTTATGGAAATGGAACAAGCATGAATCTGTTTCACATGAAATTATAAAATATAAACAAGATGACGAAATAATGTGTTTGTTCCACTGGTAATAACAGGTTTTTATCTCATCTAAGACCAGACCAACTCAGACTTTAGATTGAATCTTAATTCAAGTCAATGTGTCACCTCTTCCTTTAAAAGATGACTCTGTTTTCAGTGTATGAACTAAATAGTTATTCTGCCCAGATTACACCTGCACCTTCCCACAGTCTCCTAAGTCTCCTTTTCTATCTCCTCTGCTCCTGCCCTGTTTTCTTGTTTGGCTTCAAGTTTCGGATCAGTATCTGCCCAATTGTTCCGCTCAAAGGGGGTTTCGTTTCCCGCCCACTCGACCCAGTTACATCCAGCGTTTCAGATTTAAACCTCTGGAAATGCACGTGCTCCTCCGGACGCAGAGCTTATCTGGCACCGTTTTATCTCAACTGTAAAACAATTGAGCCCCGCCTCACTGTGTCCACACGAATGTCAAACAACAGGTCAACTTTTATTGCACAAACAGCCCAGACTGAAAAAACTGGATCGTTCACATTTGAAAGAAACGGTATTTTGCAAAGTGTGTGGGTGAAGTCGCTGAGGGGGAAGATGAGGGTATAGGTTCCTGAAGGGCTGTGATTGGCTGAAAGAGACAGGTGAGTCTCTGCAGGTGTGGGCGGGGCTTAGATAGTGTGGGCTCAGAGGAGGCTGTAAAAACTTCACTGGACCGACAAGTGCAGGTGAAGCAACAGGAGACTCGGCACAGGTAGGAAAGTACTTTGTGCAGATGAGTATTATTTTTACTCATGATTACATTGTACTTGAGGGAAGTAATGACTGCTGTTTGAAGTACTTGTAGTAATTGTAAAAACATAGTTATCTTAGTTAAAGGAGTTCATTTAGATGTTACTATGTTGTATTTTCTCCACTAAATGTTCCATATAAATGAGACGTGTGACTGAAAATGTCTTTCCATAATCCAAAAATTCAGGCAAGTCTTGAATGAAATTGACTAATATATATATATATGTATATGTATATATATATGTGTGTGTATACATTTTGTCATGTTTACAACCCTAAACGTAAAGATTTTATTTTGAATGAAACATTCACATTTTTCACTTTCTATTTTTTGTAAAATAACAGAATCATGTTTCATTTTGCTTTCACTTCACAGTCGTCTGTTACTTGTGTGTGAACTTTCAAAATAAAATCTTTACGTTTAGGGTTGTAAACATGACAAAATGTGCAAAAGTTCAAGGTGTATTGGCACTGTATATGTCAGTTTACTGTAAGTCTTATGAATATTCTGGATGTAAATATAATGACTCATATTTTGCCAAGTAAAGAAAGAAAGAAATACTAATATGCCAGTGGAATGAGTATTTTAATTACCTGTTTTATCTTTACTTAAAGGGACTAGATGCAAGTTGGTCATTTTATGCTCACTACTGCCACCTCAGGCCTTACACGTAACTGCAGTCTCTATATTAAGCTCGTGCGTGACGGCACTTCAGACCTGAATGAACACCTTTCTGAGTGACCGGTCTGGGCTCGTTCTACACATTATGGCTGGAACATGTAGGGGGGGAAATATATAATTGTAAAATTTTTAAACTCTCTATAGTCCCTTTAAGTACAAAATACTTGTTCCACGAGCAGATTTTTCTTACTTATCGACTCAAGACACTCCATCATGAGCCTCAGTGTATCGTATTTCAATCAATCAATTAACCAATGGTTTCGTCCAGCCCAGGA
The DNA here is from genome assembly GCA_021464625.1 of Proterorhinus semilunaris. Classification (NCBI taxonomy): domain Eukaryota; kingdom Metazoa; phylum Chordata; class Actinopteri; order Gobiiformes; family Gobiidae; genus Proterorhinus; species Proterorhinus semilunaris. The sequence continues at coordinate 2,945,863 of CM038360.1, read as the reverse complement.
GTTTCCTCACGGGGCTGCACTGAACATTAAAACAATGAAAGAAAACGATAAACTAGACAATGTGATCAGGCAGATGAAAACATAAAGTCTGAATAAGCATCAGGCGGTGACGAGCCGCGTGGGCGTCCCCTGTCCTTAGACTTTAGGGATAAACAACGTAATAACATAAAACACAAGGGCTTGAACCTTTCTTGTTCTATTGACAGTAAAATCCAAATCTGCACAAATGCCGATAATTCAATAACTTTAAGACAAACCTTGTTGAAAAGTAATGTGTTCCCTGATTTTCTGGTCATAAACAGCGATGAACATGCTCCAGATTCTGGTCATGAAAGACTGTACTAGACATTGATTCATAAATGAGTATTCTTGTATTATTATAGCTTCTTCTCTTTTATTTGGAGCTGCTGAACCCTTAGTGCTGTGGCTGTAACTGAAACTGCACGGATTTGTTTTCCAGGTGGAAAAAGCCCAGAGCCATGGACCTGGAGTACTTCAAATCTTCCGTAAGCACGACCCGTCACACTACAGATGTCTCTATGCTCCTTATCTTTATGTGGGCTTGTGGGTCAGAGGCCCATCCCAGCTGCTTTGGGCGTGAGGCGGGCTCCACCTTGGGCAAACTTTAGCTACTTGTCAGGCTAAGACACTCATGTCCTTAAGCCGATATCAACGTTTCTATTTAATGGGCGTACACTGGGCGATACTCTCTACACCCAATATCTCAATGTTTTTAGGGACTTCCTGCAATCCATCAGAAATATGAACAAATGTGCAGCAAACGTTTACATGGATCATTGTCCTGAACAGACCACAAGAGGGCAGAAAAAACAAATCCCCACCCCTCAGTATTTGTTTTTAATTTCCCCCCATTTTTTTTCTCAATTTAAAAAAAAAAATTCTCCACTTTTTTCCCCTATTATTCCCCGTTTAAAAAAAATACACTTTTCCCAATTTTTTCCAATTTCTAAATGAAAATGTTTTTTTCACCCTTAATTTCCCCACTATTTTTTTCCAATTTCTTTCTCAATTTTCCACTTTTTTTAAATCTATTTTTCCCCATTTGCTCCCAATTTTTTCGACTTTTTTAATGAAGTTTTTTAGGTTTTTTTGTGCTTAATTTCCCTCTATTTTCGATCATTTGTTTCCAATTTTTCCCCGAAGGTTTCCCTTTTTTTCCTCAATCATTTATGCATTTTTCCCGATTTCTTAACACTAGAGATAACCTGGACATTGTAAATGTGCATTTCTTCCTAACAGCTCTGGTATGATCTTGCAGAGGACATATTGCCCACCTCTTTAGCATTAGCTCACCTCTTTAGCATTAGCTCACCTCTTTAGCATTAGCTCACCTCGTTAGCATTAGCTCCTCTGCCTCAGTTTGTTGCTTAAACTTGTTTATTCTTCTCCATCGTTAGATTGAAGTCCTATCTGCTTCAGTGAGTGAGTCTGCACGTTCCAATATCGAACAAAAGCTTTAAAAAATATCAATCCCCGTTGCTTGAAGATGATTTACGCTCAGTGCCGTACAGAAAATGGAGCGGCGTGAAACCTACATTCTACGGTGGCCTGTTGGTCAATTCTAATTAACGGCATCGCGTTTGTTTAATCGAAACACCGATCGAAACTCCGAGGTCGTGAATGTTTCCCATTCTTTACATTCTTGTCCGTCCTCGCTGTTACAACATCTCGTTACTATGACGACGCTCCGTCTCTCTGTGGAGACTGAAGTTCATGTCAGCGGGTCAGTGAGGCTCAGGGCGCCCTCAGCCCCGGGACAGAACAGAACCGCGACCGAGACAATTTATGTGGGAATAAGGAAGGATGAAAAATAATAAATGAAAGAAGGATTGAAATAATAAGGTAACACTTTATTGTTCACTACCCTCGTACCTGTGGGCTAGAGGCGTGATGGAATAATGTATTTGCAGTTTGGAGGGACCCCAAGTCTAACCCAAACCTTAAAGGTCCTATACCTGATTACCTTGATTACTAACATTGAAAGAGGAAGCCACTAAACTCATTCCCGACATATTTGTAGCATCACAACTCTTCACAGGGACCAGTATAGGCACATTCCACAACCTGCAGGCTCACGTTTCCAGATCACTGTATTTACTGGTTTATTTATTTATTTGAACAGGGACAGTGTACAGTCTACATGAGCCTCAGAAAGGAGAGATGCATTGTACCAGGTTATAGCACTTGTGCTAATTTCCCACCTGCAGTCCCTGGGCCTATTGTACATGTTTTTAGTGGTAGGGGAAACCGGAGTACCCGGAGGAAACTTACGCAGACACGGGGAGAACATGCAAACTCCACACAGTAAGGCCCCGTCCAGGTGGGAATCGAACCCGGGGCCTTGTAGCTGTGAAGCACGAGCGCTAACCACCGCGCCGCCCATTGATACAAAAAAATAAGTTGTAACCGAAACTAAGGAAGGAAAGAAGAATAAATAAAGGAGGAAATAGATAAATTAAGTTAGGAAGAAATAAAAGAGGAAAGGACGGAAGGTCATTTGAATTGAACTGTCGTGAGGAAGAAAAACGTTTGAAAAGTAATGAATCTTTTATTTATCTAGTGCATTTTTACAAATAGAACCACAAAGTTCTTCGCTGACACTGAAACCACATCTGTAACAAACAAACACAGTAAAATAAAAGCCCGGAGATCCCACAGTGAGAGATTTCGAATCGCTCCGTGAAAACCTAAGGCAGGAGTGGCTTTAGTGACCGCTGAGGTTTGGTGTGACCCAGTTCCTGAGTAGAAAGAAGGAAACGAGGCTCTCCTGGACTCAGATGTGAACTTTAGATTCTCATGAATAAACACGTCTTTGGGTCGATGAGCTGATTCCTGTAGAGAACAACGTTACGCTGAAGGTCTTCGTTTTGTAATTCCAGGAGATGTGCTGGGGAACCCTCGGCACAGTCCGACCTTACTCCAACTTCCAGCCGGACAAAGACGTCGTGGAGCTGCAGGTCGCGCTGGAGAGGAAAGGTCCGGCCCAACGCTGCTCTCTCTGACGCTTCAGTTCGCTTCTAACCTTTTTACCGTTTCTTCTCCAGACGCCGAGACGCTGCTGAGGATCCTGACCAACCGGAACAACGCCCAGAGGCAAGTCCTGGCCAAGACCTTCGAAGAGCTGACGCAGAAGGTGGAGACGATGTTCACGAGCTTTGTTTGGCTTAGACGGCGATGTGTTTGCTGAGTAAATACCCCACGCCTGAAACTGGTTTGGAAGAGTCCGCACACCTTTGTTTGGCCAGGGTTCGGGAGTTTAAGGAGTTAGCGAACGGCGTTAGCGAACAGGGAAAACGTTCAAACTTAGAGACTTGAACATGTTGCTGTAGATCTAGCGTTTCCCAACCGGGGGTACGAGGAACTGTTTCAGGTTGGGGGGAAAAAAGTGGCAACTGAACATTACCTGTATTTTTGATAGGAAAAGCTATATATTGCATAGGGTGACCAGATGTCCCAGTTTACCCGGGACAGTCCCAGTTTTGAGTCTTTTGTCCCACGTCCCAATAGATTTCTCCAAAACCATTGATTTGTCCCAGTTTTACTCGTAATCTGTCCCAGTTGTCCCGGTTTTAGTCCCCGAAATAGCATAATTCTGTTAAAAATAAATGTTTTTGGCCCATGGGGACGTCAATGACCAAGTGTAAACCAATTCAAAATCTCAGTTCAGGAAGTGGATTAGTGCATGTTATAAATCGTTCATCGTGGGTAGAGACAGTTTAGTTTTGGAACCCCTGTAGGCTATTCCCGAATATAGTCCCAGGTTTTTAGTTGGACAATCTGGTCACCCTAATATTGCAGTAACAAGTAGTTTTGGGAGAATGTTAGGTTTTTACTTTTAAGCTGAAGGGTCCGAGGGGAAAGTTGATATGTTTAGAGAGTAAACTGATTCCTCTGACTCTGTAATACAAACTCATGGGTCAGTGACCGAAGGGACGTTTCCCTGTTGTCCTCAGGAGCTGGGCGCGAGCGTGAAGAAGGCGCTGTCTGGGGAGGTGGAGGGTCTGCTGCTGGAGATGCTCATGCCTCCTCTGCACTACGAGGCCTTCAGGCTGCAGCAGGCCATGGCGGTCAGTCCCACCACTGACCTGTTTACGCTCCTGTTTCAGAACAAGTCAGACTTTTAATGATCATCGAGCTAGTTTGCCTTCAGAATGCTCTCTTGAATATGAACAATCGGTTATAATGCAAATAATTCTGCTTTAAACCGGACATTTTACATGAGCCTGTTTTGTATCGACAACAGTATGATCCAAAATGTTACACAGTGTGGCTTTAATGAAAAATTATGATTTATTACTTTTATTAGAAAATGTTAACAAATCATTTGTCGATCATTTTGGCTCGAGGAGGCCTGTTATTTATCCAAAATCACTAAGGGTCTCATCCTCCGCCTGGTGCCACAGTTTTAGTGCAGGGGTTTAGAGAGAGGGTTGACTGAGGCGTGGTGTGACTGCAACACGCTGCTTACCCTTTTCTCTGATCATCTTCACATTAACATCAGGCACTTTCTTCAGTATTTAGGCTGCATCGTTTACAGTAAGGCCGACCGATATAGTTTTTCTAGGGCCTTTGCCGATATGCTTGCCTGATATTTTTGACCGAAATTTTTGTCCGATTTTTCCAAATGTCTGGTCTATAATAAAACAAATACTTGGCCGCTCCAGCACTGGCCGATTTTATTGTATTACTTTGGGTGATCTAAAGTCCCAGCTTTGATCAGTTGTCGTTAGCATTAGCTTATTGTTACTAGCCGCGGCGTTTTGCGCGGCGATCAAAAAATACAATAATGGAGGTTAAAACTAACTCAGCGATTCTGCGCTTCAAAAGGACTTGCAGCAGGTCCATACTGACGGAGGTTTAGTGAAATTAACAAACTTGAAGCAAACCCATTTTCACTGCGATGTTTCTCACCTCTCCTGAGGCCGAGGGAGTTGTGGGAGGACTCGTTTTAAAGCCCTGACTTTGCTCTTTCCAAGGGAAGTCTCTGTCATTTTTGGTCCCAGAAATATCGGCTTTTTTCGGCTCTAGATCGGCCTGATAGCCGATATTGAAAAATCCCCAAATATCAGCCCGATATATCGGCCGGCCAATATATTTTGGTCGGGACAGTGCATGTTAATGAACCGCCCACACCGGATTGTAGCCTTGGGCTAATTTCCATCCGTCGTCCTCCATGCGCACTCTTAAACACACTCTCATTCATCCTGGCCTATTGTACATGTTTTTAGTGGTAGGGGAAACCGGAGTACCCGGAGGAAACCTACGCAGACACGGGGAGAACATGCAAACTCAGAAAGGCCCCGTCCCAGGTGGAAATCAAACCCTGGACCTTCTAGTTCTATTGGTCGGCCTCTAATTTCTAGGCTTTTACAGGACAAACTACAAACTTTATTCCACTGTGAGTTAAACATGGGCCGTGTCTCCTCTACTCCACGTACAACATTGGTCTGTAGGAGGAAAACGCTCGGGGATGGACCATTGTTGTACATTACTTCCTCATTGGCCATGGGTGTCTGTCCAGCCCATGTCCAGCCCCCTTTCAACCCACTTACTACGTTTAGTCTGGAGCTGGAGACGTCACAGAGCACAAAGGTCTAATCTAAAGCACAAGCTCGGGCCTGATATGTTTTATTTTTCAATCGAAGCTCCAGAGATCTGCTTTTGAAGCTCCAGAGATCTGCCTTTGAGTCAGTGGTTAACTCCCTCTGACCTCGACCCTGACCTCGCCTTACCACCTTTGCTCAGCCCGATCCCGTCAGATCTCAGGAGCAAAGCAGGAAGGACCCGGTCGGTATTTGGATGGGACAAGCCTGGAGTGAATGTAGTGAGTGAGCGGTTGGTGTTGATCAGAGGGGCCGATGGCGCAGACTGGTTACCTCGCTTTCGTCAGTCTACCCCAGGGCAGCTGTGGCTACAACATTAGCTCACCACCACCGAGTATGGAGTGAAAGAATAATGCAATGTAAATCGTCTTTGAGTGTCCAGAAAAGCTTTGTATAAAACAAATATGATTATTCATATGATTCATGACACGTTTAAGTGTGGGGGAAAGAACGGCTTCTGATGTTTGTGTCCAGGGGGTGGGCACAGATGAAGAAAGTCTCCTGGAAATCCTCTGCACCAGGACGGGCCCTGAGCTCCGGCAGATCAGCCAGGCCTACGAGCAGAGTGAGTTACTGCATGTTTTATCACTAAAGAGGGGGAGTCCCAACGCCCTTTCAGCGGATCAAATCCGGTCCACAGAATATTTGGATTTCCATTGGTTCAGACAGGCGGCGGAAAGTCAAATCCAAAGCAAAATCTGCAACTGACCGTATTTTTTGTGCATTTTCTTAAACATTTACCGACATTTTCTGCTTTTGATGAATCATCTCGTGTTTATCCGTTTTGTGGCCAGTGTTTAAGAAGGACCTGGAGAAGGAGCTGAAATCCGAAACCAGCGGAGACTTCGCCAAACTGGTCATGGCTTTGTTCAACGTAATGTGTTCCTTTCTATAACACTTCCTGTGCGGGACGTTTCTGATCTCGTTGATGCTTTAATGTGTTTTCCCGTCTCAGAAAACGGACGTGGCTGGACTGGTTCACAGAGACGTTCAGGTAAGATGGAGCGACGCCGATGACCGACCGAAGTGCTCAGTCGCTGTAACGTCGCGCTCGCTCCTGTTCCCCAGACTCTGGTGGAGACGCTGAAGGGGAAAAAGTGCGACGAGGCCCCGTGGATCTACGTCATGACGTCGCGGGACAAAGACCACCTCCGCAACGGTACGTCTTTATTTACTTCATACGTCTTTACGATAATTAGTTTAGTTTATTTTATTAGTTTATTTGAGCAGTAAACATTCTGCTCAAAAGGAGCGGGCTGAAGCAAGAAGCTCACGAGCCCCACCCCCAAAATCAGTGCAATAAAAAAGAACATTTCACACAATGGTTCAGAAGGAACAAAACAAAGACCTCATCCAAAGAGAATTTGAAACATTTCAGCAGCTACATTCGCCCAGACCAACTTACAAAACAATATTTGAACTGTTTATATAATTAATTGAAACGAAGCACGACTACAACAACGATCTCGTTTCATGTACGATGTCTAGAACAAAGCAATTCAAAAAAATGTGATCATTAATATATTTCTTTCAGTGTTTTATAACAATATCTGTAAAGCACTTTGTGTTACATGAAATGTATGAAAAGTGATATATAAATAAAGATTGATTGATTGAACAATGAACTTGACATTTCTCAACTAAATAATTGCTGAAGCAGGGAAGAGATTTACCTTGTCTTACATCCTGGGAAAATGTATATTTGATCAATATTAATATCGTAAATCTCTAACAACTGTAACTTTATGAAAAGAGGAGCTGGTGCATCATCTGCTGGTAGATACAGCATAGATTCACTGGAGACGTGCGCATACTCAAGTTGCCGCTGGTTACGGAGATGTCTCCGAGACGTCCCCTGGAGATAAGGCGAGTCTCCAGGTGGTCTCTGTGATAACGAGTAGGTTCAATGTGTTCAAGTCTCCGCGTGGTCTCCGTGGTCTCAAGCAATTGTGGCAACGTTGCAAACATTGTTTATTGTCCTCAACCTGTGAGACGTTCCTGTGACGTCCCAGCAATGACTCGGAGACTGCATGGAGACTTGAAAAAGTCACTGAGATCTCCAGGCTGGTGAGAAAGGCCCTTCAGCTCCTCTCCTTCCTGTCACTGGCGTAGACACTTCTCAGTAACGTGTGTCTGATGTGGTCAGTGCTGGACGCGGTGGAGTTTGAGACCGGGCTGTTTCTGGAAGAGGCTTTTGAGAAGCGTTTCTCCGGAGACCTGCGGCTGGGACTCCAAGTTTTGGGTAAATATTCAAACCGTCATAATAAAGATGCAAGTGTTTCGGTTTATGCTTCAGCTTCATCTGCTGTGTTTCTGCTTCCAGTGCAGTGCATTCAAAACCCAGACCTGTACCTCGCCAAAAGAATCAACGCCATGAAGGTGTGAGGAAAACAATACGATTTTAAAAAGTGAATAGACAGCACTAGTTTATATCTGTTGGAAAAGAAGCAACCTTCATTTAAATCCATTACATCCATTGTTATCCAGTGTTGAAAATTCACGGGTTTCAGTTCCGATCTGGTTCCATTTGAGTTACTTTGACTTAAACGGTGAAACCTCTCAGTCTTGGAGATGAACTCTGTCTGTCTCTGGTCCAGACTCCACAGACTCACAGGGTGATGGTGTCTCACTGCGAGGAAGACCTTCTGTGTATCCGAGCGGCGTTTCTCAAACTGACCGGGACGTCGCTCTACAGCGCGCTGCAGGTGAAACATCAAAGAGTCCGACTGTGGTAGAAACGACTGAAACAGCTTCAATCTGAACCACGTGCTTTTGTTTACGCTTATTAAGCCACGTGAGCTATATAATAATGACCAAAAAAATTAACACACAAAGTGGCTAATTTTTCATATAAAAAGTGAGTTTGGCCAGAATTTGGATTTATATTTTAAAACACCCCTGGGTCAAAGATCAGTAACTAGATTTTATGTAAAGTTGAGTTTTCACATTTTCTCCCTAATCTTACGTTACCATTGACTCCCATTATAAACTCTCTTTTTCATCGCTCTGCCGTCACACTTTAAAATCATATTTTTTGATTATTTGTAGTTTCTTCTGATCAGAGGAGGTAACATTTGTGATTTTTACAGTTCAAACTGAATTTCGAGTATTTACCCTGAAAATGGGAAAAACCTAATATCACAGGGAGGCTGTTTCTGTGGAGTTATGAGGCTTATCCGGGGCTTTGGGGGAGGTCTGTGGGGAGGTGCTGGGGGATGTTGGAGGGTTTGTGAATTGGGGGTGGTTGTCAGGTGTTTTTGTTTACAAGCATGGCTGTAATCGAGCAGCTCTTTATAAAACACACCTAAGCACAGACACAATACACACACACATTCCCCAGACCCCCCAAACATACCCACACTCTACCCCGGACAAGTACATCCCCCCCACACGTACACCCCGCCCCGGGCTTGGACATCCCCCACACACCCCCAACCCACCACAACACCCCTACACCCCTCCCCAAGCCAGTATAATCACCCACACAGTCCCAACATCTGCCATCAAGCCCGCACCCCGCTCCAGGCCAGTATATCCCCAACACCTACACCCCAAAACACCAACACCTCACCGAGGCGAGGACTAGTATATCCCCCACACCTACACCCCAAAACACCAACACCTCACCGAGGGCTAGTGTATCCCCCACACACCCCCACAAGGAGTGTTTCATAAAGAGCTGCTTGATTACAGCCATATTTGTAAAACATGTTTGTATACAAAAGCACCTGACAACTACCCCCACCCTGGACAACCACCCCCAACTCACAAACCCATTTAAACAATTATAATTTAAATGGGAAGAAAAAAAGGGAACAATTATAATCTATTTGAGCTGAAACAACCAAGTCACTTCCTTTAATGCTGTCCCTGGATCAACAGCATCAAAACTTGAATCTAAAGAGAGAGAAGATTTTTTTCTGCACCTGCTTTTGACACTGGTAGTTCCTATACTACCAGTATCTTTACTGGTAGTATAGTATTACTTACTCAACATGATCATTTCACTCATTGATTCATTACATGTTCAACTCGTTAAAGCTTTCCACGTCAGCAACTTTTGAGAATTGTAGATATGAATGCATTTTCTAGAGGATTTATTCTTTATTATTATTCTGTTTTTGAACAGAAACACTTTAAAGGGGACCAGCTCACGGCTCTGCTCAACATCTGCCGATCCGAAGACTGAGCGACTCATGGATTAGTGTATTAATAATATATTCATAAGATGTTTTTATTTAAATAAAGTGAACACAGATTGACGAAGGTCTCGTCTCTTTATTTCTCAGTAACCAGGGCCATCAGACTGAGGTTTGACTCCCACACAGAGGTGGCCAGTATTTAAGTACATTAAGACTTATTAAATGTATTACTTTTACTTGCTTCTGCCTGTAAAAACCCTGCTGCTTACAAAACACACCCCAAAACAGCAGATGGCGCTGTGCAGGGACACGATCAATGCTACAAACTCAGGAGAAAAGATGAAGAAGGTTTGTCCTTGCTATGATGCCATACAGAGGGGAATGGGAGACTTTTTAAGTGAGTGTAACGTTATGTTTAGGTCGATATCTTTCGATATCTCGTCTTTACCGGATGGTTGTGTGAGATGAGCTCGGGTTTAGCTCTGCATGTTCTGGGTCAGATAAAGCTGGGCCTTTGTGCTGGATTGTGCCTAATGTATCGTGTGTTATTGTGGCGACTAAACCCATCAGCGAAAGCTTTGGTTTTGAAGTCGAAATGTTACTCTTCACAACACTTATTTAGCTCGGACTTTCCACTTTGAAGGGTTAAGTATTTCCTACAGCAAACACTCCAGTGCTTTAACTGAAGTAATCATTTGACTGAGCAGGTTTGGACTTATATTGGAGCAGTAGTATCTGTACTTTTACTCAAGTAACGAACCAAGTGCCATGTTTGATATTTATCCTTGGACACAAACCAGGGCTTTAACCATATGATGTTATAACACTCGACAACAACAGACCTGGAGTAGTATTTTATCTCTTCTTTATTAATTCTGCTGCACAGGTACATGAAACACAAAACTGCCCATAATCCACCTCTGGACCTGAGCTCAAAATCACATACATTTTTCAAGCAGTAATGAAGGGTATTTCCCACCGGCAGACACTGCGGGTTAGGGCGTCCCAGTGCAGTCCCCCCAACAAGTTTCACTATGACGCCATGAAACTACAGTCTTGTATTATTGTTATTGCTGATGTAACAACAATATTTTTGCAAAGCTCTTAGTACTTTTACTCTGCTCCCAAGCCTCACAATAAACCCAATAGTCCAGAGTTTCTTTTTGTCAGCGGACCCTAAACTCCCTGTTCTGGATTCCTGTGGCGATCTCAGACGCTCACGGTCTTCGTCGTTCTCGATCCGTACGTCAGAGTTACGATGACTTGTGTCACAGAGAACGTCCAGCTTCAAACTATGTTCCTCCTGATTCTGTTCGTCTTTGTCTTTACTCCTCGAGCGACGCTTCACTGACTGACCAGGATGAGAGTCGAGGTCTCTGATCTTCTGGAGAACGTCCGGCCTGTGTCGCACCGGTCTGCGGGACTTGATCCAGAAAGGAATCAGCCGCTCATAAAGTCGCTGGGCACTTTTAGATGGTTTAAAAGTTTTTCATAACATCTCGACCGCATGGAAGGCGAGCTCCGTTTATTGTTTCGCATGGATGACCGATCAACCAGACCTTCTCTGTACTTCCAGTTCGAGTTGATGACTTCATTGATTTGGCCACGTTGCTGCAAACTAACAGAAATGTTAGACACATTATACTGTGGACAGTGAGCAAACTTGTTTACTGTTGAGGATAAATGTGTCTGGTTTTCAAACAGTAAACCCTAGTGCAAGCTTTCTTTCCTATAGACAGACCAAGTGTTAGTTTTCGTACCTGACGGTTTCGGCTACAACTGTGGCCTTCCTGAGAGGTTTGTCACGTGATGTTGCTGTGACGTGTCTGGTCGGCTGATTTATACAGGTTTTGGCACCGTCTTCCTGCTTGTGGTAGCAGGCCGACAGCGCCATCTGCAGTCCGACTTCTTCAGAACTGTGTCCCAGGTGTGGGAAAGTCTGTGTCAGGCGACCAGACACGTCACAGCAACATCACGTGACAAACCTCTGAGGAAGGCCACAGTTGTAGCCGAAACCGTCAGGTACGAAAACCAACACTTGGTCTGTCTATAGGAAAGAAAGCTTGCATAATTCTTAACTATTAAGTTAATAATAGTTAATATTAACTATTAACTTCTTAACCCCTCCCTGAACCAAGCACATGTTCTCACGAGGGCAAGAGGGTAACTACAGCGCCTCGAAAGTACTAATACACCATGAACTTTTGTACATTTTGTCATGTTTACAACCATAAACATAAAGATTTTATTTTGAATTTTTTACTGTAGCATCATGCTATGGGGCTGCTTTTCCTCAGCGGGGTCTGTGAAGATTGTAAGAATAGTTGGGAAGATGGATGGAGCAAAATACAGAGACATTTTGGAGGAAAACCTGCCGGAGTCAGCGAGAGACTTGAGATTCACCTTCCAGCAGGACAATGACCCTTAACACAAAGCTACATCTACAATGGAATGGTTTAAAAACACACATATGAATGTGTTAGAATGGCCCAGTCAAAGTGAAAAATAACAGAATCATGTTTCATTTTGCTTTCACTTCCCAGTTGTCTGTTACTTGTGTGTGAACTTTCAGTAAAAAATTCTAAACAAAATCTTTACATGACAAAATGTGCAAAAGTTCAAGATGTATTAGTACTTTCGCAAGGCACTGTATTTATGTATGAGTCTGGGGTGAATGTAAAGCGCTTTGTGACCATGATGTCTGTGAAAGGCGCTGTCTAAATAAAGATCTTCTTCTTCTTCTCCTCCGTGAGGGAAGTCAGAGCTAAGTGGAAACTCGTCTAACTAACTGGGCCCATGCAGGCGGTCGATGAATCGCTGACACATTAAACCCTGCGTTAAGTGCAGCGTTGACTGGGTCATCTGGAAGTGATGTGACGTTCCAGCGTTTGGCCCCAGGTAAAAACACAATTCCAAGTCGAGCGTGAGATAATCTAAGACTGAGCAAAGACCACAGCGAGGAGTGCACGTGGAGACCTATAAGTTCTGTGGGGAACGGCATAACGGCCAGAGAGATGAGAGTGAGTCTTATGGTGCACGGCGGGGGAGAGAGGCAGAGGGAGTACAGGTACGGGAGGTCCAGGTAAAGAGTTGGGTTAATTTGTAGATTAGCAAACACGTCCTCCAACGGCACTGAATGGTCCATCACGGTTATGGCGATGTAGGATTTCTTAAAAGGAACCCAGTCCGGCAGATCACGGGGATAGAACGACAGTGGAGAAATGAAAAGTGTGAAAGGTCCATAGTTTACGAATAGAGGAATGCAACGAATGAACTCCAAAATCCACTGAACGATCCACTCCAAGTGTGTGGTATCTGTGGAGGTCGGTGAAGTGGAGCATTTGTCGTAACACACGCCAAACGTTCTAACGACACTGATGAAACAGATCGCCACGACGCCATTAAAGAAGATGGCTAGCATGTGCATAAACGCCGCCCTAAGAAATCGCACACACTTATCCTTTATACTCTCATTATTGCTCATGTCCTGCTCGAGTTTGGACCTATGGAAACGAATTTGTTCTTCAATAAGCTGCCGTTCGCTGTGCGGCTGGAATAATGTGGTTTGATCCATGTTGTTGTTAAGTTAGAAGTGTAAACCTCTTAAAATACTCTGAATTTCTTCTGGATAACTGCAGTATCGACTACCGACACCGACTCCTACAACAGCTGTCGCGAGAGGATATTTCCAGATCCGATTTGTCGTCAAACACCGAGAAAAACTGCTCGAGATGCAAAATAGGTCTTCACAGGGCAAAGGCGTCTCAACAATGTTTGATGGAAAACATTCCGTAGCCTAGCAACAGATCGGAATTGATCACAGGGTCAGACCATTCTCCGTCAGAGCCGAGCCCATTGGTGGGTCGCAGGTTCTAGAATGTGATGATGTCATCGGACCCAGCGGGGGGGAGGAGCCAGTTTATCCTATTAACAGCATTACACTTTCACAAGTCGTAGCTCCAAAGAAAATGTATGAATTACAAAAATTATCATCAATATCAGTCACTGGGTCCATGATCTCTCTGTGCAAGGCCAAAAATGTCCTCAAAAACAAAATAATGTTTCCTCCATATATAATAGTATTGGCCTTTGGAACGCTGTGACGTCGCCTGCAACCCAGCAATTTAAATATACATTAAACCTCAGATGAATGAAATAATGAAACTGTAGTGGTCGGCAGACACTGGTCTACAGATGTGGACAGGAAGGCCTTGCTTTGAGCTGCACCAGCTCAGCTCACACTACGCCACACTGAACCACCTCCTACCGCATTTTAACCACAGAGTTTAGCGCCTTTTACTGTGAGTCAGACGTCTGTTCAGCTGCTTCTCTGCTCCGTCTCCTTTTCTTATTAAATCCACTGGAAAGACGTCCCGCTTCTGTGCTGCAGCTGGGATTGGCCGGGATCATTGTGCTGAAGTCATCGGGTTGTTGTACATTGCCCTGCTTCTGGCTCCACAATAATGAAATGATGCTAACAGGGGTCGGTTCCTCCCACTCCTTTTCAAGTTTATGTACAGTATTATGTGAACGCATGTTGATATGTCATGAATGCATGTTAACATGTTTTATTCCATGGTCTGGGTGAATACTCGATTCTGATTGGCTGGAGGGCGTCCATTAACAGTTCAATCACGTTCAATATCACTCCATTACAGCTGTTTCCATAGTAACGATAAACAATTGAACTGGAACTATAGAAACACGACACCTCGTTGTGCATTAGCCCTTACATAAAAGCTGCACGTGTTAATGTAAAACATAGTCCTGTGTATATGTAATGTACATGGAACTCGGAATAATCAATCAATCAATCAATCAATGCTTTCTCTCAAGCATGTAAACTACTCTATACCATGTAATAATAGCCGTGTTGTGATGTATTGTTGACCTGGAGATTCTCTCTCTCTGTCAGCGACTTATTTACATTTAAATAAGCAAGAAACCACAGTCCTATTTAAAAAGTAATAAACCAACCCCAAATGAATCTTCTTTATAATTATAAAAACTATCATTAAAAGTAAGTTATTTGTGTGACAGTGTTTGGTCCAAGTGCTTAAAACTGTAGTGCTGCCCCCTGCTGGTCTGACTGAATTCTTGATCATTGTTGGCCTCCACTGACTGTGAAAACAGTGGAGCCCTGCTGCCTCATTAGTATGCATGATGTTGCTCATTAATATGCAGACGTCATCAAAAGTATCGGTATCGTATCGTCCCGCAAAATATCGCGATATATCGGAAAATCGATATATTGTCACACTCCTATTCACTTAGTCAATCTAGTTACAATGTGAAAATGCGCTAATGACTCCACTTTTATTTTATTTTATAGTATTGAAGAATATGCAATATACTTTTTGGAGAAGGGAAGTTTATTTGTAGAGCAGAATTCATATACAAGCCAATCCAAAGTGATTCACAGTAACAGAGAATGACAAGATACAATACAATACATTTAACTAATCAATTACATTAGAGCAAAGAGTGCAGAAAATAACCTTTCAGTCGTCATTTGCTAAAAAACAGTTTCAGCCTGGATTTGAACATTGTCATAGCTGCGTAAAACTGAAAGGCAGCCTCAGCGTGTTTAGTCCTGACTCTGGGACCAGGAGGACACGACTCCCTGAGGATCTCAGAGATGGTTCATGAGGTTATTACATAAATGAAAGCATCTCTAATGAAAACCATTCAAGTTTGAAAAAGCAAATAACCCTTAAAACCAAATGAACAAATATACTTGTAGCTATGAGAGATGTTTTGAATATGAACCAAACAGATAAAGCTGGATTGTGTAAACTGTACATTTAGGAAGAGCTCAGGAACAAAGCTAAAGAGGTGCACGTCAGGGCGGAGAGCAGTGTCAGAGGCCCGCAGGTCACCACGGGGCACGCCGCTCCCTTCAGGGTCACGGCCAGGACATTCTGGAGGTGGGTTGAGTTCCCAGGGCTGCTGCTGTTGTGGGAGGGGCTCGTTGTGGATACACTTCCCCCAGAACCGCTGCTGCTTTGGGTGCTACCTGCGGATGTGGTTCCCCCGGAACCGCCGTTGCTTTGAGTGCTACCTGCAGATGTGGTTCCCCCGGAACCGCCGTTGCTTTGAGTGATACCTGCGGATGTGGTTCCCCCGGAACCGCCGTTGCTTTGAGTGCTACCTGCAGATGTGGTTCCCCCGGAACCCCCACTGCTTTGAGTGCTACCTGCGGATGTGGTTCCCCCAGAACCCCCACCGCTTTGAGTGCTACCTGCGGATGTGGTTCCCCCGGAACCGCCGTTGCTTTGAGTGCTACCTGCGGATGTGGTTCCCCCAGAACCGCCGTTGCTTTGAGTGCTACCTGCGGACGTAGTTACCCCAGAACCCCCACCGCTTTGAGTGCTACCTGCGGACGTGGTTCCCCCAGAACCTCCACCGCTTTGAGTGCTACCTGCGGACGTGGTTCCCCCAGAACCTCCACCGCTTTGAGTGCTACCTGCGGACGTAGTTACCCCAGAACCCCCACCGCTTTGAGTGCTACCTGCGGATGTGGTTCCCCCGGAACCGCCGTTGCTTTGAGTGCTACCTGCGGACGTGGTTCCCCCAGAACCCCCACTGCTTTGAGTGCTACCTGCGGATGTGGTTCCCCCAGAACCCCCACTGCTTTGAGTGCTACCTGCGGATGTGGTTCCCCCAGAACCCCCACCGCTTTGAGTACTACCTGCGGACGTGGTTACCCCGGAACCCCCACCGCTTTGAGTACTACCTGCGGACGTGGTTACCCCGGAACCCCCACCGCTTTGAGTACTACCTGCGGACGTGGTTACCCCGGAACCCCCACCGCTTTGAGTGCTACCTGCGGACGTGGTTCCCCCGGAACCCCCACCGCTTTGAGTGCTACCTGCGGACGTGGTTCCCCCGGAACCTCCACTGCTTTGAGTGCTACCTGCGGATGTGGTTCCCCCAGAAGCACCACTGCTTTGGGAACTCTCTGTGGATGTGGTTCCCCCCAGAACCACCACCACTTTTGTGGTACTTTCAGAGAAACTCCATGTGGGACTGGCAGAGGTGCTGCTGAACTGGCTCGTGGATAATCCCGCTGATGAGGAGCGGCTGGCGTCGAGCAGCTCCCATTTTCCACTCACGTCCTAGAAATGACACACAATGATCTGTGAGTGAACAGTTATCACCGGGCACTTCAGGCTGTATTTTTAATTGATTTGGACATGTCATTCCTGCTTCACAAACTCGTCCTTCAAAATAAAAGATTTGATTTGTTTGGATTTAATTTCCAGCAGTGGTTCAAAGCCAATCCTCAGCAAAATTGTGGCATACAGTACCGGCCTCGAGTTTGGAAACACTTTTTATGTGTTGGTTTTTTCTTTTATTTCAAGACCATTAACATTGTAGATTCTCACTGAAGGCATTTGTTTATGAATGAACAAAATAGATTATTCAAAATAGCCACATTTTGCTTTGATTTCTGCTTTGCACTTTTGACATTTTGTCAGTGAGCAGAAATGGTTTTCACCTCACAGACTGTTAAACCATTTCAGGTGACGACCTTATGAAGCTCATGGAGAAAATCCCAAGAATAAAGAGTATAAATAGTGTTGAAAATGAAGAAAAAACCATACATGAAAACTGTTTCCAAACTTTTGACCGGTACTGTGGAACAATTTTTTGTGGTTCCATTGTTTTTTGACAGATGGACAGATTACAGGTACTCTTACCTGAGCTGCATAGAGTCCGAGGATCACGAGTGCCAAAAGACTCATTTTTCAAAATGTACCAAAAAATGTCCGCTGTCTTCAAAGTAAATCAGTGCAAAAACATCCCGCTTCCGTCTGGGCTTCCGAGTAACGCGTGTTGCAATGTGCCGAGTCTTTTATACCTGACTTTTAGGGAGAAGGGCACAGCACATGAAAAATGCCACTCATTAACCAAAGCATTAACCATGAAGGACAATTCAATAAACATGGAAAGTAGGTTCAGGCGGGGTGTGTACCCAAAGCAGCAACTCTGAGTCATTGTAACTTTGAGCATTTTTGCTTATCTTAGTCTTAGGTGAACATATATTTTGAAAAGACGTTGGAAAATAAATGTTCTCTCTCCTTGTTGGATCCTGTTAAAAAAGTGAGGGTAATTATTTCAAACACACTTCCACTTACAGTACACTCTATATTGATCATTGACAGGGTTTAATGCTTTTGTAAATATGACTTATTTAGATGGATAACATCTGTTGTAAGTAATAATCATAATTTTATTTCAGTGAAGCAGCAAATGAATGAAGAAATGTTGGGAATAAAAGTTATTTTCTATTTGATTTTCTTTTAAGCTATACTGACAGGAAGTGACACATGTTAGAGAAATAACAATGGTGTCCGAGAGGATAGATGAACAATGGGCAGGAGTCTGGATGCCTTAAGCAGGATAGAGGGAAAGTTCCATCGCAGCTTGACTCATTTCCCATTGACATAACATGGTCAACAATTGATTTGTTTCGAGTGTATTTAGAATTTTTTACTGAAAGTTCACACACAAGTAACAGACAACTGTGACGTGAAGGCAAAATGACACATGATTCTGTTATTTAAAAAAAAAAATAGAAAAGTGAAAAGTGGAGCGTGCATAAGTATTCATACAGCATGACTTAATACTTTGTGGAACCCCCTTTTTTCTGCAATAACAGCAGCAAATCTTCTGCAAGGCACTGTATGTCACTTCCTGTCGGTGTCCAATAAGGAAGGCAAACTATAAACATTACAAAAAAGATCAAACTAAAGAAAGCTGGATGAAATGTTTAGTAAAATCTTAAATATAATTGTGTTAACTATGTTTTGGCAAAAATTGTGTGTAATGTCTCATATGCACTTCAAAGGGACTATACCTGATTTTTTTTTCTAGGAATGAAACAAAAAATTTGTTAGGACCTCCTTTAATACACTGGTTCTCAACTGGTTTGGAAACATCTGAAACTGTGAAAATGTTTATTCAATGGGAAAAGGAGAGAAGCCGAGGCACTGGAGCTGGTTTTATTGTAGTGTCACAAATAAAATAGCTTTTTTCACTCATCCAGAGGGCCTCGGCTTCGCTCCTTTTCCCTTTTCAAGTTACCGAAGAGCACCTGGTTTGTATAGTTCACTAACTTGTTATCTCACCAACATTCACTTTGACCCACGGGCCGCAGGATGGAGGCGACCACGAGGCAGGACATGGAGTCGCCGTGGAGGAGGCAGAGCAGCTGGCACAAGACCACCCGCGCCGGAAACACCGGGTTCATCTGGAACACGGTGCTCCCGGAAATGTGACCCTTCAGGTTTTGAAACATCACTATACACGCGTCCCACAAATCCCACGTCCTAAACACGCGTCCTACAAATCCCACGTCCTATACACGCGTCCCACAAATCCCACGTCCTATACACGCGTCCCACAAATCCCACGTCCTATACACGCGTCCCACAAATCCCACGTCCTATACACGCGTCCCACATATGCTGGGAAGGATAGGGATGAGTTTGGGCACAGCAAACATTTAAGTTTGTGGCTTCCTCTTGCATTGTGTCTGTGTACGCTCTCAGTCGTACAGGAGTTGTCCATCTTCAATGGAGGTACTTGAGTCATTCTCTGTACTCAGTAGTTGAGTACAGAGTACCTTCATTGAAGTTCCTCTTGCATTGTTTGCACACAAAAAAAAATATATAGGGCCTTTAAAGGGATATTTCAGGATGTTTGACATTGGGCCTCATTTCATAGTTATCCAGAGTGTTGTTGATGTCTGGAGATAAATATTTTTTAATTCATGCAGTCCTTATATTTGAAGAGTCTAGTGGCGCTAGGCTAGCCTTAGGTTAGCACATTTCTACGGTAACAGCTAGCCTGCATTAAAAACAGTCTGACCCACAGAGATAATGCCAGACTAATGTTATACATTTCTGTGTTGACAGACTAATTTTTTTAATATAACTGACCATCTGACCATCACATGAATCATTGCATTTTGAGGGACTATTTTCTAGCAGATCACTCCACCACTGCGTAGCTTACAACCACAAAGCTGATGCTGCTCAAATATAAGTTATTTTAAATGCAAAATAGGTAAAATTATTCTATTAACACAGACATTTATATCGTTAGTCTGACGTTATAAGTGATTTGCCTCAGGTGCACTGTGGAGCGGGTCACTGTTTTTAATGCAGGCTAACTGATACCATAGAAAGGTGCTAGCCTAAGACTAGCATAGCGCTCTTCATATATGGACTGCATGAATAAAAATAAAAAAATCTCCAGAAATCAACAACACTCTGGATAACTAGGAAATGAGGCCCTATGTCAAACATCCTAAAATATCCCTTTAAGGCCAGTGTGGCACTTTGAGAAACGTGCAATAAAAGTGTGAGCCCTCGCCATGTCCCCGTCCCTCGTGAGACTTAATATTGCACCTTTGCATTGAATGACTGAAGGAGCAATGATCCATGACGCCGGGGAGAAACCGAGGCTATGAGGAGTGGAACAAACAAATGAGCCAATGAAAGCGGTGTCCGGACCTTTTATTCATCGCGACTCGTTTTGTGCAAATTACAAAACGATATTTCCCAACGTTCACTCTTACAGTTCAGCGTTGCTCGACAGCCATTGGATAAAGTGCGCGGGAATCATTTGAAGCTTAAGAAATAAAATAAACGTCGTGCACTGTGTGAAATCCAATTAATACATTTATTATTAAATAATTATTTCAAGTATAAAGATGGAAAATTTCTGACAAAATATTTACAGTATTATTGCAATGACATTTATAGGTCAATTAAAGGAATGTATTAAACAGAATGGAGGTTCCTTCATAACGTGTCCCATTTATGCTTAACCAACAAAACAGGAGAATTAAACCTTAAAGTGCATATGACAGACTTATTAAAATGGATATCGGGAAAAATGAAGACATTTTTATTTGAAATGTGTTTGAAATGTGTCTGGAAATATACATTAGATACTGTAATTAACCACTTAACTGCCACCCTAGGGTTAGGGTTAAGGATTAGGGTTAACAATTATTTACATCCAAGTCTCAAAGCGTATTGACTGGAGAGCTTACAGTCTATATGCCAGTGTGATACCAAATTTGAAAGCCAAGACCTTCTAGTTTCTAAAAATGTTCAATCACATAGCACCAGTCTATAGCACTACAATGATGACGTAACCTTCTGTTGGTCTGTACATGCAGTAAATTAAAATAACTGCCTTGAATAAAATTGCTCTCTCAAAATGGCCGTGCTGAACGTCTTGAAATAGGCCTCTGTCTCTTTAAGAAGCTTTCCGACACGCCCCCTTCAGCACACTACTGTGGCATTGAAACAACAACACTGTGCGGGGAGGGGGCTCTGCTGAGCTGAGGAGCAGTGGTCGGGGGCTTGGCTGGTGACGAAAGGTCCAGAGGCGTCTCCAGGAGGTGGGGGCGTTCCTAGGAGGACTGAGGCGTAGGTACACCTAAAATGGCCGCCGTCTAAGTTTTTACTGATTACTCAAAAATATGTGAATGAGCCGAGGCAACACTCCAGGCATGTGTTTAATGAGGGAATGACATAATAACAGGATATAAAGCTTGACAAAGTCGGTTTTACATAATACCCCCCCTTTAACCCTAATTTTATCCTGATTAAGGTTAACTAACCCTAGCCCCCTGATCAGGGGAGACGGCAGTTAAGGGGTTAAAGCATTACCAATAAAAATAAATCTAAACAGATCAGAGCTTGTAGTCGGGTTAGTCTGGTGTGTCATATGCACTTTAAACTTTAAATAAGGTTGAACACTGTGACGCACCTATGGGAACAGGACCAGTGTGTTTCGAGCTCCTGCAGGAGACCGACCGAGTGGGCCCCCCCTAAAAAACACCCATGGACCCCCACAGGAAATAGTTATTGCCTATTACTTATGGCAACAAAACATTTCAAATCAAGTTTAGATCATGTATTTAAACACGTTTAAAAAAAAAAGGAAAAAAAAAAGACATAAAAACAGTTGGATTCTTCTCGTTTTCCTGGAATCATCTTCGAGACGTCCCGGGACCGTCGGGAACCCCCGGCTCCAACACGCGTGATCGACACGACATTTAACACGCTTGAAAGAGACGGGAAGTCAGTTTAGCAGAATATTTAGCCCGCCGGTTTCAAAGAGTCGACGTCTCAGTGTTACCTCTCAACCAAGTGGCCTCTTCAGTTCTGCTTTACATGTGCATTAAAGGGATTCATTATTGTTGATCTTTCTGTTTTTAGTTCCATTTAAGCCTCGGCCCCATTTGAGTGTTTAGAATAAAAGGCATAGCTAGTGATTTTGGCGTGATTGTGAGGTGGCCCAGCGTGTTGAAAGGGCGTTATTAAATCGTTATACGCTGAGCAGGAGCAGCGCCGGCGCCAGCACGGCGAGCTGGCCCCACGTCTGGATCAAAGATGGCGTCCCTCCGTGGGGCGTGGTCATGGTGTCGTTGCCGGCTGTGGTCTGATTGGCTGTGGAAGGAGG
This sequence comes from Proterorhinus semilunaris, assembly GCA_021464625.1. Classification (NCBI taxonomy): domain Eukaryota; kingdom Metazoa; phylum Chordata; class Actinopteri; order Gobiiformes; family Gobiidae; genus Proterorhinus; species Proterorhinus semilunaris. The sequence goes on along the minus strand of CM038360.1, from coordinate 2,923,608 downwards.
CGGGGTGGAGACGGGGGCGGTGGAGATCATGTCTGTGGTCGAGGACGGGGCCGTGGTGATGGCGGCCGTCGTGGCGGGACTCGCCGTCGTGGCGGGAGTCACCGTCGTGGTGGGAGCCACCGTCGTGGCGGGAGTCACCGTCGTGGTGGGAGCCACCTTCATCGTGGTGGGAGCCACCGTCGTGGTGGGATCCACCGTCGTGGTGGGAGCCACCGTCGTGGTGGGAGCCACCGTCGTGGTGGGAGCCACCGTCGTGGTGGGAGCCACCGTCGTGGTGGGAGCCACCGTCGTGGTGGGAGCCACCGTCGTGGGAGCCACCGTCGTGGGAGCCACCGTCGTGGGAGCCACCGTCGTGGTGGGAGCCACCGTCGTGGTGGGAGCCACCGTCGTGGCGGGAGTCACCGTCGTGGGAGCCACCGTCGTGGCGGGAGTCACCGTCGTGGTGGGAGCCACCTTCATCGTGGTGGGAGCCACCGTCGTGGTGGGAGCCACCGTCGTGGTGGGAGCCACCGTCGTGGTGGGAGCCACCGTCGTGGCGGGAGCCACCGTCGTGGTGGGAGCCACCTTCATCGTGGTGGGAGCCACCGTCGTGGCGGGAGTCACCGTCGTGGTGGGAGCCACCTTCATCGTCGTGGGAGCCACCGTCGTGGTGGGAGCCACCGTCGTGGGAGCCACCGTCGTGGGAGCCACCGTCGTGGGAGCCACCGTCGTGGTGGGAGCCACCGTCGTGGTGGGAGCCACCGTCGTGGCGGGAGTCACCGTCGTGGTGGGAGCCACCGTCGTGGCGGGAGTCACCGTCGTGGCGGGAGCCACCTTCATCGTGGTGGGAGCCACCGTCGTGGTGGGATCCACCGTCGTGGTGGGAGCCACCGTCGTGGTGGGAGCCACCGTCGTGGTGGGAGCCACCGTCGTGGTGGGAGCCACCGTCGTGGTGGGAGCCACCGTCGTGGTGGGAGCCACCGTCGTGGGAGCCACCGTCGTGGGAGCCACCGTCGTGGGAGCCACCGTCGTGGTGGGAGCCACCGTCGTGGTGGGAGCCACCGTCGTGGGAGCCACCGTCGTGGGAGCCACCGTCGTGGGAGCCACCGTCGTGGTGGGAGCCACCGTCGTGGTGGGAGCCACCGTCGTGGTGGGAGCCACCGTCGTGGTGGGAGCCACCGTCGTGGTGGGAGCCACCGTCGTGGTGGGAGCCACCGTCGTGTTCGGAGCCATCGTCGTGTTCGGAGCCGCCGTCTGGGCCTGAAATGAACAGAAACACTCATTTTTAATTTCCAGTAGAGGAAGTGAAGGCATATACGCGACCAATCAGCAGTGCAGGAGTGGCTAACTGAAATATTTCATCATAGTTTTGGTCAAAGTAACTAAAAGTAGATAAAACTAACGTAACCGGATTTTATTTCAATCAAATGTGTTAATTTGTTGTGTAGTATATTGTCAACTATTGTAAAAGACAATAGTGCATAATCATAAAGCATGTGAATTAGTTTCATGAAGTTGCTGGAGAGTTTTCTGGCGTTTCTGTTCAGGAGACCCAGAAAAGTGACGATAAACTCATCCCTTAGGAATGAGTTGGGACCAAAACTAACATTTTAATTTAGTGTTTTCCTCTTTGATTGTCTGTAATTAAAAAAAAAAGTATCGGGCCTTTAAAGGGGAAACACTGCAGGCAAACTGTTTTTTATTTTTTTATTTTCAGATCTTGGTCCAACTTGATCTCATAATATATAAACATGGAGAAAAAAAAACCTAAATCTTCACTAAAACATATTTATTTATTGCACTGACTTAATGTTTCTCCGTAGATTTGTATATTCTTTCAAAAGGCATTTTCTCTCATTGGTGCCACAGTATCTCCATGTAAGTAGCTCCTATAGACTTCCAGTTTTGGACTTAATGATATTTTGAAGATTCTTTTCAGAGGAGTTTTTTTTAATATGTAAGTCCTATATAATTCCTATCATTAGGAATTAGCTTGTAGTTTGTTTAAGGATAAAAGGGATCAAGCTTTAGACCGTGTTCTAAATAGTTTGTCTCTATTGGCGGCACGCTAGCACAGCGGTTAGCGCTCGTGCTTCACAGCTAGAAGGTCCGGGTTCGATTCCCACCTGGACGGGGCCTTCCTGTGTGGAGTTTGCATGTTCTCCCCGTGTCTGCGTGGGTTTCCTCCGGGTACTCCGGTTTCCCCTACCACTAAAAACATGTACAATAGGCCCAGGGACTGCAGGTGGAAATTAGCACAAGTGCTATAACCTGGTACAATGCATCGCTCCTTTCTGAGGCGAATGTATATTGTACACTGTCCCTGTTCAAATAAATAAAAATAACGTTTACAGCGGGTACGTCATCAGAAATGGCTACGTGCAGATACATATGAGAGACATTCAGCACAATAAACGACTCTGGACAATCGTAAACCACACCTCTCCTACCAGGAAATGAAGTAGCTTGTATTAGAAAGTCTTTGTAACGAATATGTCGACAAAATAAACCCATAAGGTTAAACCTGGCTAATCTACGTCAATGGTTTCAAATGAATATCTCTTCATCTAAAAGGTTTCCCTGTTCACCCGCAGAGTCTCGCCGTAATTATAACAAAAAAAAAACTATGACTAAAACGTCCAGATATTTCTGTCGACTAAAAACACGGTTTGAATACAATAATATCAAAGTCGAGTTTAAGAAAGTGGATTTGGTCAATATCCATCCATCCATTTTTTTTCCATCCATTTTCTTCCGCTTTATCCGGGGCCGGGTCGCGGGGGCAGCAGTCTCAGCAGAGATGCCCAGACTTCCCGATCCACGCACACCTCTTCCAGCTGTTCTGGGGGGACCCCGAGGCGACACCAGGCCAGCACGGAGACATAGTCCCACCAGCGTGTCCTGGGCCTTCCACGAGGCCTCCTCCCAATAGGACATGCCTGGAACACCTCCCGAGGGAGGCGACCAGGAGGCATCCGATACAGATGCCCTAGCCACCTCAGCTGGCTCCTTTCGACGTGGAGGAGTAGCGGCTCGAGTCCGAGCTCCTCCCGGGTAGCTGAGCTCCTCACCCGATCTCGGAGGGTGCGCCCAGCCACCCTGCGAAGGAAACTCATTTCGGCCGCTTGTATTCGCGATCTTGTCCTTTCGGTCATTACCCAAATCTCATGACCATAGGTGAGGGTGGGAACGTAGATCGATCGGTAAATCGAGAGTTTTGCCGCTTGGCTCAGCTCCCTCTTCACCACAACAGTCCGATACAGCGACCGCATCACTGCTGACGCCGCACCGATCCGTCTATCGATCTCACGCTCCATCCGTCCCTCACTCGTGAACACGACCCCGAGATACTTGAACTCCTCCACTTGAGGCAAGGACACCCCACCGACCTGAAGCGGGGAAGCCACCTTTTTCCGGTGGAGAACCATGGCCTCAGATTTGGAGGTGCTGATCCTCATCCCGGCCGCTTCACACTCGGCTGCAAACCGCCCCAGTGCGCGCTGGAGGTCCTGATTTGAGGAAGCCAACAGAACAACATCATCTGCAAACAGCAGAGATGAGATTCTGAGGTTCCCAAACCGGACACCCTCCGGCCCCTGGCTGCGCCTAGAAATTCTGTCCATAAAAGTAATGAAGAGAACCGGTGACAAAGGGCAGCCCTGCCGGAGACCAACACGCACCGGGAACAGGTCTGACTTACTGCCGGCAATGCGAACCAAGCTCCTGCTACGGTCATACAGGGAACGGACAGCCCTTAGTAGAGGGCCCCGTACCCCATACTCCCGGAGCACCCCCCACAGGGCACCACGAGGGACACGGTCGAACGCTTTCTCCAAGTCCACAAAGCACATGTGGACTGGTTGGGCGAACTCCCACAAACCCTCGAGCACCCGATGAAGGGTATAGAGCTGGTCCAGTGTTCCACGACCAGGACGAAAACCGCATTGTTCCTCCTGAATCCGAGGTTCGACTATTGGCCGGATCCTCCTCTCCAGCACCCTGGAATAGACCTTACCAGGGAGGCTGAGAAGTGTGATCCCTCTGTAATTGGAGCACACTCTCCGATCCCCCTTCTTGAAGAGGGGGACCACCACCCCGGTCTGCCAATCCAGAGGCACTGTCCCCAACCGCCACGCGATGTTGCAGAGACGTGTCAGCCAAGACAGCCCTACAACATCCAGAGACTTAAGGTACCCGGGACGAATCTCATCCACCCCCGGGGCCTTGCCACCGAGGAGCTTTCTAACCACCTCGGTGACTTCAGCCTGGGTGATGGACGAGCCCCCCTCCGGGTCCCCAGCCTCTGCCTCCTCATCGGGAGACGTGACGGTGGGATTGAGGAGATCCTCGAAGTACTCCTTCCACCGCCCGACCACCTCCCCAGACGAGGTCAGCAGCTCCCCACCCGCACTGTAAACAGTGTTGGTGAAGCACTGCTTCCCCCTCCTGAGGCGCCGGATGGTTTGCCAGAATCTCTTCGAGGCCGACCGATAGTCCTCCTCCATGGCTTCTCCAAACTCCTCCCAGACCCGAGTTTTTGCCTCTGCGACTGCACGAGCTGCAGCACGCTTGGCCTGCCGGTACCTCTCAGCTGCCTCCGGAGTCCCACAAGCCAACAAGGCCAGATAGGACTCCTTCTTCAGCTTGACGGCATCCCTTACTTCCGGGCGCCACCACCGGGTTCGGGGGTTGCCGCCGCGACAGGCACCAGAGACCTTACGGCCACAACTACGAGCAGCCGCATCGACAATGGAGGAGGAGAACATGGTCCACTCGGACTCCATGTCCCCTACCTCCCTCGGAATCTGGGTGAAGCTCTTCCGGAGGTGGGAGTTAAAGACCCTACTGACAGAGGGATCCACCAGACGTTCCCAACAGACCCTCACAACACGTTTGGGCCTGCCAGGTCTGACCGGCTTCTTCCCCTGCCAGCGGATCCAACTCACCACCAGGTGGTGATCGGTTGACAGTTCAGCCCCTCTCTTCACCCGAGTGTCCGAGACACGCGGCCGGAGATCAGATGACACAACTACAAAGTCGATCATCGACCTCCTGCCTAGGGTGTCCTGGTGCCACGTGCACTTATGGACATCCTTGTGCTCGAACATGGTATTCGTTATGGACAAACCGTAACTAGCACAGAAGTCCAATAACAGAACACCACTCGGGTTCCGATCGGGGAGGCCGTTCTTCCCCATCACCCCCACCCAGGTCTCACTGTCGTTACCCACGTGGGCGTTGAAGTCCCCCAGTAGAACAATGGAGTCCCCAGCCGGAGCACTATCTAGTACCCCCCCCAGGGACTCCAAGAAGGCCGGGTACTCTGCACCGATGTTGGGCCCGTAGGCCGAGACAACGGTGAGAGACCTGTCCCCGACCCGAAGGCGTAGGGACGCGACCCTCTCGTTCACCGGGGTGAACTCCAACACGTGACGGCTGAGCTGGGGGGCTATGAGCAAACCCACCCCAGCCCGCCGCCTCTCCCCGCGGGCAACTCCAGAAAAATGGAGCGTCCAGCCCCTCTCCAGGAGTTGGGATCCGGAACCCAGGCTGTGCGTGGAGGTGAGCCCGACTATATCTAGCCGGTATCTCTCTACCTCCCGCACAAGCTCAGGCTCCTTCCCCCCCAGCGAAGTGACGTTCCATGTCCCGAACGCCAGAAGCTGCGCACGCGGACCAGGTCGTCGAGGCACCTGCCTTCGACTGCCACCCAGTCCTCTCTGCACCCGACCCCTACGGATCCCTCTGCGGGTGGTGGGTCCACAGGAAGGCGGGCCCACGTCGTCCGTTCGGGCTGTGCCCGGCCGAGCCCCGTGGGCAGAGGCCCGACCACCAGACGCTCGCATTCGAGCCCCAACCCCAGGCCTGGCTCCAGGGTGGGGCCCCGGCTGCGCCATACCGGGCAACGTCACGGTCCTTGTTATTGTACTGTCCATAGGAGTCTTCGATTTGGTCAATAAAGTCTAATAAATGTCACATGACTACAATGAGCTTTAGTCTAAGAAATGTCACATGACTAAAATGAGCTTCAGTCTAATAAATGTCACGTGACTAAAATGGATCGACCCGTTATTTAATCCTGTGAGATCTGTTTTCTTTGGTGATGGAAAATTGGCTGAAAGTGCCGTTGCCTTGAGCGATAAAGGATTAGCCCAGAATCATGTGGGTCAGAAGTTTCTCACGGTGACAACAGAGTAATGCTGTGAAATAGGGCCAGATAAAGCGGTAACTACAACGTGCAGCCACAAGGGGTCAGCAAAAGAAACAATCGACTAGATCTAAAATTAAACTAGGGCCTAATATAGGGTTATATCAAGCCTAAACTAGAGCTTAATACAGGGCTATATCAGGCCTAAACTAGGGCTAAATACAGGGCAATACCAAGCCTAAACTAGGGCTTAATACAGGGCTATATCAAGCCTAAACTAGGGCTTAATACAGGGCTATATCAAGCCTAAACTAGGGCTTAATACAGGGCTATATCAAGCCTAAATAGGGCTAAATCACAATCACGAGACGACCCGCCCTACCAGCTGCGCCGCCGTCGTTGCGGTTTTTTTTTTTTGCTTTTTCATTTTGCTGTTGTTGCTTTTCAGGCCCTTTTTTTTTTTTATTTAAAATGTTTGTTTTGCTTTCCTGTCACAAATTTTGTATCTTTTTTGTGGTCATTTTTGTCATGTTTCTGTTGCAATTTTTGTACTTTTTTTGGGCAGCATTTATTTTTTATCGCTGAGTTCTTGTTGCATTTCCACCTGGATACCTGGGTTAAAAACTGGAGAAAATGTGCTCGGTTAAGGTGGCTAAGAGGTTGTAGTTAAATAATTTTTTAGTTGGTCTAAAACTAAAACTAAAAGTTTGACCAAACCTAAAACTAAATGACATTTTCATCCAAAGAATCATAATATGTTTTAAAAATTCTGTCTGATCCACACTTACACTGATAATGAAAATGTAAATAAATGGCCCCTCATATTCACATTTGCATAGACCCATTTCAGAATCCGATCAAGTCAAAACAAAGATTCCAGAATTCTTACCTGTGAGTTTCCCCAAACCGCGAACGCCACAAAAGCCAGAAGGACGACCTTGGCAAAGCTCTCCATCATCTCCTCCTGTCGGCTCAAGCGTCCGTAATGGCCGCTCCCACTCTCTCCGGTTGCTTTTATAGCCACAGATAACGGTGCGGCGTCATCTCAGGGAGGACTCGGCTCAACGAGGACGGACAAAAAAAAAAAAAAACACCTGGGACAACGATACAGAAAAGGTGTGAGGATCGGCGCGTAATGGGAGCTTCCAGGCGAGCGCCCGCCTTTGTGGAGGGGAGATCGCGTATCGCCAAAGTGAAAGGGGGTTACCGAGAGTTCAGCGACTTCCCGGTTTTGGAGGATTGTCCCGGAGAGATGATCGTGCCGGGAGATGTTCTGCCAAATCTGACCCACTTTGTGCAGAACGGGGCCGAGTTACGGAGATTTGATTACAACGTGTAGCGCACAGGGGTTTGGACGGAGCCTCGGTGTTGTGACGACGGATCAGGAAACAGAGCCAGAACTAAACCAGGGCTAATCTGGGCTAAACTAGGGCTTATTACCGGGCTATATCAGGCCTAAACTAGGGCTAAATACAGGGCTATATCAAGCCTAAACCAGGGCTATATCAGCTCTAAACTAGGGCTTAATACCGGGCTAAATCAGGCCTGAACTAGGGCTAAATACAGGGCTATATCAAGCCTAAACTAGGGCTAAATACAGGGCTATATCAGGCCTAAACCAGGGCTAAATACAGGGCTATATCAGGCCTAAACCAGGGCTAAATACAGGGCTATATCAGCTCTAAACTAGAGCTAAATACAGGGCTATATCAGGCCTAAACCAGGGCTAAATACAGGGCTATATCAGGCCTAAACTAGGGCTTAATACCGGGCTATATCAGGCCTAAACCAGGGCTAATCTGGGCTAAACTAGGGCTTATTACCGGGCTATATCAGGCCTAAACTATGGCTTAATACAGGGCTATATCAAGCCTAAACCAGGGCTAAATACAGGGCTATATCAAGCCTAAACTAGAGCTTATTACTGGGCTATATCAAGCCTAAACCAGGGCTAAATATGGTTCATCAGGCCTAAACCAGGGCTTAATACAGGGCTATATCAGCTCTAAACTAGGGCTTAATACTGGGCTATATCAAGCCTAAACCAGGGCTGTATCAGGACTAAACTAGGGCTAAATACGGGTCTATAATTGGACTAGACTAGGATCAAGTGCCTTAGTAAAACTGCCCAATGAAAAACCACAAAACCGAGTGCGTTTTTTCTTTTTGATAATATCTCGTGAGTTGTTCCCCAGATTGTCGGCTCAGTGTTTTTCAGTTCTTTTCTCGCGTCGTCTCACCGACCGTCGCATTAGCCGCTGATAAAACAGGCCTTTGTTTAATTTGTGATAAAAACATGCCCTTATGTACTCGGATATGAAGGCAAAGGCGCGATAAGCCAAAGTCACCTCACAGCCAGGAATGTTCAGGTGGAAAACAGCCTGTTCTGTCATAGAGTCCCCGTGGAGTTCAGGCCAGACTGGGTTCTAAACATGTGCTTTCACCTGGAAACCAATGCTTTCATTCCATATAGTCTGAGGCGGAGGCGGTCTAAGTCCTCAGTTTCATTTCTTGAATAAAAGATGCCACTTGTCAAAAATTACTCTAAACCAAATAAAAGTTGCTTTGCCGAATTGTTTCTTGTTTGTTAAAGGAATATCTCTAAATGCATTTCACTAAATGTTCCCTTTTTAACACAGTGCGCTTTTATGGCCCACTAAGCAATGAGAAATTCCCCGTCATTTCGTTTTATGGCTTTGCAAATGGGTAATAAAGTGCGGGGGAGACAAGGACAACGCAGCTGCCCGTCTCCTCACAGGGACCAAAAAGCGACAGCATGTCACAGTGCGATACAGATACAGTTTAAGCTTCTGCTTGTTGTTTTCAAATGTCTCCATGGCTCCTCTGTATTTGTCTGAGCTTCTTGTCCCCCACGCCCCTGCTAGGGCTCTGAGATCAGCTGATCAGCTGCTTTTGGAGGTTCCTCGCTCCAAGCGTGGGACCAAAGGGGACAGGGCTTTCTCTGTTGCAGCTCCTAAACTGTGGAAGGACCTGCCTCTCCACATCAGAGCTACACAGACACTCGACCATTTTAAATCGTTGCTTAAGACACATTTCTATGGAAAAGCTTTAACACTGTCGAGCATCATGGCCAAAATCGTATTTTGTGTTTTGTTTATTATTATTTTATTATTATTTTTTGTACTGTAGACCTTTTTTGTGAAGCACTTTGGTCAACAACAGTGGTTTTAAATGTGCTATATAAATACATTTGATTTGAAGGAGGACCAGGCCGTAAATCCACATGTGCCGTATTTGTTTTAGATACAGCAGACGTCACAAGATGTGGCAACAGTAAAAAAAAAAAAAGAAAAAGAAAAAGATTCTGTGCCAACGTTACAGCTGCTCTTAGTCCTGCCATTTTGTTTCGATAGAGTTTGGGATCGATCCTCGTTATATTAATACAATGAAAACAGACCATTTTAGAGGAGACGTGTGAATATTCTAGACCAGGGGTGTCCAAAGTGCGGCCCGGGGGCCAAAAGCGGCCCTTCAATCAATTTTTGGTGGCCCTCAGCCTTCTTGCTGAATCGGTACACATCATCAGAGACGGTCCTTTTTATTTTTTTGATTCGAAATGTAAAAATTCTACACAATTCTAACCTAACGACTGTGAGACAGAGCGGGCGTGAAGGTTTTAAGCATAAATAAAGGCGTGGGGGACAATTTAAACCTCCGCAAGTCGAAGGTTTCAAAAAATTGGACCAAACTGCGCACCACCAGTAAATATATTTGAGCAATGCCATTATTATTGATCCATTTCTTAGCGTTAGAGGAAACAAACAACTCGAGCCCTGAGGAGAGACATACTGTGACATCAGATATGGGCCTATAATGTTTTTAGTTTAACTTTAAACCCGTGGGCTGTTCCCATAAATCGTGGTTTTACTGTAAAGACGATGAGAGTCGTGAAAGACGCGACGTCATCCAGGTTTAAAATGATCTCTGGTTTTACAAAGCGTCACATGACCTGCTGAAATCGTCACATGACCTGCTGAAATCACATGACCTGCTGAAATCACATGCAACATTATCCAGGAAGCCTTTAACTCAAAGTCAAATTCGTTACTTTATTCAAAATGGAGATTGAGCTTATATTGATTTGTCCGTCTTTTGAAACATTATTCTTTGCGGACATTTATAGTGTCGCCAAATAATAAAAAAAAAACACACAATTATTTTGATCATGGAGGTCGATGTCTGAATGGGAGTAAAATGAAGTTATAACTATATACTGTTTTTTTGGTTTACATTTGAAGAGACTGGATTGCCTTGTTTCTATTGACAGTCTGAACATCTGTACCATTAATGGAGCCAGTGAGACTCCAGTAAAGGGGTGGCACACTCTTTTATAATTTTCGTCGCCGTAGAAACCTAACAATATGTAACTTTCTCAGGAAACAGAAACTTGAAGAACAAAAAGATAAGATTGGTCATTAATCTCCCCGCCTGTACTTAACCGACACGTGTGAGAAACATTGGGACAGTTCCAGCACGACTGGATCTGTGATAACGTTGTTCTTTTGTTGACACAGAGAGGGGCAAACTATTTTAAACTGTTGCCGTGCCAACCATTGGGGAAAAGATCAAACACTGGTGCGTAGATCAGGGAAAAAATCAGGACATTATGTTTATTAACGTTTCGGCGCTATGGCCTTTATTTTTGCCAAAACACAGTTAACACAATTATATTTAAGATTTCACAGATTTCTTTAATTTGAGAATGTTTGTGATGTGCATAGTTTCACTTCCTCATTGGACACGGACAGGAAGTGACATAGATAGAGGCAAACAATTTGAAAAGGCGGCACGGTAGCACAGCGGTTAGCGCTCGTGCTTCACAGCTAGAAGGTCCCGGGTTCGATTCCGACCTGGACGGGGCCTTTCTGTGTGGAGTTTGCATGTTCTCCCCGTGTCTGCGTGGGTTTCCTCCGGGTACTCCGGTTTCCCCTACCACTAAAAACATGCACAATAGGCCCAGGGACTGCAGGTGGAAATTAGCACAAGTGCTATAACCTGGTACAATGCATCTCTCCTTTCTGAGGCTAATGTATATTGTACACTGTCCCTGTTCAAATAAATAAATAAAACTGTTGCCGTGCCGACCAATCGGTCAATGGGAAACGAGTCAAACTGCTGTGGAGCGTTAGCTGTATCTATGTCACGTCCTGTCAGCAGCTTAAAAATTCAAATAAAAAGAAGCTTTCTTGAAGGTTCACTGTGGAACTTTTTATAAAAACTAAAACAAAAATTGGTATTAGTGCGTATTTGACCTTTCAGTGACCCGGCAGCTGTATGGGTGGTTAGCTTAGCGCCTTCCATCCCGGTGGCTCCTGTGATGCTTCGGGGTCTATTTTATTTCATGTTTTTTGCCTTTCTGGTAGGTTTTCGGGAATAGAGTGTAAACGTAACCATGGATACGGTTCAATAAACAGTGAAAACCTAAAAGAAAAAAAACGATTGATCCTGGAGCGTCTCACAGGCCAAACGGGACGGTGAGGGCGCTATGCTAACCACCAGCGCATCCGCGGCGTCACTGAAAGGTCAAATACGTTTTGACATCAACTTGTTTTTGCATAAAAAACATAAAACCTAACGGTCTCCCATCCAAGTACTGACCAGGCCCTTCCTGCTTAGCTTCTAAGGTCTGACGGGATCGGCCGGTTTGGCCACAGATGTAAATCCAGCTAAATAAGTCATATTTTCAAAAGCATTCAAATCTGTCATAATGCACTTTAATAATAATAATAATAATGCATCAGTTTTATTTAGCGCTTTTCTGGACACTCAAAGACACTTCACATCGCATTATTCATTCACTCCATACTTGGTGGTGGTAAGCTATTGTAGCCACAGCTGCCTTGGGGTAGACTGACGGAAGCGAGGCAGCCAATCTGCGCCATCGGCCCCTCCGACCACCACCAACCACTCACTCACATCATTCATCCTGGCCTATTGTACATGTTGTTGGTGGTAGGGGAAACCGGAGTACCCGGAGGAAACCTACGCAGACACAGGGAGAACATGCAAACTCCACACAGAAAGGCCCCGTCCAGGTGGGAATCGAACCCGGGACCTTCTCGCTGTGAAGCACGAGCGCTAACGGCTGTGCTACCGTACCATGATGGACTTTTATTTATATTTTCTACTGTCTTCTTCATTGATTACACCAGAAATGTGCTCTCCCCACACCATATTTACCATAACATTTCCACAACTTATTCGTTCTCATGTCCAAACTCGCAATAACCTAATAACAATATCCCAGCTGATCTCCGTGGTGACGCAGATCTCCGTGGTAACGCAGACTGGGGCCTGACAGACTTAAAGGGATCCAAATCCACCTCTGTTTCAGTTCAGGCTCATTTTGAAATATTCACATCAGAAACACAAGGGCTCCCACAGAACAGGTTTATCCGTAAGAGCCAGACGTGTGTTTGTGAAGGTAAACGATATTGTGAACGTATTGTGAGCGGTGGACGACGAGCCACAACTCCTTTGGTATTGTTCGAGACCTGGAGCGTGTCTGAGCGCCACAGCTTATCTCTTATCGGGCTCGTTCCCCGGTAACAGACGTTACCCTTCACACGACTGTAATGCAGAACTCACATTGTGTATTGTTCACGGGCGATACTTTATCCGAGCCATTGTGCAGAAATACTTAGAGAACGTCAATTACTTCATTCATTCGTCTTTAGAAAAAAATAAAAAGAATTGACACATATTGTTCTTGGAGTTAAAAGTCCTGAAGCAAATGATAACAGAAAAATCCAGATCAACCACGAAGCTTTTGTGTTTCCGTTGCTGCTGCCAAACTATGGACACAGTTAAGTTGAAACTGATGGAAGTCACTGGAATCAAGGACAGAAGGACTTATTTCAAGAATATTTTACTGCAGGAGTGGACTCTCAGGAGGAGCTGCTCTTCCTCAGTTTGTGTCTTGTCCAAATGAAAGAATAGCTGAGATTCCACGGCAGGCAGGGAGTCGCTGATGGACCATCACAGCATCACCGTCCAAACATCTACACTAGGGGAAACTTTCAGACTTTCATGACACTAAATGAAAACGAAAATAGCACCGAGGTTTTGAAGGAGGTCTCATTGTTAGTTTTTTAAATATAAACAGCCCCCCTTTGTGAACCAAGACGTCCCCTCCCTCGGTCAGGCGTCTGTTCAGGTAAAGTGGGACAGTTAATTCCATTTGGATTTCCCCTTGACTGAGTCGGTGACATGTGGCTCATTGCAGGCCTGTTCCACATGAAGACCCGGCCCAAAGGGATGTTCTGACTCTCCGGGTTCGAGACGGCGGGGCCTCAACGACATCTGGCGCAGATTTTTTTATTTTAATTTGTTTGACCAACACCCTTCATCGACATCTGCACCGCCTTTGTTTTCTGGTCACATTATTCCACCCAGAACCTCCCTTTGACTTTTTATTGACCTTTTTGACGTTATCGAAAAAAAATAACGTGTGTTTAGCAACATACAGGCCAGACTGGAATCCACTTTACTTGGACATGTTTGGAAAAGACAGTAAAAACAGTAAATGTCATGTGTTGTAGTTCATCTTTTATTTTTGGATGTTCCACCACACCTACTGTCAGACTGTCAGACCGATAAAAAGTATTGTTTTGTGGACAGAGGGTCGAGAGCGACAGATGAGATCCAAACTGAGGATTGGCTGTTTATGCTAAAACCCGTAATCGTCCCACTTTGCCTGAACTCATCGTGAGCGGCTAAAGGAGCGTCTCTCCTAAAGTAAACAGTCAGCCTCACACATGGGTGTTTGCCACACTGATGAGAACAGAGGTCGAGGTGTTCCAGCTCCTCATCCTCCCCCCACACTCGCGATAAGACCAATGATATTTGTTTCTTCTCTGCATTGCCAAAGCTGTGAACTGACTTTCACTTTGACTCGTCCACAGCGCTGCCGTTACACGCGTGTGTGTCGGCCCAGGCGGTTGGATTTATGTTCATGATTTAAGCCGTGACTTAAAGTATGACAAACCATCGAATCGTAACATTTCCAAAGATAGTGGAGCGGCAGGTGCCTCCAGTGTCTCCAGGCCTGTTCCTTTAAGGCAAAACACAAGGCAAGTTTATTTGTAGAGCACAATTCATACACAAGGCAATTCAAAGTGCTTCACAGTTGCATAAAATTAAAAGAAAACAGATAAAATCAATCATTAAAACATCAACATAAAGTTAATCAATGACAGTAAAAGGCAAGAGTGCAGATAAAACACTTTCAGTTTTCATCTGCTCGGGTAAAAAGAGCTGTTTTCAGCCTGGATTTGAACATTGTCAGAGTTGAGGCCTGTCTCACATCCTCATGAAGACTGTTCCAGATTTTAGCTTTAGCCTCAGCGTGTTTAGTCCTGACTCTGGGAACCACCAGGAGACCCCTCCCTGAAGTTCTCAGGGCCCGAGATGGTTCATACGGCTCTAACATGTCAGAGATGGACTTTGGTGCTAAACCATGAAAAGACTTGTACACAAGCAGAGCTGTTTTAAATTCTATTCTCTGAGTGACAGGAAGCCAGTGCAGAGACCGGAGCACTGGACTAATGTGGTCGTATTTCCTGGTTCTTGTCAGGACTCGAGCAGCAGCGTTCTGGATGTTCTGCAGCTCTAACAGCTCGTTTAGAAAGGCCAGTGAGCAGCCGTTACAGTCGTCTAACCTGCTGGAGGCAAACGCATGGATGAGCGTCTCCAAGTCTGGGGACCCACACTCAAGACTTTGGGAACCACTGCTGTCGGGTGAAGGTGGAAAACCGCTGCCCTAATGTGTAGTGTACATGTTTTTAGTGAGAGAGGAAGCTGACACCAAAGAAAGGCCGCGGATCCAACCTGGAATGTTCTACCCGAGAACGACGCGCCTCTGCTGAATCTCAGAGAGTAAAACTAAATGACGTTATTGTCAAAAGAATCAATCAAAATATGTCACCGAATACAACAGGGGTCAAAGTGCATCCCATTGTCTCTATTTTATTATCGTACCAGCCAGTTTCTATTTTAAACTCTGCTTTGAATCCGTGGGCGCTTGGTCAATAATTAACCCTCATTACGGAACGAGCTTATCGATCTGCTACTGTTTGAGCAGGATCTGTTTGACTTTACGGAAACATCATCAGACAGTTTATGGCGGCGACGAATCAAGAGAAACACATGGCCTCGTGAATGTTTTATCTGATGCCGGGAAAAGGGTTTGGTCGAGAACTAAAACGTTAATGATAAATTCAGATGAGATGCTCCACACGCACGTCTTCTGAGGGGAGGTTTTTATTAGCGGGTCTTAAAAAGTTGTCTGCGATATACGGGAGCTTCGGCAAGTGTGGAAATGGATATGAAGCAGCTCCAGGAAGTTTTCAATCCTGTGATAAATTGTAAATCATTGTTTTTGTCCCACAGACACAAAGACAAAGTGTTCTCAGTCACCTTGAGTCTCTCTCTCTAAAACCAAAAAATCAGGTTAGAAATCTAGGAGTAATCGTGGACTCAGACCTGAACTTAAACGGCCACATCAAAGCAATGACATCATCAGCTTTTTA
Organism: Proterorhinus semilunaris; assembly: GCA_021464625.1. Lineage (NCBI taxonomy): Eukaryota > Metazoa > Chordata > Actinopteri > Gobiiformes > Gobiidae > Proterorhinus > Proterorhinus semilunaris. The sequence continues at coordinate 2,907,930 of CM038360.1, read as the reverse complement.
CCATCTGAAAAACATTAAGATCAGAGGAATAGTGTCAAAACCAGACTTAGAGACACTCATCCATGCGTTTGTCTCCAGCAGGTTAGACGACTGTAACGGCTGCTCACTGGCCTTTCTAAACGAGCTGTTAGAGCTGCAGAACATCCAGAACCAGGAAATACCACCATATTAGTCCAGTGCTCCGGTCCCTGCACTGGCTTCCTGTCGCTCAGAGAATAGAATTTAAAACAGCTCTGCTTGTGTATAAGTCTTTTCATGGTTTATCACCAAAGTCCATCTCTGACATGTTAGAGCCGTATGAACCATCTCGGGCCCTGAGAGCTTCAGGGAGGGGTCTCCTGGTGGTTCCCAGAGTCAGGACTAAACACGCTGAGGCTAAAGCTCAAATCTGGAACAGTCTTCATGAGGATGTGAGACAGGCCTCAACTCTGACAATGTTCAAATCCAGGCTGAAAACAGCTCTTTTTACCCGAGCAGATGAAAACTGAAAGTATTTTATCTGCACTCTTGCCTTTTACTGTCATTGATTAACTTTATGTTGATGTTTTAATGATTGATTTGATCTGTTTTCTTGTAATTTTATGCAACTGTGAAAACACTTTGAATTGCCTTGTGTATGAATTGTGCTCTACAAATAAACTTGCCTAAATATGTGGAAGTTTACTTCATCCTGAAAGGGGAGACACAGCGGGCGACATTTTGGGTCAGTTTGCTCCTTTAAAAACAAATAACATAAGGCGTTTCATTCGAGCACGGTCACGGTTTTATCACAGATTCATATAAAAAATGGAAAATCTCTCAAAATATACTTTTTCTCACGACAAATCCGCACTTTAGATACGCCCCTAAAACACTCCAGATAATCCAGTCACGGACTCGGAAATATGTTTTTGAAGGTTTATTTCAGGAGTTTTCAAAATTCCAAGCCGGATTTATTGCGCTTGAAACGAGGCAGAGTTTGATTTTTATTGTTCCCTCTCTTGTTTATTCAAAAAGGAAACTAAAGAACACATTTTTCAAACTGATGTGTCACATAGTTAAACCCGGTAATATGCATTATTCTGAGTTGTTGTGCGTCAAAAGTACAGGCAAGAGGATTTAAAGTTAATCCGTGACGTGAAACAAAAACTCCATGGACTTGATGTGATTCATACCACACAAACCGAGCGTGTTTTTGACCTTGCGGCGGCTCTGCGCCTCGAAGATCCTAAATGTTCCTTAAAATGCAAATCCGGAGTAAACTGGGACAGACGTTCATGTAAATCCGATCGCCGCGTTCAGAAGGACGGAGAAACGAGGACGGAGAAAGTGATTTTCAGACTTTATTTGAACAAAACAAAACAAATACTGTAGAAAAGAACAACACTGTGCGTGGAAACGGAAATATTCAGAGAACTTTAAATTTTAACATACTCCTAAACTAACAGAAAACGATTACCTTTAACAACCTTTTATCGGGAGAACAGAGGAAACAGATGTGGAGAAGAATGCAAATTAAAAAACAACTTGTTTACAAAGTCACCCGTTTGCAACCAATGCTCCGATTCCAGGTCTGCTCCTCGAGATGGAAAAGTCTATGAAGCAGAATCAAAACATCAGGCTTTAACTTATTATTTTTTACCAAACAAACAAAAGCTAGAAACAAAATGTCTTTAGTTAAACCTCCCTGACCGATGTATAAAACGTTCTTCTCTTTCTCTCATATTAGTTTTTGCTCCTCTTGGCCTTCGTCACGAGTGTCTGAGGAGCTCTCCTTTTTGAGTTCTTTCTGCTCTGCTGGTCGTCGCTTTCCTCGTCCGTCGATGAACTCGAGTCGGGAGTTTCAGTGTCTTTTCCGTCGGTCTTTGAGCTGCTCGTGGTTCGCTCCGGTCCACGGTCGGGCGCCGCGGCGTCTGGATCAGAATCGTCTGGTGGAGATTCTTCTTGGTCGTCGCTGGAGCCGGTTTCGTCTTCACTCAGCACCACGACCTGGACGTCTGCAGGACAGAACAGGGACAAGGCATTAGTTGTGTTGATTATTGAATATGAGGGTCTACTTACTAGGGCTGGACGATAAGGCAAAAAATAATAAAATGTTTTCTCTCATATCGATCAATTTCTATTTTTGATTCAATTGTATTTTTTCCACAATAAAATACATGTAGCTGATTCATGAACTTAGACACTAAACTATACAAACTTCAGCTCAAACAAAAGCAAAGTTTCATTTTAACACACAAAAATCTCCCATCGACTCCAAAACCTGACCTGACGATTATAAAAAAAGAGGATTGAGATTGATCAAAGTAGAGGTTGAGATTTCGATTACATTTAAATGAATTGCCGAGCCCTAGGGTCCACCTGAAGATCTAAATGAAATGTAACTCAGGGGGTAAAAGTTAAAAAGTAGTGAAAACGGTAGATCAAGTCCAATCTTTATGTGCCAGTGTTTATGCAATTAGATTAAACCAAAAAAATAACACCATCATCATTAATCCTAAAAGGCACCATAAATATTAGCAAACAGTTGAAGTCTAACTTTTTTAGTAGTCAGTGTTAACTCTGACAACACATTTGAATTTAGTTTTATTCTTTCACATGTAAGACAAATGTAGTCGACTTTGTATTTATAATATTTAATATAATCATATTTAATGGCAGTCCTCTGCTTCATGGAGCTTTTCCCACATGAACAAAGCTCAGAGCTGCTCCTTTGGCAGTGAATTTAAATTATGTGAAAGTTTTGGATGATTTTAGTCCCTTTTTTTCCTTTTCTAATTTAGTCTCAGTTTAGTTGACGAAAATATCTGGAGATTTTAGTCTCATGAAAAACGTTTAATTTAGTTTTAGTCGGCAAAAATATCACTTAGACTAAATATGACAAAATATTTTTAATCGACAAAATTAACACGTAGTAGTAGCTAATTTGAGCGAAACCCATTCATATGTTACATTCTCACATCATAACCCAGTAATGACGACTCAAAAGAAGTCGGCCGAAGCCAGGAAGCTTTAACTTAAGTGCCTTCCCCAAACTCAGAATAATGCAGATGAGGACAAATACAAAACATAGACTGTCCTTTCAATAGAACAGATTCCTCACTTCCGTGACAGATTCATTTTCAATTTACCACAAGATAATCTTGTCGGGTAGATTTACTAACGTTGGAAAGACCGATATTACTCAAGTTAGAAGTAAAATAAAAAGTGCGTGACTGAACTGCTCCAAGGCGTTACGTAAATTGCTTCAAAAGGTTTTATCCATATCATTTTAACTGAGAACTATCCACTTCAGCTAATGCAGATCAGTATTATCCTACTTAGGATGACTCATTAAAATGACCCTGAAAAGCTTTTTTATTTCGCTACAGTCTTTCATCACACAAACAACAAACAAGTTTGTTGTTTCCCTTTAGCTTCGTTAGCTACAGCTAGCATTAGCATACTCGCTTTAGCGCTAAGGACTTGCAGGTTAATCATATTTTGAAACATTTTAGGCCAACTTCAAGGGTATTTATACAGATATAACTTTATCTCAGAGCCACACGTCAGCGCTAAAGCCTCGCACGGACCTGGTTTGGCGGCGAACTGCAGCAGCTTCTGTTGCAGGCTGTTGTTTTCCTCTCGGAAGAAGCGCACCTCCTCCTCGTACTCCGCGATCTTCCCCTCCAGCATCCGCCCGATGTCGTCCGCAGCCGCGTTAATGCGCTGGTTCACCAACGAGCGAAGCCTTTCCAGACGAGACATGGCGTTTAAGTCAAGAAAAACTCACATTACACTGAGAAACGAAGGAGGAAAGAGCGGCGTGTTAGCGCGGACGGCTAACTCAGGCTAACTCCGGGCAGCTGCTGTTTTGGTCTAGTTCTGCGGTTTAGAGTTTGTCACACGTGTCGCTCTACCGCCCCCTGCCGGCCCCGCAACACAGGTGCAAAAGTAATGTGGGGAATTTTTAACAGCCTCATCTGTTTTTCTATTACTTATCTATTTATTAATTTATTTACTGACATATCAACTTATTTTTTAAATTCCAAATATAGTTGTTGTTTATTTGAATTCATTCGAACAAACACGTAATAAAATATGAAATAAAATGTATCTAATTTTGCAGTGACCATGTTGAGTTCTGATTCAGAATTACATTGAATGAAAAAAAAAGCGGCTTCTAAAGACATGTTGCATTTGTTAACCTCTTAATTATGAAAAAGTTACACAAATGTGTGAAGAAAACGCACCAAAAAAGCCACAAAGGAGCAACAGAAAAGTTATGAAAACGCGCCAAAAAGTAACACAAAGCGTTGAAAATGTAGCAAAAATGTGATGTGAACGCAACAACAAAAAAGTGTTGAAATGTTACACGATGAAAAAAACCCTATTTAGATGGGTCGTGTAGGTCTCAGCTTTCAAATGATGCCTTACTATGGGGAAACGCTCTTGGTGGAGGCGGGGGTTAACAGGTGGCCCACTAACTGGTGTAACAAGGATATTTCCATAGTGTGACAAACATACATCAAAACTGCAAAAAATAATATTAATAGGGTTTTTTGTGATAATTTATCTTGATCATGACACGGCTTCCTCTTTTTGTACTTGATTTGATGAAATTTCTGGTTCTTCCACAAGATGGCGCCACATTTCCTACGGCCTGAGCACAAAGACGTTCAAAGGAGAAAGCTCTATGTTGATCTGCAGACTATTGGAATGTACAGTAGAATATAAATAAGGACTATTTGAAGAACGAACAGCAGGAGGCAGTGATACACCATAGTTACGTCTAGTCTGCTTTTTTATTATTATTACTTTTTATTTGACCTTTATTTAACCAGGTTAAAAGTAATCGGGATTAAAACATGTTCAAGAGTGTCCTGGCCAAGAGGCAGGGCAACAATTTGACGCACTAATTACATTTGTTCAAAATTAATCCAACCTTCTGCTACTTCCCGTTTGTGCACACCAGAGAGCCTGGGTGAATCTAGTGTGTGTGTGAGTGGCTTGTGGTGGTCGGAGAGGCCGATGGAACAGACTGGTAGCCTCGCTTCCGTCAGTCTACCCCAGGGCAGCTGTGGCTACAATAGTAGCTTACCACCACCAAGTATGGAGTGAATGAATAATGTGTCTTTGAGTGTCCAGAAAAGCGCAATATAAAACCGATGTATTATTATTATTAAATACTTTTTCAGAGGGGACTTTGGATATTGTTTCTTTTTTAAAATAACTTGTTTATTAGTGGAAAAAACTGTAACTGCAAACAGTAAAAACAAACAAACAAAAACGGTAAATTTCACCCTGTTTTTTTTTTTAATTCAAAACTCGACAAATCAGGCTAGGAATTAGATATATAAAAAAAACCTCTGACAAAACCTTCAGTCCCAGGCTGGAAAATCTGAAGTCTACACACGCAACAATGTTAGGAAAATACATTTTGAGAAAATAAAATTACAATTTCCCAAATAAAGCCATCGAAACACTGAATCAGTGAATGTTGTTGTGAAGGTCGGGTTTTCTTTTGTTTCCAGATGAAAGTTTATGCATTATGTTAAAACCAATTTGGCCCAAAACCTGAAAATGGAAAAAAATATTAGCTTTGTCTGCCTGGGGCGATTGTGGTGCAGATGGTTGAGCGTCCCATGATCGGAAGGTCGGGGGTTTGAATCCCGGCTCCTGCAGGTGCACACAGTCGTTGTGTCCTTGGGCAAGACACCTGGCCTCCGGTGTCTGTGCACATTGGTGTATGAATGAAAGGGTGAGTGGTTCCTTTGAGTGCCTAATGTAGGTGGAAAAACACTGTATGATCTGAGACCTGTAGTGTCTTCAACTCCTCTGTGTTGAACTAGTATGAATCCATTATCTTATTTAAAAACTACTCGAAGTGAACCTAAAAGATGGAAAGTAATTTCAATAAAGTAATGGTGTGACAGTTAACAACATGCGCCGTTTTCTCACCTGCCAAAGCGAATCTGTCCAAAAATATCATTTCGAATCCGCGTTCAGTGGGAGAGAGTCGTGACTCGTGAGTGAGGCGAAGTGATTGATGGACGTTAGATTATGGGACTTGTACGATGTGACAGATCTGTCCTAAACTGCTCTTATGGGAGGAGGAAAAAACGCTGTGACAAGATCCGATAAAACTCCCCGTCGAGCGTTTTTGCAACAGTGAGAGACGGAGCGAGGGGGGAGTCACTGCGAGTTTAATCCTGGCTCAGAAGAACCGGGGTCTTATCTCGGCAGCGCACCCCGGTGGAAAGATGTGAAAGTGGAGAGGAGGAAGAGAGGTCCGGAGGGGCAGAGTGTGGTCGGGTGATGAAGGGAAGAGAGCGAGACAAAGGCAGGTTTAGTCGGACACAGAGAGGAGCTCAAGACAAAGTCTCTCTTCCTGCTCCGTTTGCCGCAGTCAGCCCAGGGATGGGATTTCTCACAGTTATGTCCATAAAGTACACATTTACTCAACCGCAGAAGTGGCTAAAGTTAAGGCCTTAAGATTGTTGTGGACTTTCGTAGAGCACGGGTCCAGCATGTTCCTCTAACAATCAACGGTGCTGCAGTGGAGAGGGTGACCAGCACTAAGTTCCTGGGTGTGCACATCACAGAGAACCTTTCCTGGACCATACACACTACATCACTGGTCAAGAAAGGTAATCAGCGTCTCTACTTTCTCCGCAAGTTAAGAAGAGTCCCAGCCTCCGTTATGTGCAACTTCTACAGAGGGACTATAGAGAGCATCCTGACCAGCTCCATCCCTGTGTGGTCCTTCTACAGAGGGACTATAGAGAGCATCCTGACCAGCTCCATCACTGTGTGGTTCTTCTACAGAGGGACTATAGAGAGCATCCTGACCAGCTCCATCACTGTGTGGTTCTTCTACAGAGGGACTATAGAGAGCATCCTGAGCAGCTCCATCACTGTGAGGTTCTTCTACAGAGGGACTATAGAGAGCATCCTGAGCAGCTCCATCACTGTGAGGTTCTTCTACAGAGGGACTATAGAGAGCATCCTGACCAGCTCCATCACTGTGTGGTTCTTCTACAGAGGGACTATAGAGAGCATCCTGACCAGCTCCATCACTGTGTGGTTCTTCTACAGAGGGACTATAGAGAGCACCCCGACCAGCTCCATCACTGTGTCTCTTCTACAGAGGGACTATAGAGAGCATCCTGACCAGCTCCATCACTGTGTGGCTCTTCTACAGAGGGACTATAGAGAGCATCCCGACCAGCTCCATCACTGTGTGGTTCTTCTACAGAGGGACTATAGAGAGCATCCTGACCAGCTCCATCCATGTGTGGCACGGCGCCAGCACTGCCGAAAGAGCCTCCAGCGCATCGTGAGAGCATCGGAGAAGATCTGTGGAGCTCCTCTCCCCTCCATTAAGGACATGTACTCCACCCGTCTCACCCGCAAAGCCGTCAGAATCACCAGGGACCCTACGCACCATCACACAGTCTCTTCAGAGTAATACCTTCAGGGAGGAGACTGCGGAATCTACGGGCCAGGTCGAGTTTTGTACACAGGGCCATCGGGAAGCTGAACTCCCTGAACTTTCAACCGAGAGTTCCACCGTCGGAAAACCGGAGCAGGAAAGGACAAAGTGTTGTTGCCGCACGTTGGAACCGAGACGGCACCTTTGAGAGCCTCCCTCCCTCGCTCCGATTATCTCCTCCGGGCTGAATGGCGGCAGCAGGAGCGTCCCGCCTCTTTAAGCCGGCGTGAAGGAGACTCTTTCTGCCCCGCTCTCTCCCCTCGCTCTTCGCTACCCACAAAAGTTCCTCTCCTGCTCCTTTTCTTTGCCTCTGCGTAAATCGGCTTTGAGAAATTAATCCGAGCGTGATGGGGGGGGGCGCGTAAACAAACGGGGGCTTCGACGCGGCGCTCGGGAGAAGCTTCCAGAGGTAAAGCCGCCGGAGGAGAGAGCAGAACGTAGACACTTAGACTTCCCAAAACAGCCGCACATTGTTGGATGGTTTGAAACGGCACGTGAAATATCTCCTTCATTCCATCGTTCACTTTGGATCACGGAAGAGATGGAATCGGCGGCTCCGTAGGCAGGAGTGGACCATAGTGGACCATAGTGGACCATAGTGGACCACAGCGGACTATAACACAGACACCGTCACTTTTTAAATCATTAAATTCATCTTGGAATCACAGGGAAAAGTTTCAAAACGGTGTTGATGTTAAATCTAGTGGGTACATTTCCATCTGTCAAATTAGCGATCGATTAGCTCTGCTGTACCAACAGATCACTCGTAAAAAAAATACAAGTAAATGTAGATATTTCATTTACTGTCCACCTCCTTATTATTAAAAAAAAAAAAGGATTACATACAGTAGATACATAGACTCTAAGCTAATATTGCAACGAGCTCCACGGTGACGGAAAAAACGCTTTAAATCAACTTTCCAGCAGTTAAAATGGTCTAAATCATAGCTTTCTTCGTAGCCAAAAGAAATTCCGTTCAAAAGAAATTCCGTTACCCATAATGCAATGGGCGAGCCGAGATGGGCATGCGGCTTATTAATGGCTACAGGCCATTGGGAACAGTCGCGTCCTGCCAGGAATCTGTTAAGAATCAGGCGAATGAGGAACCTGTGTAATAGCCTACAGACTCTTAAACTACAGACTCTTACACTACAGACTCTTACACTACAGACTCTTAAACTACAGACTCTTGCACTACAGACTCTTACACTACAGACTTCTACACTACAGACTCTTACACTACAGACTCTTACACTGCAGACTCTTAAACTACAGACTCTTAAACTACAGACTCTTACACTACAGACTTCTACACTACAGACTCTTACACTACAGACTCTTACACTACAGACTCTTAAACTACAGACTCTTAAACTACAGACTCTTACACTACAGACTTCTACACTACAGACTCTTACACTACAGACTCTTACACTACAGACTCTTAAACTACAGACTCTTACACTACAGACTCTTAAACTACAGACTCTTAAACTACAGACTCTTACACTACAGACTCTTAAACTACAGACTCTTACACTACAGACTCTTAAACTACAGACTCTTAAACTACAGACTCTTACACTACAGACTTCTACACTACAGACTCTTACACTACAGACTCTTACACTACAGACTCTTAAACTACAGACTCTTAAACTACAGACTCTTACACTACAGACTTCTACACTACAGACTCTTACACTACAGACTCTTACACTACAGACTCTTAAACTACAGACTCTTACACTACAGACTCTTAAACTACAGACTCTTAAACTACAGACTCTTACACTACAGACTCTTAAACTACAGACTCTTACACTACAGACTCTTAAACTACAGACTCTTAAACTACAGACTCTTAAACTACAGGCTCTTAAACTACAGACTCTTACACTACAGACTTCTACACTACAGACTCTTACACTACAGACTCTTACACTACAGACTCTTACACTACAGACTCTTACACTACAGACTCTTAAACTACAGACTCTTACACTACAGACTCTTACACTACAGACTCTTAAACTACAGACTCTTAAACTACAGACTCTTACGCTACAGACTCTTACGCTACAGACTCTTACACTACAGACTCTTACACTACAGACTCTTACACTACAGACTCTTAAACTACAGACTCTTACACTACAGACTCTTACACTACAGACTCTTAAACTACAGACTCTTAAACTACAGACTCTTAAACTACAGGCTCTTAAACTACAGACTCTTACACTACAGACTTCTACACTACAGACTCTTACACTACAGACTCTTACACTACAGACTCTTACACTACAGACTCTTAAACTACAGACTCTTACACTACAGACTCTTACACTACAGACTCTTACACTACAGACTCTTAAACTACAGACTCTTAAACTACAGACTCTTACGCTACAGACTCTTACGCTACAGACTCTTACACTACAGACTCTTACACTACAGACTCTTACACTACAGACTCTTAAACTACAGACTCTTACACTACAGACTCTTAAACTACAGGCTCTTAAACTACAGACTCTTACACTACAGACTTCTACACTACAGACTCTTACACTACAGACTCTTACACTACAGACTCTTACACTACAGACTCTTACACTACAGACTCTTAAACTACAGACTCTTACACTACAGACTCTTAAACTACAGACTCTTAAACTACAGACTCTTACACTACAGACTCTTACACTACAGACTCTTACACTACAGACTCTTACACTACAGACTCTTAAACTACAGACTCTTACGCTACAGACTCTTACGCTACAGACTCTTACACTACAGACTCTTACGCTACAGACTCTTACGCTACAGACTCTTACGCTACAGACTCTTACACTACAGACTCTTACACTACAGATTCTTAAACTACAGGCTCTTAAACTACAGACTCTTACACTACAGACTCTTACACTACAGACTCTTACACTACAGACTCTTACACTACAGACTCTTAAACTACAGACTCTAACACTACAGACTCTTACACTACAGACTCTAACACTACAGACTCTTACACTACAGACTCTTACACTACAGACTCTTACACTACAGACTCTTAAACTACAGACTCTTACACTACAGACTCTTACACTACAGACTCTTAAACTACAGACTCTTACACTACAGACTCTTACACTACAGACTCTTACACTACAGACTCTTACACTACAGACTCTTAAACTACAGACTCTTAAACTACAGACTCTTACACTACAGACTCTTAAACTACAGACTCTTACACTACAGACTCTTACACTACAGACTCTTACACTACAGACTCTTACACTACAGACTCTTAAACTACAGACTCTTAAACTACAGACTCTTACACTACAGACTCTTAAACTACAGACTCTTAAACTACAGACTCTTACACTACAGACTCTTACACTACAGACTTCTACACTACAGACTCTTACACTACAGACTCTTACACTACAGACTTCTACACTACAGACTCTTACACTACAGACTCTTACACTACAGACTCTTACACTACAGACTCTTACACTACAGACTCTTACACTACAGACTCTTAAACTACAGACTCTTACACTACAGACTCTTACACTACAGACTCTTACACTACAGACTCTTACACTACAGACTCTTACACTACAGACTTCTACACTACAGACTCTTACACTACAGACTCTTACACTACAGACTCTTAAACTACAGACTCTTACACTACAGACTCTTAAACTACAGACTCTTACACTACAGACTCTTAAACTACAGACTCTTAAACTACAGACTCTTACACTACAGACTCTTACACTACAGACTTCTACACTACAGACTCTTACACTACAGACTCTTACACTACAGACTCTTACACTACAGACTCTTACACTACAGACTCTTAAACTACAGACTCTTACACTACAGACTCTTACACTACAGACTCTTACACTACAGACTCTTACACTACAGACTCTTAAACTACAGACTCTTACGCTACAGACTCTTACGCTACAGACTCTTACACTACAGACTCTTACACTACAGACTCTTACACTACAGACTCTTAAACTACAGACTCTTAAACTACAGACTCTTACACTACAGACTCTTACACTACAGACTCTTAAACTACAGACTCTTACACTACAGACTCTTACACTACAGACTCTTACACTACAGACTCTTACACTACAGACTCTTAAACTACAGACTCTTAAACTACAGACTCTTACACTACAGACTCTTAAACTACAGACTCTTACACTACAGACTCTTACACTACAGACTCTTACACTACAGACTCTTACACTACAGACTCTTAAACTACAGACTCTTAAACTACAGACTCTTACACTACAGACTCTTAAACTACAGACTCTTAAACTACAGACTCTTACACTACAGACTCTTACACTACAGACTTCTACACTACAGACTCTTACACTACAGACTCTTACACTACAGACTTCTACACTACAGACTCTTACACTACAGACTCTTACACTACAGACTCTTACACTACAGACTCTTACACTACAGACTCTTAAACTACAGACTCTTACACTACAGACTCTTACACTACAGACTCTTACACTACAGACTCTTACACTACAGACTCTTAAACTACAGACTCTTAAACTACAGACTCTTACACTACAGACTCTTAAACTACAGACTCTTACACTACAGACTCTTACACTACAGACTCTTACACTACAGACTCTTACACTACAGACTCTTAAACTACAGACTCTTAAACTACAGACTCTTACACTACAGACTCTTAAACTACAGACTCTTAAACTACAGACTCTTACACTACAGACTCTTACACTACAGACTTCTACACTACAGACTCTTACACTACAGACTCTTACACTACAGACTCTTACACTACAGACTCTTACACTACAGACTCTTACACTACAGACTCTTACACTACAGACTCTTAAACTACAGACTCTTACACTACAGACTCTTAAACTACAGACTCTTAAACTACAGACTCTTACACTACAGACTCTTACACTACAGACTCTTACACTACAGACTCTTAAACTACAGACTCTTACACTACAGACTCTTAAACTACAGACTCTTAAACTACAGACTCTTACACTACAGACTCTTACACTACAGACTCTTACACTACAGACTCTTACACTACAGACTTTTAGATCTGGGTAAAGCCAAACTGGAGAAAATGTGCTCGGTTCACGTGGGGGTTAAGAGGTTAAACAGAATTGAATGTAAGTTGTTACTCGAGGGCCTCTAGTAAAGATGAATTACCCACCTGTAAAAAGACTGAAAGGTTTTATAATACGTTAGCGTGCCCGTCCACATTCGGGGTCAAACATGGCTCTCGAGATCAAATCCATTCACAAAGCGCAGGAATAATATGCAAACGTACTAGTTCTCACGGATAAATATAGGCTAATGTTCCCGAAGTGTCTCTCCCACGTCTCCATGACCTCTGCCTCACCTCGGAACACCGTCTTGTACTCACTGCGGTGCGGGACTCCGGATTAAACGGCGGGCGCCCGAGCAGCGCGGGTGAAGTGATTAAACGCCGCTCTCTCCGGGACCGGGTTCGTGTCACTTCCCACGTGTTCGAGAGTGGCCCGGAGCAGCGGAGATGACTCTACATGTGAATGAGCGGGCGGACCGGCGTAGGTGTCGGTGAACGCTCCTTTCGCTTATGAATAAAATCGTTATATAGAAGCCAAAATATATTCCTGAGATCTTCTGACTTAGATTTACACTTTTTCAACACAGCCTTAAACTATGGAATACAGATGAGAGCTGGAGAACATTATGATGGGAAACTCCTGTTCAGAGCAAGCATGACTAAAATAGGTCTAAATTGGACTGAATTATGTCTAAATGGGGTGTACACGTTACTGCATTACTAAAGCATACATTTATTGTCTTGTTTTTGTACTTTTTTTTTTTATGTATTTATTTGATCAGGGACAATGCACAAAGAACATTAGTCTAAAAGAGAAGAGATGTCATGTGCCAGGTTAGAGCACAAATGCTCATTTCCACCTGCAGTCCCTGGACAGGTTGATGTTATACTTACAAAAGTTCATAAAATATATACAGAACAATACATAGAAGCTCACATCATAAAAGCACTTTCTATAATACACTCACTCACAGTTCAGCGTTCATATCACAGTCATTCAGTGCGACAGGTTTGCTTTGATAATAACCACTGTAGCTTTTCTCTCTCTCGTGGCACAGCAGCGTTTTCTACCTTTTTCTGTGCACTGTATTTGCAGCGTCTGTGTCCCACATTGTTTCACGAGATGCTTTTGTAAGGTTCAGCGGATTTGTGCTGCAGAGAGTCCTCGCTGATGCATCATGGCGACGTGTAAACGGGTAGAAACCTCCCTCTCGCTCGGTACGGCTGCTTTTTTTTTGCCTTTTCCTGTGAACTGCATTTGTGGTTTCTGTGCTCCACGTAGTTTTACTGGACACTTTTGTACATTTTTACTGTGTTTCTGTAGCGTTCGGTGTTTTTTTCCCCATAATGGTCCTGAAGAAAGCTGCTTCGGTAAACAGCTGCTTATCGGCTAACCCCATGTGAGACCCTGAAGAGGTACCAAGAGCCCCCCCACACCTGCAGCACAGTGGAGGCGCTACGGGAAACAAGGAAGGGACAAACCAGGAGATGGTGAAAGTCTGTTGTGGAGCGGAGGGAGCTGCCCAGGGGGAAAGGAGGAGGTGCTGACCAGTGCAGGACACCATGCTCTGAAACGAGGACAAACCCAGGAGGCACTGCACCTTTTCAGAGGATCAGAGGAGACTGAAGGCAGCCAGGTTTCCTCTTCCTCCAAAAACATGCTGGTCAGGTCGCCCCACAGTGGTGGTGCGGCTCAGGACTAACACACTCAACACAAGTTCGTTGTACGTTTGTACAATGACAAATAAAGTGTCAACTTCCATCCATCCATTTTCTTCCACTTGTCCGTTGCCGGGTCGTGGGGGCAGCTGTTGGAGCTGAACCAGCCCCTATAGCGCCCCCTGCAGGTGGTGGTCCACAGAAGGACGGCCTCATGGTTCTAACCGGGCCTGTTGGTCTCTCATAAGGGGCTTCTGAACCGCTCTTTGTCTGACCCGTCACCGAGGACCTGTTTGCCCTGGGAGACCCTACCAGGGGCACCAAGCCCCCGACAACAGAGCTCCAGGATCATTCAGCAACTTTTATGAGAGTAATATTTGACCAGTTTAAAGCAATGAAAGTACTTTGAGCACCTCTGGTTATGACACATTACTGTAATTACTGAAAAAAGACTGGAACATACTTGAAATTATTCCGTTAACTTAAAATCTGTGGCAAAATTAGACCAAGGTTTTCAAAAAGGAAGAAAACACACCATGCTTTTCATTGCGGGTTTTTTTAATAACACGTTTCATTATTTCAACAGCCATCAGGTTTATTCTAACAGGTAAAAATCATCAAAAAACTAACAAAGAAATAAGTTTATCCCAAACAACAGATCTTTTGCGGCTTTTGCCCTAAAATCGAAACGTAAAACCTTTTTTGACACAGTGAAGAGTATAATCAGCACGGAGTTCTGCAAACAAATTATAAAAATAGATTTGGCATTTTCAAATACATATGTACAGTATAAACACGGTCAAAGTCCTGGTCACAGTAACGGAGGGGATGAAGCTGGAGTCTAGGCGGCTTTTAAGCTGGAATTATGGACCGATAAATAAACTTCCTGCCACTTTGAGTGTGGAGTAATGCCCGGCAAACCACATCGTTCAAGTTTGTTCAAGTGCGATCTGTTCGATATTAACACGAGGGGGAACACGAAGAGTCAGTGACCGGAAAGTGGATTTAAGAGTTACAATTATCGGAGGTTCGGAAAATAAATTAGATCCCGGTTCGTGAAACATACCGGCGCAGAATAAATTAGGCTTTTGCTAGTTCAATATTCACAAAAGGGGGTCGGCCCCGAAAAGTGAAGCTTTAGAACCATTTAACAATTTGTGAATCAAGCTGGTCAATCTAATAGTTTCCCCTTTGTGTGATGACATCATATACGCAATAGCTGTCAACATTGTTATTGCTACGAGCTAAATACAACTTTCCCGAGAGATTTTCTCCCAGGGGCGTTCAAAGCTGCAGTGTGGAACGTTCCGGTGCAGCTAAACTGTCTGATGCATGAACACACAGCCCAGCGATACCAAACAGGCGCTTAATGATCAGCTACACGATGCTATAGCTAGCCTGCAGACGGCAACCAATTTGTAGCCGTTTTCTGGCGGACTATAAACATATTTATCACATGAGGCTAACATTAGCTTCCTGTGGGGTCAGCCTATGCTCCCCGGTCCATAGAAGTGGGGGGACATTAATGTATTAAGATTAGGCACCAGCCCAGTATCCTTAAGTTTAGTGGCTATAGGGCAGGGTCGGGGTTAAGCTAATTGATATATGTATGACGTTTCACTCTCATGACTTGTGACTGGTTGACGTACCAACTCATCTACGAAAAAAAGAATCACATCCGAGGAACATAGGTACGTTTAAATTTTTTTTAATCCATGCAGTCCTTATATTTGAAGAGTTTAGCGTCGCTAGGCTAGTGCATGTCTATGGTAACTAGTAGCCTGCTTTAAAAACCTCTTCAAAATCATGAGCTCGTCCTCCAAACGTTGCCATATCTGATTTGTAAAAAGCTCCTTTGTGAATTCCACGTGTAGTAACGCCGGCCGCAGGTAAACAAACTACTGTAGATCCGGTAACCGAGCAGATCACTCCGCCGCTGCGTAGCTACAACCAGGAAGCTGATGCTGCTCACATACAAGTTATTTTAAATGCAAAATCGTTATATTTAAACAATGATTCAGTCAATACAGACAAGTATAGGGGTAGTCTGGTGTTAGAAGTGATTTGCCTCAAGTGCACTGTTTTTAATGCAGGCTACTAGTTACCATAGACATGCACTAGCCTAGCATTAGCCTAGCACCACTAAACACTTCAAATATAAGGACTGCATGAATATAAAAAAAAATCTCCAGAAATCAACAACACTCTGGATAACTACGAAATGTAAAAAAAAAAACTGAAATATCCCTTTAAGGAGGTGGTGGAACCTTTGTTTATTATAGAAACACCCACATTTTTATGGCTGGTATTACTTTGTATTCATGTACTCTTTAATTACAGTAAAATGAAGCGCTCAGTAGTAGTCCAGTTCACTATGTAATTTGCCTGGATTTTTGTGGAGAGCATCAAAACTATACCTTTTTGAAAACTTTATAAAATAAGCAGAAAAACAATGTTTCCATTTGCTCTGATATGTAAAAAAATTAAAATAAAAGGTGCGATAATAGCATTTATATGGGGAGTAAAAAACCTAGTTTGGCAGAAATTTTTGTCGTTCCAATCAAAAAAGTCAATGAAACCTTGTCATATGTTTTATGGAGTTGCCGTAGCGACGACCAGAACTCCCCATTTACTCTAATGGAAAAATTGTACAATTGCACAAGTTTACCAAATGACAAATGGAAATATTATTTTTCTCATTGCTTATACCATAAGGTTTCCAGAAAGATATAATTTTCATACTCGCCACGATAATCCCACAACAGTGGAAATCTAAACATAGTAAACCGGACTAGAGTAAAAAAAAGGGGCGGGGTGAGACTCGGCTCCAATCGTTCCAATCACTATTCCTGTCAGCTCA
This sequence comes from Proterorhinus semilunaris, assembly GCA_021464625.1. Classification (NCBI taxonomy): domain Eukaryota; kingdom Metazoa; phylum Chordata; class Actinopteri; order Gobiiformes; family Gobiidae; genus Proterorhinus; species Proterorhinus semilunaris. The sequence continues at coordinate 2,890,779 of CM038360.1, read as the reverse complement.
TTGACCGAGTAAGACCCTCAATAGAGCATTTTAGTTGTTTCTTTAACACAGATGCTTGTTTTATAATAGCAGTTTTTTTTTTTTTTTATTGTTTTGGCTCTTGTTATGAGAATGAACCACCTGGAAGTGTCTTTCCTTCTCTCAAACTTGACTCGTAACTTTCATGGGAACTTTCCAAAGACAGTCGAGCCTGATGTCCTTTTCTAAATGCTTCATTGTCGTAGCTCACTGTAGAAATAGCCGTGTCTGTGCCTGGCGGATCATTAGGAGCCCGTTTAGTATCGCCGTGGTGATGCAGCCACATATAACCCTAATGTTCCGCAGAGTGGCTTTAACTATGGTGGAAACAGGTCGGAGCTGTGGTGACGCTTACGGAGACGAGAAGCTTTGGGCTGTCGATAAATAAACGTATCAAGAACAAGTATGCTGACGAGATGAACGTCGAAATCTCAAAGATATGTATCGATGGGTCAAAGATGTTCAGGAAAAGTCCTCTGCCCTCTGCGTTCGAAGCAGAAACGTCCTCATGCCTGCACAAAACTGTAAATACTACCCTGTGCGCATCAGTAAATCAACACGACGACAATAAAACACTTTAAATATCTTACATAAGTTAAATAAATCGATCCCCGGAAGAGGCTGTAGTCGTGAAACATAAATAAATTAATGATAAATATTTAAAACGCATGTGCGGCCGTCTCCCAGAGTCGGCCTGATATAATATTATTAACACCATGAAACATCTGGAATACTGAAGCTTTGGAGGGAAGGACGAAGGTATCAAGGCGAAAAAGGTGAAAATATAGTAACAAAAAAAAGAAAAGGACAGAGAAAAAGTAAAAGTAAACCCTTCACTTTGACAATCGATAAAAGTTTTCATCTGCAGTGACGAGGAGTGGACGAGTCGGGTTGAGGAATTCACCGCTAAAGTAATACAGGAACCCCGGGTGTTACAGAGCGAGTTTGTATCGGTCTGAACTTCAGGGTTTGCAGTTTATTTATTCATTTTACAGAATAGGATTCCAACAGCAGAGAGGATCATTTCTCGTTTGCAAAATAATATTGAACAACCTAATCATTTCAGTTTTTGTTATTGAGTAAATACGAATTCAAAGTTGGAGTCTGAGTCAATACTTTTTCTGAATTCTTAGTCGGTATTTGAACACTGTGAAGTCTGTGAACGCCTGGTGAGTTTTTATTCGATGACATATCAAGGATCCACAGTGAGGAAATGCTGATTAAGGATCGTCGCCTTCATTTAAAAACTAAATATTCTTTGTTTTGTAATGGCACCCATTACAGGAAAATGTTTTTTTTTCTTTCCAGACAACCAAATCCACTTGTCCAGTAAAATACAGCAGTCATTTTAAAGATTATGCCATTTTTTATGGGAAAAAAAGTAATTTTAGTGACCCCCCCTTCCCCATTAGTGCTCCCTGTTCGAAACGTATACGGCGATAGAGAATAGAGCTTTCTGTCCGTCTCATGCGTGATTCTGTCTGCGCTCCGTCTCACGTTTTGTCATAGAAACAGAGCAGTACACGAGTAAACCGCTCGGACACTACTGCACACAGAACAAACTGCTAAACTTCTAAAAAGTGATTTCTTGACTATACTTCAGTTAATGTGGTGTAAAAAACAGCGCGTGTGTCGCCATATTGTCTACATTTTTTCTTATAGTCTACATTTTTTCTTATAGTCTACATTTTTTCTACCACCCTCTGGTGGCAAGTTTCAATAACACATGCTGGACATTAGGAACGTGTGAAAACATAAGGGAGTGATGGTAACTTTGCTTGAAACGCACAGATTTATTTACGTACACAATGGGAGCATAAATGAGCCCTAACATGGCACCTTTACGTTCCATCCCAGTGGCCTGTAGGAGGCTCCAGGACCAATTGTTTTTAGGGTTCTGGTAGGTTTTCACTGTTAATGGGACTGTCTCCATGATTCCATAGAATTGATGCTGGAGTCTCATAGAGGCAACCTGGACGGAAAGCAAAAGGCGCTGGGTCTCTGAAAAGTCAAAAATCAACTCTTTTTTTCCCCACGTAAAAAGTTGCATAATGCACCTTTAAATTAACAATGTATGACATTTTCTTGTTATTTGGATACTGATGCAGCTTACATGCATTGCCACACTCTACATTTGTCTTTTCGATAATTTTTTCATTAATATCTTGACAATTGTTTGTGGTTTTGCAAATGTCGAAAGAAAGAGACCGTCATTTGCAGCTTAAATATGTGACTGAGACTCATCCCTTCCTTTGTAAGTCCAGACCGTCTAAAACATATGACCCGCTCAACAGTTTGTCCTACATCATGAACCTACAGGGCCACGACGCCATAAGCAACAAATGGAATCAAAATCATTGGAGCAAATTCAAAGCCACTTCTCGTCCACTCCCGTTCACTGCCATTAGTCCAGCACTGACTGAAGCTAATGGCCCTTGTCCCGTTCACTTCAAACACAAACCATTTAAACAGGACCATTTAAAAAAAGTACATTCCAGTCATGATCAGCGTCTCCCGGTCCCGAACAGCAAACCATTGGTGAACAAAATGAAGTCCAACGAGTCCAGATGCGTAAGCGTGATGTCTTGTTTTCCGAGAGCAGAGAACGGTCGGGTCTTGGGCGAAAAACAACCGCGAGACGATCGAACTGTAAAACCCATTCACAGACTTTGAGCATTTCTATCCCGTGACTTTTGCTCAAAACCGCGAAGGAAAGTGGACGCCGTCGTGGAAGCGCCCGAGCGTTTCCAGGAATCCGCTACTTCGATCTGGCGGGGAAAGTCCCGCCAAATTCGAAACGGTCTTGAACAACTTGTCCTTCGGATACTAAGATACTAAGAGAGTTCGCTCCTTGCTTTCCAGAACTTCATATTCTCGACGTTTGGAGAGACCACTTGCTTTAAAGGTGACGTTCCGTGTTTTGTCCATGTCAGGGTTCAGTTTCATCCAATGCGTTTCAGAAAGTCGTCATTACTAAGAAAAAGGGGGGGGGGGGGGGGTCCAAGTCTACATTTTAGTGTAATACTTCAATCCATTGCATCGGCTTTCAGAAACTCTTGTAAATACTGGTCTAGCGTCTCCAAACACGACACTCACCTTTTCCGCCGCGAAATGATCGAACACAACTTTTTTTATTTTTTTTTTACTCGACATCGCAACATGCTCTCTCAACGGCCATCGTTCGCAGCCGGACACAACGCCGCGCTCACGATGGAAGAGATCGCCAAAGACCTGTTCAAAGACAAGTGACGTTTGCAGAAATTCTGACGCCGCTCTCTCGCCGTTCAGAACGTTACAATCCATCGGCGATCTTCTCGAAATCTCAAGAGGAACTAATCCATTTAGCGTCACTTTCCATCAGTCTTTCGGAAACCCATAGTTCGTCTTCAGAACCATCGTCATCGTTGCACAAGTTTGTCCAGGATGTCCACGATCTCTCCGTTCACTTCGACGTCAATCCCTCGCGTTTGCAGATACTAACACTCGGGAAGAGCCGCGGAAGTTCGAAAGCGAGGTTCCCCTTAGCAAACGACGAGGCGAGCTCATCTCCAAAAAAAGGGGGCGCGTACACGTAAGGAAGATTGGAATCGAGAGGAAGGCTTTAGGAAACAGCGGGTAGGAGCTTGTCGAGGAGCGTCGTTGCGTCCCACGCCCTCCTCCTCCCTCCCTCCCTCCCTCCTCCTCCTCCCATCGGGTCGGACGTCGGCGTTGCCCAAAAAATAAGGAAACGGGAAGTAGGAGGCGTCCGTTAGACTTGCACCCCGCGGCCGTGCATCTGGATGACCTGCGCTCGGAGCGACTGGATGGCGGTCAGTATGAGCTTCTGGTGCTCCAGCGAGGTGATGCCCAGGCTCATCACGTCCCTGCGGAGAGAGGAAACAGCACGATGAATGAATGTGGATTACAGGGCTTCTACTGTATTATACGTTTTGGTGATAATCTCAAACTCATCTTTATCACCATCTTACACTTTGTTGGTTAGAAAATGCAATATTGATCTAAAAATATTTAGTATTTTCACTTCCTGGTTTTCACTCGATCTCACTATATACCCCACCCATCACCCTCCTCTTGATTCTCTTCGCTGCGCCGCTCTTTTAATATTGAGAAGTTAAAAACTATGAAAAAAAAGTCTAATCATCCCACTGAAGAAGTGGTAAATCTAGGCCCAAGCCGTTGGATCGGCTTAGGTCAGGGGTCGGTAACTCCGGAGCTACATGTGGCTCTTCAGCCTCCATGTAGCGGCTCTTCAGCCTCCTCGTAGCGGCTCTTAGTATATTTACAAGGAGAACTGAGTTATCCATCGGAACCGTGTGACCCCTTCTTTAACGATGCCTCTTATTGATGCTGCTTTGCGCCGCAGCCTCTTTACACTATAGACCTGCAGGCGCGGAGCCGCTGCAGATACACGCACCACCTGCTCTTCATCCCAAACGTCTGTTCTAGGATCCGCGCTTGTAATGAGTCCGTCTACATCTGTTCTCTGTATATCCGCTTATACGAGCAGCTGCTACGTTTTTAGGAACCAAAACAAAGCGCACGTGCTGAAACATGTGCTTCTGCGCGCTCGGTATCATTCGGAAACCACTGACCAGAATATCCTTCGACCCTCGTTCATAAGAATAAAGGAATGGAGAGAAAAGTAAGAAAATCAAAATAACTAAAATACATTCACTTCTCTCAGGTGGCGGGAGGCTCGAGGATTCCCATGCTACTTTGATTAAAGAAACATACATAAAGAGAAGGAACTTTGCATACGGCGCCCCTGATGTAAAGAAACATACATAAAGAGAAGGAACTTTGCATACGGCGCCCCTGATGTTTCAAATTAGTGCCACGGTCCATCACGGCCGCCCTTATGCGACCACTCTACGAAGCAATCAAACGCGAGGCCCCTGTGCCTGAGCCGCAGCAGGTTCGGGGGCGAGTCGGGGCTGTAATATGAATGTGTTTAAGCGAAGTGCCTTATCTGCGGCGCGCCTCATTTCCCGTCGGTAAGAATAAAGGCTGAGCGAGATGAGAGCGGCGCGCGCAGGGAGGTGATAATTGAATTGATAACCGTGTGAATAAATAGAAATCCACTGACAGAGTATTGACTGCGTGCCGCTATATTGGGCCGGATTATAATGATTCCCGAGCTTCCAATCTTTTAATGAAAACTAGAAAGTAATAATAAACTGGAAAAACTCCGCCGTGTGCAGCGCGGAAAAAAACCCAAAAAACTTTCGAGGATCAAGATGTGCGCGTCGAGATCCGAAGAACGTGTTGTAACTTTCGGTCGACGCTTTAGCGGCGGGAAGGCAGAGGCGCCATGTATCAGGCGCGAGATCATTTCCCAAAATAAAATCAGTCCTCAATGGGGGCTTATCGGAACTGCCGTCGCACTGTGCACTGGACGAAAGAGCGGCCTTTGAATTTGAATCTGTCCAGCCGGAATACACGCCTTGTATCTGGGATCGGCGTATTAATCAGAAAAGCCGGACATGGGCGTTTTTTGTAAACAAGGAAGTGAATAGTTTTGCATTGGCGTTGGCCAGAAGAGCGGAGACAAAATGTGAACAATCTACGTCGTTTTAGCCAACTTAAGAAACAAGGAGTCACTGGCAACCGGAACGTGCAACGGCTTTTTCCATCAATGTACGTTTGGAACAGGATGAAAAAAACGTTGAATAGACGGCAACAAGAAGAAAATCCTCTTAGAGAAGATGAAGCAGATACATTCTTGTTCAGTAAAATATACCAGAGATTTGATTGACAGATACACAAAAGCTTGCCTGGCCTGCCAAACTACATGCCCAGGATGTAGTCTGGGAGCGAGCGTGATCTCAGCGATTTGATTGACAGACGGGATCAACCAACCAGAAAGGAGGAGCATCAGGCTGACCAGGCAACAAAGACATAGTCTTAGGTCCTAGGTCTTCTCCGGGTCCCTCTCTATTCCCTCCTCCTGCTCTACACTGAGTTCCTCCGCCGGCGAATCAACTCCTTGCCCGGCCCACGACGGTACCGGTACTACTGCCAACCATCCATCCATCTATTTTCTCCCACTTGTCCGTTGCCGGGTCGTGGGGGCAGCTGTTGGAGCTGCACCAGGCTCCTATGGCTCCTCCTGCAGGTGGTGGGTCCACAGAAGGACGGCCTCATGGTTCCAAACGGGCCTGTTGGTCTCTCATGGGGGCTTCACCCATTCATACACCAGTGCACACAGACACTGGAGGCAAGGAGGGTGAAGTGTCTTGCCCAAGGACACAACGACAATGTGCGGGATTCGAACCCCCGACCTTCCGATCACGAGACGACCCGCTCTACCATCTGCGCCACCGTCGCCCACTGCCACCCATAGACTGTAAAATGAAGAATGGATTTACTGTGGCCGACGTGTTTGTCTGAACATGCGCAACAGTGTCCTATATTTTTTTCCTTTTGTTATTTTAACTTTTTTCCACCCTATTCTATATCGTGGCGCTGGCCCCCAAAACCCCTCCAAACTGCTAACACGGCCGAGCCTCGTTGGGACACCCTCGGTCCGTCTCGGTTACCGCCACGAACTTACTGCACTGTCATCCGCGCCACAGACTCTAGGTAGGAGTATCCGGCTGCGGTGAAGTTGTCTTTGTAGCGTCCCATGTCCACCGCGTCCAGCCACTCGCCCACCGAGCTGAAGCCGGGGAACGTCTGCAGGGGGCGCTCTGCTATCGTGATGGAGGAGCTCAGCGTCCTGCAGGGAGACGAGGAAGGAAAGAAGAAGACCGAGGTTTGCATTGTGAGGCACCGTCCCAAGTGTTAGTATCAGGAAAACTGAATGCACTTTTGAAGGCTGCGATGGGACATTATTGAAAACAAAAGGCACCCCATAATATTCACAGTGATCCTGATACAACGTTAGAGAAACCATGAGGTGCTGTGTTACCTGCGCGCGAGTGTGGACGAGCCGATGCCGTCCGGAGACCTGATGCTTTTGCTGAGCGCCGAGTGGATTTGGCTGAAGCTGGGCCGGTCCGTCCGCTCCTTCTGCCAGCAGTCCAACATGAGCTGGTGCAGGTGCGGCGGGCAGTTCACCGGAGCGGGCAGCCGGAAGCCGTCCTCGATCGCCTTTATTACCTGACGACGACAACAATGGAGGCGTTGACTAGGACTTCAATAATCACTGGTTCTGTGCTTGCAAAAGAGAATTTAACCAGAAAACATAAACAGCGATGGAGGTTTTCCTTTGATTCTTGTACAACAGTATTAACTTAACAAAAGCCCCGCCCCCTTAAGCAATCTAACCAATCTCTGTGAAGAAGTGGAGATTATCACGTATCATATAGTACCGGGACTGGCAGTCTCCGCAACTCGGACTGATTGGTGCGCATACAAAGGGCCAATCACACCGGCCTGGAGACTAGTTGGAGACTCGAGTCGCAGTCACGGAGATGTCTCCGATACGTCGTCTGGCAATAAGGCGAGACTCCAGGTAGTCTCGGTGAAAACGAACAGGTTCTATTTCAGCGGAGTCTTCGAGAGGTCTACGCGGTCTCAACCAGTTGTGGCAACGTTACAAACACTATTTGTTGTCCTCAACCTGTGAGACGTTTCTTTGATGTCCCTTCTTCGAGCCCTGATGGACACCAAGGAGATCTCAAAGAGTCTTATGGAGTCTCTTCGAGATCTTCTTGGTGTCCAACAGGTCTCGAGGACATCGCAGGGACGTCACAGAAACGTCTCATAGGTTGAGGACAACAAATAGTGTTTGCGACACAACTGCTGACTTTTTCTAGCCTCCACGTCGACTCCAATTAATTCGAACCTGTTCGTTTCCACCGAGACTTCCTGGAGACTCGCCTTATATCCAGGGGACGTCTCAGAGACATCTCCATGACCAGCGGCAACTCGAGGCTCCAAGTAGTCTCCAGGCCGATGAGATAGGCCCTTAAAGCATACTAAATACTTAATAAACTAAACCAAGCTTTATCTTCATGCGTCTAAATAGATGGCACAGTGCTGTACTCGGGCACTGGGATATTAAAACCCAAAGTAATAAATTCAATACTCCGATTGGAACGGAATATGTAATGCATTTCAAGGCAAGTATTCAGTGTTCTGTAACAAATTTCCTGAACACAAAGCGTGAATTCCTCTGGGTTCATCCTGCTTGTTGTTAAGGAAAGAGTTTCACTTGTCTCCCTCTGCAAAAGCCAGACAATAAACTACAGATAAAAAAAACAACCAAAATCACACAATATGTCGTACCGTTATAGCCTCAAAGATTACACTACCTCTCCTAAAGCGACCCACTGAAGGCGACTCAATCTCCTAAAAGGCCCAGTGAAATCAGATTAGAATAAAAGTGACGTGACTCATTTTCTAAAACACTCTCCCCCGGCCGCCTGTCCTAAGCTCCTCTGCCTCTAAAGAGCATTCATAACAAGCTTTTCGACGCTTGACATTTCCCATTTAATCAGCGGCGGGAGTGAAAGGCCGCGCGGATCACGGGTGGACAGGCCGCGCTAACGCTTTCTTTACAATATAACGTTTCAATCCAAAGGGCATTAATGTCCTCTGATCTCGACAAGTTTGACCTAAGAACTGCGGATCGTGAGAAGCCGGATCATTTCCCGCAAAAGACAAATGAAAAAGAAGCCGACGTGAGGCTTTGTTCGGGGTTTCAGAGCGACTTCTGGACACAGCGTTGAGATTGGAACTTCATCTTTAATAACTAAGTCACGAAAATATATAATAATAATATAATAATATATGGAAAACAGGTAAGTAAGCTCCAAACCAAGACACTATAGTTTTAAACATTACTATATTTACCCACATGTTTGCAGATATGGATGGAGAGAAGGAGTTATGATGGAGTTATGCTGGAGCTATGATGGAGTTATGATGGAGTTATGATAGAGTTATGGAGTTACGATGGAGTTATGATGGAGCTATGATGGAGTTATGATGGAGCTATGATGGAGCTATGATGGAGCTATGATAGAGTTATGGAGTTATGATGGAGTTATGATGGAGCTATGATGGAGCTATGATAGAGCTATGATAGAGTTATGGTAGAGCTATGATGGAGCTATGATGGAGCTATGATAGAGTTATGGAGTTATGATGGAGTTATGATGGAGCTATGATGGAGCTATGATAGAGCTATGATAGAGTTATGGTAGAGCTATGATAGAGCTATGATGGAGTTATGATAGAGCTATGATGGAGCTATGATGGAGCTATGATGGAGCTATGATGGAGCTATGATGGAGTTATGATGGAGTTATTATAGCTGCTTCACTCATTCGGGCGCATTACATACGTCAGCGAAAATCAGATCCAATCGATTCAAAGGAGTTCACCCTCACACCTGATAACGGAGCTCAACTGTGAAGATATAGACCCTTGTACGAAACTAAATGAGTACGAGGCTATGGTGAAACCAGGCTAGGAATAACCTGGTCATTCAAGATGTTCCGCTGATCTCATTCTTTAGGCACATTTCGTGTCGCTGAACCTAAATCAGACCAACTGCAGCAAACCCAGATCAGAACAATTACTTAAATCCAAGCAGAGTTTATACAGATGTGGACCACAATATATTTCTTCTGTACTTGTTAATCTACTATATTAGCTTCGCGGTCGGTCCTCGTTTAGTTTGGAGACGCTGATGATCCAGACAAAGAATAAATGTTTTTTTTAAATACGGTACACCATTGTCCAGGGTAAAACAATCTCCCAAAAGACTCTATTTTGCATAATAGGTCCCTTTGTATTAGCGGCGTTGACCTGTGAACCCCAGATGGCAAAGTTTGATAATTTTCCTCCAAATATGAGAAAAAGTGTCTCTGAAAGGACGGCTAATCAGACGCCGAGCTGAATAACTAATGCGTATTATTCCGGACATGGAGAAGCGGGACGTGCTCATAATGGATCGGCTTTTAACTACGCTCCTGCTTTCACAGAAGGGGGATTATTTTCGGACGGACAAGAGGAGCGACGGTAATTTGGGAGGAAAGTGCGGGGACATGATTAGCGGTAATTGCTTTAGAATATCGCACGGAATAATTCGCGACGCTTTATCAGGACGAGTTCAAGTCGAGGACACTGGGCGTTTCCGGTCAGATGCGGCGGTTTCTCTTTCGAGTGTAATCGATCCCGGCTGCTGTGGGCGTGGGATTTACTGGATTACACTGTGGAGAATTTTGGGGGCTTTTAGAATGTTGTTAGCAGGGTGAGTTCAGGGTTCATCATGACGAGCAGGGTTCTTCATGTTAACATTAGCGCATAACCTGCTCCAGGTTTAGTTCCAGCTTGGTTCAAAGGGAGAATAATTAGGCCGATTTTAGCCCCGATTCTCCCCTTCCAACAAACTTAAGGAGGCTCCGATTATCGCGATGGCTCCAAATAATAATCTGATCAGATATTCCTGCCGTGTGTGGTGTGTGAACGTCTGCTCAGAAAAACGTTGGGACCGAGACAATTTTTAAATCTTCCTTTAGATAAGAAGACGGCTCTTTGACGAGAATCCTGAGGGACTGAGGAACGGAGAGTGAAGAGGAGGAAGCAGCAGCGACAGAAGTCCTTTATTTGAAAGCGCGCATGGATTTGATAAAGTAGTGACATCATGTTTTACCTTTGCATGTGGCTTCCAAAGGCTTATTTCTCGTCCACATAACACTGAGTGTTGCATTTCAGTCGTAATGAAGATTGTTAACAAACGTGAACATTCTCCTTATGTGCTGCTTGTTTCAAACTCGTGAAGTTCTCGGCGCTGTAGAATATATTCCTCATGAGTTTAGTGATAGATTTAGATGAACCGTGTCTGTGTCTCCTCCGTGATTGGCCATTTGGCGCTGTGATCATCTCAAGTAACAAGTATCACCGCTGGATCAGAGAAGCCATCGAGATCAGGAAACGTGCACCAACATCTATGAACGGGGACGATGGAGCGCACACCTGATCCCACACCTGGGATGCCGTCCTGGAGGAGCCAGTAGGGGGCGTAAGCTCTCCATACTGACTGGTAAATCCATGTAAGCTCCACCACCAGGTGACGCTTCTGAGGACGATCACAGGAAGTGATCAAAACTAGTAAAGCAGGTAAACAAACCTTCTGTCTTACTAAAAGAACAAACAGTAAGAGTGCAGCTCAGTGTCCGCTCTGAATTATCCGAAGCAACAGATCACTTCCTCTGTCTTTTCATATTTGACAAATAAATAAAATGTTTCTCAGTCGATCTCTGCCCTTTCTGTCGTGGTTGGGTGGTAGAGTGAGGAAAAATAAAACCCAAAATGCAGGACTGCAACAAAACTGGTGATGTTTAATGGATGACGAAAATCAGAATAACAAAGTCCAGCGATGACAAAAACCTAAAACAAACCGGGGATGACATAGACAAGGACAAGGGAAACACAGGGGTATAAATACATGAGGAAACGGGGCACAGGTGAAACCCATCAGGGCGGGGCAGGCAATCAACACAAGGGAAGCAAAGCAAAATCACAAGGACAGAACAGACATGTCAAAATAAAACAATGGACTAAACCAAAGACAACATAAAAAACCAGGGGAACAAAAGACGAAACATGACACTTTGATTTCAATGGACGAGAGCTTCTGCTTCTTCTCAGCGATGTAGTAGAAGTTAATCCCATCTATTGAGACGTTCAGCCATTGTCTGCTGTCTAATACATTTCATACAAAAGAGGTTTGCCGTCAGCTTCTTATGTAAGGCTGAAGCGTAAAAGGACACTTTGTAGCATCAAGCGCCACTCGACTTGCCTCTTTCGCTTTGTTATATTTTACAGTGATTGTGGTTTTTCCGAAAGGTTGAAGCGAAAACTTGCACACAAACGATTGAAACGTTCCACAAAGCCGACACAACTTCTTTCCTTTTTACAAAGTGCACTTCTTTCATCAAAACAACATTTCTCCAAGGACATTGAGGAGTCTGCAAAAACGCACCCCCCCTCTCCCCCCGTCCCCCCCCCCCCCCTTCCTCACTCTGACTGGAAAATAACAGGCTTGGTGAGGTCCTATTCACCGGACAACCTCCAAAACTCCACACAAACGCTTTACAAACGGTTCAAAGAGAGTGCCCTTTCCTCACGGGTTTTTATTTTATTTTCTCACACCGGGACAGTTAGCGGCCCGCTCGAAGGGGGTCAGCGCGTCCTTATGAGCGAAACAGGATCGGTCACGGAGCTAAGAGGGAGTTAAAAAGGCGACTTAGGCCCCGCAGAGGTGGCGAGGAGAGAGGAGCGCGAGAGTGGCTTTCAGAGGTGCAAAGGATCCACGGCTTTTTATAATAAGATCCAAAAAAACTGGGGACGGATGAAGAGTTCGTAGAGGGAAGGTGACGGAGAGGAGATACAGAAGGAGAGATTAACGGGGTATATTTGGGAGTGAACGGAGCGGGGGACAGTAGTGACGTCATCGAGAGCTGTCGTCCTTTTAGAAATTAAGAGTCAAAATGCAGGAATGAGATCTGGCTTTTGGGAAATCGCCTTTTTTGTGAGATATTGGGCGCCTTTGGATGAAACCTGATTTTGAAGCAGTAGGAATTTTTTTCTTGTGGTGTAATAAAACGGTTGAGCCATCGGTTCTGTCCTCACATTCGGAGAAAACATTCATCAAAAGTAGTTGTGGTTCTTTACAGACTTTTTGGGGGATTTTTTGGATCCAAACAGTTAATAGATTATAGGTTTTCAAATAGATTTTCTGACCTAGACTTAGGCCCTGTCCACACGAAGTCAAGCTCAGGACTAAACAAAGATTTTTTTCATCAATCCAGCGCATCATCCAAACGAAACCGGTCGTTTGGGGGATTTGTAAACAGACTTTTTCCAAACCAGGTCCCAGAGTGGAAAGATCTCAGAAGGCTGTTTACGTGGCCACCGTTTTTGCGGCGTCTCTGCAACTAAAACAATGACATCACATTGTTGTGTGAAATATCATGGGTTTCTCCCGGTTTTAAAGACCTCTGTTTTATAGCCTAAAGACAAGAACCTCAACGATGTTTGGACTACAGTGTGGTTCACGTGCCGGTTACCCAGGACTCCCCACATGACTGTCATTATTTCCCCACACAAAAACACTTACGTCCTGGTTGCCCATGTCCCAGTAGGGCCGCTCCCCATAGGACATGACCTCCCACATGGCGATGCCAAAGCTCCACACGTCGGAGGCTGAGGAGAAGCGGTGGTACTGGATCGCCTCCGGAGCGGTCCACAGAACCACGCTCTTCCCTCCGTGCTGCACACACAAACACAGGGACATCAGGAAAAAACTGCAAATTAGGATTTACATAAGAACTTGTAGTAGGACTTCGAATGAGTTCAGTGCAAGAGCAAAGAGGAACGACAATGAACCTGAAATCCAGAGGTGGCAACAGGTCCTTGTTTTGCCAAGTCCCAGAACTGTGCTTTGAATTTCAAGTCATTTCAGGTCTTTGTAGAGTCACTGAACGCATCGAGTTTGTATCACTTCTTCCTCTGACTGACCATTGCGACTGCAGGTCACGTCAGGTTGTCCCAGTTTCTCTTTGACTGTCTAGCGTAAATATGGAAACCACCATCTCAAGAACCACATGCAGCTTTAAAGTCTCTGTTTTAACCTTTGATGGGCAGAAAGTAAAAGCATATTGTGTATTTGAAAGCGTGATAAGCTGCTGTTGTGTTCTCTCTGAGCCAGATTGAAGGCAGTGATTCACGATTCGTTAAAACTTTCACTGAAAGGACCATCCAGATCTTCCTACTAATACAATCAATATCGTTTCATTACTCATTTAGACACAACTTAGTTTAGTCTTAGTCCTGATTGACAGCAAATGCATGAATGGAAATTGGTTACGGATATACAATTTTAGTATTTTTGAGGAGATTTGGCTCTTTGGATTGAAAGATCAGGAGATTTGGGTAATTGATTGTGGATAGTAGTGGTTGAAATGAGCTGGGTGGCTGGAGAGCCGCTCCTTCATGTCGAGAGGAAGGAATGGCTTGGGCATCTGTTTCGGATGCCTCCTGGTCGCCTCCCTCAGGTGGTGTTTTGGGTATGTCCCATTGGACGGAGGCTCATGGGTAGTCCCAGGATACACTGGGCCTGATGTCACTGTTGTCGCCTCGGGGTCCTCCCAGAACAGCTGGAGGAGGTCTGTGTGGATCGGGAAGTCTGGGCATCTCTGCTCAGACTGCTGCCTCCGCGACCCAGCCTCGGATAAAGTGGAAGAAATGGATGGATCCAAAAGGTTGCTGACCCCCCAACCCATCGAATTGTCGGTGTAGGCTATACATTGGTTTGTGCAGGTCTCATGTCTCACACATAGGACTTTATGGATGTCCTGAATGTAAGGAAAATATATTATTTACATCATAAAGTAATGATGATTCTTCCTCTAATTTGAGTGAATTGAGTGAATAATCAAGTCTCCTCAAGCAACATAGTTCAGCCCAAGTCCAGTTCCAAGTCTTAAATAAACGCCGTTGAAACCAGAGTTTACTAAAACCCTGGCAAATCTTTCAAGTCAAATATTTGGGTCATCATTCGCAGCTCTGGGAACAAGTGCACGGAGAGTTCAGTGAAGTCCGACCACGGCTTTCCCTTTGAAGAAGCTCTGAGCAGATATTTAACAGATCAAAGCAGCGGCTGAAGAAGAGTCTGTCAGCGTAAACGGCGCCAGAGGAAAACGGACATTGGTTTTTGACTACAGACCCGAAACCACGAGAACTGAACCTGACACGGTGAACTGGCGCTCAACTCAAAGAGACCTTGTAACAACGTGGTGCAGACTTCAGAGCCATTACGGACATACAGAAGAGGGTTCACAAGGAGTTTAGCTTCAAAGATGATGAAACTTTTAACCAGGCTGGAAAAAGGGGGAACACATGGACAGAAGCCACGGGTTCACTGTTTGGTGAGTGCTGAAAGCTGAAAGCGAATGCCAAGTTTTCTTTCGACTTGAATAGTTTGGCAAATTCGCAGCATTTTGTGGATTGATGAGAGAGGTTTAAAAGATGAATGTGTGGGAAAACGAGTGACAGAACCAAATTCAGTTTCAGTCAGTCCAATGATTCACTAATGGTTCTTTCTATGAAGCATTTATCGAGCGCCTGTTGGGTTTCGCTTTTATTTGTTAGCAGATCACTCATGCTGCAAAAAAGAGCTGTCCGAGTAATTCATAAAGTTGGGTTTTTGGACCACACAAAGTCATTATCTTTAGAATCAAAGATCATGAAGTTTTGTGACATTGTTGAGTTCCAAACTGTACAGATGTTATACAGAGCAAGATATAAATTGTTACCAGGCCAAATACAAAGAAGGTTCCAAGAACGTACTGGTCGTTATGAATTAAACTTCAGGATTCAGAAACATAGCACAACTTTGAAAAGTTTCAGCCCGACAGTTAATGTGGTACAATTATGGAATAAACTGGAGATGGAGATGAAACGAGGTTCAAACATCAACCTATTCAAACATAAATTCAAGCAAAAGATTTTTGCAAAGTATAGAGAAGAAGAAATGAGTTTCCACCAGGGGGCGCACTAGGATCAAATTGCTTTTTATTAATTAAGGAAAATGTTTTTGCTCTCAACGGTTGTCATTCTATTGAATTACAAATAAAGAATTAGGGCAGGCGAGCTATGGATCTGTTGAGAGGGATCCTCCCAACGGGCTCGTAATCCGCATCGTTTAACGCACCACACAGTATAGGAACATTATCTACAAAATCAGCTAGTTAGGGCAGCTGCGTAGGGGTTTGCTGATGAGGAGCTACTGCCCTCTACACCTGGCTTTTTAACGCACTAGGGCTTACATAATAAATGTACATAATAATATTCATGGAGTATAATATGTATATTAATCTGTCTCTTTAACATAAAACTAGTGACTTTAGGTAATACTAAGAATGTTAGGCCTGGTAACCATCTGAAAGAAATGTAATGATCGCCTTTTGTTACTTGCTTTGTACTAGACTGTTCCTTTGGGCTTTGAATTGAAATAACACGGGGCTGTTTGGAACGGCCATGGGAGTGTTTGATGTTGTTAGTCCATTCTTCGCTTCTTTGTTTAGTTTTTCATAAGCGCACATCAGAGAGCACTTTAAATCAGTTAGAAGCAAAATGAAAGTGGTGTGAGTGTGAATCGTACCAGAGTGGTGTAGATGGCCTCGATCTTGTCGTCCTGCAGAGGTCTAAATCCAGACACTTTGCAGCAGAGGTTGGAGTTCACCAGCACCTGGGGATGAAAGAAAATTAAAAAGGGATGAGGACGGGTTCGTGACAAGAAAAACTCTCAAAACGTAGAAGGGCTGGGCACCGTTACATTTTTTCGATACCAGTACTTTAACGATACTCGGTTTTCGATACCGATACCTGAACGATACCTATATGAAAATGTTTGTCGTTTAGAACAAGAAAACAGAACAATAATGTGTGGAAGATCTGCAAATTAACAATATCGGGTCAATCTCCAATGTCAAGAAGAGTGTGACAAATTTTTTTTAGTGGGGAAAAATAGGGGGGGGGGGGGGGTAATACATAAAAATAAAAATTAAAAAAAAGAGAGAAATAGGTAAAATATTATTGATAAAAATGAGGAGAAAACGAGAAAAAATTGGGGCGAAAGTAAGAAACATTTAAAAAAAATTGGGAACAATTTTGTGAAAATAGGGGTAAAAATTGGGAATAAATTGGGGAAAAAATGGGGGAAAGAGGGGAAATATTAGTAATAAAAATGAGTAAAATGAGAGTGAAAAAATGGGGAAAACAAGAAAAAAGTGTGGCAAAAGTAAGAAAAAATTGTTTAAAAAAAAATTGGGAAAAATTTGAAAAAAGAGCAAAAATGGGGAGGGGGTAATGGTTATTTGATGCTGTCCCTGGACCAACAGCATCAACACTTGGATCTAAAGATAGATTCTTTTTTTGGTTCCTGCTTTTGATACTTTCACTTTTTCGATACCGGCAGTACCTAAACTTTATAAAAGCTTTTTGAATATAAAAGTGTGGTTTGAGTAGTTAAGTAGTTACAATAAGAGATGAAAGAACTAACGATTTTATTTCTTGAATAAATCTTAATTCATTGGCAGATTGTTTTAATTGACAAATCAGAATGACTCCAAATAAGGTCAACAATCTATAGTAATTGTTTAGACTAAACTTTCCACAAATAAAATTAAGAGGAAGACAATACTAAACTCTGGATGTGACACATGCAATGAGAGCGTGTTGTTTTGCTCTGCGTGCTTCAAAAACGGCCAGATGTTTCGGAGGCAGCGGCAAAAATGTGTTTTATGACTCAGAGCTGAAGGAGAGAGAAGAAGCGAAAGGGTAACGACACAATCACAGTGGGAGGTGGTCAAAATGAATGAGCGCTTTTTGTTTGTTTGTAACGCAGTCATTTCTTTGTCCAGTAACGAGTTTCCTGTATCGTTACTGTAACTCAGCTTCCAGGGTCAGCCAGTTTATGTCGTTTTATGTCTTCATTTTACACCTGGTTGCTCTCACCTTATGCGCCGCCAGCCTCTTGTGAACGAAGCCCATCTCGGTCAGATACTTCATCCCCGAGGCCACTCCGGTCAACATGTCCATGAGCTGCATGACGCTCAGCTGCCCCTCGTGCTTCTGCGCTCGCACAAAACAAAACAGAGTATTCAGTGTTGGGACCTTTAACTTCAATAAACGGTTTTACAGCTTTGTGGTGAACAGAAGTCACTGAATGAAACCTGGGCTGCTCATAATACAGTGGGAAGAAAAAAGTAAGTACACTGTTTGGAATTTCTCACATTTCTGCTTAAAGTGGTCACGAAATCTGATCTTTATTAAAATCATAAGAATGAAAACAGTGTCTGCTTAAACTAATACCACCCACACATTTACATTTTATCATATTTTTACTGGCCATAACATGTAAACATTCACAGGACAGTGTGGTATAAGTAAGTACACCCCCTGAATCTCACTGAACTGCAGCAGTTTTGTAAACAGGAATGATCCAAGATTCATCCTGATCGTTGCGAGCGTCTGATCTGCAACTACAGGAAAGCAGGGTTCACTAACTTATTCCACAATAACTTATTCCAAACTTTGGGTTAATCAGTCCACAGTATATTTTTCCAGTCGTGCTGTGGAGCATCCAAGAGCTCTTTTGCAAACCAAAGTTGAATAGTTCGGGAGGAAAACACAACGTCATGTGTGGAGGAAAAATGGAACAGCACCAACATCAAAACCCTCTCCTCACTGTGAATCTGGAGCAGGAGCATCAGGGTGTGGGGCTGTCATCAATGGAAAATGTTTTTGCCAAGATATTTTGCAGAAAAACATGAAACATTCACAACATCCATGGAATAAGTAAGTGAACCCTTGTATTAAATATCTGCTGATCCTTCTTTTGCAGCAATAACTGCTTTCCTGTCGTTGCAGATCAGACGCTCAAACGATCAGGATGAATCTTGGACCGTTCCTCTTTACAAAACTGCTGCAGGTCAGTGAGATTCAGGGGGTGTACTTACTTATTCCACGCTGTCCTGTGAATGTTTACATGATGTGGCCAATACAAATATGATCAAATGTAAATGTTTGAGTGGTATTAGTTCAGGCAGACGCTGTTTAATTGTTCCTGTGATTTTGATGAAGATCAGACACATTTAGTGACCGATTTAGGCAGAAATGTGAGAAACTCCAAACGGTGTGCTCACTTTCTCTTCCCACTGTAACAGCAAAAGATCGTGTTTAAGAAATATTTATAAAAAACAAAATCCTACACGGCCACTTTTATATTCAGTTTGTTTTCATGATGTGGTTTCCATTAGTCCTGTCTGTTTCATTAGTTTTCATCTTCATTAATTACTTCTTATTTTGTTTTTGTTTCATTCAAATGAAGTAAAAAGATCACAATATAAAAACAACATGGTGAAATACATAGGTGGATAAATTGAACAAGAAAAGTCACAAGAGAAGCCCAGTCTGTCGGGCTGATCCGCCCAGTGAGCCGCGTCCTCTCATTCGGAGAGTAAAAATAAACAGGCCATTAATTTAAGCGGTTACGGAGCGCGCGGCAGTGGTTTAGCGAAAGGGAAAGGCTCGCAGGGTCGTGGAGCAGAAATAATACCCCATTTGTGGAGTTAATTATGAACATTCTGCCCGTGACGGTGATGAGAGCGGGGAACTGAGGAGCGGAGCGGGGGCACGTCGGCTCCGAGCGCTTTTAAAATACACAGAAGACGACGGGGATATTTATACAGGCAGGTGAATCAGCGCCTATTGTTTTTACGTAATGGTTCTGATAATGCATTGCACAGTTTCTCTTCTGTGGTGATAAAAGCGAAGCACGTCCCGATTGTGAGTTAAATTTAGACGCAGGTCCCAGTCCATGCTCAGACTGAGACGGCGTTGAGGAGAGAAAACACTGCGCTAATTCAGACTCATGCTTCCACGTTGCACAGAAGAAGATCAGTGATGTCCGCGTAACGAAGTGGGAATAGGCCACAGCGTGGACGGCTAAAGGTCGGTGGTCAGCACAGTGAAACATTCACCCTGGTGCATTTAAGAGAAGCTTAACCTTTATTGAGGTTTCATAATAATAATAATAATAATGCATCAGTTTTATATCGCGCTTTTCTGGACACTCAAAGACGCTTTACATTGCACTATTCATTCACTCCATACTTGGTGGTGGTAAGCTACTGTTGTAGCCACAGCTGCCCTGGGGTAGACAGACGGAAGTGAGGCAACCAGTCTGCGCCATCGGCCCCTCCGACCACCACCACCCACTCACTCACATCATTCACCCCAGGCTTCCTCATGTTCCCAAACGGTCTCCCATCCAAGTACCGACCAGGCCCTTCCTGCTTAGCTTCCGAGGTCTGACGGGATCGGGCAGAGCAAAGGCGGGATGGCTTGGCATTAGGGATGGACCGATCCGATACTGGTATCGGATATCAGAGCCGATACTGGAAAAATACGATATTGTGTATCGGCTACAAATATTTGAAACTGAATCGATACCTGTTTTGGCTCTCACCATTTTAAAAACACCAACTTTCACCAACTTAACACAGGTGCTCGTCATATAATTAGTATAATCATAAAAAAGTGCATTTACTTCTGTTATTCAACTTAAAGTGTGAAACTAATATATGATATAAACTCATTATATGCAAAGTGACATAATGTCAAGCCTTTGTTTGTTATAATTTTGATGATTATGGCTCACAGTCCATTATCAGAATATTCTAATTTTCTGAGATTTTTAATTTGGGGTTTTTACAAGCTAAGCCATAATCATCAAAATTATAACAAATAAAGGCTATACATAATTGTCTCACTTTGCATGTAATGAGTCTATATCATATTAGTTTCACAGTTTACGTTGAATAACAGAAGTAAATGCACTTTTTCATGATATTCTAATTATATGACGAGCACCTGTATAAGTGAATATGGGCATGCTGTTCCTTATTTTGACGGAATGAGGTACGCCGAGTTAGTTTCAACCTCTGCAAATGTATTACGTATGTATACATGTATACATACGTAATGTATTATGTATTGCTACCAACAGAATGCTAATGCTAACGACTGGATCACCTAAAGTACTACAATAAGACTGGCCCCTGCTGGAGTGGTGAAGTAGGACAGTATTTTAGATACAACATATTTGTAAGGACCAGATCACTGTGGGAGTTGACTTGTTAATATCAATGCAAACTGAAAGCCTGTCATGTAGCCGAGGATATTTAGTGTAAGTGCTGAGATCCTTGTTTCATCATTTTACATAAAGCTCTCATTTACAGGAGAAGATCTTGATCGTGCAATGAAGTAAAGAGGATCATTCACTTTTCACCCAGAGAACGACACTTGTGAGGAAGTCTCATGGTATCGGTTAATATCGGATATCGGCAGATACTCAAACCCCCAGTATCGTATTGGAAGCAAAACAATCTGGATCGGCGCATCTCTAGTTGGAACCTTAAGGCCAGCTCTGTCTCAATTGTGTGAGATTATGAAACTTGGACTAAAATGTACTATCCTTGTGCTGCTATCCTGGGGTAGAGCTTTGGAAATCCACGGACCAGGACCACAGGGTTAGCACTTCATTTAAGCAATACAAACATAAGTGTAAAAGGCAATACTACAAGTCTGTCTGTCTCTGATCTGTCGATATTTTCGTTGCATATATTTTATCTACTTATATTTGTGTGGCTCCTGACGTGATCAGGTCACATGATGCATCTGTATTTAAGCCCACCAGTGCCTTTTAAATGATCTATGCCCTGACGACGATCCAGTAAATGCAAGCGTCCCTCTCAAAGGACTTTAAAAAACAAAAATCGTGGTGCCTCGGACTGTTTTGCCCGTGATACATTTGCTTAAGGTCTAAATAATTTGTTTTTTTGCCGTATCTCGCTGTCCTCGCCTTTGAAGAGCACCGGATGTTTTGACTTTATCCCACATGGATTCCGACCCAGTGCAGCGCTCCTATTGCTGGTTTCTATCTGAATAAAGTTAGTCATGTTGTTTTGTTAAACGTTCATGATGACTATGACATTCGTTCTGAGGCTGCAGTGACTCACCCTTAGGAAAGAGTCCAAGGACCCGTTGGACATGCTTTCCACCACGATCATCATGGTGTTACCTGGAAACACAGAAGACAAGGGTTATTTATATCTACTGTCGACATACAGGAGTTAATAAAGCCGTGAGCACAGAGGGGAGACAGTCGGCGGGACAGGCACCGAGCAGGAGGCGGCCATTTTGCTTCAGTCATTAGTCGACCAGTGAACTGAGACAGAGCCAGACCTGCTCCGTCTGCTGCTACGACGTCATCATATCAGGAGCTTTTATTTATGATATTAGGACAGAGTCAGCCTCGCCCCAAGCCTGGATAAATAACCAAGCTTAGGGCGTTGTTTTGTAAAGTTGTCTGGCTTAATTTGCACGACCTGTATATGCAAATCCGTGGACACCAGGAGGCAGCGGATGGGCCAAAAATAATGAAAGAAATGTGGAAAGTAAAGCGTTACAGCGTTGGGACTTTTCTTGCATCTGATCCTAAACCTCAAACACCTTTTTTTTCATTTACCTGTTTTATATAACGTATTTTAGCATTAGCTTTATTCAAGTGTGACTCAACAATTGCATGACATTATTGCTAAGGCGGTCTGGGTCTGGGAGTCCTCCACTTCAGGAGGGTCTAAACGCAGCCAATGGAGATGTCACCTCCACTTCTTTTCCCTGCAAAATTTATTTCAATTAATCTCAATAAAAACGCTTTAGTAAACTCCGCTATCCTTATGGGCCGATCTTACTGGAGGTAAGATAGGCCTCCAGTAAGACGTTGCGGAGACTCATGCCGACGTCTCTTTATTCCGAAAATGTACCTTTGAGCAGAGGTGCCATCAGTCCGAAATCTCTAACCCAGTTGTGTTGTGGATTAGAGAGCCAGATACAACCACTGGCCCGAACCTTAAGGACTCTTGCCTGAACCTAATTCCATTTTTCAACCCCTACTTAATTGTACATTTTCAGAATAATGAGACGTCGGACTAATGGGCTGACCCCGTGGAGACTGCCAGTCACATCATCTTTGCAACTCGATCTGATTGCGTGCTTACAAAGGGCCTATCCCACCGGCCTGGAGACTAGTTGGAGGCTCGAGTTGCCGCTGATCGTGGAGATGTCTCTGAGACGTCTCCTGGAGATAAAGTCTCCGTGAGGTCTACGAGGTCTCAAGCAGCAGTCGCGACGTTTGATTTGTCCTCAACCTGTAATGTCTCAGAGACCTGTCAGATACCAAAGATCTCAAAGAGACGTATGAAGTGTATTTGAGAGTCTGATGTTCTTTGTTGGGTCGCGGGTCGTCTTTTCATGGTCCACGTGGGTCCAAACGCCAAACCAGTCAAGAACCACGGCCTGTGACTGATGGGATTACAGTTCTCCTTCCCTTCTGCTCACGCCGGTCCAAAGGTAAATCGGTTTCCGTCTTCCAAAAACGCTAATGAATTGTGCTCCATCGTAACGTTTAGCCTAACGCGTAAAGTAGCTGTTTCTCTCAAACCTGTAGAACATCTCGATTACATGGCAGCTATAACCCCGAAACTGTTCCACTCTTTGCAACTTCCTCTCCGGCTCATATTTCCTCATAAACTCTCCCTCCTCCGCCTCGTCTCGTCCAACTCCTTGGACCAGCCCCGGCTCCAGATGGCGTCGGTCCAGCCGCGCAGCCGAGTGCACAGAGCGGGAACACCGGGCCGGTGCAATGAATTATGGGAGTCTGAGTCAGTGGAAGAACGGCTGCCAGACACGGAGCCGACTTAATCCCGAAAATGACCCATCGGTGATTAATTCCGCAGCGATGATGGAGTGTCTGTGGCCCGGGCTTCGGGAGAGCGTTTGCAGCGCGAGCTCATAATTCAGAGGCGGAAAGTGAGTTTATGTGGGAGATACAGTGCTCGTCCGTGGACAGTGTATTACGCGCTGCACAATATTGAGCGCTTAATAAAGGGGAATGGACAGAACAATTAACACAGGGGCTAAGCGTCGTCTTGGGCACGCAGGAGTGCACTTTTTTCCGACTTTCCCATATCTCGCCAATTCCTGGGCCAACCCACAAGAAACTGGCGCAAAATTCAATGTCTCCCCTGTCGGCACAATGCACTAGAGTCAGATTATGATCTCAGAACCAAAATTATTCCAATTCCAAACCCGTACGGCAACACAAAGGGGCCAAACCTTCTCCCATGTCGTGAAGCAGGGGTGGCATTCGAATCCAACAAATGGTAAGAGGTCTAAGCCGAAAACTGGACATGTGCCATGATAAGAAGTGTCCGAATAGAGCGGTCAGTCAGGAAGGAGGTAGTGAACGGAGCCCGTGTGCTTCCCATCACATCTCCTTAAGCATAGGTACCCCTGGAGGTTCTGCACCAGGGAAAATTATCTGCACAAGCCAACCTTTATAAAAGTGCCAAAATAAATGAGTCCCCACTGCACAGTCACTTCTCACTGTCGTAAAGAGTCAGTAAATGGCTTTTGCTTTCATTCAGAATAGAAACTTAAGCTTGGCTCATTTGTATAGACTGTGCAGCGGAGGAGCAGACCTCCATGTGCGTTGGTGTGGCTGGTTTGCTCTGAGCATGAACCAAACGACAGGATTTGATGGAATTTTTGACCTGAGCGTTGTTATGTCTGTGATGAGGGCAGCTGTCGAGGGTCTGAAACGTATCTTTATCATCGTCTGTGTGGCCTCATAGCATTATTGCGGTTCATGTTTAAAAGTTTTAGAGCCAAAGCAGTTTGACTTATATGAAGTCACAGATGCTATGCACATGTCAGGGGCAGCTCAGGAGATTATAGGAGTTTTTTTAATATAGGTTTATTGTATTCTGATGTTCGGGATGTTCCTCATCAGCCCGTAAGGAGCTAAGAACAATCCCACAAGCCTCCCAACGGTTTCTGAACTCTGCTGCTTTCTGCACGAGTGTGAAATGATGGGCGGTTTCGCTGCGTGACGTTTCATTAAAGAAAACGAGCTTTGTCCTAAATACTGTATAAGAAAATGTAAGTAGGTCATGCAGTGTTCGAGCCCCAGCAGCATCGGAGAGTTTTATTACAGGAAATCTATGAACTTATGGCGACGTTACGCACTTGTGTTAACATTTTACAAGAACGAAACTTAAGCCACATGGATCCTTTGCCTAAGATCCGCTGTGACAGAACAGACGCTAATGCAGCTGTCTGTGGGGAACTCAAGGACGGAATCTATTTGGTGAATATCAGTAATAATTGTTGTGATGTTTAGAAAGAGTATATGGAACGTTTCTTGTACGACGTAACTTCCTGGTTGTTCCCGCCGCTGGATTAGGAAGGTTCAGATTGACAGCTGAAGCTCCTGTTCGTAACTGCAGAAGGTTCCTCAAGGTCGACCTCATGACGTCGCCTCAAAGGTTAAGCAACAGGAGAACGGAGCGACAATATCTTGCCACGTTTTAGATGCAGCCCAAGATTAGGACCCAGGAGCTATAATTGGAGGAATTCAGAACCCGCCAGTGGCTTTTAATAAAACACCTGCACACTGCCACCTGCTGTCCTGGAGTGTGGCCAAAAAGAAGCCTTTATAGAAATGTAGTGGATTTATCTTTCAAATGCAGTGGAGTTGCCGACTTCCTCTTCTAACCTCCAATACTACTGACTCTAATATGTGCAATAATATTTCCAAAAATCATCTAAGGGGCCACAGAACGTGCCGGCTTTGGCCCCTGAGCCTGACGTTACCCTCGTCTCAGCCTCTCACAGACCGCGGGCCCTGGAGTGTGCAGGTGCAGGAGCCGAGGGTCTCAGTGAGGGGATACTGGGGAGTGAGGGCCGTGTTCTCGGGGGGCGTCCGAGTGGTTTCTCCCGTGCCAGAGAACCGCGGGTGCAACGGGGGCAGAGGGCTCCGATTTATGCGAGAAGACCCGAGGACTCGCCAAGAGCGCTGCCCCCCGCTGTGAGGGAGGACCAATTACCGCTTCCCTCCACATCTGTTGCTGGTCCCGCCGAGAGACGAGCCGATGGAGCGTTTCTTACATTTTATTATGCGTTATTTGCGATTATAGGAATTACAGGAAAGATGGTGAAGTATCAGTTACCGGCCCCTCCATCTGCTGCTCCCACTGAGAGACGGGGAAGTCGCCAAGAGACAGTCCTTCGATACGTAAGTGTTATCGAAAGTGAGGCCAGGTGTCGACCAAAGTACAGCTTCTGTTCCAAACTTTTATTTATTTATTTATTTATTTATTTGAACAGGGACAGTGTACAATCTACATTAGCCTCAGAAAGGAGAGATGCATTGTACCAGGTTATAGCACTTGTGCTAATTTCCACCTGCAGTCCCTGGGCCTATTGTACATGTTTTTAGTGGTAGGGGACACCGGAGTACCCGGAGGAAACCCACGCAGACACGGGGAGAACATGCAAACTCCACACAGGAAGGCCCCGTCCAGGTGGGAATCGAATCCGGGACCTTCTAGCTGTGAAGCGAGAGCACTAACCACTGTGCTACCGTGCCGTTGACCTGGACCAAAGCTCACGGTTAATGAATGAAATAAACTGGCACTCGTCGTCCCGGCCTGTTCTCCTCCGGGCCTTGCTTCGTCTGTATGTAAAATGTATGGCTTCATAAATCAGCCATTTTAGCCCGCAACAATCACACAAATTGCCGGCGAAATCCGGGAGGGACTGGAAAAGGCTTAATTCCAACTGTCGAAGCTGAACTGTCATAACGCGCTAAGAATAAACAAACTCGCTCCAAACGAATGCTCAGCTGGGAGGGAGTGGTGCTTTATTTATCAAGATACGGCATTTGGAAGCGAACCAAACTACGACTACAGCTTCACGCTCGGCTTCAGCGTTAACTTTGTCGATTTGCATTTTGCTTGTATGACTGCTGACTAAAATCAGACTGTAACTACCGGTACATTAAAAGTAGTTAATGGGACTGAAACTGTGGCAGATATTTTGTCATAAAAATTAAAAGAAGGGACGACATGGATCTGAACTCCATTAGCGGTTTTAAAGAGCCTCGTTTCATTTAGATTCACTGCCAAAAGAACAAGTCTGTGCGAGGGAAACAATGCAATATGATTAAATAGGCTTGAATACAATAGTTTGAAGGCAACGTTGATTAAATGCACGTTAGATTTGGAATTGTTTGACTAAATCTGGACTGAAACTACATCGCATCATCGTCATATAAAGCGAGACAAAGAGCCATCATCTGAAATTTTCTACACAAACACATGGCTCATGCACATTGTGTCAATACGATGTTTCCGGTTCCCGCTGCCCAAAAGACAAAGATATCGACTCGACTGTGCGGCGAAACGAACCACCCTTTGTCCCGGGAACTATTGTTAAGGCTAAAGCTCCGTCATCGCCCCCTCTGCGGTCATCCTCACTGCCCTCCACTCATCTCTCGCTCTGTTCTCTCTCGGCAGGACTTCAATTTCCATCCGTCAGCTGAAAATGTCTTTAGATGTAGTTTCGGAAGCCGCCCCGCCCCAGAAAACGCAGCGCCCCGGCCCCGGACAAGGTATTGCGAGGAAGATATTGCAACGGCTGAACTGTCCCAGGAGCGAAAAACACGGGATTCTACAGTAAGTGGTTTCTGTAACAAAAGATTAAAGGCTGCGGCGCCGGGAGAGACGAGGCCCGTGTTCCTGTGGGTCAGGGCGGGTCGATCCTTGTTGAAATCAGTCATTGCATTTTAGCTTTCTGGTTGAAGCCTTTCTATAATAGAACGTTTGACTTCACTCAATGCACTTCAATGAAAAAGGTTTGAAGAAAGCGGTTCTTCAGTTTGGGACATCACAGGTCGGTGGTGATCCTTCACTGTAACTCACGAGGGTCGAAGGATGTTCCTGTCTGCTTAATGAAGGAGACATATTGCTCCGATGGATTCCTCAATCAGAACCGGTTCTCGATTCCCATGTCTACCCCTAAAAACCCAGACCCTGAGGTTCTCTGCTCCGCCCCTGCAGCCGGGGAGAACTTCAGCTCAGATCTATGTCTATCCACTCTGCGCCTTCCCCTCTGTCCGTTCTCTCATGCCGCTGCGAGGCACCGGAGGACACTATAACGCAAAGGTTTTTAGGACGTCTGAAATTAAGTTTGCATCAAATTGTCATCACGTTAAGTTGTATGAACATGAAGTGCGTGAAGTCTCCTCGCGCGGCACAGGGATTCCTACGAAAGTAAGTAAGTCGTCTTTATGTATATAGTGCTTTACAGTGGACAACAATAAAATAAAACCATAAAAAAAATATGCATTCATAGAGGCAGCTCTATTGGCATTGCAAAGCCTGTTTAAACAGATGGGTTTTAAGCTGCTTTTTAAAAGTCTCCACAGAAGCGAGGGAGTGCGAGGACAGAGAAAGTTCATTCCAGAGATGATACGGCTTTAAAGGACCTGTCTCCTCGGGTTTTGTAACAGGTTCGAGGAGGTTCTGACCCGAAGACCTCAGACTCCGAGCTGAAGTGTCGATCTTTCTCATCGTTCTCATTGAATACAGGCTGTTTTTTTTTCAGCTGCATTCATAAAACAGAGGTGCAAATACTGTACAAAGCCATTCGATCACAGTGTGGTGCCCCCCGGAGACTTTCTTTTTTATTTATCCAGGAAAGTCCCACTGAGATCAGGAATCTCTTGTTTCCAGGAGGTCCTGGCTCCAGAAGGGAACCTGTTATGCATGGTTCTAGTGGTAGGGGAAACCGACACAGACACGGGGAGAACATGGAAACTCCACACAGAAAGGCCCCATCCAGGTGGGAATCAAACCCAGAACCTTCTTGCTGTGAGGCACAAACACTAACCGTTGCACCACCGATGCCCGACGCACGGCGTGTTATGAGCAGAGCAAGCGGCAGCACTGGATCCATAGGCTTATTGTACAAAGTGTGGAGTTTTATGCATTTAAAATTAACCTAATCTGATCATAGAGACATAAATCAGCTCCTCTGGCGTATCTCACGTCTCTGGGCCTGAAGCCAGTGGGAAGATCACTTGCCAGGGAGGTCTCCACCATCAATCATGACCGAATTATCCTCTGTATTTGATCCGTTTTATATTTGGTGGATTTGACCCGGCAGCTGGAGCAAAGTTACTTTTCCTGGAGACCCTTGTAGTTAGTGGGACTCCGCCCCCCCCCCCCTCAGCACTTACCGCTGGTGATGACGCCCTCCAGCCGGATGATGTTGGAGTGGTCGAACTGCCCGAGGATGCCGCCCTCGCTCATGAAGGACCTCCGCTGTTTGTCCGAGCAGCCCGCCCTCAGCGTCTTTATGGCCACCGGGAGCTCGCGTTTACTGGGCAGCTTCAGGCAGCCGCGGCACACCTCCCCGAAGTCACCTGCAGGGGGAGACACAGGGTATGCACACGCGCTTAGATACAAACGTTATAACCAATACACACTTTTCCCCCTTGAAGACAACGGCCAGAGCCTTATTGAACACGCTCACGCTCTCTATGGGACGGTAGCGGATGGAAATGAGCTCTGAGCTAAACCCGGCATATTTACAGCACTGTTTGTCTGTTCCTTAATATGCATTGTCCCATTGAAATAAATTCATACATGAAATGAAACGCGCGATTCAAAATGCATCCAATCCATCCAGGCGCAAGCACCATCTTTGTGACATATCTGTAGGGTTAGGTAGGGTCTGTTACATTACTGTCCCGATACCGATACTGATACCTGAACGATACCTTTTTCCATTCCCAAACAAAAATATATGTCATATAGAACCATAAAATAGATTATTAATGTTGATTTATTAATTTTCCTTCCATTTAATTTCTTTTAGGCGTTTCTTATCTTGTCTCTTATTTAACTACAAAAGGGCAGACATTTCCCCCCCCCATTTTTAACAAATTTTCCCCAAATTTCCCTCCCATTTATACCTTTTTTTCCAAATGATTTCCCATTTTTGTAAATTTTTCCACTTTTCCCCAATTTTCCATTATTTTTTAAATGTTCCCACTTTTTTCCCTATTTTTTCCTTCCCTTTTTGATGACCAACAGCATCAAAACTTGGATCTACACATTGGTTCCTGCTTTCAATACTTTCATTTTTTTCAATACCAGACGTCCGCGCAGTACTATTCTTTAGGAGTGAAGGTATTACTGGGCGGACGTCGAAGTTCTACCAAGGTGTTATTACGCCTTACAATATAGTTCCCCTTTTATTCCGCTTAGAAAATCCACATGTGTGACTAGACTTGGATCTAATTGGTGTAACTACTCACGTAACCGTATTTAAATAGGGGAAAGTGGAAGAACTCGGTCACTTCTAACTTCACCCCCGTTTGGCCCCATAGAGGAGAGGCTGAGAGGCTAAATGCTAACAACATCTTTGGTCTTTTTGCGTGACTGAGCGCACGCACAAAGACCAGACAGTTACGCATCATCTCGTCTAAGCTCAGGTGAGAACATATCTCAGTGTGGGGAAAACGGTGGCCCGTCCCTTTAACGGCTCTACAGTATCTGTTACCCTCACCCGTGTGCACGATGCGCTCGATCTTGATGCTGGAGTTGTCCAGTTCTTTGGCGAAGGCGTGCACCGTCTGCAGCAGGTCCTCGCACGTCTCCGGGTCGATGTAGGTCCTGCGCGTGGGAATCTTGACTGCACAAAACACCGAAAGAGAAGAAAAAAAAAAACAATAATGAAGATTTAAACACGGGTCGCTACTGGAGCAAGCCCGTGCAATTCTGTCCGCGGGTCCTACGGGTCAGCGGCGGGGCGGATCATCTCGGCAAACTTCACGCCTCGGTGGATCTTTGGATACAACTTTTGGGGATTTTTTTGTTGTGTTTCGCTCTCAAACCATGCCGTGTCCAAGATCGTATCACTTTTAATTTTGCTTCTGTAGTGTTTTTGATGAGAGAACAATATGGTCATTTTAGAAGAACACAGCCGCCTTTAAATCCCTGTGGACCCACTCACACCCGTCTTTGACTCCTCTGTAGCGCTGAACAGAGACAAAAGCGAGCGTAGAAATTGCAGTTTTTCTCTCCCCTTCCCCGGGTCTCTGAGGAATTGTTGAGCTTTGGGCCCAAATGTTGTGAGAGAATCAGCCTGCGCTCTGGTCCGGAGAAATCAATACGTTCAGCGAGAGGATCACAGGCGAGAGAACCCGGGGCTGCCCAGCGCAAAGACTTCCATTCCGCAGACATTACGCCACCAAACGGCTATTACGGCAAGACAAGACGATCAGAAAATATTCCACATTGTATTAGCAGGGCCAGGCCACGCTAGTTTCATTTCATATTCCAAAGAAAGGCATCTATAGTCCAGGGAGAGGTCTGATGGGTTTGGTGGAGAAGAGGCAAACATGGGCTTTTATGAAAATGCGCAGACATGAAGAAGTGTCTGCAGTAAATGCTGTTAATCAGAGGCACGTAGGAGAAGTTCTAAATTTGGCTCTGAAGGAAATTAGGGAGTCATTCAGAGGAAATGATTTGAGGGTCACATGTTTCCAAAAAATGAGGGAATTCAATAACAGACTCTCACAGTTGCGCTAATATCGGCCAATGTGTAAATGTATGAAATAACGAGGTACCTTTATCAGAAGTACATTTTGAATTGGGCGTTTGTTCACTGTTGCCATTTGAACACCACTCTTTACTCCAGTAGAGTCTGAATGTAGCGCAGATAAGTGTCTGTGTGAGTAACAAAAAAGCAAGGCCGTTGGGGCTGAGAATGAAAGGCGAGCCATGTGTGAAACGTGGATAAACACAACCTGATCCCCAAAACACGCTCGGATATCTGCGCCTTTAGCCACGATTACAGCACATTCGAGGCACAAAAGATCCAGTGTTGCAGTCATTTTTCACCAAGATCTCCAGCACATTCCAAAAATTCTCAATGGGGATGAAGGTGTTACTGCGACTTTATAGATACAAAAATAAATAAAAGAGGTGTGGGTCGTCACTTTGACCGGAGCCCGTCAAAATGACCCAAAAGCCACTGAAGATTTTTGTTAAAAGAAGCAGAAAAAATATGAATGTATGGTAATATTATGGATCTTTTTTGGAGGGTGCCAAATTGAAGGATCACACGAAGGTTGGCGCCTTCGTTTTCCACCCTGATGGCTCTTGTGATGCTTCAGGATCAATTTTATTTCAGGTTAGTCGACCAGAAAGAGCAAAGAAAATGCAAGTCTCGTCTGCAGTGGCGTGCTGGGACCTAATTCCGGGAATTTAGAGAAGACTGGCCCACTTTTCTGTGGGTTTATAGCTCAGTGATAGTGCGCTATAGTCTCCGGTGCAGGAGGTCCCCGGTTCAAGTACGGCTTCGACACTTTTCTGATGCTTTCTCTCTTCACATGGGCCGCTCCACACACAGTCTGAGCCTGACACAACTCCACACCAAGTTATGAAGATACAAGTATTTATTGGTCCACTTTTCTACCTTTCACTGCCTTTTTCTCTCTTTACTCGCACTTGCCGCTGGATTGGACTGCACCAACTTCAACTAAAAAGGAGGGGTGTTCCACTTAAACACCCTTAGACACCCCTGAATTAGTATCTCCCTGCCACTAGGATAAAAAGTTCGATGCAATTTCTTTTTCTGATTTTGACACATCACTCTTTTTTGATAGATTTACCTGACAATTACGCTTGTGTTATTTAGTTTATATCTGGAACAGCAGCCCAGTTAAAGCCTTTAGGCCTGGATACTTTAGGCTGATACTGTTATCAGTTTTGTCTCATTTTGAAAGGGCGGAAGCGAGAAAACTGATAACAGTAACAGCCTAAAGTATCCAGGCCTTTTCTCATTTTGGAAAGGTAGAAGCCCCTCCTGGAACCGCCACCTTAACGTGGTGGAGGGGTTTGAGCCCGAATGGTCCTAGGAGCCAAGTTGTCGGGGGCTTCGTGCCCCTGGTAGGGTCTCCCAGGGCAAACAGGTCCTGGGTGACGGGTCAGACAAAGAGCGGTTCAGAAGCCCCTCATGAGAGACCAACAGGCCCGGGTAGAACCATGAGGCCGTCCTTCTGTGGACCCACCACCTGCAGGGGGCGCCATAGGGGCTGGTGCAGCTCCAACAGCTGCCCCCACGACCCGGCAACGGACACGTGGAAGAAGATGGATGGATGGATGGAAAGGCAGAAGCTTTACTTGAAACGCACATGGGGTTAGGCAAAATATAGGTTGAACTTCAGCCTAAACCCCTCGGTCACAGATTATACGGATGTTGATGTTGTTCGCCGATTGTGTCTACTACCACGGCGACAACCGGGTCCAGGACGCCACTGCATGCGTCAAACAAGGGACTGCGATGTTCGAAAAGAAAGTCACAAACTCACGACAAATGAGGTTCCCTCGCAGAAGGGCGGCAGCTGATATTGAACCAAAAGATCTATAGTGTTACGTTTTTGTTCGCACAGACTGTGTGTGTACTCATTAAACCCCTCGTCTAAACAGGACCAACACTCAGGATGCATTTCAAACACTTGGCAAACGTCCATGTCAGGGAGAGCGAGAGATTTCCATTGAAACCTCGGACAATGGGAGCTGGTGTTTGTGCATTCTGCTCCTGCGCGGCTGCCGTTTGTGGCGTCGACCTTGCGAACTCCGGAGGAAACGGATCAAAGCGCGGAGTTGGGAGGAATCGGAGGCGTCTTTCCCAAAGCTTTAGTCCCATCGCACGCTCCTTCGCCGGCTTTTTGTACGTCTGCATGTTATCTTTCGCAAACACGCACACGCTGAAGGAAGAAAGCAAAACAATATGACGTTTAGGCGCGAAACGGGGCGGAGGAGATGGAGAGACTCCGCCGACGAGAGCCATGGCGCTCGGGGGTGACTCGGGGGCGTTTGTAGTTTTGAAATCTTAATCCAAATCCGCCAGCTAGTAATAATAATCATGCAGCGGGGGGTCTCGGGAGGCGGGGTGTCCCTGGTGGAGATCATGTGCAGGTGAAACTTGGAAAATTAGAATATCGTGAAAAAGTGCATTTATTTCTGTAATACAACTTAAAATGTGAAACTAATATATGATTATAGCCTAATGACATGCAAAGTGACATATGTCAAGCCTTTGTTTGTTATAATTTTGATGATTTTGGCTAACAGTTTGTAAAAAACCCACATTTAAAATCTCAAAAGATCAGAATATTACATGAAATCAATAAAAAATAGATTTTAAACAGAGAAATGTGGGCCCTGTGAAAACTATAATCATGCATATGTACTCAGTACTTGGTTTGGGCCTTTTACTTGAATCACTGCCTTAATGTGGTTGTGTGGCATGGATGCTCTCAGCCTGTGGCTCTGCTGAGGTGTTATGGAAGACCAGGATGCTTCAGAGGAACATCTGAAGCCCATGTCCAGGATCCGTCTGTGTGTGGAGGCTCTTGATGCACTGACTCCAGCCTCAGGCCACTCCTTGTGAAGGTCCCCCACACCTTTGAACCTTTTCCTGACAGTCCTCTCCAGACTGCGCTCATCCCTGCGGCTCGTGCACATTTCCCTTCACACTTTTCCTTCCATTTAACTTTCTATGACTGTGCTTTGACACAGCACTTTGAGAACACTCAATTTCTTTTGCTCTGACCTTTTGAGGCTTTTGTCAGTGATGGTTTTCTGCACAACTGTCAGGTCAGCAGTCTGAACCCATGATGGTGAATTCTACTGAACCACTGAGAGACCATTTAAAGTCTCAGGGACCCTTTGCAGATGTTTTGGATGAATTAGCTGATGAAAGGAGACACTTTGAGCCACAATATAGTCCCTACAATATAGTTCTGAATGTTGAAATCAATTTATATTGTCTTGTTTCCACCATAGGTCTACAGTACCGGTTAAAAATGTAGAAACTCTTTTTTGTTGTTGTTGCTTTTTCTGTTATTTCAAGTCTATTTACTATGTAGATTCTCATTGAAGGCGTTCAATCAGCTCACCGCAGCGGTATTTCTTGCTGCAGGAGCATGGGAGAGGGTGGGCGGAGTCTCTACTCACGCTGTCTTTGTTGATGCCCTGTGGGGCTCACATCAATCAGTGTCCTCTGCCTCTCCAGGACAGGGACAACTGCACCTTTGTCTACAGACCCTGTCTGTGTCTGTGCAGAGTGTTGCATCGTGCTCTCTGCTCCAAAAACGACTTCTTCGTGTCCCCGACCCGCGGCTTGTCATCCCCACAGCGCGTGTGTGACCAGTGTGGCGGAGAATGGAGTTGGTGATCATTGATCAATAATGTAGGAACTTATTTTTAACCCAAAGACGCAGAATCGGTGGCCCCCTCCTCACTCTCTTTCTGCACCTTTTCTTCTTCCTCTCTCTCTGCTCCAGAGACACTACAGGCCGCTAACTTTCTGTCAGGGCACGTAAACTTATATTTGCTGATGATTGTTTTCCGTTTTGCCTGAAGAATGAACTGAGACACTTGCACAATGCCTGTGTGTGAAGTCTGCCCTGATCGTTGGCCGCGTTGGCACATGTTTCTTTTACTCCTGTTCCTCTACAGTCTTTTTGAATACGGCCGTATTCCTACATTAATAAAACAGCGGCGCAAATACTGGTCAATATCATTCAATCATGAATGATATTGACCAGTATATTACGAATGATATACTGGTCAATATATCACCCCCTATTTAGTTCATTCAGTTACTATGAACATCTTTGTCTGTTCTACTCATTTACACTGACTTGTGAAAACTGCAAAAAAAAAAAAAAAATCTAAATTCTTTGACATGATAGCAACTTTTTTTTTTAACAGTAACACAAATAGTTTCCCTGGTATCAAGTTACTTTTATTATTGAGTAATTCAGTTACTAACACAGTTACTTTTTGGAACAAACAGTGAGTAACTATAACTAATTACTTTTTTAAAGTAACGTTCCCAACACTGTTTATGAGTGGTCAGCATGGCGCCTTTACTTTTGATCACGGTGGTTTCTACGACCCCTATAAGAGACCAACAGGCCCGTTTGGAATCATGAGGCCGTCCTTCCGTGGACCCACCACCTGCAGGAGGAGCCATAGGGGACTGGTGCAATGTGATTTGGGCAGCTCCAACAGCTGCCCCCACGACCCGGCAACGGACAAGTGGAAGAAAATGGATGGATGGGTTTATACAACGTTCCAGGATCCATTGTTTGGAGCGTTTTCGCCTCTGGCTGTCACTTTGAAAACGGGATGATTCAGCAATTTCGAGGCTATTCTGGAAACACAAAATCAACCTTCAACTGAGCGAGGTACGATGCAAAAACATGTGTGGGACCTAATGGCCACCATGTCTGAGCAGGGGACAGATTTACCTCCGGGAACAAAGCCCCTCATTTACAGATACAGACTAAAATACAATGCGCATCTATATTGTTCAAGGCATTTATTTTTCTTCATGTGATAAAGTGATGAAGGAATCTAAAGTCTAACTACAAGCTTCACCACTGCAGCCCTCGGCGAAACGAACGATTCCACCTGACATCCTGGAGTCTTATATTGACCCGGCGTGACCATCTCCGAGTAAATCCCACCTCGATTCCCAATAACGCCGCTTGTTTGTCCTTCTAAACTGCCCCGCGCATTCAGCCGAGCGCTAACGACCGGCGAATAAACCCGCCGGCGGCCCGTGACCAATCAGCCGCGGACTGTTCTCTTCAATTAGGCCGCCCCTGACCCCCGTAATCGGGCATCGGCTGCGTTCCTCCGGGAAAAGCGCTCGGCGGGTTCGTTCCCAAAAGCCGCGGAGAGAGTGAGATGTGATTAAGGCCCGGGATCGACCGGCCCCGGCCCAGCGAGGAGACTCATAACTGGGCTATCGATCCGTCCGCGGCTGCCGCTGAGGCGCGGAGACGTATGTGAGGAGGAGGAAAATGTAAACGCTGAAAAGGCCGGCGTTTATGAGAGAGAGAAACGGGCGACGGGTTTGTCAAATACGGTTTAAACAGACCACAGGAAGTTCTGATTTTGAAATGTAATCTTTCATGCTACATCTTTCTTTCTTTCTTTCTTTCTTTCTTCACAGATGTGTTCATTTAGTCTGCGGAGAGGAAGCAGATCTTTGGTAAAATCCCGCCGTAGCTGGACCGACTTATTTATTCCTTTGTTTCACAGGGACGCTGCAATTCAACATAAAACAAAACGAGCTTGTGAGACGAGGCAGGGCATGCTTATTTATACCGCACGTTTCGTACACAAGGCATCTCAATGCGCCAGCTGAGAAGGAGGGAAAACTATTTGGAAGAAAAACCTAAACTCGATCTAATTATTGACTTTAAAAAATGCTGCATTATGAATATAGTTTTGTACTAAATAAAGATCCAAAGACATGGGGAGGAGCAAAGTGGTTCAACAGCCCATAAATACATAAACAACGGAGAATGCTAACACGATGCTTCATGTTAGCACCGTGGTAATGCTAAAGCTAGCTAGCGCTTGCTACGACTGCCGGGTGGGCCATATTGTATCGTATATCATTATCGCAATATCATTTTTTGGATTTCGTTGTCATTTTTATATCACTGTGGACACGATATACTTTATGTTCCGCTCCATCATTACAAACACTGACTGTAGAACACGGGGACGGGCGCTTAAAAAGTAAAAGCGCCAAAGTTCAATCTTGCCTAGGGCGCCAAATTGGCTCGGCCCTGCATGACTGGATTATTGCGGGGTCAAGACCGTGAGAAGTCAGTCATTTTAGCGGTTCTGTTTGTCGTGCTATAAAATGGTCTTAAAATGAGCTGTATTACTCAGACTAAGCCAGAGCTGGGCGTAGACCAGGGCCAGAGCAGCGTGAGCCGTATAAATCATTCATATACACACACTGAGTGCTATTTACAAATGGATGCATTTCGATTTCAGCCAAGACTTGACTCGGAAAGTGAACATTTTAAACGCAGTTCAGTTGGCAGAGAGTTCCACAACCTTGCACTTTCATACGTAAAGGCCGACCGACCAAATGAAGTCTTGCAGTGGAATGCCAGTCTGTTAATGTCGACATAAACAAGTGCTCTCTGAGACCGTCTTTTTACACTTATCTTCTCGAGAAATGATTACAATTACACACAATTACATACAGAATGCTACTGTCAGTGTTGGAGATATTGTTATGTGTTGTTGTACAGCATAAATCCAGCTCGATCTTCAAAATGGCGGCCTTTACTTTGTAGCCAAACCATAACACGCTACAGATTAGTTAAATACTGTCTCTAAATTTCCCTCCTGGAGCCGCCACCTTAACGTGGTGGAGGGTTTGAGCCTGACTGATCCTGGAGCTCTGTTGTCGGGGGCTTGGTGCCCCTGGTAGGGTCTCCCATGGCAAACAGGTCCTGGGTGACGGGTCAGACAAAGAGCGGTTCAGAAGCCCCTTATGAGAGACCAACAGGCCCGGTTAGAACCATGAGGCCGTCCTTCTGTGGACCCACCACCTGCAGGGGGCGCCATAGGGGCTGGTGCAGCTCCAACAGCTGCTCCCACGACCCGGCGACGGACAAGTGGGAGAAGAAGATGGATGGATGTCTCTAAATGAAGCCTTTCTTTTGTTCTCTCTCCGACGTGTTGCTAACTCCGTTCCACACGCTCGCCTTGGCTAAGCTCGCCGCACACGCCAAACCCCGGCGCCCCCCGTACGTGCGAGCGGATCAGTGCCCGCTTCACTTTCAGCAGCTGGGAATCCCCGTGTTTGTCCCTCATGCCGCACGCTTCATTGTTTCCACTCGTTATCGGACCATGGGTTAAACCGCGCCGCTGTCAGAACGATTAAAGCAGCGGCGCTCGAGCACATCTGGGCCGCACACGCATTCGATATGTGCCACGGCTTAAACCACTGATCCCCCCTGCAGGCTCCGGGGGCTTTGTTTCGCCGTTGCATGCGATGGCAAAAGGGTTAATGTGTAATAAAATATGCAGATGAAGGTATAAGGCAAGGCAAGGCAAGGCAACTTTATTTATACCGCGCATTTCGTACACAAGGCAACTCAATGCGCCTATAAGCGTGTCCACCCCCCCTTAACGTGTTTCTAGATCGCACACGAGCGCGAGGCTAAAAGGTCGGCTCCAGTGACGGCTGCCACAGGGCATTCAGAGAGTTCAGCGGTTTTGAACAATGCTTTCACGGGATGAGAAAAATACAGTTTGAAATAAAATATCACATCGCCTTTTAAGTGCAGTATTTCCTCTGCCCGTTATTAAAGCAGAAAAAGCAGCTAAAAATGTGACTTTCGTGTCTGGAGCCTGTGTCCACTCCATCCTCAGGGCGAGGCTGCAAACCACAGATGGGATCAGAAACAGGGGCGGAGCTGACTCAGACAGCAGAGGGACTCGGGCCCCACAGACGAGGACAGGGGGGCCCACTGGGAAACACTAACACGGGAATTTGGCTACATATACGAACTTTGATGCAAATGAAATAATAGCATCCCTCACAAATGGAGTACGACACGTTCAGTCTGACTTGTGGAGACATTGTTATGATTGTATTTTTAAAAAGCCACCTTTTATTTGTATCGAGTCCAACACCTCCCTAAGTCACCTTGGCAACAACAATAGACCAAGATGAAACACTCATGGCACCAATGAGAAAAGTAAATCTTTAGTGATTTTTCATTTCTATTTATTCATTTATTTGGTCAGGACAGTGCATGTTAATGAACATACATGGGTCTCATGCATGTAAACAAGCCACACCGGATTGTAGCCTTGGGCTAATTTCCATCCGTTGTCCCCCATGCGCACTCTCAAACACACTCTCATTCATGCTGGCCTATTGTACATGTTTTTAGTGATAGGGGAAACCGGAGTACCCGGAGGAAACCTACGCAGACACGGGGAGAACATGCAAACTCCACACAGAAAGGCCCCGTCCAGGTGGGAATCGACCCCGGACCTTCTAGCTGTGAAGCACGAGCGCTAACCGCTGTGCTACCGTGCCGTCCCGTTACGTCTGAAGAATAAACTCGCCTCCTCGTCTCTTCTGTAAATCGTAAATCCTTGAATCCGTTTCATTTTCACTGTTTACATCTTGTTCTATTGTCTGTGTTGGCGTCACAGCGCCACACTCAGGCCTGGCAGAGGAATCACATCAGACCTGAGTCGACCCGTGTGGACGCACACATTTACT
The DNA here is from genome assembly GCA_021464625.1 of Proterorhinus semilunaris. Taxonomy (NCBI): domain Eukaryota; kingdom Metazoa; phylum Chordata; class Actinopteri; order Gobiiformes; family Gobiidae; genus Proterorhinus; species Proterorhinus semilunaris. The sequence continues at coordinate 2,851,194 of CM038360.1, read as the reverse complement.
GAGCTGGCTTCGTGTGGATATAGCCCGAGTTTGCTCACGGGAGTCACGCGTCCAAGGCCGTGGGAACCCAGGGTGCTGAGGGCGCTGCAGCACCCCCTGGTGGGTAGTTTGTGAACTGCAGGTAATATTAATAAATAGGAAATATGCACAGAAAAAGCATTTTGGGGTACATTTTTTTCCTCAGCACCCTCTAACTAAAATGTCTTCCCACGGCTCTTCACTGGTGCACAGAGCCCGTTGTTGCCGACCCCCCCGCCGTCTCCGTAACAAGAGAAGAATGTAAAGAAAGTATGAAAGTGTGCAGCATCGGGGCAGATAACTTGATAATGTCTTTGCTACAGATCCCGGCGCCGCAGCTGTGAGGCAGCACAATGCCTCGCTGAAATAACGCTTGCGTGTCTAAAAAGCGGGCCAAAAGTCTGAGCCGGTGCAGCGCGTGTCTTTGTTTGGGTAGATCTAATTCCCAGTCGCACGGGCGCAGCCTCGCAATTCATCACGCGCGCTCCTCCGCGGCGTCCCCGGGGAGAGGAGAGGAGCATGCTGGGAGATTAGGCAGCGAAAATGAGCACAAACGCTTTATTTTTTCTTTCTTTCTTTCTTTCCCCACTCCTCTCCACGGTCCCTCACGAGACGATGCTAAAAAAAAAAAAACACGAGAGAGAGAGAGTCCGAGACAATGGCCAGAAGAAGCTGCGGCCAGCGCAAACAACAATCAAACTGCTTCCATTCTGTCAGAGGAACCGGCGCGTACGGAGGCGGTTTGTGGAGGAATGAAGAGTAAATTTAGCCAGATCGTCACTCAATCTGAACGGGGACGGCGATGCGGAGAGAGCGAGGACTCTGGGCGGGAGGATTTTACATCTAAAGCAGCGATTGTCCAACTTCTCACACTAAATTTAGGACAAGGACGTAGCACATTTTTTAAAAACGTATTCACGTTTAGGGGCTTCCTTCTCCTCCTGCTCTTGTGCCGGAGTTTTTGACATTACGTTAACGGAGACTGACGGGGAGAAGACGTTTGAATGAATAAATGAGAGGGAAAAGGGACAGAAATAGAGAGATGAGGCGGAGGAGAACGCGGGAGACTCGTTGACCCCGTTTAAACTCAGTGTTCATTTGGGGGAATGTGGTGAATCTTACATGCGCCAAAATCAAGGCCTTAAATGTCATTAAAGAGACTTATATTGGATTCAAACTGGCATCTTCACTCCTCTACCAGGAGCCGCTTATTAATGCAGTGCAAATACCTGTATTCAATTAAAATGAAGAGGAGTAAAAGAAACATCTCCTTCTGGAGCCACCACCATAACATGGTGGAGGGGTTTGACCTGAATGATCCTGGAGCTCTGTTGTCGGGGGCTTCGTGCCCCCTGGTAGGGTCTCTCAGAGCAAACAGGTCCTAGGTGACGGGTCAGACAGAGAGCGGTTCAAAAGCCCCTTATGAGAGACCAACAGGCCCGGTTAGAACCATGACGCCGTCCTTCTGTGGACCCACCACCTGCATAGCCTGGGAACCAGACTCACACAGGAAGCGGAGTAAACCAAATAAACGAATCTGATTGCACAGGATCGGTTTGATTCATAAGTTCAGACGCCCCAACAGAAAGTTAGCGGACTGTAGTGTATTTCTCTCTCTCTAGTGGCCGCAGAGAGAGAGAGAGAGAGAGGGGGAGGGAAAGACGCATCTCAGCATCTGCTTCTTTGGGTTAAAAATAACTTTCCCAATGCTGCTGATCAATGATCCCCGATTCTGCTCTGGTCACAAACTGCGCTGTGCGGATGACAAGCCGCTGGTCGGGGACACTAGGAACAGACACAGTGTTTTATCCACAACACTGAATATCACCGGCTGTAATGTGCGTCACTGCCTTTCACCACATTACTGGCTTAGCTCCAAAATCTCCTCAAATCCTACAATGGAGACAATTTGGAAAAAATACATTCTGCAATTATGGGATTAAACACAGAACATGGAACTCCTTCTTGGATTACATTTCGGAAAGAAAAAGAGGTGGATCCGCGGTAAACGAGGTTCTGGGAAGGCTTGCCACGAAGACAAAATCTGAAGTTCGATACAACGAGGCAGGAAACAATCACGACATATCATTGTAGACCTCATCATGCCACTGACTCTAAAGCTTAAAAATTACAATTAAGGTCTGCTCAAAAAGTCCTCAAAGGTAGTAAGCAGTAAAAACCCACTAGAAACTCTAAGAGCAATTGATGGAGCCACTGTGATGGAAAGTAAAGGCGCCATGCTGACCACTGGGTCACTAAAAGGTCAATTACTCACTAACACAAAGTGGATTTTTTTCCACATAAAAGGTTCCATGATTCACCTTTAATTGAGACAGCGCTAGTTATGTGCATTGTCCCTGATCAAATAGAGAAATCCAACGGTTAATGTGGATTTCATACGACCGTAGCAATCGCCATTTCAAAACGGTCAAGAACAAGGGTTTAAAATGACTTCCTGTGTCCACCTTGTCCTCCATCATTACCGGTGTTAAGTCGCTGATCTTGCGCCACAATCGGCGTCTCTCTGATTAATTCGTGCGCCCTCTCCCCTCCATCGACATCCTCTCTGAATAATAACCACAGAGCCCCCGACGCCGCTCTCCAAACCCTCCGTCTCCCGCTCGCTCTCGTCGCTGTTGTCACTTACACTGGAAGTAGAGCTCCTCGTCGCCCTCTTGAGACGCCTTGCTGTAGCCGCATTGTCTGAAAAACAAAGAGAAATGGAGACGTTCAGGTTTGGTCCCGAGCGAAAGAAAAACACAGCAGCTTGTTCGGAATCACAGAGAAACGGACAGACGGAGGGAATACTGATGTTGTTACGAGGGAAAAATAGTGTGTTGATGAAGACCTTAGATGTGATGATGTTGTTCAGAAAACGTGGAAAAGCCGCTGAGTTTTTGCTCGTGGAGACTGATCTGTGAACGTATTGCTTATTAAACATCCCCTTATAATGCATCATGAAGGGATATACATCTTTGTCTTCAGGACAGTTGACCAGCACGAAATTCCTGGGTGTGCACATCACAGAGAACCTCTCCTGGACCATGCACACTACATCACTGGTCAAGAAAAGTAATCAGTGTCTCTACTTTCTCCGCAAGTTAAGAAGAACCAGAGTCCCAGCCTCTGTTATGTGCAACTTCTACAGAGGGACTATAGAGAGCATCCTGACCAGCTCCATCACTGTGTAGCTCTTCTACAGAGGGACTATAGAGAGCATCCTGACCAGCTCCATCACTGTGTAGCTCTTCTACAGAGGGACTATAGAGAGCGTCCTGACCAGCTCCATCACTGTGTGGTTCTTCTACAGAGGGACTATAGAGAGCGTCCTGACCAGCTCCATCACTGTGTGGCTCTTCTACAGAGGGACTATAGAGAGCATCCTGACCAGCTCCATCACTGTGTGGCTCTTCTACAGAGGGACTATAGAGAGCATCCTGACCAGCTCCATCACTGTGTGGCTCTTCTACAGAGGGACTATAGAGAGCACCCTGACCAGCTCCATCACTGTGTGGCTCTTCTACAGAGGGACTATAGAGAGCATCCTGACCAGCTCCATCACTGTGTGGCTCTTCTACAGAGGGACTATAGAGAGCATCCTGACCAGCTCCATCACTGTGTGGTTCTTCTACAGAGGGACTATAGAGAGCATCCTGACCAGCTCCATCACTGTGTGGTTCTTCTACAGAGGGACTATAGAGAGCATCCTGACCAGCTCCATCACTGTGTGGTTCTTCTACAGAGGGACTATAGAGAGCATCCTGACCAGCTCCATCACTGTGTGGTTCTTCTACAGAGGGACTATAGAGAGCATCCTACGGCGCCAGCACTGTCTCCAGCCGAAGGAGCCTCCAGCGCATCGTGAGAGCAGCGGAGAAGATCTGCGGAGCTTCTCTCCCCTCTATTAAAGATATGTACTCCACCCGTCTCACCCACAAAGGGGACCCACACACCCATCACACAGTCTCTTCAAAGTAATGCCTTTAGGGAGGAGACTGCGGAATCCACGGGGCCAGGTCCAGTCGACTAAAGAACAGTTTTATCCACCAGGCTATCAGGAAGCTGAACTCCCTCCCTTCCCCGCTCTCCCTGTGCTTCCACCCCTTACTCCCCACACCAAGGACTTGAGAGAAATAAATATTTAGATTCTGTTGCGAGTTGACTATAAATCTTTTTGAATTTGAATTGATTTTTCTGCATAATAAAGTAGAGGAGGGTAATAATAAAGGTTGTATCAACAGTAGAAATGCTTATCCAGGAGTTCATGTCACTTTACCTCCTTGACATAGATTTTCATTCACTCTCATTCACACCAATGACCTGGATGTCTCAGAGTCTTCGTTTCACACCTCAGACCAAAGGTTCCCCCACCAGCTGAACCCCCCCCTCCTCACCCTGAAGCACAAAACCAGCCTCAGAGTGAACATCCATCGGTCTGGACCCGCTCCGGACCAGGGTTCAGACCTGATGTAGTCCCGGTCCGGGCGTCTCCGGGGCGGGACGTGCGCTTCACCGCGTCCCGTAGACCCCGGGTGTAACGAGACAAGGCCACGACCCCGTCTGTCACAACACATCTCCCGAAACAAGTCCCCGTATGTGGGAGAGCGGTGGCAGGACAATGAGGAAATGTAGAACAAAGGAGAGATCGGGGTGAACATGTGTGCGATAATGGGGAGAACAAGTGGAGGCTAAGGCTGCACCTCACTACGAGGGGAAAAAGCCCAAAAATATAGAGTTGGTTTTCATCAAATTATGTCAAAACAAGACTTAACCTAAAACAAAGCGAAAATAGAACTTCACAACAACAACAACAAAGATCTCTTGAAAAATGCTCCAATAAAGAGTATTCTGCCTCAAAAGAGCAGGCCACCGTTTTTCCATGAGTTATGTTCTTATAAAACAAGGGTTTCATTGACTTTTTTGATTGGAGCCACCAAATGGACATTTTTTTACTCCCCATATAAATGCCATTATCGCACTTTTAATTTGTTTTTGTTTTTTTTTACATATCAGAGCAAATGGAAACATTGTTTTCCTGATTGCTTATTTCATAACGTTTTCAAAAGTTTATAGTTTTGGCGCTCTCCACAAAAATCCGGCATCGTGAACCGGATTGTCAGCAGGAAAACCTCAGGAAGTCTGTGACATACTGCAGCTTCTCAGTGATATGGATAATGCGTTCCCTAGTGTGATCATGATTATGTACTATAATATATATGTACTATATATACTATAACGTGCAGCCCGGGCAGTGAGTGCAGAATATTTCACTCGTTTTTTACCAGTTTAACGGAGTTTCAAAGCCCAGTTTTAAAATGCGGTGAACCTGAAACGTGGGCGATTTCAGTAGAAATAACCGGTGTCAAAACCATGACATTTCTAACTGCTCAGTATAATTAACACCAGAGCCATTATGGTTAATTATAAAGCACTTTACCAGTAAATTGGCGACACTTAGAGCAACTTCGTGAAATTGATCCAAATACGGCGAGAGCAGTTCGCAAGTAAAGATTATTCCAGTGTTTAGTTAAAAGTGATTTCCAATTATTATTTACCTTTACAACAACGGAGAAGCAAATGTGGCTAATCTCTCCAACTGATCGTTTATCGATGAAGAAATACCGCGATGCCAACGAATTTCCAACAAAAGTGCCAGCCTTGACGTTGGCGCGGATCAAATAAAGCCGTGGTAAAAATGACAGAAGGAAATGGCAAATGCAAAGCAGCCCTTTCTGAACCAATCAACTTTGAAAATAAAATTAAAACGCTCGTCTTAAATTGAAAGGGCATCAAAGGAAAAAGAAAATGTCAATAAATGAAGGAGTAAGTCAAATATAGCCTATCTGCTTGTTACCTTGACGACCCTGGGTAAAGCTTTTAATTGCTTAGAAATATAACAATGTGTTGATCGGTTTTTCCCAATCAGTCTGGTCCCACGCGCGTTTTAATGAAAACAGATTTCTGTTTTGGCGAAATGAGGAAAAATTACCGGAGAAATATTTGGAGCAAAATCAGACGGTGACTTCACAGTCGGCTCTTGATATTTTTTTGATTAAATTCTCGCTCGGTCTAATCACGTTCTGGTCTGAACATTTGGCACAAAGTTCTGACCGAGTTTTTGTCCAATTTTCCAAATGAATTTTGAGTTAGAAAAAAAATCAAACTCCGACGTTCAAAAAGTCTGTATCGATTGGAGTGATTTGATTATTACGTTTGACGAGTTCAGCGCCCGGGACCTTCTTACTGTGAGGTGATGTATAAGAACCTGACGTATAAGAAGGGAAGTGTCCAGTTCTCTTTCTAAAACAGAGAAAACTGCAATTTGTTACAAAACTAACATTTCTCTCTGTTGTTCATGGGGTTCCCAAAGTGGGGTCTGGAGCCCCAGGGAGGTCGCAGGACACAAAGGTGGGGGTCGCGAGATAATTTCAATAAATATATTTTTTTAGGTTTCTTTTGATTGAAAACAACATTTTTAGAGAAACTGAAGAAGAAGAGCTTTTTTTCTATAGCGCCTTTCGCAGACAAGCTCACAAATTCACTCCACACTCTCTGGTCGTCGTGGTCGTTTGTAGCTTCAGTTTCAGCTTCTTCCCGTCAAAACGACCTTCACACCCGGTCGCACTGATCCGCGGGTGTAAGATTCCGCTCCCGTAACGCACTCCTGACATCTTCCTCATGTTCCCCTCCAAATCCGTGGCCTCAGGAAACCCCCGCCAACGTTGGAGGAGATAATGTCATATCTGAGCCCCTCTCCGGAGCGCGGCGGGGGATCACGGGGCAGCGGCGGGGGATCACGGGGGCAGCGGCGGGGGATCAGGGGGCAGCCGAGGGTGAAGCAGCCGCCGGAACGAGTCACTCTCATCGGATACTTCCCGGAGATGGTCCGGGGCAATGTCCCGGAAACGCGGCTCTGTCCACCTCTGTCAGGCTCCAGTGGACACCGATGGACTTCCAAACAAACGCACGGGTGTCGGGACGACCGGGGGCCGTGGGGGAGACGGAAATACTGAGCAAAACCTACAAGTTACTTCAGTTCTGCTGGGATTGAACTTTATTATTTTCCATGGGTTATATGGGTTTGTATATGGGTTACAAATAGGGGCGGGAACCTCTGGGTGCCTCACGATTCGATACGATACGCGATACATGGCTCACGATAACGATTATCTCACGATACGCCGATACTGCGATAATCGATTAATTGCACAAAAACAAGCTACGATACATCACGATTTACTTTGAACATACTACATATTATTCATCATTTACATTTCTTTTCATGTGCTTTGTACCACTTTTAAAAATTATCCCTGACTTACTCACTGGGTCTATAGATCTTCAGCGACTTATTTACATTTAAATAAACAAGAAACCACAGTCCTATTTAAAAAGTAATAAATCAACCCCAAATTAATCTTCTTTATAATTATAAAAACTATCATTAAAAGTAATTTATTTGTGTGACAGTGTTTGGTCCAAGTGCTTAAAGCTGTAGTGCTGCCCCCTGCTGGTCTGACTGCATTCTTGATCATTGTTGTGCTCTATTGACTGTGAAAACAGTGGAGCACTGCTGCCTCATTAGTATGCATGACGTTGCTCATTAATATGCATGACGGCATCAAAAGTATCGATATCGGAATAAAAAGTATCGGTATCGCCCCGCAAAATATCGCGATATATCGGAAAATCGATATATTGTCACACTCTTAATCAGAAACAAGACTAAATTGAATTAGAATATCCTTAAAAAGTTCATTTGTTTCTGTTAGTCAACTTAAAATGTGAAACTAATATATGATATATGACATAATGTAAAGCCTTTGTTATAATTTTGATGATTATGGCTTACAGTCCATTTTCAAATTATTCTAATTTACTGAGATTTTTAATTTGTTTTTTTTTTACAAGCTGAGCCATGATCATCCAAATTAAAACAAATAAAGGCTATACGTATCTTTGCATGTGATGAGTTCATCAGTTTCACAGTTTAAGTTGAATAAATGAATGCACTTTTTAACTATATTCTAATTTTCCGAGTTTCACCCGTATTAGTGGTAATAATGGCAAAAGGGGGGTGATTGTTTTTTTATTTTGATTGTAGCTCCTCAAGAGACCAGTAAACAACCCGTCTATTCTCTCAAAGAGGGCCTCACTTTGTTCTGTGAAGGAGGTGCGAAAACCAGGCGTGAATTGAAAACAACTGAAAACAATGTTTGCCAATAATACCTCGGCCCTTATTGAATTCTGCTGCTCAGAGAACGTTAATAAATATAAATCCTGCAGTTTGCGAAAAGTTTCATACAAAGTGACAACGAGCCTAAAAAGCCTAAATACCTGGTTTAAAGCCGGGGCTGGATATTAAATGTTTACTATAGAGGGAAACATAAATCATCAGAGGAGGGAATCATTCAGGAATCAGCCCCTCACCGCTTTGTCTTTGTGCGAAACATAAAGCGAATGGTCCAAAGGCGGAGACTGAGGGAGACGTCTCGCAGAAGGACAAGCGCGAGGCTGCGGGGGATTACGGCGCTTTGCTGCTCAAACAGGCGCGGAGTTAAATCACGCTTAAGATGTAAACACCATTTTCTGAGCAATTTTCATTAGCGTGACTTTGAAAATGCCCTCCTCCCCCTCCCCCTCCTCCTCCTCGCACAGGTATTGGTTAACGTCGCACTCACACGTTTCTACCACCAGAGGGAGCCTCGAGTGGGCTTCCTTCAACCAATGGCCGCTGACTGCTCTGCTTTTTGACTACGACACTGGAGGCCGCCATTGCTCCACCTTTGCTGTAGTACCTCCATATGACCACTATTCCCCCATTGGAATGCATGGGACTTTAGACACGTTAAAAACAACTTTAATACCCGGTGCTTAATGGTTTAGAAGTGGCTAGAGCTACATATTCCTCCTGTGATTACGCTGGGTTAAAAACAATCCGGGGCACCGGGCTTTTTATCGTAGATAAGAATTTTAGAAATCTTGCATAATTAATGAGGGCCTGACTTTGATTGACAGGCCGTTTACGTCGCTGCCTGGCCATGGGCGCGATTACAACAGAAATACACGCCCATTAGACGCCCCGCGAGGGCCAAGCAGGGCGGGGTCTACAGTCGAGATCCCGCCCTTATGCCCTTTTTAGAAACATGCTTCGTCAGAGCTGGAGAGGAGGAGCCTGTAAATCCGCCATGATTTCCCCCTCGAACGTGGTCATTGTGGTAAACGGGGAGGAGTGAGGAGGAGGAGTCTATTCTTTATACAGTCTATGCCCAACACAGCAGTAACAGTGGTGATTGCGTTAGATGTTATATATCATTATAGTCGCTGCTCAGACTGAAACCGTGGCTGTGTTTACACGCAGACCAACAATCTGATCATGACCTGAATTCTGGATTTGTCTGATCATTCTGATTTCTCTATAATTCACAAGAAACATATTGCGTTATAACTATTGCGTTTTGCTCCTTCTCCAGTTGCGAGAGGGCGTCGCAAGGGGGGGTGACTGCTCTGATGGGACCACTGCTGACATTGATTTCCTCGTTCACGTCACGCTGTCTTGTGTTCTTCCTCGCCTGATCCCGTCACATCTCGGAAGCTAAGCAGGGAAGGGCCTGGCAGGACTTGGATGGGAGACCGTGGTGGGGGCTGATGGGCGCAGACTGGTTGCCTCGCTGATCATCACCGAGTATGGAGTGAATTAAAATGTTTGGACTGCTCCAGAAGGTCCATGGGTTTGGGTTTTTTCACCTGCTCATAAAACCTTGTAAACATAAAAAATGCATCGAGGATAGTAGATTAAAAATGCCTTACATTAAATTCAAAGCCTCTGAATATTAGAACCAATGCCAAATGTTGGAATTGCCCGATTCACTCCAAACTAGTGTAATTGGTTTGTGCTTCGTTGGTGCACAGAAAATGAGCGCCTGTGTGGACGACTGCTGTTGTTTGGATCCAAATGCTTTACCATTAAGGTTTTTAAAGTGGCACTAAAGGGCTGTATCGATCCAGATTGGTTATATTCCGATCCAATCCGATATTCTAAAATATTGTTTTGCCGATACCGATCCGATACCTATATTTTCAAAGCATTAAAAATTATGCAACCAGTATTACTTTACAATGTTTATTTGTTATTATAACATGACCACAAATATTGCTTGGCTTTTGTAACAACTGAGTTACGTCATAAAAAAATAACCAAAATCAGAAACAGAATATTTCACTTTTATCTTATGCATAACTTAACATAAAACAATAAATATTAGTTTCCGTCCCAGGCTCGATTAGTTTTCGTTAGCATTAGCACGCTAACACTAGCTGAATGAATAAAGCACCAAATTGTAAGAAGCAACCTTGAGTGTCTGGAAAAGCGCTATATAAGACTAATGCATTATTATTATCTTCCTTATAGGCTCTCACAGGCCAAACTAAAAACTTTATTAACCCCATCGTGAAACAAACAATGTCTCGAGAGAAAGAGCTACAGCCGTCCACTGAGGCACGGATTGGCCCTCGCTTCGCCATTGGTCATGGGTGTTTGCGCCAAGTCTGGAGTGGCTCATAATAAGCACAACATGCTACGCTACAGTCGGCGTTTTGAAACACAAGTTCAAAGTCCTCTCTTCCAGCAATAAACACCTTCAATAAAATGTGTCTTTTACTTTGTTACTTTCCCCCACAACAGTAACTCATTTCTAATTTAGAAATAATCACCTTTTGTTCCATCTTTCACGGCGCTAATTCCGCTTTCATGTAAGTTGGCATCGTACGGGCGTAACGCAAACCTCTCATCCGTGAGGCAGCTCACAGTCTGGCCACAAACCAAGTCTGCCGCGAGAGGATGTGGGCGAGTCGTGAAAACGTTTGTCTGGATTTACGAGCTGATTTAGCGTCGCCGTGGTGACTGAGCGGGGCGCAGACTTGGACGGGAGTCAAAAGAACAACGCTCCGCGACCTCCTTCGGTAAAACACGGTCGTAAAACGAGCGCAGAGACACGTGTCGGGCGAGGAGGGAGTGCGCTGAGCGTCTGCGGGACGAGGCATAAGAATAAAGCCCTGACGTGAGAGTTTAAAGAGCTGCATCAGCTTTGGACAAAGGTTCTCCTCCATAAAGGACATGGTGTTGTCAAAGCAGCTAAAGCAATATTACATAAACAATAAAATAATAATTCCATCCATTTTCTTCCACTTGTCCGTTGCCGGGTCGTGGGGGCAGCTGTTGGAGCTGCACCAGCCCCTATAGCGCCCCCTGCAGGTGGTGGGTCCACAGAAGGACGGCCTCATGGTTCTACCCGGGCCTGTTGGTCTCTCATAAGGGGCTTCTGACCCGCTCTTTGTCTGACCCGTCACCTAGGACCTGTTTGCCCTGGGAGACCCTACCAGGGGCACGAAGCCCCCGACAACAGAGCTCCAGGATCATTCAGGCTCGAACCCTCCACCACGTTAAGGTGGCGGCTCCAGGAGGGTAAAATAACAATATAATCTAAAATACTAACCACATTACAACAACGTTCCTTTTTACATTGTGTTTCAGTCCTGCAGTTTTGAGCCGGGGCGTGACCTCATTTTATTCTTTAGACCAGCCAACCTGCTCTGGACTTTTAGCTCCCCTCCGAGGGCTTTACATTTAGAAGGCAGAGGTTGTTGTATCGCTCCCGGTAGACGACACTTTTCAACACGTTTCTGAACACAGACTGTAGACCTTCAGTGCAACCTTCAGCTTCATACCTGGAGCAGTGAGTGGCTGGACAGACTCCCAAAGCTCTACCTCCTACAGACCACTGACCATTACGGGCATTGAGTTCTGAGATGTTGGGTGTGTTCACTGACAGCATGGTGTGAATCAGGGCGAGCTGTTTGGACTGAATGATGTTCTTGTCCAGCAGCAGCAGAAGGTGAGGGGCGACATGGAGATCAATGAGTGTACGGAGAACATACAGTCTGTGTTGAGAGCGTTTATGGAGGTCTCTGATGTGGTAAAGTTATTGTCCAGGGTGAGTCCGAGACATTTGATGTTTGTTTACTACATGCAGAACTGTGTGGTGGGTGTGGGGGGCACAGGTGCTCTTTAATACCGGCGCTAGAGCCTGATTCAGGACATGGACAGTGTTTAACTACAGTGGGAGACCTGCAAGGACAATCACACCAGCCTGGAGACTAGATGGAGACTCGAGTTGCCGCTGGTCAAAGAGATGTCACCGAGACGTCCCCTGGAGATAAGGCGAGTCTCCGGGTAGTCTCAATGAAAATGAACAGGTTCGAATTCAGCGGAGTCTCCACATGTCTGAGAGGCCTACGCAGTCTCAAGCAGCTGTGTCGCGAACACTATTTGTTGTCCTGAACCTGTGAGACATTTCGGTGACATCCGTGCAATGTCTCGGAGACATTGCTGGGATGTCACCGAAATGTCGTACAGTTTGAGGACAACAAATAGTGTTCGTTCGCGACACAACTGCTTGAGGCCACAGAGACCTCTCGGAGACCATGCAGAGACTCAGCTGAAATCGAACCTGAGACTCCCCGAGACTCGCCTTATCTCCAGGAGACGTGGCATTCTCAGAAATGATTTAAAGTGACAAAACATGCACTGAGGGGACACAAAGTTAATGACACACAATGTGCACGACTTTGTCCACGTTATATTTAAAAACGACTTAGGAAAGAGAACACCTTTCAAAGAGTGAAGCACATCCACTGACGAGGCCTCCAAACTGGAAACCGGCTTTGAGGAGCAGCAATATTTGGAATATGGTAATGTTGCACAATAACAGCACGATCGCACTATGGAGACGTCTAAAGCAATAAATAGATACGTCATTTACATTCTTCTTTCCTGCTCTTTTGAAAGCGAGTTGGTTCTTGCTCCACTCCACACTTGTCCATCTGCGCTTTTCATTAGGCCCTGATTCAAATCGCAGTCAAATGTAACACGGGAAAACCTGCCAGTGAAGACGAATATGCCACATTTTTACATTAACAACACACATTACGGATGATTTGAATTGACTTATAATAATGTGTATGTTCAGTAGCATTTGTGATCGTTTCGAGGAGTCTAACCTTTCAAACTTCACGGAATAATTTGACAAAACTTGTGACTTGAAAGCTGCCATTCGCTCGTGGCTTCCTCTGCTCTTTATAACGACAGGTGCCTTTGAGGGGTTTACAGACGGGATAAAAGAGTCCAGTTACCTCTTCCAGATGAGCAGGGCCACTCCCATGGACAGCAGCATGATGAGGGCGGCCACCGAGATCACCACGATGATCAGCACGGGGTTCTGCTCGCTGGACGCCAACGCCACTGCAACACAACACGACACACTCAGCAGTGCGCCGACAGGCAGGAGGAAAATGCATCAGACCCGTCCTTCACAGGAAATCTGCATAAAACTGTGGCGGAATCGTCACTGAAGTACAAAGAAAATCTAAAGGACGTCTGCAGAGGCTGTTTATCGGGACATTTGTTTTGGAAAAGGTAATTAAAATGTTTGGACTGCTCCAGCAGGTCCATGGGTTTGGGTTTTTTCACCTGCTCATAAAACCTTGTAAACATAAAAAATGCATCGAGGATAGTAGATTAAAAATGTCTTACATTAAATTCAAAGCCTCTAAATATTAGAACCAATGCCAAATGTTGGAATTGCCCGATTCACTCCAAACTAGTGTAATTGGTTTGTGCTTCGTTGGTGCACAGAAAATGAGCGCCTGTGTGGACGACTGCTGTTGTTTGGATCCAAAGGAGTGGCCTTAGTCAAAATGCTTTACCATTAAGGTTTTTAAAGTGGCACTAAAGGGCTGTATCGATCCAGATTTGTTATATTCCGATCCAATCCGATATTCTAAAATATTGTTTTGCCGATACCGATCCGATACCTATATTTTCAAAGCATTAAAAATGATGCAACCAGTATTACTTTACAATGTTTATTTGTTATTATAACATGACCACAAATATTGCTTGGCTTTTGTAACAACTGAGTTACGTCATAAACAAAATAACCAAAATCAGAAACAGAATATTTCACCTTTAGCTTATGCATAACTTAACATAAAACAATAAATATTAGTTTCCCTCCCAGCCTCGATTAGTTTTCGTTAGCATTAGCACGCTAACACTAGCGATCAAAAATGCGTTTGCGGAGGTTGGAACTAACTCCACGATTTAATTCCCCAGGTTCTTTCCAATGATATGCAGCATCTTCACTTAGATTTAGATGCTAAAAGTGATGTTTTTTAGACATTGAGAGCCAAAACTGGTATCGGATATACGTAGCCGATACCCGATATCGTATTTTTTTCAGTATCGGCTCCGATATCCGATACCAGTATTGGAGCTGTGGGGGGAATGATCCGCTAATCCGATCTCCGTGAGCTCATGACGTGGAGTTCTACTTTTATAGAGACTTCCACCAAGAGAAAATCCTAATTCCATTTACTTTTTAGCCATGAGGGGGCAGCACACACGCGGTTTTACATGGGTTTGGACTGTACAAGTGCACAGTATACTTGAAGAGTTCATGTTCATAAACAGAAGTGCCACTGAAAAAACTTATACTTGAACATTTCTCTTTACATAGCAGTGTGTTTCATTACCAGATTTGTTCCAGTGCCATAACAATATGAAGCCACTTGTTCTTAATTAAATTCACTCAACTTTAGTTTCATAAGTGGCATCTGTCGCGTGCAGTAACAGATATCCAAAACAATTTAGGAAACAATTCAAAACGGAGATATCTGCTGTTGCAAATGAACTTGTTTACACTAGAATGACATATAATGGAAATGGGAAGAGCAGATAACAAGATATACAGTTTAATACACAGTCTTATGTCCGCAGGAAACGTCGGCTTGGTCTTTAGTTGTTTTTAGCTTTGTCGTCTGTTTGGACACATCCAGCTGAGGGTCCTGTAATCAATGATCAATAACTCAGAAAGGGAGTGTGCCCAAACGCTCGTGTTGTGCGCACTAACGAAGCACTAACAGATGGCACTATTTTGAATCGGACACTAAGGGGGGGCTAACTTCACACAGGTCTGCGAAATAGTCTCTGACGACTCCATTGGACTTTTGGAATCATATATTAAAAAGTTTAAATCAAATATATGTAATATGTCATTCTGTGAAAAACAAACATATACAACTAAATAATTATAATAAATGTGCAAGGCTTCACACCTGTTTTGTTCCTCAAGAATTACCGAAATAAAATACGGTAAAATGTTGTTTATTGCATTATTTTTAGCAGCTGATGGCTCCACTGACACGTTTGTCCCCAGTTCAGGCGCCTGAGCCCACACATGTCCTTCCACCATCGTCTACAGCCGGCGTCAGACTCTATCCCCCGCAGACTCTATCATCCACTCCTCCCCCAGAACAGACTCCAATGAGGAACTAAACGTTACAACATAAGAGTGGGAGATCACGCTTTTACTCCTCCTCCACATGAACACAATAACATCACTCGTTCAACCTTTATTTAACCAGGATTCTGGATACTCTCAATCATACAGAAGCTTTCCACCGTAGAAAGATCTGTTCTTTATCTATTCTTTACCTTAAGAGGCTTCGTCTTCGACTATCGATCTGTCAGAAGCAGGCTGAGTATATTCTGCTCTAAGGAGGGGTCTATTAGTAAGGCAAGGCAACTTTATTTATACCGCGCATTTCGTACACAAGGCAACTCAATGCGCCTATTAGTACCTCATATTTTATTCTCAATAGCTAATCTCAATTTCCCCTCCTGGAGCCGCCACCTTAACGTGGGGGAGGGTTTGAGCCTGAATGATCCTGGAGCTCTGTGGTCGGGGGCTTCGTGCCCCTGGTAGGGTCTCCCAGGGCAAACAGGTCCTAGGTGACGGGTCAGACAAAGAGTGGTTCAGAAGCCCCTTATGAGAGACCAACAGGCCCGGGTAGAACCATGAGGCCGTCCTTCTGTGGACCCACCACCTGCAGGGGGCGCCATAGGGGCTGGAGCAGTGTGGTTTGGCAGCTCCAACGGCTGCCCCCACGACCCGGCAACGGACAAGTGGAAGAAGATGGATGGATGGATAATCTCAATTTATAAACTCTACGGTGCAGTTGGCAACAGCATTGATGTAACACGTGAAACATACAAGTTTTTTTTTGCCAAAAATCTTCTCAGCTCACCCGTTACAAAGTTTATTCTATAACCATTAAAGATTGACCTCAATTATCCAGGTGGATACAACACAACATACCTGGTTACTGACGTTTCGAGAATCCTCCATTTCTCTGCTTCAAACGGCCAAAGCTGTTACGTCCCATCAGATGGTGGACTGACATACAACAACAAAACCTGGATGATTCAATCTTTGTTGGAATTTAAGTTTTGCCTGGTGACTGTGCACTTTACAACACCTGTTGTCAGTCCACCATCTGATGGGACTTAACAGCTTTGGCCCTTTGAAGCAGAGAAATGGAGGATTCTCGAAACGTCAGTAACCAGGTATAAAAAAAAAGTCCAGTTGAAAAGTCTTCTGTGTTTTATTAAACTTGTACTTTCAGCTTTTATAAGCAAATCACTAATGCCATTCTCAAAACTTCACCTGATATTGTTGAAACGCTCTCAACTTCCTAAACAATACTACGTCATCCAAATATGGTCATTTCCTTTGTGGAAGAAACCAACCGCGTAAGTCTGTGGGGGGACTACGTTACTCTTGCAACAACCACTTTAGCACCTACAGAGTCCAAACAAGATTTTGAAAGTTTTACTTCAAAGATTATTTCAATATACATTGACATTATATCATTCCTGCCTGATTTTCTGATTTATTGAGTTTGAACAAATACAAATGTAAGATTTATCTTATTTTAGATATATATACTCACTATAAGCTTCATGGGGCAAGATCCCAAAAATCCTCTTCTGAACAAATTGTGTCACTACAGTAATATATCACAAAATAAAACCATACATTTAAATCTGGCTCTATCCATTATTTGGATGTTGTGCCGTTTCTTTTGTTTTTCTAATTGAAAGCATAATGAAAGAAAACTTGCAATAGATTTACAGCACGTCAGTGTTCTGCAGCAGTTTTAACATGTTTCTACCATCTGTGCAGAGGGAGACGAGGACGTAGAGACTGGAGGCTGTAAAAACAATATGAGCTGCTGCAGACGGACACTTTTAAGTCAAGGCAATATGAGAGCTAAAAACAGGCTGACTTCCCGAGTAAACAACGCTGTGACCGGGTTTAAACCTCGAAATCTTTCACGTTGCCGTAAAGTAACTGAAAACCAGTGACAGATGGAGAAAAAGGATAAATGCCGTTGTTATTTATGTGACAGATGCTGCGGCGTTTTATACAAATGATGATCGTTTTCAATCACAAATATGCGGAATATAATAACTACTAATCTGGTTTTAATTGGTGTTTCACAATATAAACACAACGATTTGTAACCATTAGTTAATTTGACAAATGGAAACTGTCAAACGGAGTTATTACGACGGGGGAAACTGTCATTGAAGTTCTGCTGAAGGACATTGGACGTAAAAGGGCCTAAATTATTTTGTAATAAGTAATTTTCTCCTTCTATCTAAAATCATTTCCTCTGAGGTCGTTGCATCATCGCTGTGCACTTTGAGGCCATTAGATTCATTTAAATGCAGAATGACGAGTGTGTTTCATAAATTTTCACTAAACGCCGAAAAATGGCCGGTGATTTCAAGGTTAAAGCAGAGTTAAAGTGGTGGACAATGTGCCGCTAATTTGGCAAATGGGACAAAGGTGCCTCGAGTTTTATTGAGACGAAGGAGTTTAGAGGGAAATAGAAATGACTCCGGAGTCGCTCTTTTCCAGTGGTTCCCAAACGTTTTGGAGCCGTGTACCTCCTGAAACTGGTGGTGGCCATTTTGAATACCGAAGTAGAATTATGCTACAACATGTACAATATCTTTCCTCAGGATGAAAATGAAGGACAACTGATTACGAGGACATAAAAATGCCACTGTCAATCATTGCTCAAGAAGAAAACAGTAAAAACACGGCCCCAGAGACGCATGTTTATGTGAAGAAACCAGTGAGTCAGTGTTTAAGCTGCTCAAGACGTTAGCATGCTACCGGTTAGCATTTAGCTTTAACAGCTCAGCTCTGACCCTGAACCACAAACATAGCCTTGGATACAACATGTGACCGAGGTCAGAGCTGAGCTGTTACTGTAGGATTTCCACACATGTGTTTATCGTGTTGAAGCTAAATGCTAACAGGTAGCATGCTAACGTCTTGAGCAGCTTAGATGTAGTGTAATGTTTGTGAATGTGATGGGAATTTCTCATCTACAACTTCACGCCTTTTGGAGCTCATTTTTTCTCCCCCCTCGCTCCATTATTTACATTATGAGACATTTTGATCCTGTATCCTCCCCCCCCCGTATCCTCCCCCCCCCGTCACAGCCTTCAGTCCAGGGGAGGGTCGTCGTGTGCCAGGACTCAGCGGGGGGGCTGTAGTTCATGGGCTTGAGCTGCCAATGTGTGGGCTTTGTGAGCGATTCGAGAGGAAAAAATGAGATGGTAAAGCTGCTATTGTACAGCTGTTTTATGGTGTTAAACCATTTAGGCGTTTTGCTGCTAACGCTGGGGTTGTCGGGTCCATGAGGGGGGGGCTTTACCCGCATGTTTTGGCCGTGCCGTTTCCCCATCTAAAATAGGCTATATTCGGCTTATTTCTGGACAAAAACAATATTTTTTCCAGTTAGAGATAAAGAAAGAGGTTCCATATCGTAGGAGAAGCAAAGAAGTTGGAAAGTTGGAAAATGCACATGAACGCTCGTTCAAATGGGGAAAATCTAAAGGAAATCAAAACAAAATTTACGACTTCCCTGCGGAAACCAGCTGAATTTATTGTGTAATGTGAGCTTTTTAGTTCAACACTGCTTTCTTGATTGTTTAGAAAAGGTAAATTAACGTAATATTCTATAAAAACCAATAGAATATACTGTAGAAACGCAAATGTTTAGCTCATGAACAAAAACCAACTGGGAATGACTGCGTTCTATTTCGGGGAAACGAGCTCCCCCGTCCACATGAACACAGCATTTGGCTTTGGCCAGTTTTTTTCCGATATGTTTGGTAGCGGATACTTGGCAACCTTTCCGCCTAAACTACAGTATGTATAAACCAGTGGAAGAGGGAAGCGCTTCTCTTTGGTCCTCACGGCGGGGGCTGACAGTGCTGCGATACCACCCCCTAGTGGCCGGAGGCGACTCCAGAAGAGTACACGAGTCAAAAACGACTTACCGATAACTGAATGATACTTTTTTTCCCCGATCCCTATACTAAAACATGTGTCTATGGTAAATGGTCTGGGAAAATATTAGTCATAACATTTTGGAAAATTGAGGGGAAAAATCCAAAAACTAAAAAAAATCGGGACAAAAATAATAATGATAAAAAAATGTGTAAAAAACATTTGGCAAAAAAGAAAAATTAGATTCATAAAATTGCAAAAATCGGAGGAGGGGGGGGGGGGGAAATCGGGGGGAATCATTTATTTGAGCTGAATCAACCAAGTCACTTACTTTAATAGGTCTATAAAATAAACATGCTAAATTCATATTTTTTTATAAGAAACGTAGAGAGTATGTGCTCAATCCGAATAAGAACCATCCATCCATTTTCTTCCTCTTTATCCGGGGCCGGGTCGCGGGGGCAGCAGTCTCAGCAGAGATGCCCAGACTTCCCGATCCACGCACACCTCCTCCAGCTGTTCTGGGGGGACCTCGGGGAAACACCAGGCCTAAGAGACATAGTCCCACCAGCGTGTCCTGGGCCTTCCACGAGGCCTCCTCCCAATAGGACATGCCTGGAGCACCTCCCGAGGGAGGCGACCAGGAGGCATCCGGAACAGATGCCCTAGCCACCTCAGCTGGCTCCTTTCGAACCATTCAGACCTCTGTCTTTTGTTGTGATAAAACTAATCAAATGGTATTTTTACTCCCATGTTGAAATGTAACTTCTGTAGGACTTAAACCCAGCTAAGGCAAAGCTGTACTCACGTTCGCCGAGCGTCTGCAGCTCCAGGGGGGCGCTGAAGGCCCCGTAGTCGATGGGAGGAGCGGAGGAGGACGAGGAGGCGGAGGAGGATGAAGCGGAGGAGGAGGAGAGCGGGGCCAGGCCTGAGGGGGGCGCTGTGGTGGAGAAGGGCCTGATGAGGAAGACGTAGGTGGTGCCCGGCTTCAGGTTGTTGACGCTGATTCGAGTGGCGGCCGTCTTCACCGTGGAGTAGCTCTGGTCCTTCTGCTCCTGAGGGCCAAACAGAAACGCAATGAAACGACCTGGACGACTGAGAACACAAGGAATATGAGGATCACCATTACTATTTCCAAACAGTTCATTTACTGGACTCGAGTTTCCTTGTAAAGTAACAAAGTGAATTCAAAGCTTTCAAAACTCAATAAATCAGGATATCGAAAAATCCCTGAAAAACCTTCAAAATATTGATGATCAAAAGAAGTGGAGACGCTGTCGCCACAAAGTGAGAAAGGCAAGTTTATTTGTAGAGCACAATCCATACACAAGGCAATTCAAAGTGCTTCACAGTTGCATAAAATTACAAGAAAACAGGTCAAATCAATCAATAAAACATCAACATAAAAAAACTACAGTAAAAGGCAAGAGTGCAGATAAAATACTTTCAGTTTTCATCTGCTCGGGTAAAAAGAGCTGTTTTCAGCCTGGATTTGAACATTGTCAGAGTTGAGGCCTGTCTCACATCCTCATGAAGACTGTTCCAGATTTTAGCTTCAGCCTCAGCGTGTTTAGTCCTGACTCTGGGAACCACCAGGAGACCCCTCCCTGAAGTTCTCAGGGCCCGAGATGGTTCATACGGTTCTAACATGTCAGAGATGGACTTTGGTGCTAAACCGTGAAAAGACTTGTACAAAGAAAAACCCTAACCTTGTGCACAATTCGAGCAAAGCGTCCACACTTGGAGACAAAAGCCGCCATTACACATCACAGCTGGTGAGTGAAGGTCAACAATGTTATTCATTTCCAAGATACCATTTCATTTTGAATATATGTAACCTCTTAACCCCAGCCTTGGCCAAGTGCATTTTCTCCTGTTCAGCTTTACCCAAATCTAAACGCCTCATTCGCAATCTAAGACCTACAAAACTGATCGAGAAGGATCTTTTACCCCTGCGTCTCTCTTTTTTTCCCGTTGCGTTTTCATCACATTTTTGTCACTTTTCTGTGGCATTTTTGCGGCTTTTGTGACACTTTTTCAAGCGGCTTTTAGATTTGGGTAAAGCCAAACTGGAGACAATGCGCTCGGTTCGGGTGGGGGTTAAGAGGTTAACATGACAAAGATAGGACGTGTTGGTGCTTCTTTATTTTTTATTTTTCATTGTATTTTTGTGTTTGTGCATATTTACAAAAAGGTATAGAGATAAGACATTAAGAAAATACATAACAATACAACACACATGAGGTGTAACATAGGGCAAAAAGCAAAACAAAAAACTGTATATTAAACAGTTAAAATAAATAATAAATACTTGAAGAGAGGGGGAAAGCAAAAACAAAGCCAACTACTACTCGTGCCATTAGTACCGCCGCCTCTATAACCACCACAACCATCAACAGCACCACCATCCACACCACTACCACCACTACCACAGGTAAGTGAATCCACAGAAAAGATGTTGGTGCTTCTTTAACGATTCTTCTGAAATTGAAAAAATAGGATCAATATTCGCTTCGTGGTTATTTCTCCTCATTTCCACACCATAGCTCAGAAATGGAAGAATGAGGGAATTATATAACAAGTACAGCGTGTAGACGACAGCTTAAGGAAAAGCTTTGTCCGGGCATTTATAAACGTGTGAGATGGACGTGGACGATCGCAGACAGTGATGGACGGCACATCTGATCAGACAGCTCCTCCTCCTCCTCCTCGTCCTCCTCCTCCTCCTCCTCGTGGCTTCAGACAAAGATGAAATTATGTTTTCGTGGGCGGACGAGGAGGAATGAATCAGCCCGTGCATGTGTGATCCCTCTTACGAACATGTTTATCTGCATATTTAATGGAGCTGTGTGAGCGCGGGGGAGGGTGGGCAGGTGTCACAATATGCTTCACATGTGTTATATCGCTTTAAAACGGTTATTATCACGTACGGAGTCATTTAAAGATGGAAGAACAGACCTTTCCGAAATAGTGTGTCGGAAAAAAAGCTGGAAGTGGAAGAAAATGTGTTTCCAGTATATTCTTAAAGCAAAAAAAAAATTAAAAAAAAACATTGTGCAGCAAATTATACAAAAATAGGAATATCTGTGAACAAAAGTGTATAGGTATTTTGCATAAAGTAAAATATGTTCTTCATTAATTGTCCCTTACTTTACATATTGTATTGAGGTCTGGGGAAACGCGTGCACAAGTGTAATAGATCGAATTATAAGTCCTAAAGGCTCTGGAGAACACACGAAAGACCTTTTTGTGAAGCTGAAACTATTAAAATTTAAAGATCTCGCTAATTTAAACATCTTACAGACCGTGTGGAAAATGAAGCTCAATGTTTATAAGAAATTGACCTTGATCACAGACGACACAGGGCGAAAAGGAAACTTTTGGGGGACTTTCTCACGACGAGATGCAGATGGAGGAATATTAAAAACATAACTTGTATGTTGAAATGGGGAAAAATAAATAAATAATGTTTTCTAAAATTGTTCAAATTTTAGAATAATTTTTGGATTTTTGTAAAACCAAAAACAGCGTCACAAATGTGTTGAACGGATCACCCGCTGTTTTGGTCATAATACAATGTCTTCATCGTGCTCCTTTTCACCATGTACAGTTCATATTAATGTCTGACCCTGCAAAGAAAAATATGAACCTGAAACGAATATGTTTAGATCTGTCTTCCATTGTTTGAGAACAAAAGAATCGGGTATAGTTACAGTCGTCCATTTAATTTTTTTAGATTTCAAGGTTTGGCTCTGTGTAAAGAAGCGCAGCAAATCTTACAGAAACCAAACTGAAAAGCTGGAAATAGTAGCTTTTTGATGATGGGAGAGCGTGACCACTGCGCAAAGCCTTCTCCAGCACATCCCCAAGATTCTGCGGCGGCCGATCCATGTGTAAAATGATCGGTCATGCTCCCTGAAAAACTATTCCACAATGTGATCCCAATGAATCCTGGCATTGTCATCTTGGAATAACACTGAGGTAAGAAGAAGTCCACTGATGGAATAACCTGGTCCTCCAGGATCAGAGCCGTGGGAAGACATTTTAGTTAGGGGGTGCAGAGGGATAAAGTTTACCACACAGCCACTTTTTCTGTGCATATTTCCTATTTAATAATATTACATGCAGTTTTCAAACTATCCACCAGGGGGTGCTGCAGCGCCCTCAGCACCCTGGGCACCCATGGCCTTGTCCAGGATGTTCAGGGAGTCAGCTGATCTCTCTCTTTGGGCACATGTTGCTGAACTTAGACCTGCGTTCTTCTAACCCGGGTCGACAAACCCAGACACGGAGCTTCCGGATCGGCGCCACTACTGAAACAGGAAGTCATCGGCAAGCGGCCAATCGCGTGAGAGTTATCTCTAAACCCATGACGAACATGTGCTACAGCGCCAAGAACCGAGCAGAACATGAGGAGAATGTTTGTTCATAACCTTTATTACCACTGAAAAGCAACACTCGTAGTATTATGTGGAGATGTGACGATCTGCAGCAACCCCAGAACTGACGGCCATTTTGTTGTGTATACAGGCGGTAAAGTGTTCGCCTGATTACCAGAATGTTGCTGGTTTAATCCCGTGTCGCCGAGGCCGTGGGAACCCAGGGTGCTGAGGGCGCTGCAGCACCCCCCGGTGGGTAGTTTGCGAACTGCAGGCAATATTAACAAATAGGAAATATGCACAGAAAAAGCGTTTTTGGGGTATATTTTTTCCTCAGCACCCCCTAAACTAAATTGTCTTCCCACGGCTCTGCGTGTCGCTGCGGCTTGGAGAAAAACAGCCCCAAAGCAGCCCCTAAACCCCCCCCCCCCGATTATTACCACAGAGCGCGCCGATCGACTCGCACGCCGCCACACGGGCATTAATCTTGCTTATATACGCCGGGGAAGTTAATTATTTCTCGCATCCAGCAGTAACCGCCCAATTTATAAAAAAACAAAAAACAAAAAGAAAAGCCGAATTACTCTGAGACATTGTGTGCCGCCGCCGCCGCTCTCGGAAAAAAAAACCCGCCGGCGCCGCTGGTATTGCAATTTTCCTGGCGGAGAAACAACTTTCGATTGAGAAAAAATAGATAGTCATAAAAAAATCAGCCCGTTACATCGGCACATACTGTAAAAGATTGGCACTCCGAAACTAAATTGCGCGGCGCGGAAAAAAAAACAATTAGTCTCCAAATTACACGAGTCGGCCCGTCCATTTTCCTCCCCCCCCCCCCACTGTCGTCTTCATCCCTCGCGTCGTGTCTAAATAAATAAAGCGGGCGCGGCTTTTATCGTTTTATTCGCGGCTTCGCGGAGGGTGTAAAACGCGCCGTGACCGATCCGCACCCTGACACGGGGGCCGCTGCAGACGAAGCGGCCCCCGGAGCGTGACCGACCCCCGAGGAGGAGAGAAGAGAGGCCGAGTTCAGGGAGGTCGGATAGAACTCGTGAATTGCGCTGATTTTTGCGGCGTCGATGCAGCGGAGGAGGTTTCATGAGCAAAAGGACGTAAACAAGCCTTTTACATAACACATAATGTGAGGCTCATTTCAGTATAATACGGTTAATCTCACTCGTTATTTATGTCTGGATCCGTTTGCGAGAAATCGATTAAAAGGCTTTGCTGGAAGCCCCATATCAACGACATCAAGGCAAAGCTATGCAAATCTCTTGCAATAATATCTAAAGTTAAAGAACTCTTAAATGAAAAAAAAAAACGTATATATATTTTATACTGTTCCCTGGTTCTCCCGTACATGACCTTTGGCCTAGAACAGGGGTAGGCAAGTTTTATTAGTGGGGGGCCGATTTTCTTAATTGTAAAAGGACCGAGGGCCGAGTAAAGAACCACACTGGAAAAATCCCCCTCTTAAATGGGAAAAATTACTTAAAATCGCTTGGAAAAAAAGTTCTTTAATTTGAACTAATCTAAGATAAGATACACACGCTAAAGCATAAAAAAATAAAATAAATTAACTTATACTTCAAAAAAACTTGTAAAAATACTTTTTTACTTTAAATGATACAAAATAATCTGAATTAAGAAAATAATTCCGTTGGCAATAAGAGGTTTTAACTAAATTCCGAACTAACCTACTCAAACTTTAGATTAAATCTCCTAATTCAAGTAGCTTTACGTCATTTATTCCTTAAAATTATTATTATTTTTCCAGTGCACTTCCTACGAATGCCAGTGTTGGACACAATACATGACCTACAGTAATTGGTGGTATTAACAATATTTCTCCCATTTTTCTCCCATTTAACATAGAAATATGAAAGTACTCTCTGATTTGTGTTGTTTCTCAAATCATCTCGGGGGCCAGGGGTTCTGTGCTGGAGGGCCGGATTTGGCCCCTGGGCCTGACGTTGCCTACCCCTGGCCTAGAAGTTTGGGGAAACACTTACAAAACCAATCTTAATCCAATAAGTATCATTCAAAAAAGAGCGATCCGCATTGTGAATAAAGTGGCTTACAGGGCAAATACAAACAAGCTTTTCATTAAACTAAAAGCACTAAAAAAAACAGCACAATGTATGCATAACATAAGCTATAACAAGTCACCTGTGCATATCCAGGGATTGTTCCAAAAACGAGACTGCGTTTATAATTTCCGAAAAGAAGAAATGTTTCAAAAAGCATATGTGAGAGCGAGAGCGAAGCAGCTTTGTGTTTCTTCTGTTGGGATTAATGTGTGGAGTGAGTCGGACCAGGAGCTAAAAGACTGTAAAACATGAGAATGGATGCTAAGGATGCAAAATTAAGATGATAGATTTTTTTCTTTCTTCTTTGTGATGATCTAAACAAAACAAAAATGGTAAAACTGTATGCATAAGACATTGGCAGCTTTTACTGTTTGTTTTGTAAATACACTGGGAGGCGCAATAAGCTTTAGCTTCAGCCTATTCCATTTCAGACTTTATGTTTATTTATGTCGTCATCTGTTAAATGTTTAAATGTCTGAATAAAATAATCTGAATCTGAAAAGGCGATTTGTCCTTAAATTCAGTGAACGTTCCTCCATGTGGCCTGCTCACGTCGACAGTAAAGGCTCGTGGTGGGGTGACCAGATTTCAGTGGTTAGGTATAGGCCTCGCCCTAGAGCAATGAAAAAGTCGGCCACGCTTTAAGGCTCATTCATACTTTTAGCACTCACTTATTAACAGCTAACTACGTGCTGGTTAATTAGCTCTTATTTGGCATCTATAAAGCACTTATTAACATGGCCTTATTTTAACATCTTACTACTAACTGATACTTTACACATCACTTCAGAATAGGGAACATAATCTTAGCTACAAATACTTAATTAAGAGATAATTGGACATAAATTAGGCCGAGTATGATTGGTTTTCTTGCTGAAGATTTGTCCTTATTTATTGAAAGTTATTATTGTATTAACCTGTTACTGGCCGACCCCTTGATCAGGGAGCTAGGGTTAGGTTTAGGGTTCGGAACGACAAATATGATGCAAGTTGTGTTTCGCTCACACAGATCTTACACATAGTTTTAGAAACTAGAAGGTCTTGGCTTTCAAATGAGGCGTCACACATGTATAAGCTCTATGGTCAATACGATTTGAGATTTGGATATGCAGAATTGCTAACCCTAACCCTAAGTTGGCAGAGAACAGGTTAAAACCTTATAAGGCCCGTATAACCAGAAGCGTATTAATACAATAACTAATGTCCAACAACGTTGGACTTTCAATTAAGAATTAATAAATGGGAAATTGTTAGTTAGTAACTAGTAAGATGTTGAATAAGGCCATGCATAATAAGGAACAATAAGTGCTTTGTAAATAACAAATAAGAGCTAATTAACCATCAATTAGTACCGTAATTAGCACTTAGTTAGCTGTTAATAAGTGAGTGCTAAAATAAAGTGTTACCAAACTTTGTTCTTTCACTGAGAGCTGCAAAAAATAAAATTAAGACATTTCTGCTTTGTAACCATGAAAACATCTTGAAGACATGTGCATGGTCCAACATTACTCGCTGCTCTCGATGTAAGAACAAAGTTCTTATGAAGCGTGAAGGAACCGTTACCGGCATCTTTTATCGGCTTCATTTCTGGCACAGATGTTCAAAATCAATGGGAACAAAGCGAAACGTGATCTGGCAAACCTTTACTTGTAGCATCTGATCGTGAACCGTGAACATTGTCTACAGAGTGAGAGCATCACGGCTCTTTTAAAGGCTTTAACACGAGCAGCGGGACGAGTGGAGCAGATATAAGTTCTACATTTGGAGTTATTTCTTACTGCAGCTCTCATTTCTTCTCAAAGTTCACAGCGATCCTTGTGTCAGTCACAGACCACACTGTCTGTATTATCGTCAGAATGACCCGGGTCTAGAGCAGGGCTGGAGCGTCAGACCAAACCCGTGTCTGAGCTCCAGCGACTCTCAGGCAATAGTTAAGACTTAAGAAGCATGAAAACAAAGCGCTGTAGTTCACAGATTCTGATGAGCCAGGCCAGAGTTTTAATCCAGCTCGGCAGGAGTGGAATAAACTCATCCTGGTCGTTCTAATCCTGTTTTGGAAAATATTGATGTAAAAAAAATGTGCAGCAGGAAAGCAGAACCAGCAGCACATTCTGCACAGACGGAATAAGTGTTTGTTATCGATCGCACGCCTATGGAACCACACACTTTACACTCCTGTTGCTTATTTACCTTCTCGTAGTACTTGACTTCGTACTCGGTGCGGCTCCGGTTGGGTTTGGCCGGTTCCCTCCACACCAGCGTGACGCTCTTCTGCTCGATCTTCTCGGCTCGCAGCTCGCTGATCAGAGACGGCACTGGGGACGAAAGAAAACGGACAAATGAGACTCGACGTTTTGACCTTTTCCACCAAAACACGGCCAGACTGGATTAAATCATCGCAAAGAAAACGCGATGGTTTCATTAAAGCACCGGTGACAAAAAAAAAGTACCTTTGATTTAAGTACTCGCCGATACCGAATACCGATACGAGTACAAGGCACTGAATAAACGGTTTATAGACTGACAGTAATTACGTGAATTTACTCGTTTACAATTTCCTTGTGTAAAGTAGGCGACACTTTTAAGAGAAGTTAAATCAGAATTGAATATATGCCATTAGATTTTTTATAACATTTTTTATTGCACTGTCCGTCATAGACAGAACAGCCCATGTCCATTTATCTATTTTTTATTTAACAATAGTATTTAGGTGGTTACTCATTACTGCAGCTAAATGCTCTCTCTTCGCCTTTACTACAGCTCCGTGTGGATTTTCCCGTGTGTTTATAGCAGCTTAGCCAGAAGCTACAGCATTTTCATTGTTTTGCTGCAGCTCAATTTTGCTCAATATAAACATGCTTTATCTCTTTGCTTTGCATTTTCTGAGGACGTTTTAGTCGCTGGGTTAGTTTGACAGATGAATTAAGCCCCTGGGCATAAAGCGTCTTAAGAATCTAGCTGCTAGTTAGCGGCTAGTTAGCAACATTAGCCTGTATCTTGTAAACACTGCAGACTCCACGCTGCAGCACTAACAACATTTAGCTCTGGGTAAATCCAGACTCTGATTATATATAGATAGTCTGTGATAAAGTCAGCTCTAGGCGGAATATTGTATTTCCACTGAAGAATTCTCCAGTTTGTTGCTCTTTTCTCTCCTCCTGTAGGAGCACCGGCCGCATGTGGAGTGGTATCGGTTTCTGGTATCAGGACCTCATTAATGAGTACGAGCGTGTGGTATCGGCCCGATACCTGATTCTGGTATCCGTGCATCCCTTTCCTGGAGGAGAGGTCTGGATACGTCTGTCCATTAAATATCACGGGTTCAGCTGATGATCGACACAAAGCTGGTGAGCAAACGAAAGCTCGATGTCCTCCTGAAACCTCACGTTCGGAGACTATAGCCGCATTATCCTTCAGCAAACTCCGTGAGAGCACTGTGGCCTATATTAAAGCCCAGGTTACAGACTCTCACACACGTTTTGATCTGACTCTCGCACACGTTTTGATCTGTCTTTTATACTGTTTTAGTCATATTCCTCACACACAGGCTTTCTTTGTGCTCAAGCACCCATGACACGGTTAGACGCAGCGTTTTAATGTCTTCTTTCCCAGTGACTTCAATGAGCAATGGCCGACGTCGCCGCCTCGCACTGAACTCGTCATGAAGATAATTAAAAACTTTATGTGTTCAAATACATCTCCTATTTTCTGAGATGTACTCGTCAAACTGCGATGGTTTCAACCTCGAGGAATCTATCACCAAAAAAAACCCAAAATCCTCTCCAGATAAAGGCTCGTGAGACAAACCGATCTCGTTATGGCATTGTACCTTTAAATGCGTCCGTGGCTTTGAATTGAGAATTTCACGTTTCACAGAAAAGTGGCACAAAATAAGACAGACAATGGTTGAGTGAAATGTGACTTTAGGGATTGCTCAGCTGCATTGTGTTCAGCACAATAGCTGGAGGAAACTCAGAAAGACATCACACGGATTTTTTTTATGCCTTGAGCTATTAGACAGAGATCGGAGAGGACGGCGGGTTCGGAGATGTTTGAGCATTAAGAATAGAGGAGGCAGAACAAGAAGCAGCCGGAGGAGTTGGAAGAAAGGTACAGTTGTGATACCGGGCCTTTGTATCTTGTTTCATATGACTGAATGTTTTTTGGACTGAGGAAGACGTCGGTATAATCCTGACACACAATGACCTTTAACGGGAAAAGGGAATCGTGTCAAAGCCAGAATCAGTTGGGATAAAATGAATAGATTCTCCTAAAGTGGGAATATATGTAAATACTTCCCTTCCACAATCCCAGCCCCGGTCTCCAGTCAGATCCTCATTAGTAATGGAGCTCCTGACTGATCTGTAGAGGTTCTTAGCTTTCAGAATGACTAGGGTTGCAACTGATGAGCGGCGTCAGAAAACCTGTCCGTGTCTGTGTGACCAACATTTGCTTCACGCAGTGGAAGCAAAATGAATAAAATGTGTCCATTACAACGACAGGATCATCTGTAGGTGCTGCACCGCGTGAGGCGAACGACTGGACGTCTGACCTCCGCCCGACCCCTCCGGTGAAGCAAAACTGATTTCAGAGTGTCCTTTTATTGGAGACAGCCTAAGGCACCTGTGCAATATTCATGCGTCTAAGCAACATCTGGATATGCCACAGCTGTGAGGCAAAGGAGAAGCGCTCACTAACACAGATTTAGACAGACTTGTGTGAACTAGGGATGGGACGATACACTTAAACTCACGATACGATATGTCAGAGTCACGAAACGATATCAAAAAATAAAAAAATATTACTGTATAATAACAACATGTTTATTTTTGTTTCAGTTGAACACAGGGAAACACAACAAGATCACTCCCTTAGCTCTAACTCGAGGTTCATGTATCCCAGGACTGGTTCTTCTTCCAAAAAACTAACATATCGTTCCTGTGACTTGACGTGATGACGCACTGCACCATTCCCCGGATTTTTTTCATTTAATAATAATAATAATCATAATAATACATCGAACTTGTATAGCGCTTTGTGGACACTCAAAGAAGCTTTACATGAAAAAAAATTATCCAAAAAAAAAAATTATCCAAAAAAAAAAAAGAAGAAAAAAACGCATTTTTTTTTTTTTTACTCGATGCGTTTCGTCACGTTTTGTATTTCGTCCCATCCCTAGTGTGAACAACACTAGTCTGTTGTGTTTACAGAGAAAGTTTTATGTCTTTGAGTTCATTGGAAAAGCTAAATGGTCTCAACTTGTATAGTGCTTTTCCACACATTTCCCTACATTAGGCCCAAGGACCCACTCACCCATTCATTAAATGACACTGCAGGCAAGGGGGGTAAAGTGTCTTGCCCAAGGACACAATGACAGTGCTCACCTTCAGGAGGCGGGATTTTTGCATCAGGCAGTGCATTCCTTATGAAGAATGTAGTTTGTAAAGTATGTCATAAAAAAACGCTATCGCTTCCACCAACAAAGAGGGACCAGCATCATAACAAGCCGTGTCCAAAACAGGACGAATTTGTGTGAGTGAAATCCAATCTGACCCCCCATCTACATCCACTAATACGGAGTTAACCTGAACCCCCACCTGAACCGAGCACATTTTCCCCAGTTTACCCAAATCTAAAAGCTTCTTGAAAAAAGTGTCAAAATAAAACGTAACACAAAAGTGACAAAAAAAGCATTGAAAAAGAGATGAGGCCCGTTTAGATTTGGGTTAAGCCTGGGGTTGAGACCTAACACTTGTTGCATTACGGATGAATCCATAATCCCCTCTCCGTTGAGCTTCCAGACACTAAGGACCCGTATCTCGGCGAAGGCTGTTCCTTTTGAGTCGGTAATGAGCATAATTACGCCTCGGCCCCGTCTGCGCTGCCACCGACTCCGCTCTCTAATGGCCTTAATGGCGGCGCACCTCCCCCCCCTCTCACAGCGCTCCCCACACGCTCCCGTCAGCGGGGTCTCTGAGCGACAGCGCGTCCCGCCGCTCCGTCAGATCTAGGGGAACCGTCAGCGGGCGCGGCGTCGGGGCGGATGATCGTCAGCACTAAATTCAGAGGACGTCTCATTTTTCGGCAGATGTTTTTAGGGAATGAGATGACGCCGTGGCTTCTTTTTTGGCGAAGGGATTCATCTGGAAGCCGTGTTCTCGCCTCCACGCCGTGCATTCAAATATATAGATTAGTATAATGCACGGCTCCTCGTCCCTATAGCGCCCCCTGCAGGTGGTGAGTCCACAGAAGGACGGCCTCATGGTTCTAACCGGGCCTGTTGGTCTCTCATAAGGAGCTTCTGAACCGCTCTTTGTCTGACCCGTCACCTATAGGACCTGTTTGCCCTGGGAGACCCTACCAGGGGCACGAAGCCCCCGACAACAGAGCCCCCAGGATCATTCAGGTCAAACCCTCCCCCACGTTAAGGGGGCGGCTCCAGAAGTGTGAACTCATCATGTATTAAAGCTACATGAGGTGTGGTTATTGTACAGTGTGGACCTTGTGTTTAACCAGGACAGTCCCAGTTCAGGAAACAAACCCGGAAACTTCTTTTTGGGCGTTTTCTTATACATTTAAAGTATTCACACAATGGCCCTGCCTGTACAAACTCTTTCATATACTGTATATTTTTTGAAAGGTCTACGAGAAAATAAACTGCAATTTTACTCCATGAACCACGGCAGGTTTTCATGGTCGGACTTTTGAACTCCTTTAAAGCTTTAACAAAGTGTTAACTACTGCTACTCATGCAGAGCCGTGGGGGTTTTGTTAGGGGGTGCTGAGGGACAGGATGTCCCCCCAAAACGCTTTTTTCTCAGCTTATTTCCTATTTAATAATATTGCTTGCAATACACAAACTATCCACCAGGGGGTTACCCTGCACCCTCAGCACCCTGGGTTCCCACGGCCTTGTACTCATGCAACGATTTTCCTATTAATTCCTCCCGTACGCTCTACCTATCTTCAAGAGCCGTTTTCTCATTAACAATAAACACACCTAGGCTCGTGTTTAGAGCCTCCCGCGCAGCTTTGAGTGCTCTTTGAATCTTCCCCAGTGGCAGTTCTTAGAAGCGCTTCAGCAGCTCATTCAAAGCTCCTCCTGAGGTCCTGCATGTCCAGTTAATGCGTCCCTCACCTCTCCATCTCCTGCTTTATTGAAACAGCTGCACAGCGACGGGGAGCGAGGGGATGGGAGGGACTGAAAGACAGCGATGAAGATGTCGGACATTTTTAGCAAATATCTGCATACATACGGGATCCGCGCTCAAACCTGGATGGATGAAACAAAACGCTACTCCGGGGACATTTTTTAAACATGATGCCACGATTAAAAGCTCTCTGCGTGATGTGTTCCCCATTAAAAAGTCAAACTGCGTGTTTGCCTTTTCGGGGGAATCGTATTTCCCGTATTATTTCAATCCGTGCCATCTGTCTCCGCCTTTTCTCTCTCTCCGTGTTTGACCTTTTCACTTTGTGTTTTTTTCCGCCGCTCCCACACTAATGACCGTGTTCTGCCCGTCACTCAGCTCGAACTCGGTAATAACGGCGCTCGTCCGTCTCCTTTTCCCGAGGCCGGTTTCTGAAGGAGGTTTCATTTCGGGGTCTGCGCCGGGATGGCGGGGAAGTGGGGGCTCTCGAAGCGGGTTTAGAGGCTGGCAGGGCTGAGGAACGGACGCGAGGAGATATTGTAGGAGTCACAAAGAAAAACTGTGGGAAAAAAATGATTGGAGGGATTAAGGAGAAACACTACAGGCACAACTACATGTTTTAATTTTCAGGTTCTGGGCCAAATTGGTCTCTTAACACATCAACCTTCACCTGGGGAAAAAAACAACAACAACCCTAGTCTTCACAATAACATCAGAGCATCTTTTGCCAGATGGGTTTAGTCTGATGCCCTCAGAGTACCGTTTCAGAGTGCCTTTAGCTACAAAGAAGGTGTACAGGGGCTCATTCGTGCCTAATGCAATAAACCTGCTGAATAAGCGCGAGTGGAGTATGCAGCACATTCCTTTATCATTCACTTATTGTCTTTGACACTGTCTGTCATGTCTATTGTGACTATGTGTGATTTTTATTTTATTTTTTTTGGAACAGGGACAGTGTACAATCTACATTAGCCTCAGAAAGGAGAGATTAGGGATGTCAAGATTAACCGGTTTTACGATTACCACGATTATAAAAGGACGCGGTAGGTTAACCGTAAGAATTTCAGAAGCCACGGTTTACCGCGGAAATGTTTCATGCGGACGCAGGAGCCGCTGACGCCATAAACAGCGCAAACTCACCGGTAGTTGAGCGAGGCAGAAGGACGCTCTCCTCCAGTGTTGTATCCACCCAAAAACGATTGAAGTCAGCAGAGTGGGACGTCTTTAGGATCCAAAACATGATCAAGGCTTTGTTGTCGATGGACGTCCGTTATGCAAACCCTGTCGTCAGAAAGTTGCAGCTACGTCGAATATAAACAACATCTTGGAGATAATCCTTCGCTCTGAATGTCCAGGTAACAAACTGCATACTTCCCAAAAAAGTTGTCCAAATGTTCGGAAATAGCCGCCACAACTGGCTCAGGATGTAAACAAAAGGCTAACGCTCCGCTCTGCTTCAGCGATGCGTAGCAGAAATGAAAGTGAAACCGCGCACATGTGGAGATCAGCTGTTCATTAGTCACTTTGTAAACACGTTTCATCCTCTGTTCATCAAAATAATTAAGCAACAGCTTAACTTTTGAGAGCATAAAACCTAGCCTAGCTTGTGGCCTAATAATATATAGTAAAATAATTATGATAATAATGGTCATTATAAGAAGTAAAGTTGACATTGTTTTGTTTTATTCAATGGAGGCCTATTTATTTTAATGCAAAACAATCTTAAAGCATTTTTCATTTTTAGAAACAGTGACTGTTTACAAGTATTAAAAAGCTTTTTAAAGACAAAAACTAAAAATATCAGTTCTTTCCTTTCATTCGGGGAATAATCGTGAATAATCGTAAAATCGCAATTTTTTGTCTCACAATAATCGTGACTCAAAAAATTGAAATCGTGACACCCCTAGGAGAGATGCATTGTACCAGGTTATAGCACTTGTGCTAATTTCCACCTGCAGTCCCTGGGCCTATTGTACATGTTTTTAGTGGTAGGGGAAACCGGAGTACCCGGAGGAAACCTACGCAGACACGGGGAGAACATGCAAACTCCACACAGGAAGGCCCCGTCCAGGTGGGAATCGAACCCACCGTTCCGGTTCATGGAGGGATTTTCTTTCTTGACAAAAATAGCTTCTTTAACTCCTCTGTCAAACCGACGTTCCTCTTTAGCTAAAATAAAATGTTGACCTCCCCCGTCCTCAAAGGAGTGGTGGGGGTGAGGCGTGTGTTGGGGGGTGTACAGTCTATGGCTGTGAGGTGAGGGAGGAGCGGCGCCGGTCTATGGCGATGTATTGTGGGAATTTTGCCGCCATTCACTCATACACACACACCTTATAAAGAAGTAATGTCAATACAAGGCTCTAAAACAAAGAGGCCCAGGCTGGAGCTCCCCCCGCAGGCGGCAGCGGGAAGGACTGAGACAAAAAGTAAATAAATAAAACAGGGCGGTAAATCAACCCCTGTGGCGCCGGAGTCAACTGCTCAGAAACGGATCCAGTGTTGAATTATGGGCTTTAAGAATGTGAAAGACTGTTCAATGTTTTATGAGGCAGGAAGAAACCAGACAGAAACAATCAAAGTCAATGGACGGCGTGAATGAAGTCGCTCAGCCTTCAATGTCCAGGAGCTAAACGGTGGAACTCCTTGTCTCCTGAGCTGAAAGAGGATCTGGGGGCTTTTAAAAATGAGCGTGTTTTCAAAAAGAGGCCAAGTGAAATGTACTGCCTTCGTGTAGTGTCTGAATGTTTAAAGGACATTGCAAAGAAGCATTGGCTCTAAATGTTGAACTATATAATATATCGCCATCTTTTATTTTTTGTTGTGAAAATGTGAATGGCCCAATGCCTCTCACACTCCGGCCTCTCTCTCCACAAAGAGGACTCCGAAGTATCATGTCTCTGCAGCGCTGGCTCTCAGAACTGTTCATCTGGCCCTGACCCTCCTTCAGGTTACCGCCGAGATTAAACGTTGGCACAAAATGGCGTCCGCGCTGTGGGCATGTCTCGGGTTTCCTTATCGGAGACGACAGCGGCCCCCCGCACTTCAGCTCGGCATCGCCTTTCCCCCCCCCCCCGAAAAAAAACCTCTCTATTTCCCCGAGGAGGCCGCGCTCCCCCCCCGGCGCTCCCTTGAAAGCACCGCGGCTACGGGGCTGACGTCCATCATTGTTCCATCGCCACCGGCTCCTCTGTGATTACATGCATGGAACTGACTGCTTAGGTGATTCGCTGCATCGTAATAGGGGCCAGGCTTTAACTATGTTTTAGCTACTGTGTCATACGCACTTTGAACATGACCATATGGGGACAATTCCAAACATCGGTATCTATAGGGGGGGCTAAAGCATTTCAGAGTCACAGAGGAACTAAAAAGAATTGGCCTTGGAGTTCGCCAGCAAATCGAGAGTCATTCGTTAAACAAAACTTGTCAGAGTGATCCGGACACCACAGCGGCCTTTCCAGATCAAACTTTTCTGAACGCACACAGATGTGTAATGGTCCCGAAAAGCCCCGAACAGTCCTGTGGCGAGCCTGACACTCCAGGCCTAAAGGAGGGACCACTTTCTGCCCCTGTACTAGTAAACAAAGATCTACAGAGCAAAATAAACCATAAATATATGGCAACACCTTTTATTTATTTATTTGAACAGGGACAGTGTACAATCTACATTAGCCTCAGAAAGGAGAGATGCATTGTACCAGGTTATAGCACTTGTGCTACTTTCCACCTGCAGTCCCTGGGAATCGAACCCGGGACCTTCTAGCTGTGAAGCACGAGCGCTAACCGCTGTGCTAGCGTGCCGCCCTGTCAACACCTTTACCATCAAAGCCATGATGTGTAAGATTTCCCCCAACACGTAGAATAAACTATAAGCGTCCATTTTTTTTTTTTTATGTAGTAGCTCCTGAAGGCTTTTCCACTTTCCTACAGAAGCCTAATGAGTCAAATTCTATACTGTCTCTGCCAAACAATTGTATCAAGTCACGTAAATAGACGCATTTCCTCTTCGTGTCTAAGCTAAAGGGAGAGAATACTTTCCCTTAGCTCATTCGTTTCCCAAACGTTCTCAAAGCCTGATTATGAAACTCTTTGCCGGGTTTTATTCTTGAAACAGGGGTAAAAATATATATAGTCGACTCCCGGGCTAAGGATATATATTCTAATGAAACGCTTTGGTCGTGTAAAATAAATATCAGAAACTTCGGGAGCAGATGTTATTAGACTTATAGCTCTCCATCAGCATCTGTGGCGGACATTTCTCCTTCCCTTCGGGCTGTTTCAAACTTCTGTCCCAGCGGAGATGCATTTGCACATTCTCTCTGTGAATAACGCCATTACGCTCACAAACCCCCCACGTTCGTGCTCTGAAGCGATTTCTATTCTTACTTTTTGGCCTCCCCACCCCCCCTCCCCCGTACTCGCCGTCCAAACCCAATGTGGGAGTTTATTAATATTAATGCGGCGAGTTGCAGTTTGCTGTTTCAAGCGTGTATATCGTTCTGCTCCGTCAGCACTCGGGCCTTATCTGGCAACCCGCGCGGCACCCTGCCACACTTGTCCCCTCAGCACCTGGCGCCCGCCGGAACTCTGTCGCTCACGAAAACACATGTACTTGTTCCGCAGTGATTAAGAGGCCGAGTATTGGGCGAGTGTCCAGAATCCGAGCGGCTCTGCTTTTTCCAGCCCCTCGTGGGCAGCGTTATTAGTTACTCCTCCTCGTTACTCCTCCTCTCAGATGATAAAGCTTTTTACCATCTGAAAAACATTGCTAAGACCAGAGGAATAGTGTCAAAACCAGACTTAGAGACACTCATCCATGCGTTTGTCTCCAGCAGGTTAGACGACTGTAACGGCTGCTCACTGGCCTTTCTAAACGAGCTGTTAGAGCTGCAGAACATCCAGAACGCTGCTGCTCGAGTCCTGACAAGAACCAGGAAATACCACCATATTAGTCCAGTGCTCCGGTCTCTGCACTGGCTTCCTGTCACTCAGAGAATAGAATTTAAAACAGCTCTGCTTGTGTACAAGTCTTTTCATGGTTTAGCACCAAAGTCCATCTCTGACATGTTAGAGCCGTATGAACCATCTCGGGCCCTGAGAACTTCAGGGAGGGGTCTCCTGGTGGTTCCCAGAGTCGGGACTAAACACGCTGAGGCTAAAGCTAAAATCTGGAACAGTCTTCATGAGGATGTGAGACAGGCCTCAACTCTGACAATGTTCAAATCCAGGCTGAAAACAGCTCTTTTTACCCGAGCAGATGAAAACTGAAAGTATTTTATCTGCACTCTTGCCTTTTACTGTAATTGATTAATTTTATGTTAATGTTTTAATGATTGATTTGATCTGTTTTCTTGTAATTTTATGCAACTGTGAAGCACTTTGAATTGCCTTGTGTATGAATTGTGCTCTACAAATAAACTTGCCTTGCCTCTCTGCGTGTGTTTTTTTCAGTATCAACATCGAGTTTGAAAGTAAACACTAATGTTTAGAGACAAATTTCTGTAACAAACATTACTGTAGAGTTAAAGTCTGTTCTTTTTTCTCATTTTCTTCAAAAAAACATTAAAATACTCAATAGTTCTTATAAACTGGGGCAAATTGGCTCCGAGACCAACGATATAAGAAGAGAAAACGATCCGCAGATCTGACAGTTGGTTTGTTTGAATGCGTTACCGTGGCAACACAGCTCCCTCTGCTGCTGTCGTGTGAAGCCGACGACTGAGATTTTATCCAATTTAGACACAAAACAGGTGAGAAACTGTGATTCATTTGTTTTATAATGTTTTATGAGGTCATTTAACACGTTTTTAAGGATTTGTTTTCATTATTTTTGGCCTTAATCGAAATGATGAGGTTGAAGTTATAATCTCTGAGGAGCTAATGCTAATCGGCAGTTAGCTCGACAGAGAAACTTAACTGTTTCTGTAGCAGCGAGAATATGTGAAAGTAACATTTATGTGGGCGCTTTATGGTCAGTCTACACTA
Source organism: Proterorhinus semilunaris (assembly GCA_021464625.1). NCBI lineage: Eukaryota > Metazoa > Chordata > Actinopteri > Gobiiformes > Gobiidae > Proterorhinus > Proterorhinus semilunaris. The sequence continues at coordinate 2,812,360 of CM038360.1, read as the reverse complement.
ATATATTTCAAAAGACACATCAAAATGAAAGTTATTCATCTCCTCTTGTGTTTTGGGGACAGTTTAAATGTTAGCTTTAGCTCTATTTGACAGGAGAGTAACAGCCGCGGCTCATACATGTAAATGATCAGCTGAAATCTCATAGTTTCCTCTGTTGTCTCTGTTTAGGGCCGTTTGTAAAAATGTTCAGCGCTTTTGTGAATGAGCGTCTGGCTGCGGCGGCTGGAGAGATACGTGCGCTGTTTGAAAGGACGAGAGCGGCGTGCGAGGAGGAACTGCGTCGCTCCGAAGACGAAAACAAGAGGAAACAGCGGCTCCTGGAGAAGATCCTGAGCCCGAGAGTCGTACTGGTCAGAGCGAGGGTCCAGACGCCCCCAACGAGGATTAAAGAGGAGCCAGAGGAGGAAGAGCTGCCAGTGTAGGCTCCAACACTTTCACACACGACTAAGTCAGACTATTTTAATGTTTATTTATATCTATATCATGTTTCAGGTGTTTCCCAGAGTCCAGTGCTGTGAGCGTGAAGAGAGAAGAGCCCTCCCCGCTTCCACAAAGACAAACTGAGCGCGGGAACATCAGCTCAGAGCCACATTTCCACTCAGAGACGGAGGGACACACCGAGCACTCGTCTGACTCTGACCACGATGACGACTGGGAACCTCCATTCAGCCGCTCAGACGCACAGATGGAGACAGAGGCTGATGGAGAACATCACCACCACCAGGTCCAGAGCAGAAGCACCAAAGTCTCCGCCCAAAACAAGTCTGCACCAGAGACGAGCGCTACGGGCGACAACGGAGAGAAGAAGAAGAAGAACCAGTGTCGTGTTTGTACCAAGAAATTTAGAGATAAACATGATTTAATAAGACACAATAGAACACACACAGGAGAGAAGCCTCATCGCTGTTTAACCTGCCAGAAAACATTTTCCCATAGGTCTACTCTAGTTAAACACAAAAGAACACACACAGGAGAGAAGCCTCATCGCTGTTTAACCTGCCAGAAAACATTTTCCCATAAGTCTACTCTAGTTAAACACAGAAGAACACACACAGGAGAGAAACCTTATTGTTGTTTGGCCTGTGAGAAAAGATTTACACAGCTCTCTACCCTCACGGCGCATAGAAGAACACACACAGGAGAGAAACCTTATTGTTGTTTGGCTTGTGAGAAAAGATTTGCCAAAAAAAACTCCCTCACTAAACACATGAGAACTCACAGAATTTGACCTACAATATCCACATGTTTAAAAAACATGACTACTTCTGACATATTCATTTATCTTTTGATCAGCTTTTACTGGTTTATGTTATTCAGTGCTATTCAGACTTTCAAGGCTGTTCTTCATGTTTGATAAAAATTTACATGAGCGAGGTGTTTTTGTTGTTCTTTTTTGCATTGCCTGAAGCAGTGATTTCTATTGTTTGAATTGACATAACACTGAAAATATTTGTATTAATTCTGCTTCTGATTTTTTCCTCATAAAGAAATGCGTTACATATGTTTAAGAAGTTATAATCTGAAAATTCTTTTTTTCAATTTTCAATTAGGAAAAATCCAAATGTTGTTTATTGTCTTGTTCCATTTTGTCTTTTCCTTCTGTAAATAAAACAATGGAAAAACCTCTTCTCTTAAGTCTGTTTTGTTTCGCACCAAAACTACAGTCGTCACAAGAGTAGATACAATTTTAAAATGGTTCCATTGTCGACCAAGTCGGTGAATTCTAATGCACATCACAGAGTTTCATATTTTTCTAATTATGACTTAGTTTGATGGGATAATCCCTGTGGTGAGTGTGAATCAAAGCTGGACCCTATAAACATCACAAAAAATGGTCAAACTAAACAAAGCTGGGTAAAATATTTAGCTAAATCTTAAACATAATTGTGTTAATTATGTTTTAGAAAAAATTGCGTCTAATGTGTCATAAGCACTTTAAATCTTATCCAAAAACTGTAGAATTTGCTAACATGGCTAACGTTAGCTTAGCGGACCATTCATTCCTATGGATTAGCTTAGCCTAGCTGCGCCCATTCATTTGCATGTATCAGCTTTGAATCTATGCTCTGATCTGCTCCTAAATGTGACAGCAGTGACTCCTAAGTCATTTTAGGTCAATATTGCCTCTTGCGATGTTTAAAGTGTCGAATAATGTTGCGTATGTGTAAGAGATGATCCCAAAATGCCAGAAAAAGAAGCACAATATGTCTCCTTCAACCCATTGACCTATTTTTGTAAAACAGAGACGTGGGTTGCCGTGATTGAGTGGACACGTGTCGTTCTCCTGTGCTGAATTAACATGTTACTGACGGGGCAGGCGTGAAGAGGCTCCTGGAGTCTGGATAATGAACAGGAACTAAACCTCCCCCTTAAACTTTTTTTTGTTTTAGCTCCAGTAGCTACGATTTGTCCCCACCAATACTGACACCCTCGTTTCAACGCTTAAAGTCTCACTTAGAGCGGGATTTCGGGCTCGTGGGCACGTCTTTCTCCGTTCACTGAAAACAAGTCTGACATATAAAAAAGTATAAAACGATAACTCCAAACAAGAGAACAAGACCGCGTCGCATTTTATGTAGGTTATAAAAATTCCATCTTTCAAGACACAAATACAAACAAGGCGTATCCCCCACAGCGCAGTGAAAAGGAGAGTTTTTTTTGAAGCTCTCGCTCCCTCTCCTGTCATCCGCACTATCGTGTTTTGTTCTTGATCTAATGCTACAGAAACAACAAACACAAAAGCTTTTCCCCGGGCGGCAGATAATCCCCAGAAATGTACTCAAGAAAACGGTTACGCCATATTAGGTCTGAATGGTGATAGTAATGGTGCAGATGGAGCCGGTCTTGGTCTTAACATATAAACTTCCCATTACGCTCTCCACAAATCGCACTGATTCAACGTTTCTCCATGTGAACGTTTTTGTGTTATAAAATTCTGTATTTGACGTTGACATGAAAGTGTTAAGTTTGACTGTTAGATCTGGGTTGGTTGAAATGGTAAACGATTTCCTGACCACCGGGGACATTTTGGGAACATGTGACCTTTGTATGCGGCCTGACCCCAACTCGTGTTTAAGCAGGAACAAATATGTAAAGCCTTGTTTACGAGAGGGAGTGGCCCAGGGAGATCACACACCCCCTCCTTTGGGGGCTGTGGGTTCAGGAAAGGAGGGGTCCAGGGGGAGGGGCTGTGATGGGATCAGTGTTAATTTCGTCGACTAAAATATTTAGTCTTAATTTTGGTCAAAGTGATTTTTCTGACGACTAAAATTGGACTAAAACTAAATTAAAACTTTTTCATGCGACTAAAACTATGACTAAAATGTCCAGATATTTTAGTCGACTATAATGAGACTAAATAAAAATGGAAAGGAGAGACTAAAATCATCCAAACTTCTATTGACCGTCTGGAAGAGCCTCATATCATGTACATTCACTGCCAAAGGAGCAGCTCTGAGCTTTGTTCATGAGGGAGCAGCTCCATGAAGCAGGACCTCCATTAAATATGATTATAATGAATATTATTAATACAAAGTCGACTAAATGTGTCTTCAATTTTAGTCGACTAAATCTCGACTAAAATTGAAGATATTTTTCTGACTAAATCTCGACTCAAATTCAATTACATTTTCCTCAAAAGACTAAGACTAAAACTAAATTAAAATATGTTGTCAACATTAACACTGGATGGGATGTAACCTTGTGTCTTGGTGGAAAGAGTGGGTGTGCTTATGTTTCTATAAAAGCTTGTTGAACACATGGTATCGATGAGTTTGAGTAAAGGACCGGCTGCCTGAGCTCCTTTAGCTCATCTCCCGGATCCGAGAATAAACCTAATGTCTGAACCGATGTGTTTTAATCTGTTAATTATTGCTGAGGCAGAAATAACAGAGCGTTTCCAGGTCTGTCATGTGAACAGGCAAAAATTCCCTAACACTTTGTCAGAAGGATTTTGTAGCCACAGATATACCGTGACCTTGTAATACATTTTTTCATATATTCATGTCAGTAATCTACCGCCTGTAGGATTCAAGCAACATCTCTACATGATTTTTTTTCAATCCCCCTGCAGCGCCTCGCGTTTGTAAATCATCCGGAACATGTCGCTCATTAAAGACGGGATTTGAATTTTCCATCTCATGAAAGTCCGTCTTTAAAACGCTCAGCCCGATATGTTTGCTGAAGGGCGGAGAGTAGCTCTTCACTGGGTCCAATTATCAGGGAAAACGGTGGATATTACAGCCTCCACCGGCCTGTTTAAGAGCAGCGCTGCAGTTAGTCCTGAGGAGGAGCTGATGACTGTGTTCATTTGGAGCCCACTGAAGCCTCTCCTCCTCATCAGTTTTAATTAAGGGGAAAAGAGAGAGGACGGGATGGATGAGAGTATACGGGATCCGGCGTGACAGCGGAGGACGGCTTATTTAGTACAGAAAGGGCAGTACACAATGCGAACAAAAAGGGAACTACTTGTTGTGTTGAATCTCTGGGATTCACAAGAGCTGGTTAACTTGGATTTAGATTGACAGACAGAAAAGCGTATATTTTCTGAGACCTAATTTGCTCAATCAAATTAGCTTTTTATCGGTTGTGGATTTTATTCACAAACACGTTTTTCACAGCGTCGTATTTGTAGATGATTTAGATTTTTTTTAAAGTGTTTATTTTGTCGATCGCACCTTAGATATTGCGAGTTTTCTGGCTGCTGTTATTAAAATGTTATGTTAGAAAGATCCTCTGAATGGCTGGACTCTGTGGAGGAGGCGAGGGACAAGAGGGTGTATATAGAGCCCAAATGCTAACAACATCTTTGGTCTTTTTGCGTGACTGAGCGCACAGGTACGCATCAACTCGTCTAAGCTCAGGTAAGAACATATCTCAGTGTGGGAAAACGGTGGCCTGTCCCTTTAAAACGAAGTTATACTTTTTATAGGCACTTGAAGAAACGTATTCACACAGTTACTGCGATAGGTGCTACTGCTATCGCACACTACTCTTCCGCCACAATGAGCCCTGAGCCAAAGAGTATATTCTCCCCTGTGAGGTGATCATTTCTGGTGTTGCACTTGTAAAAACGACCTAAAATCCGTGTATTTGTTCACCCTGAGGCCAGTATCGTGGCGGATGCTCTCATATCCCCGCGCCGCAGCCGCTCCACCGGGACGCTCTCTAAAGCCGTCGGTCTAATCCTCTCTGGAAATATTGAAATGCCAATCCCAACCCCCTCGCTCTCCCTGTCCCTCTGAACCCTCCTTTCTCATCTCCCGGTCGACCCCTGGCCTCAGCGGGGCTTTGCGGGACCCACCGGGAGCTTAGACAATTCATCTCAAGTGTGAACGCCCGGAGAGAGGTTTCCTGTGCAAACATACACCAAGATCTCAAGGATTTATCGCTGGGAAATGTGTGAAATAATACAATTAAACTACAGTCCCTGGTGCACGGAGGTCTTTCTTCTGCACAACCACAGTGTGCACCTTCAGGAGCTGGTATTCGAACCCCCGACCATGAGAGCTTAGTGGCGCTAGGCTAAAGCATTTCTATGGTATCAGTTAGCCTGCATTAAAAACGGTCTGATCCGCTCCACAGTGCATCTGAGGAAAATCACTTATAACGCCAGACTAATGATATAAATGTCTGTGTTAATAGAATAATTTTAACCATGTTCCATTTCAAATAACTTATATTTGAGGAGCATCAGCTTCGTGGCTGTAAGCTAACGCAGCGGCGGAGTGATCTGTGAGAAAATAGTCCCTCAAAATGCGGTAATTCATGTGATACAAGGTCAGTTATATTTAAAACAATACTCTATTAACACAGACATTTATATCATTAGTCTGGTGTTATAAGTGATTTTCCTCAGGTGCACTGTGGAGAGGGTCGGACTGTTTTAACGCTGGCTAACTGATACCATAGAATTGCTTTAGCCTAGCATTAGCCTAGCGCCACTAAGCTCTTCAAATATAAGAACTGCATGAATTTAAGAACTAAATATCTCCAGACATCAACAACACTCTGGATAACTAGGAAATGAGGCCCTATGTCAAAAATCCTGAAATATCCCTTTAATAAAGAAAACGGCTTGGATAATAGTTTTTTTCCTGACAGGGGCGCTCGTGTCAAAGGTAAGCAGCAAACCATTCAGAATTATAAATCACCCTTTTTTTCATCTAAAAAGTAAAGTTTCTCCTCTTCCACCTCATTATGACCCCGTATAAAATACCATATAATTTTATCCCCGTGTGCTGCCCTTCTCCAGTCTTTTTATACTCTCTCATTTCCTTCAGCTCTGGATCTGTCCACTATTCTTAGACAGTCGTCTGAGAGCCATTTTCAGCCCGTCCCTCCGTCTTCGTGACACTTGGTATAATCACTGCTGCCACCCCTCGGCTTCACAGACCGTTCTTCATAACGTACTGGATTTCATTTCATTTAATGGACTTTGTGGGTCATCTGTTTTATAACATTCCCAATTTCAAAACTATTGTCAAGCATTCGGACTCCGATTTGGGGAAAGCAAAATCACAAATTACGGAATGATGAAATAAACATATATATATTATGATGCTCAGTACAGAACAGATGTGACGTCAATGCCACTGACTCACAACAAGGGACAATAGATATTTTCAGGTACTTTGAGGAACGTGATGGAGGTTTTTTTTTATTCTATATTTCAATAGAAGGTTTGTCTTTGTGGGAGACGCCATCCTGCCGCGTTGCATGTGTGAATTTCACGGTGAGACATTCCCTAAATCCCTCAATGGATTGGAGCTGGAGGCCTTAAATTTCCCTCCTCGCCCTCGCCGCCCTGATGCGCCGTGCAAACCTCCGAGTCCTGGGTCGCCCTGATAGAAGCGCGTCTGAATGGACGATTTCTAAACTGTAAACCGTTTTAAAAAGCTGGGGTTTACGAGTTCAAGACGGTTTTAATGAGTTGCTTTTCAGGCTTTCAGGTCACATGTATGATAACAGGAAGTGGGGCACGTTGCGATCGGTGAGAGGCTAAACGTGTGAAAGAGCATTTGGAATGTGGAATTGAAAGTTGGCCATTTGCTTGTAAAGGACAGTGATGCTAATAAGAGATGGAGAACATTATTGACATGGCAGCTCTACCAAACACGACACAGGAACACTGATTTAAAAGAGACAAGCTTCTAATTGACTCTGTGCATAACTTCAAATCATAACGACGCCGCCCAAGAAGTGACTTCCTGTTTCGATCCAGCACGCCAAAATAAAAGCACCATCTTATTCATTAGTTCAACTTTCTTTCTGCCTAACTATTAACAGACAAACCACTTAAAATGTGTGTATTTAATTATTTTCTTGTAATGTTGCAAGTACCTGCTGAACTAAGCAATGAGACGAGCTGTGTGCTTTTATTTTGGCGGGCTGATTCAAAACAGGAAGTCCAGGTTTGAATCGCACAGGGCCTTTCTGAGGGGTCAGACTCCACATCTTACATCACTTTTCCTGCACTTTTCCTGCTAGCACTCACTTCTGCTAAACACACGCCGCCTGTAGCCTGATATTCATAATGATAGACGTTGGTCGTAGCTACTCATCTAAAAACCTTATAAGACAAAACAAATCGCAGTGTACTTCCGGCTACGATCCGGCATGGTGCTTTTATGCATTTATCTTCAATGAAGGTTCTTGAGTCATCCTCTGTAGTTGAAGTGTCATACTACAGAGGATGACTCAAGAACCTTCACTGAAGATGGACAATTTATGTACGACTGGAGCCTATACAGACATGCACCCATGTATATTCATTAACATGCACCGACCAAATAAACAAAGAAATACACAAAGCTGAGAGACTTTACTCAACAAACTACGACTTTAATAACAATAATAAAAGACTGAATCGTTCGACCTCAGGTATTAGTCAATAAACTATCTATAAACAATAATCTCCAGTTTCCCATCAGCTCTTCACCCCCTAAACACCTCTGCTGCGATGGATATTCTGCCGAGCACCCACGGAACCAGCTGCTGAGCGGATCTTAAATAATGTTCGATGGATCCGTCTGTGTTTGTGTTGTTTAAATAAAGCTTTACCATGGCAACGGACCGAGGCGCCACGCAGGAGAGAGACGGAGGAAAGATATCGTTTATGAGCAGATAAGATGTCGATTTATTTTCTACGACAGGCAGCGAGAGGATTGCTAGGGCTAATGTTTCTTCCACTTGGACACTGGCCTTGATATTGATATTGATATTAAAGTGTGTGTGAGCCTTGAAACTGCCATTTTAAAGCCCAAAAGCAAAACAGCCGATTAGCCCATCAGTGTTCAGATCAGGCCGTGACCTTGGAATGCACCACGTACTGCCACGAACCAGTGCCACGGCGGCTGAGGACGGAGAGGGAGGGATCTCCAATGTCCTGAAGAGAAAGAACGTTTGATGGAAGATGCAACGTGATGCAGTCGAAGTCTAAGGACATGCCACACATCGTTTCTATAGTCGTTCACCCTGCTGATCTTGTGTGAGCCTTGTATACGTGCAATACGGTAATTGATCCAATTCTGTGCATCACAAACAGTATTAAGAGTCCACACACTTGAACCACCAAGTGATGTAAGTGTTGTGGTCAACCAGAAGAGTGATATGGACTAAAATGTATTGTTATGATAAAAAAAGAGAAATATCACAATAATTGGTCAAACTATTTAGACCAGACAAAGCCTTTAGACGACTCATGTAAGGATATCCAATTCCTTTTATTACTGGAACTGACTCAAATCTGTAGGTTTACTGTGGACTACAAAAACAAAAACACCAGCAAGACAAACGTAACATGAGCTCATTAACAGTGTTGCCACAGATTACTTGAAAAATTAATCGGATTACACATTCCTGATTACTCCATAACAAGTTAGTTACTTTACTGATTACTTGATTTTAAAAGTAACTCATTTAGATTACAAGTTACTTTATGAGTTACATTAATCATCTGCCGACATCCCATCCCCACCTCAAAATGCAAATGACACTCATGTTTATTTGAACAGAAACATCAACAAAGCTGCCACAGATTCAGAAAGTCTCTCTCCTCCTCTACTGTTGACCATACTGTCTTCAAGCTGAAAATGGGACTTCACTCCACGAGATGCAAGAAAAAATAAGTATTTATTAATCCTAAGGAAAATGACAGAGTAGTGACTCAGAGAGAAGTGATTCCTGGTCTGGAAAAAGTAATGCATTAGATTACTCATTACTGAAAAAAACGTAGTTACTGGCATCACTGCTCATTAATGACACAGCAATAATATAGGATCTAATTGCATCTTGTGCTTTTGTACCTTAAAAAAAAAAGAAAACTTTCAAAGCATTTGCACCGTTTCTTCTCACTGCTCCTGCTTTCGTGCTTTTTCCTGTGTGTCTTGTCTGACTTATATTTTTCCTCTTGGACCACCTGCTCAATGTCCTCCCGAACCGCTAAACTATGGAATTGATTAACTGGAATCTCAGCGCATTTGATAATTATTATTTTTTTTTCTTTCATAAAGTGAGGCCACGGAGGAAAAGGATTGAACTGTGAAGGGAGCTACCTGCTCTGGAGAACTGAACTAAAGCTGAGACCAAGAAAAAAGCTAATTCATTATAAATGTATGAACTGTTACTGGAATAATTCTCGTCCTCCTGAGAGGAGGTTTGAAGCAGCTGGACCTCTTATCTCCCCTACGCCGTCAACACTTCCCTTCAAGGCCAAGCCACGGAGCTAAACCTCTGGGTCATATTTTGCATAACACCGACTTTCAGGCTGTAAATAACCGCACACACATGGCCAGTCATCGTGTATTCCCCATGTCTTGATGTTTCTATACATGTTTACCTGATTGTAATTTCGCATATCTTCTTTTGTAAGGCACATTGAGTTGTGTAGGGTATAAATAAAGTTGCCTTGCCTTTGCTACTTCCTTGAGACAAAAAGACTAAATTAAGCCAAAATGTTGATCTGGTAAAAAACAAACTCTGGTTTAAAAGGTGGTTTACAGGCATGTGTCCGTTAGCATACACTGTCCAGACCGAAAGAGCGGATGCTAAACATGTACTGAATAGATAAATACATGAAATAAATCCATCCATCCATTTTCTTCCGCTTTATCCCGGGCCGGGTCGCGGGGGCCGCAGCAGAGACTAAATGAATCCATAAAAAAAAAAAACTCTTTTCTTTTGTTCGTGATCGCAGCTTCATCTCATCCTCTTCCCCCTGACTAAAGGCTCATTTAGGCTTCCCATTCATACAGATACACATGCAGCTTTCCGTCTCCTGTGTGAGTCTAAATGGCAGCCCCCAAATTTGGGTCAACTCCGCTAAGTGCGCGTCGGTCCTTTTAGTAAATGCATCGGTTCCCTTTGCTCCACGCCATGAAAGATTCATGCGCCCTCACGAAATAAAAGCTCGCTGGCACAGTCTATTTTTAAAGCGCGTTTCTTTCCACATTTCAAGCGGTTTGTTCTGATTTAGCTCGTTTGGCTTCGACGGCCCTTTTGGGAAAACGTCGCCCAGCTGTTTTGCGACCGTCCCGAGCGCGACAGGGCGGGACTCACCGGGCAGGCTGGTGGACACGTTGACCTGCGTGTAGAACCTCTTGTTGGGCAGCAGCTCGGACACGCCGTTGAGCGCCTCCACGGTGAAGGAGTAGTTGGCGTTGGGCAGGAGGTTCACCACCGTCACCGTGCGCTCCGTCAGCCCGACCTGCTGCGGCACGAAGCCCACGCTGGCCCCGCACGGGTCGCACTGGCGGGACGAGCACCGCCGGCACCCCACGCTGTAGCTGAGGTCCACGCGCCCGCCGCCGTCCGCCGGCGGCGCCCACTCCAGCACCAGGGTGGAGTGCTTCAGGGAGTACACCAGGTCCCGCGGGGGAGAGGGGGGTCCTGGGGAGAGAGGGGGGAAACTGGATCAAATGGGAGCAACGTCTACAGAAGGTGAGCGCCCCCTTCGGGTCAAACAGAGGCTGACGTCCGCTGAAATAAAGGGAAACAGATTGTCTCAAAACTTCTGATTTATGTTATTAATATTATCAAATATGAAAAGACATCTGTTCTAATGGGCGATGAACGCGCTTCTCTATGGTCCTCATGGCGGGGGGCTGACATTGCTGTACTACCACCCCCTTGTGGCCAGGGGCGACTCCAAAAGACACTTGGTAGACAGGATTCTAATGGGTCTTCAGACCTCCCTAGAACGGCTTAAAAGCCTGGCTCCAAAGAGTTTGACTATATATTTTTTTTATTTTTTATTTTTTTTATTTTTTTATTTACATAATAAAATAAGACAAACATTAAACCCCCCACCCAACCCCAGCCACTCCCCCTTGCATTCATTCCACAATCACAACCACAAGCATCCACACATTCATAGTATTTTGACAGGAACACAAAAACAGAAAGGAAGCACAAAGCAAACAAAAATAAAATCATAAAAAAAAGAAAAATAAGATGAAATCACTAATACCAATCAAAAACCCATAAACAAAATGCCATATAATTGGCAAAACATTTATGACATAACAAATGGCATATTTATATCTCTAACTCAAGTAAACAGACATTCCATTTCTTTTCATGCTCAATTATTCAGTTGTTATTTGTTGCTATAATTGTTTCCAACATATACTGACGATAAACTCTATTCTTAAAGTGTTTTATACATACATTTGATAAAGTTTTAGCTTTAAAAATAAACATTTTACCCATCAGAATAATCATATTCAAAAGGCATGTGCATTTACACTCAAAAACACATAACACGATATTCTGAGGTGTGATTCGCAAAACAATATCCATAGACCTTAAGCATAACTGTACACTGACCCAAAACTCAGCCACATATGGACAAAAATAAAACAAATGCATCAGGTCCTCCTCCTCCCCACAGAACCTACAACAGGGATCCTTTTCTATCTGCCATTTGAACATTGAGATTTTTTTGTTGCAATAATTTTATAAAAGGTTTTAAGTTGAAACATCCTGGAATATGAATCTATTGTAGTTCTATAAATTGTTCTAAAGTAATCCTACCACAAAATTGGATCATTAAATTCATCTTCCCAAAACAGGCAGATTCTGTGTGGAAAAAGTGATCTTTACATTCCACATATATATTATTGCATTTATTTATAAAGAGTTTTATTATTTCCAAAAATCGCTATGACCCATGTGACGACGCTGGGGTGGGTGACATATTTTTAACCCCGCTGGTTTTTGTTTATCAGCCCAAAATAGCGGAAGCCTTTTCAGTGCATTGACTGGCTCCGGGGCCTGTCAATCAAGCCCCGTGGAGGCTCCGCCCACCCCGCAAGAGCGAGGCTTCCCGCCTTTGTGTCCTTTTAAGGAACAGGAGGAGGAGACTGAGCAGCCATGGAAGTTCCACAGACGACTCGAGATCATTATGGCTGAACAGTTAATCATCTATCTCTAATTATTATATCTATGGTTGCATCACATAATTCACACAGAAGGCGGTCAACGCTTTTAAGCAATAGCCACACAAAGAGAAAAGAGTTTCAAAAACATTCTCTACAAACACGGAGCCAGCTCAGTGAAATGTGTGCGTCAACTCGAAGCCAGTCATGTAAAACCGCTGCGATTCATCCGCCAGGCCAGTGTGAGGCGCTGTGACGCTACAACAGATCATAGAACAATGAATGATTTACAACTTTGTGAATAATCGATGTTTGTATCCGCCGTCTAATGAATGCATCGTGCCGAGGCTTTACCGAATTAAAAACAATAATGAACACCTGACCTTCCATCAACGAGTATCTTCCTGCTACTATACAGCCGCACGCGGACAGGGGTGCCGCCAGAAATTCTGGGCCCTATGGAAACAAAAATTTCTGGGCCCCCTAAATTTTTTACAGATAAAATATAACCCAATAAACATGCCCTGTATACTTTAAAAAAGATAGCACATTGCATAGTTAAAATGTCTAATGAGTAAAAGCCTACAAAAACAAGAAAAAGCTATGGAAATATGTACTTGTTTACATAAAAGGAGAATATTTATTATCTCAATTGCAATTGTAAACACAACAGAACATAATGTACACATTGACATATACTTTACGTGAACAAGCTTTAACTGGGTCCAACTGCTCAATCAGGAAACATCAGCTACAACTAACCCATAATTAAATCAGTCCAAGACTAAAACTAGGCCAAGGGCTCAAAATCAAGACACACCAGGAGTAATGCCAGGCCTAAACCAGTCCAGGACTAAACAAGTACTGAACCAGACATAAACTGTTTGTTATCCAGGTATAACAAAGTTATGTTCAACATCACTTTATAATGGCCCAGCGGCGTGCCTTTCTGCTGGCAAAATCATGTATCAAATCATCAAAGTTCAGCTTTCTTGCCAGTTTGCTTTCAATTTCAATATGGCAAGGTGACAAAGTCTGTCCTGCAACATAGCAGACCTAAGATAATTTTTAATCAGTTTCAGCTTACTGAATGCTCTCTCGCCACCAGCAACGGTCACAGGCAATGTGCAAAATATTCGCAAAACTATGCAGACCTGCCCAAAAATACTCTGCAGCTGCATCTTGTAAATGCTGTTGAGCAGATCAATTGGTGACAGACACCCTGGGAAAGTGGCCCTATATACAGAGTTGAGGTGTCTGACTTCATCTTCAAATTCACAAGTCAGATCAGTGTTGTATTTTGAAATCAATGGCTGGCATACAGAATGGATTTGATCATCATGTTGAATAATATTGTATGAAATAGATAACTATACAACACAAGAAAAAAATTAGACAATCCAAAACTGTATTAGTTTTTTACTGCCTTGGTAGCTGACCATGTTCACATCACCTGACACTGAGAGGACTGGGTCATTAGTAGGAGGACGAGGTGCGGACAATAAAGCTGACTCTCCATCTGTATAAGTCACACGCACACGCACACACACACAATGTGTATTGGCCTATTTAGTTTTCTTAATATAAAATATAAAAATATCTATTCTGTAAACTAATTATAGCCAATGGTTACCACAGACACATTTTTTATTCCACTTTATATTATTTTTTTCAAGGGGCATTTTATTCATATTAAGAACGTCAAGTTTGACAGCATCGATCGTAGCAGCAGCACTGTCACTTCACAGAACACACAACCAGTGTTGGGAACGTTACTTTAAAAAAGTAATTAGTTATAGTTACACACTACTTGTTCCAAAAAGTAACTGAGTTAGTAACTGAATTACTCTATAATGAAAGTAACTCATTACCAGGGAAAGTAACTATTTGCGTTACTGTTTAAAAAAAAAAGGCTTTATATCAAACTATTTAGATTTTTTTTTTACAGTTTTCAATAGTCAGTTGAACTGAGTAGAACAGACAGGTGTTTGTATTTATGTACTACCATGTAAAAGATGTTCATAGTAACTGAATGGGGGGTAGAGTAGAGGGGGGGCCTCTGTGACAGAACGGTATTGACCAGTATTTGTGCCGCTGTTTTATTAATGTCGGAATACGGCCGTATTCAAAGAGAATGAGGAGGAACAGGAATAAAAGAAACATGTACTAACGTAGCGATCAGGGCAGACTTTACGCTCAGGCATTGTGCATAAAGTCTCTGTTCATTCATCAGGAAAAACGTTAAACAATTATCAGGAAATATAAGGTTAAGGTCCTAATAGAAAGTTATCGGCCTGCTGTCTCTCTAGAGCGGAGAGAGCTGAGAGAGAGAGAGGGAGCGGGGAAAGACGCGTCTCCACCGATTCTGCATCTTTGCGTTAAAAATAAGTTCAACACAACAGATCAATGATCATCAACTCGATTCTCCCGCGGCCGCACCGCGCTGTGGGGAGGACGAGCCGCGGGTCGGGGACACACGTAGTTTTTGGAGCAGAGAGCACGAGCTCTGAGCACACAGGCAGCGCGAGTCTCCGTGAAACTCCGCCCACCCTCTCCCACTGCTCCTGCTGCGTGAGCTGACACCGCGGAGCTCATTCAGTCCAATTGTAACGAGCCACTTTGTTGACCCAGTAACGATAACGGCGTTGTAACGACGAGGAGAGTAATGAATTAGATTACTCCGTTACTGAAAAAATAACGCCGTTCCAAACACTGCACACGACAAACTGATTTTGTAATTTTTGAAGCGTGTAGATTACTTTTTGTTTAGTACAGTTATCATCATGTGGAGAACACAGTAGATAAGACGTGCTTAGAGCTTTCAATCTTCGTGAAGTTTTGCGCTCAGGCTCACCTTGTTTGGCTGAGACGGGGACGGGGGGCGCGGGGGAAGGAAGACGTGGGTGTGCAGCGGCCGCTGAATCTGTGTCTACGAGACATGATAACCCGGAGACAGCAGAGATGTTATTATTGTTGGATGTAAATCATAATTCAGTAATTATTTGACTAAGCTAGCTAGATAAAAGCAGGTCATGTAGCAACAAAAATAAGTAAGTGAAAGTTTTGGAAATACAGGAATAGTGCAAGCTACCTTTGTTTTTGAAAAACTGTGTGACATACTGTCGACTTCGGCGTTCTCGGTCTTCTCTTTCCTTCTTTTCTTTCCGTTTTTGATGCCCTGACTTTTGATGTGACATGCCTGCGTGTGTCACTATCTGCACTGCATCATAACAAATGCAATAAGCAAGAGACGCTCGGCTAGCGAGCGTAGCTCGGACAGCGCAGGTGGAATGAACCATTGTGAGGGGGAGGGGTGTGACATAAACAGTAAATACATTATTTGTTTGTTAAATATTAAATCTATGGTCAAAACGGACAAAATACACATTAAGTGTATGAGGGGCCCTAGAACATTTAACGTATGTATAAAAAAGAGAAAAGAAATAAGAAAAGAAAAAGAGGGTCTGCTCTTCTGGGCCCTTCATCAGCCTGGGCCCTTAGAATCGTCCTAACCTTCCACCCCTTTACGGCGCCCATGCACGCGGAGGCCGTAGAAGTCCACTCTAATCCCTTTGCTTTCCCGTAGCGCGCAGTGGATTAGCCCAATCATAATTAGCCGATCAATAATGTAATTAATGTGGTCGTAGGGCTGTAAATGTTATCACAAAAGGCCGCGAGATCTTTCTGCGGGTCGATATCTCGCTAAAACCTGCTCCCGGGCCTTTAGAATAGATAAACACACAGCTACACTTCACTGGGCTTTAGAAAGAGGACGAGCTTCTTCTGGCGAGGCACTGCGGGTGAAACATAAATGAATTTGAAGCTTTTGCTGAGCATCACAGATATAAATATGACGGGGAAAATGCCTTTAAATTGCTGATATTTCCAGCGACAAAATCGAAATAATGGATAGACTCAGATCTAATCGTATGGTTGTATTTTGAATGAGCCAATTATAAGTGAAAAAATCTGTGTTTTATTGCTGTTTTGGCCAAAACCTATGGTTTGCAAACTTGCAGACACTTAAGACCTGAAGTGGTAATGGTTTCTCCTGCAGACGGCCCGGCAGCGGTCAATGATAGATCCACTGTCGTCACAGAAAAATGTATAAGACCCAACCTTGTTCATAATCTGCCTCAAACGCTTAGAGGGGCGTGGAGGACATCGTTTTTGGAGCAGAGCGCACCATGTAACTCTGCACAGAGACAGCCAGATGTGCACATCTGTTCTGAGAGAGCCAGTGAACACTGAATGATGTGAACCGTCGGGTGGGCCACGGATAAAAGTAGGGCCTTCCCGAGGTGACCCGCGTATGGTGACAGCGCGCTGCTTTTTTTCCCTTTTTTTTTTTTAGAACACTGTAATTTTGTCTTCCATTTTGTTTGCAGTGTGAGCCCAGGGGCACAGTTTATTATTAAGCAGCTTTGAAACATTAGAAAGCAATTGCAAATGTTATTCTGAAATTTTAAATACAGCGCAATAATGTGTTGCATCAAACTGTAGACCCTGCACTGTGAACTGAGAGACCGCTGAACCTTTACACCCCTAAATGTATGTGTAGGATAAGGTCCTTCTAATTAATCAGTATGTGAAATATACTGCATGGAAAATACCTTGATACTGGTCAAAGCAATCCATAAAAATGTGTGTATAATATTTATTTTCTATGACCGCGCAGAAATGAAATTCACCAGGATAACACGGTCAGGGCAATAAAAGCCCCAGAGGAGAGGTCACGCAGAGGGGACGGGGCCGAGAGGAGCGCCCCGGGTAAAGAATGGACCTGATTATCGACTATAGGAATCTTCAAATGTCCGCGAGGAGGCAGGGAGCTAGCAAAGCGGAGGACGAAAGGGGGAATTTATGAGACAGAGGCTGTGGCGGGTCCAGTAACGGACGGGGTTCAGCATGGGTCGAATGCAGACGGAATACTGGGGCGCGGGGCGGGGGTCAGGGATGAGACAAAAGGGTATAAAGTCGTAAACGCTTGATCACGCAACAGCCTGGACATTTCAGGGTTCTCTCCCCAAAAGAGCAGTTCCAATGGCCTCGGAAGGGCAATAAACAACACATTACACATGGAAAACAGCAATGCCCAGTTTGTTCACCCTCGTAAACAGACTAGGGCCCCCGCAGCTGCAAGAGCCCGGTATCTCTGTCAAATGATGATGTTGTTTCGCTCAACTTTGCCACATATAACACCAACATGGAGCAGTCTGCTGAAGTGGATGCACAGGAGAGGCCTTCCGGCTCCCCCTGTCACCCCCCAAGGCTCGACTGTCTCCGTCTCGGCGCTTGCCTCATCATGTTTTCCCTGCGGTGCTTAAACGCATCGACCACACGCTAAGCTAAACCAGAGGGCACTCATATCAGGACAGCAGTTTGGCGAAGCTGTTGTGTTTGCCTCAAAGGGCAGTTGAATCCACTCGGCTCTCCTGGGCGCAGCAAGTTACTTTCAGTAACCGCAGTTCTCTGAATGTGCATGGTCCAGAACTAGTTACGTCAGGCTAATTCTCAGTGGTAGGATAGAAAAACCCGTCCGGTGCAAGGTTTCAGTTTGTGTTAAATTAGCGGTTCCCAAACTGTGGGTCAGGGACCAGAGGTGAGAGAACGAGACGCTGCAGGTGGAACTTTTGCTGAACATTGCTGATAATATGAGTAAGGGAAAGTTTTCTGTCATTTTGTTTTCATCTAAAAATAAGGCATTTTGTGTATAACAAATTGCCAAAATTGCCAATATTTTCTGCAACAAAATCGAAATAATGAATTGAACCAGATTTAAATGTATGGTCAGAGGGGATTTTGGATCGTGTTTAGTTTTTGAATAAAAAAAATCGTAAGGAAAAAATTCAGCACAACTCAAATTTTGCCTTGTTTTTTGGGGGTTCAAAGCTGAATAAATTAGGCTGGGAATTAGATGAAAATATCCATGTGAAAAAAACTGTAGGAGCTACTTCCGGGACATCGCCGCCTCGCTCGCGACAAGACATCATCAAATAAGCATCGTACAGGATTAGTTTAGTCTTTTTTATACTCGGAAATTACAACTAAGGGAGAAAACTGTTAAAAAAAGCGCCACTTCAACCACTGCGTGAAACGTCAATACTTTCACCTGCCTTGTCTTGCCTCAGAAAGTTGGGGGGAAATAGTGTCGTCCTAAACACCAGTCTGACTGAATTGAGGTAATTATGTTCCACTTTGTTGATTAGCCTTGGGATTCGTAGTGTGGGGCCCCCTAGTGGACGTCTGCTTAAGGCCCCGGAAAGGCCAGCACCGGCTCTGCTCGTAAATGCTCAAAGAGGACCCAGGAAACACCGATTGGCTGTCTATTCTATCACATGACATACCTAAAGATCCACGGGTCCACACAAACCAGCGGCTCGGAGGGTCACGGTGCATCTCAATCTGCGTCAGTGCATTTCGCCGTCCACAGAAAAATTAAAAATAAATCGCTTTTGAAAAATGGGCAGAACTCAAGAATATCTGAACAAGTGGCATTTCAAGGACGGACAATATTATCCACTTAGTTTCAATGTTGTACCAATTGTTTCTTACGTTTCTACTGTACACATTATTTCAGCTGACCAATGATGATAAAACAAGGAAATAAATGTATATGAATGAAAAACTCCAGGACCTTCCCTTTATTCTGCTGTAGCCAATGGGAGGTCGACATGGCCTTGTGCTTTGGATCAGTGTCATGTTGGAACGTCCCATGTGCAGCTTCCAGGCTGATGAGTGACACTTTTCCTCCAGTATTCTTTAATAACATGCTGCATTCATCCCAAAAATCAGTTTTCCTGAAGTTCCTTGAATCTCACACATCAGCGATCCACCTTCATTCAGGAATGGTGCACCGTTCAGCACAGGCCTCGTTTATGGTTATGGCCAAAAGGTCCCATGTTGGTTCCATCTTTCCAAATGACATGGTTTCAGAAATGTTGAGGCTCGTCTCTGTGCTGTTTGGCATATTGTAGGCGGATACTTTGTGACATTTGCAAAGAAATGGCTTTCTTCTGGCGACTTACCCATGCAGCCCATTTTCCATCACGTGCCTCCTTATTGTGCATCTCGAAACAGCCGCCCCACTTCTTTCCAGAGAGTCCTGTATTTCAGCTGAAGTTATTTGTGGGTTTTGTATTTACATCACTAACAAGTTTCCTGCCAGTTGTTGCTGAAGTTTTTGTTGGTTAACTTAAGGCGCACGATAGGCTTTGACTCTCGGTGCCTTTGGAGAGGGGTACCGTGTTTGTGTAAACAGAAGCCTGAAGCTGCTTCAGATCTGCACAACAGTCAGAGGCAGACACGAGTCTCTGAGGTGACACGCCAGAGTCGAGATGCTGAAAATGGCTGTGCTCCTGCTGCTCCCCCTCACCTTCACTGCAGCGGCCCCGGACCAGCCGGCACCGGACCAGCTGGCCCCGGACAAAACGGCCCCGGACAAGCCGGCACTGAAGAAGTCTCATGTGTTCAAGTCAAGACCAGTGTTGCCAGAACAAAGAAGAGCTCAATTGTGAAAACAGCCTTACAAACGAATGCATTTCCTAAACCAGCCATTCCCAAAGTCCGGAACATCGCGGCCCCCTTGTCGATCCGAAATTCTCTCAGGGCCCCCCAATAGAAAATAATTGATCCTATTCATTGGAATTTTCTTATTGTTTTACAGCTACAATTACATACAAAAGCAACATCTAGCAATGAGTGGGGTGTAAAACTAGTTTCAAGTACTACATTTTAGTGAATACATTTATTTTTCCTTTTAAAATATATATTTTTTCAATGTACTTGTTTTCTAGACAAGCTTTTTGGGAACCACTGTTCTAAATCATCATTTTATTATTCCAAATAGAGCCTTCGAAATCATTTAGAGTGGCAAATCAAAAACAAAGCAGACCTGCCACTGGGCGATAATGGAAAATATTAATATCTCTCAATAACAAAGATGAAGCGATACTTTTGCAAACAGTTATTCACCTTATTCCGTAAGTTCCCATTAATGCCGCCATGAATTGTGCTTTTTAAATTACAGATCTACTTTTGTAAATGTTTTTATTTTGATCTTCTGATTATCTTGTAGACTGTATGTCTTGCCCACCTCACGTTATGCTGTTTCTGTGATGGAAAGCCGTCTGCCATGCTGTTGCTCTGCTACGATATCACACATATTAATGCTAGGTTACACAGGCCAGTAATATTGACCAAAGTACTGTATGGTTAAGACATGTTGTATGGCTTTTTTTTTTTGCAGGATGTCAGAATAGCCTCCCAGAGCTGCTGTTTGGACGTGGACTGCCTCACACCCTCATAGATGTTTTGCTTGAGGCTCCAAAGGTTCTCAATAGGGTTGAGGTCAGGGGAGGAGGGGGTCCACATCACGAGTTTCTCTCCTTTTATGCCCATAGCAGCCAATGATGCAGAGGTTTTCTTTACAACGTGACATGTTGCGTTGTCCTGCATGGAGATGATTTTGTTCGGGAAAGCACGGCAGTCCAAATATTTGTCAGAGGTCATTTTCACACCTTCAGGGATGCTAAAGGGGCCGACCAGCTCCCTCCCCATGATTCCAGGCCAAAACATGACTCCACCCCCTCCTTGCTGACGTCACAGCCTTGTCGGGACATGGTGGCCATTCACCAAACATCCACTACTCCATCCATCTGACCGTCCAGGGTCACACGGCCTCATCGGTGAACAAGACTGTTTGAAAATGAGTCTTCATGTATTTCTGAGCCACTGCAGCCGTTTCTGCTCGTCAGCTTCAATGAACAGTTTAGAGGAGGCCGGATAGAAGGTTTATGCACAACTGCAGCCTCTGGAGGTCCTACACCTTGATGTTCGGGAGACTCCAGAGGCACCAACGGCTCCTGTTTGCTGCTTTGTAGCAGCTGTTCTCTTAATCTGATGTATTTGTCTGTCAGAAACCGTCCTCATTGTGCCTTTATCTGCACAAACCCGTGTGTCTCTGAATCAGCCACAAATCTCTTAACAGTACGATGATTATGTTTGATCTTTTGTGAAATATCGAAGGTTTTCATACCTAGTCCAAGGCATTCAACTATTTCACGCTTTTCATCAGCAGAGAGACCCTTTGTCTTTTCTATATTGCTTGAAAATGGTGGTCTGCTTAATAGTTTTTCTCTTACCTGACAACTAATCATCCCAGGCGTCTGAGACTGAGGTCAGTGATTCAAAGAGCCCTGAGACACAAAACCGTCCACAGGTTTAATTGAAAAAACTTGACACTGAAATACAATTTTGCATTATAATTTGGAACATACTTCACACACAAAACTTCTGTTGCTGTTGACTCATATTTGGTTACACAGGCGAGTACATCGAGCAAAGTGACGCTTTCTTAGTCCCTTCTTATCATTTTTCTTTAGGTTTATGCTTTGCCGAGCATATCTGGACATTTTAATCATAGGTCTCATTCACGATTTTCAATTTCGCTCTCGTCTATACAAAATATTTCAGCCCAACAAAATGAACACTGGTTTGGAAGATCTAATTTACTCGCTCCCTCTTTTATTATTCGTAAACAAAGAAATGAGGGGGGTGTGAAACAAAACTTAGCCATAGTTTATGAAGATCCATCGCGTATTCATCTTAAATTCAGAGTTTGCACTGTTCCACAATGTTTGACAGGCCTAGATACTGTACACATCCCTGAATCCGCTGGTCTGCAGATCCCAAGGAGGTCAAAGAGAGCATGTGTTGACATTAAACTCCTAATGAAGCCGGAAACACGTGACTACTTTATGTAGGAGAAGACGATGGCACTGTTTGGTGACCACCACGGCAGGGGGCTGACGTTCCCACATGTTGCCTTGTTCTTTGGGGTTCAAAGATCAATAAATCAGATCAATTAATAGGCCTCTCCCCCGGCTATAGTGGAGACAAAATATCTAATTTTGAGAAAACCAGCCCTAAAGTTTTGTATTTGGATTGTATTTGTGAATGAATACCCGAGGGAAAGCCGGATGTTTAAGCTACTTACGGGATATCTCCGCCTCCCTTGCCACAAGTCCCTCGGACAAGGTAAGTTTAGTCTTTTTTCATACTCTGGCATAAAAACTAAGGGAGGAAACTAGCAAAAACTCTGCGTGAAATCTAAATACTTTGGCCTGCCAAGTCTCGCCTTTAAACTGTGGATCAAGGCCAGCAGTGGCTTTGCTCTTACTGGTGCAGGGCGCGGAGGGCGTGTCCAGGGGCGTCCTGAAGTGGTCCTCTTTGCACACGCACACGATGGAGCCGTCCTCTTCGGCCACGCTGTTCTCGGGACAGACGAAGCACTCCTGCTGACGGGACGACATCTTGTACGAGCCCGGGGGACACGCTGCGACAAACACACACATACAAATATACATTACTTTACAGCTCAGGACGTCACGTTTCAACTGGAGAAGGGTTTATACAGGAAATGACATCGGGATCGACAAAGATCGACAAAGATCGGCTGATCCTTAAGGACAGGACATTATGCTTTGTGCAGGTATTTGGTAATAACTGCAAACACACCTTGGCTCACATAGTAGTTTGGAAGAAAACACTATATTGATCAAAAAAGACTTCACTTCCTGGTTCAACAGCCCCGCCCCCTGAGCTCCCCTTCACAAGAGACCTGTGCAGCGTACTCGGGTCATTACAGTCTAGTGTCATTGCTCTTATGTTTATTATGAACAGGAAGGGAAGGTGTACCGCCCCTGTATAGGCCTGTATCATTTTATTTTCGACAAAAATATTTGTCTGTAAGTATTTTGTTGCAAGTTGCGTTGGCCTGCCCTAGATACCAAATGTAGTGATTTTAGGAAGTTTCCAATTCATAATTTGTTAGAAAATAGTCAGCGCTAATACCGTGAGCATCCGTATCGTATTTTCCAAGTAAATTAGCATTGCGCTAACCGCTCGCTAATGCAAACGTTTTTGGAGGTTTTCAGCTATCTTCAAGATACTTATTTTATGTTTCCTTTTGTATATTTGCCCACATAATATCGTAATATGCGTTATCTTTGTTTCTGTAAGTTACAGTTTTACAGTCCATCCAGTAAAAAAAACACCAAAACAGCTTTCTGGTCCTTTATTATGCGCGAATGCCTCAAAACACAACCCAAGGTACTGTATGTTTTTGATGAAGAAACAACACTGAAACATAGTAAGAAAAAAAAAGCTCTAAAAATGTATAAGAATAATAATAATTATTATTAATTTTGCTTTCACGCTTTACTGTTTAAATCCATTTATCCAGGTTGGAGACTGGCCAAAGTAATGCAAAGCTTCAAAAACAATCTTTGAGTTTCTGCAAAAGAGGAGAGCGGCAGGACTAAACCTAAAACTCTTTTCAGTGATTTAAGGATTAAAGCAGAACAATAACGGGGACTTTGATCAAGATGGAGAGACATACTTTACTTGGAAATCCCTGAAGGCATATTTCTTTAAATCACCCATCATTATGCACTAAAATGATCATTTCCTCCTGAGCGAGTGAACGGCGTTTAAAACCTAATCCCCTTGTAAATCGGATCCGGGATTAGGAATTATGAACGTGCGACGCGTGGATCG
Source organism: Proterorhinus semilunaris (assembly GCA_021464625.1). Classification (NCBI taxonomy): domain Eukaryota; kingdom Metazoa; phylum Chordata; class Actinopteri; order Gobiiformes; family Gobiidae; genus Proterorhinus; species Proterorhinus semilunaris. Next base: position 2,788,424 of record CM038360.1, on the reverse strand, counting down.
ACAGAGATGAGATAAAATATTACAGCCGGGATTTAGGCGGAGGAGACCGGGAAAAAGACAGATTACAACTCATGAGGAGAAACGGAATAAAGCGCGATTATGTCCGGGTGTTGTTACGGGTTTTAAATGAGTCACTTATGAAATTAAGGCGCTCTGGAGCTCACAGACTCTTAGTGATGTGGTAAATAAATCCCTTTGTGCAATTCTAAAGCCTTAATCGTGTTTTAAATGAACTTATCCCTGAGCTGGATCGGGATGTCAGAAAGGCATTTGTAAAGCTAGGAATGAGTTTGGACCACTACCAGACCGGACCTAATGAAAAACAGCGTTAGGACAATCTGCATTTTCCTTTAAAGCAGTACTGAGTAACTCGTGCCCCTAGAGGCCAGAAGCGCCACTGCAGGTGTCGTAGCATGTTGCGTTTTTTTATCTCATTATTGTCCGTGAGAGTAAATACTACGCTGACAGAAAAGACAAAGGGAGAGATGAAGGTACTGTTGTAAATACTGTTTAAGTGGCGCTAGCCCGCAGTTAGCTTTGCCCGTTAGCCTGTTAGCTTCTTCTTCGTGATTCCATTAGTGTGTATTGGTGACTCCCACCCGGTGGCAGCAAAGTTGCGAGTGTGGTTTTCTGGCCAGAGACACCAGGGGGAGCTGAAAGACCCCCCAATCATCCCATTAACACTTGTATCACCCCCAGAGGGACTACGGGGAGGATTTATTAAGGTCAACAAGTTACTTAGTTCTTCCAACTGCACTAAAACTATGCAAAGACTTTAAGAGATTTTGCTTCCACGTGAAACAACCTTTTCTGGAAACTCGTGTCAGCATTAAAGAAAACAAGCCAACAACTAAACTTTACATCTGCAAAGGGTACGGGGTGAGTACAGAGGAACAACAAACATTGTGAATAAAACAGAATGCTTATTCTTCATCTGAACACGTCCAGATGAAGAATGAAATGTACTTTTTATTAAATGCATAAGCACTGTGTGTAAATATTACGAACTGTATTGTTTTACGCGTTTTATATTGTGTTTTGTAAATGTGTGTCTCGGGGGCTGCGGAGAGGCTTGTACAGTATTGCCCCCGCTGTTTTGAGTCACGCAGTTGCCAAAAAAGAAAAAAACAGCCATTAATCAAAATGGCTTGGAGCGGGACTGGGGCACCCTGACTAAATAAAAGTAATTGTTAAAGCTCAGCACAGACTACACGTTTGGTTCAGTCTTAAAATGTTATGGATGGGGGGGTGGGGGGGCATCCGTAAGAGTGGACTCACCACACCAGTTGATACAGTCTGTCCTGTGCGATTTCTCTCTTTAGAGGAGAAAAACCTGACCCCGGATCAGCAAAGACAGTTCAGTGCTGCAGGTTCAGGTCTTCAGATTGTTTCTCATTCTGTCGAATGGAAATAAACGTGGGACGCATTTCCAGTGGATTTAATGAGAAAAGGGAGGCGGACAGACATCAGCCCTGAGACGGAGGAGAGTTCTTGTGGACTTATGGGGATATCATTTAGCGTGGTCTGCGTCAGGCTGTTTCACTCTGTCATTGACCGCTGTTTTCTTTTGAACACGAAAATCATCCACACTTCTCCTGTGTGTCCAAAATCGGGCTTAAAAGGAACAGCCCCCGTTTTGTTTTATTTTTAACAATTTTTTAACATGAACATACAATTGTGGGAAGAGTACCTGTACAAAAATGTGTTTCATTCACTTAGAACAGTTACCGCTCATACAAAGTCTGACCGTATGGGTTTGACATACTCAGTCCATTTTGTCCAGATTTTGTAAAACATGTCCCTTTGAATCCTGAGAGTAAATGAAAGTTTCTCCATAATGTACACTTCTTGATTATGTTGACCCACTCTTCGATGGTTGGAGGGTCCGGTTTTAACCACTTCCTGGTTATGGCTTTCTCACTCGCTGCCAGTAATGTCCAAAGCAACCTCTTGTCCTTATTTCTCCAGTTGGTAACATCTGCATTGCCCAAATATACATTTTAGAAATTGCAAGGACCAATAATGGCTTAACAATGGGCAGTCCCAGAAAATGTGGAAATGATTTGCTCCTGAGGATCCACAGAGCCTCCAGCATAAATCTCCACCGCCCTGGTGTAGGCCCCCGTTTTTAAATACTGAGATATGATCTGACCTGCGCTTAGACGAGCTGATGTGTACCTGTCTGGTCTTTACGCGTGCGCTCAGTCACGTGAACAGAGCACAGACGGCGTTAGCATTTAGCCTTAGGAGGAGGAGAGGCTAAATGCTAACGCCATCTGTGCTAACGCAATCTTTTTTGTAATCAGATATATCAAGCCTTTAAGTCACGGGGACCAAAGCGTTGTCTATGTCTTGGTAAAAATGAATGAAACGTACCGCCTCAGAACATTGTTGCCCCACGCTACAATAGCCTCAGCGCTGTATGGCTTTGTGCTCTTACACCCTGAGTGCTCTGGTAATGGACATCATCTGCAGACCCTAATCACCCGGCCTGTGTCGTTTCAAGTCACTTTCCGGTCCGGCCTTTGACGCCAAACACAAAAAGATCGCGGTTTGATAACGCTGCCTCTGTGTGTGAGAGAGATCCCAAACCTGACTGCGCCTCGTAATGACCGTCTAATGTCTGTTATTACGACAGAGAAAGGAGCGAGGGACAGTGGACGGAGACGATAAAGGCTGGAGGACGAAGAGTGAAGGGACTCAGTAGAACGGGAGGGGGGGGTAGAATCACAAGTCACACAAAATAAGATATGGTTTCACAAATGACATACAAACAATCAAACGATGGCAGAAGCAAAAGCTTGTTTGGCTCGACTCCTGAGAAACAACCAGCTGCAAAATGATATTCCCCAGGGCATCGCTCCCATTCCCACCTTTACGAACCGCTTTTGCCCTCTCAGAGATTCCAGGGAGCGCTCACTGGACATTCACCTATTTTCTAAAGGGATCGGGAACAAGACAAATCCAAGTTTTTTTTTATATTTGTTACTGGCGTGACAAGAGAGATCTTTACACATAAAAAGCACAATTTAAAATGTGTATTATAGACCACCAAAGAGCCAAAGAGCGGTTCAGAAGCCCCTTATGAGAGACCAACAGGCCCGGTTAGAACCATGAGGCCGTCCTTCTGTGGACCCACCACGTGCAGGGGGCGCTATAGGGGCTGGTGCAGCTCCAACAGCTGCCCCCACGACCCGGCAACGGACACGTGGAAGAAAATGGATGGATGGATTATATAGACTTGTTTTTCAGATTTTGACACAAAGTCTCATCGACCATCTTTTAGTAGGACATCTGAGACTTTAAGAAGCGAACTACCCGTGGTTTCATTTCCTATAAAGTTTGATTGAGTGTGTTCAGTGAGTTTTCATATCGTTTTGGTCCGTGTTCATTTTGTCGACTAAATGTCTGTGTAGGCTCTCAGTCGTACAGGAGTCGACCATCTTCAGTGAAGGTTCTTGAGGGATATTCGAGTCTTCAACTGCAGAGTACAGACGATGACTCAAGAACCTTCATTGAAGTTTGTCGACTAAATTTTCCATCAGAATTGTAGTCAAAGCAAACCTTTTAGCGGACTAAAATAATATGATGGAATGTGTCTTTAAAGGCGCTGATTTCTTTTCTCTTCTAATATATATATATATTTTAAAGTCTCATGAACTTGCAGGCTAGTTTTCAAGCCTTTATGTGACAGTGGCCGAAGAAAAGTTGTGAAACAAGCCGATAAACTCATCACCGTTAAGAATAGTTGGGAAAGTGCTAACGATTTAATTTATTTGCTCCCTCTTTTATTGTTTTTAAATTAAGAAAAAAAAAAAAAAACAGTCATATTGTCTGAGAACTAATTTGAAAAGCAAGTCATGTAAATAAAACTTTGTGCCACAATTAATTAAAGTCGGCTGCAGCTGCCGAACCAAATCACTTTTCTGTGAAACAAAACATTCACTCGTGCTTTCTGCTCAGCTCGAGTGCACTTCCTCGTGTTTGCTCAGCTACATTTGGGCAAAATTTCTTCAAAATGAATCAAAGGAAGATCCAGATTTTTCCAGTTCTTCTAGCCGCATACAAATAAAGTTATATTTTATTCTATTCTAACGCAAAAGGTTTTAGTCAAATGTGTTTTTATTCTAGATAGCTAGTTTTTGAATTAGCTATTTATAAGAAAAACTCTGTAAAAATGCAAATTTCGCCTTGTTTTTGTCTGTGTTCAACACAGGTCAGGAATTAGATATGAAAAACCTTTATTATATTTAGTCCAAGACTGTGAAGAGTGGAATCTGAAGGACATGTTGTTACAAGAGTCTCCCATGTGTCTCCCTGAATGGAAACGACCATATTTGGATCATAGCGACCACAGTAATAGTACAATTGTTATGCGCTATGTCTGAACCTCGGTGCAGATTTATAAACACACTGTACTTGTGTCTGTAAAGTATCTTTGACGATTGCCTGGTGGATCCGTTCCTGAGCGGCTCCTGCGACATCACAGTGAGTAACCTCCTGTAATTGCCTTTATAATGCTTGTCTTTGCGGCGCGGGAACACAGCAACACTCGAGCGTCCTCTTTGTTCCCGCTCGCCAAGAACAGAAGCGCGAATCACACCGAATCACGACCGGAATTATGCAAAAACCCAAACCCAGCGGCGGGGAACGAAATGGGTTTGTGCATTCCATCACTCGAAAAACAGGAGAGCGGAGTCGGAGGCCGGCGGTGACTCTCCGAGCGGTTTCACGGTAAAGGACACAGAAGGACTTTTATTTCCACTCCAGCCTCTTGAGTTATGCATGCACGCCTGTTAGGGACGCGATGTTTCAGTTTGGCTTGGATTCGCCTGGCGTTCTGTCACTTTAAGGGCCTATCTCACCGGCCTGGAGACTCGAGTTGCCACTGTACAGACGGAGATGTCCCCGAGACGCCCCCTGGCAATAAGGCAAGTCTCCGGTCTCGGTGAAAACGAAGTCTCCGCATGGTCTTCGAGAAGTCTGCAGTGAGATAAGCCCTATACGGCCCATCCCGTTTATTACGCAATAAGAAGATAAAGACTCTTGTGTGTCTAAATGCAGACTGTAGACACTGTTTGTCAAACCAAAATAAGATACATTTTATATTAAAAAATATATATATATATAGCCTCTAAGCACTAACACTAGCAACAATAACCTTCAACTGTTAGATCTCTATGCAGTTGGGGAACTAGAGCTTCAGCAGCATTCGCCCAATTCGACCGTCCTTACCCAGGGGAAGGGGAAGTGACATCACCAACAGCTGTTCTTCTTCTTCTTTAAGGTTATTGGCGGACGGCAGGCAAACAAAAGCGCACGCCGCCCCCTACTGTATTGCATATGCAACAACAAAGTGTCCAAATAAAGACATTTAAAGAGAAAAAAAATCAACTCAAAATGAGCATCACATTTTCCTTTAGCGTTATTTTATCTCAACAGCTGTTTCATAAAGCTACAGTATGCTAATTAGCCATGCGACTTAAGTTTCTACTAAATGATAGCGACGCGGTGGCTTATGGGACGGTACATGGCTCCTAATCGCCAGTGAGGAAGCATCAGAGATCCCTATGCTAAAGTGGCTATGCTAGTTAGCATTGAGGCTCCTTTTCCTAACTCTTTCCTAACCGACAGCCCAATTCGGACGCTTCTTATCATGGCGGACGCTGACGCACATCCGGTTTGGCGTTAGACCTCTTACCAATTTAACGGTTTCGGAATCATACGGCACAGGACAGCAATGTTGATAGTATTTTCTGGCACTTGATCAATAGTTTTAGCTGTGTCTCTTTTCACAAACGTTTATGTTCTAGGGCCCGACCGATATCGATTTTTGGGCATTTAAAAAAAACAAATCTCCATCAGTATGAGGGGCATAGGGCTGATTTGACATACATTTTTAGTAGGTACTTTACTTGTTAAGAGTCTCTGTTATGGCCAGTGTTGGGAGTAATGTATTACAAAAGTAACTAAGGAATATAACATGTTACTTACACAAAATACAGGAATATATCAGTCATTACATTTCAAGTAACTCGAGTTACAAGAGCATTCAAATCTATAAACAAAAAAATGCCAAACTCCCCCCAAATTAAATGCAGCACCAGATCGAGTTGGACACTGGTGAATAAAACCTGCAGGACAAGGAAATCTCTGACTGCACTTTCGCTCCGGGGCATTATTACTATTTTCAGTTTATATTATGCCGAAAGTATCTCAAAGTAGTGTAACGCAGCTACATTTTTGAAACAGTAATATGGAATACAGACATACATGTTTAAAGCTGTAATCACATTTTGCCCAACACTGGATATGGTTCCGAATTTATACGCAAAAGTCTACAACATAAAATATATACAATAGGTTTAAAATCATTTTTACCGCGGTGTTTCTCTGCCCCCTGAAGCCGAGGAAGGCAAGGCAAGTTTATTTGTAGAGCACAATTCATACACAAGGCAATTCAAAGTGCTTTCACAGTTGCATAAAATTACAAGAAAACAGATCAAATCAATCAATAAAACATCATAAAAGGCAAGAGTGCAGATAAAATACTTTCAGTTTTCATCTGCTCGGGTAAAAAGAGCCGTTTTCAGCCTGGATTTGAACATTGTCAGAGTTGAGGCCTGTCTCACATCCTCATGAAGACTGTTCCAGATTTTAGCTTTAGCCTCAGCGTGTTTAGTCCTGACTCTGGGAACCACCAGGGGACCCCTCCCTGAAGTTCTCAGGGCCCGAGATGGTTCATACGGCTCTAACATGTCAGAGATGGACTTTGGTGCTAAACCATGAAACGACTTGTACACAAGCAGAGCTGTTTTAAATTCTATTCTCTGAGTGACAGGAAGCCAGTGCAGGGACCGGAGCGCTGGACTAATATGGTCGAGGAAGTTGTAGGAGTTTGTAGGACGACTCATTTCAAAGCTCTGACTCTCTTTCCAGTGCAAAAAACGGGACTCTATCAAATAGTATCTCTATAGCCGATATTGTACAAACCGGCCCAATATGTCGGCCCTACTATATGGAACGGACATCACTCTAAAACGAATACAAGTATAAAAATGGGGGGGGGGGATCTATATATTGCGTCTAAATCATGGCTCCTAAAATAGCAGGAGGCTATAGCAAAAAGTCCTAGGGCTTTTGAACACCTCGGGATGTTTGTCCGGTGACGTCGGGGGCAGATCAGGACGGGACACTGTGCATCCCGTCGTTATCAAAAGGAGAGCCGTCCATCGCTCTGTGCGCAGTGAAGGATGCTGGGAAATGGCCAGCGCACTCGGCCAGGGGAAGGGTCAGGCGTTTGAAGTGGGCCGGCTGCCATTGGCCAATACGTGAATGTGCTAAACGCATTGGACAGAAGACAATGGCGCCCGCGACCAGAGCCAAGTCCATTACGTTTAACCGAGCCCATCATCTCACGCATCACTGGCATTTTAAAACATCACGGAGGACAGTTTCCGACGCGGCGCGATCCCGGCGTTAGAAGAAGAAACGACCGTCACTCTTTGTGCGCGATGAACCCGCTTCGACGCCGTTCACGCGGATGAAACGACATCAGCCCGAGGGAGTGCGGATCTCTTCGTATTAATTACCGCGCCGTCACGACCCACGAGACACATTTATTCCATTAAGTGGCTCGTGATTTATTAACGCTCGGTGTTTAAGGCAAACACAAAGGAAGCGCCGGCCGGGCATAAATCCACGCTAATGTCGCGCCGACAGTAAGTGGGAGCGGTTAATGGACGGTTTTAACAGCGGAGTGATTCGAAGAGAGTGCGATTTTTACAAAGATCAATGATTTTGCTTTATTATTCACTTGGCCGGCCTTAAGGCGCGGTGAAATGTGTAATATCATGAGCTTTAACGCGCTCCGATATTTCAGCGAAAACTGGATTATCTTCGCGGCGTTTTATAAATACGAGACAGAATAATAGCACTTATGGGAAATAGATTGAATTATATTTATGGCTTACATTGGTTTTGCACTTCATGACTCACACTTGCTCTGCCACGGAGCCACGGCCAGTTTCTCCTCCACCGCACATTAAGAGCATTTGCAAATGGCTGCTATTGTTGGAAAACGAGATGTAGCGTAGTACGAGCAGAGATAAAAAGTGCATTGTGCTTCATATGCCTGTGTTAAATTGGGAATGTTTGAGAATGTAATACTATTAGATTAGCCTAATGTAGGCTACCATCATTTTAATTTAAAGTTTGGATTTTCCTCATTCATGGTAATATTTATCAGTGAGTTCCACAGTTTATGATCTAATTGGACACATGTAATAAGTCTGTGTTCTGTATAAAACAAGAGGAGACAAAAATCAGCATTTAAGGCTAAGTTCAGGACTTTATACAGAAATACAACAGAGCTTCATGTGAAACAGATGCTAACAGCTTCTCTCATCTAAATTCACGCCGCGTCACCGCTATCCGCTTTATCTGTTTTTGCCGCCTCTCCGTCCCGGGACGGGCAGAAGGTGTCCGCCCCCTCCCCGCTCCCGCCGACGCCCTTTCTTTGTACGACGCCCCCACCTACTACAAAGCTTTCCTTGATCATAGCAAATCGTTTTTCAGACGGATTTCAAGTGTTCCACCACATACTGCAACAATAGCGTTTTGTCCGCACGTCAAATACAGGTGAGACGAGAGAACGACCCATGTTACATCGACCAGGACAAATCCTGCACACCATCAACACACACACAAATATATTTTATTTTATAAGGACATTAAGTCCGCGTTTCGACGCTGTGGCCTTCATTTGCCTTAAACATTTGCCTGATGAAACTCTGCAAGTTTTGGCAGTGTGCAGGATTTTCCCCGATCAAGGGCTTTTCAATTACAATTTTTACTGGGCCAGATTTTGTTGAAGGTCATTTAGAGGCCGCCGCCATCACCGAAAAAAATGAAGCCTAGGCGTTAATTCAGCCTGGTAGACAAACTTCAGCATCATCAACCTCCAGCCAATGATCGCTCCTGAAGGGTCCATACCTCCACATCGGCGTCACCTCCACAGCGGCCAATCATCACCATCGGTCCCGCTTTTAAGCCCCAGCAATCATGATTCGTTCGCTTCCCAGCTGCGCTGCGACCCGCCTCCACCCCATCTCCGCCTCTTCCGTCCACGGCTTCTACCCGCGCATCCTCCACGGATCTTCTATACCACCACCAGTGTCCAGGCTCCGGGGAAGACATCCCTAACTCCAAGCTGTTTACCTACACTGACTTATACATCGATGTCACCGCCGGGGTCTGATCACCAAAACTAATACATGTCAATAAATCTCCCTAATCACTGCTTTGGTCTGTGTGAGTCTATCCAGGTTGAATTCATATTTTTGGGATAAATAAATGACCATTGCTCAAGTAAAATTAAACATAAAAAGTTGAATTATATTCCAGCATTTTAAGCCCTTTAACAAAACCACAGCAGCAGAGTCAGTGTGATCTTGTTCCTTCAGCCCTGGAACGGCCGTGAGTCGCCAGGTTCTATGGTGTTGTTCTGAAGGCCTGACGCTGAGCACACACTGGAAACACATGGCTATGCGTATTTTAGCAGGAGACTCATAATGAAAGCACTGCGAAGGGAAGCAGAATTCTCTCATGATTTCACAGGTCAGATGTGACCAGTGGCAAATACAAAATCACCAGTGGGCCAGACCAGATTGTTATAGGGGCCGGATCTGGCCCCCGGGCCACCAATTGAACCTTCAACACGGTCACTGCCAGTGAATAGGGAAAATGTATTGTGAGTTTTTCTTAATGATGGATAGACCTATGTTATGGGGGGGGGGTCAAAACACTATAAAGTCTGTAGGTGCTAAAAAAGTGGAGATGACGTTGTAAGAGCGTCTCAACTTAAGAACCTCGAATGTAAACCTATAAACATCATCCATGAATGTACGCGTTGCCATGTTGGACGTAATCTCACTTCCCCAGACGGAGCGTCGGACAAATTGATCAGCCGGGTTGCCAGATGTCTTGGCAGATCACTCCTTCTGTCTCCGGAGCATTTTCTCCATCTCCACTCCGCGCGTTTGACATTCACTCTGACATATAGACAGGCGGAATTTGACCTACAGGAACAAACGCCAAACCGTTGCCAGGTGGTGGACGAGAGCGAGAAAGTCTGAGCAGAACTAACGTACGTGGAAATGATGGAAAGGCCTCGGTCTTCTCGTACCGTAGCACATGTGTCTCTGGGTGCTAAACATCGCAGGTGTTAATGAAGAGGCTGCGATCCCATCTGCTGCGTTGGATCGGGAGAAACTGTCTCCATGTGTGAGCAGCATGACGTCGATATTAATGTAAATATTTTGAAAAATCCCATTTGTAGCGGTGAGAGATAATGTCTTCCCCGGGATGAGGACGTCTATGTATGTATCAAAATGTTTCCCATATTGTGAATAACAGACGCCTCGATTCAGCTTCGCTCACGCTCTAAACTCGGAGATAAACCTGCGCTTTGGTTAATAATCATTTAATTCAGCGTTCTTTTCCTAATCTTTTGGTAATCACGCTCATACTCAGGCCCGACTGTGACCAGACACAGGTTACCATGGCAACTATTTACTTGAAACGAAGCTTAAGATAATAACGTATATGTGTAGCATCCCGATTCTCTACAGGATGAGTTTATTGACTGGCAACTTGAGAAATGCTAGAAAACCAATCGTCGCCCAGGATTCCCCTCTAAAGCTCCTCCCGTGTTCACAGTCTTGGCCGATTCCCAGCGTGCTGCGACCCTCCTCCGCCCCTCCTCCACCTCTCGCTGTTGAATGGCCACCAACCTCGTGCTCTACCACCACCAGCGTCCAGACTCCGGGGGGGGGGGGTGGGGGGGGGGGGGGACTCTCCTAAATTCATTCATCACATTAACTCACTGTCTTCATCCGGGTCTGGGCGCCAAACATGATTCATGTCCAATAAAGGTGCTTAAACGGTAACACAAATGAAGTATTCACCAAAGCATTGTACAAACTGCTTAATGGTGAGTAATTATGAGTCCAACATCTGTTGCCTTCAAGTTTTTAGTGACCCAAAAGACTCAGATAAACCACCCAATCGATTTACTTTCCTGATTTAAAGAGCCTTTGTGCTTCTATAATGATGCGGTTCCACCCCTTTCTTTCTTTCACACACGAACAGCAGCTCTAATTGCCTTGGATTTGATGTTTTGTCATTCGAAAACAGTGATTTATATTCAGAAATGAGCCTATTTTACAAAACAATTCTGCCAAACACCTGTGGACATGTTTATTTCCCCACAACAGCCCTATTTCGTGGGATTAGCGCAGACCTGGCAACCCTAATCCTCGTCAATCATAACCAGACTTTACACCTTTGAGTCACTGAATCGTTCGACCCCCGAGCCACTACTGTCCCGCGATCGATGATTTTACACAAGCCCGTCATTCAGGACAACAGTGTCTCCGTTAAAGCGGCGTGTGTTTGGCTTCGTCCGATGACTGTGATTAACTGGAGTGTCCCCGAGGCGAAAGTGAAGCCTATTTCCTATAATCACACTGCTCAGTCCAAAGCCGTCGGTCGGAGGGTGATTATTTTGTCGTAACCCGTTTGTGTCGGCTTTACAGAGAGGATGACGACAACATTCTGTATTCTGTGACATTTAAACCCAAAAAAAAAGACCTTACAGGAGACCTCATCGCTTCAGGTATAACCCTACACAGCAGCAGAACCGGCAGCCACCTCGGTCTATCCACCTCCTCCTCAATACCACTGTGTAAAAGCAAAAATCTCTACTTTCTTCATCAGTGGTCTGCCCTCTCTCAGTCGTGGTCCTTCAGTAACTCACGTGATCTATGTGAGATAATGCTAATCTTTCATTAGTCAATATCTAAGCCACATCTTTCACCAACATTTAGAGCGAACGTGAAGAAGACAATAGAGCTCAACCATCCCATCCACTTCCTGTCTGGATCTGACGTAAAATATCCCATTTTTTTATTGAAAAATTCAAATATTAAGGGTTTAACCTCCTAATCCCCACCTGAACCAAAGCCTCTTAAAAAAAAAAAAAAGCGTCAAAAATGAGGCAAAAACAATGGTGAAAATGCAAAAAAACAACAATGAAAACAGGACAAAAAAATGCGCCAAACTGCAAAAAATAAATAAATAAAAAATAGCAAACAAATGTGACGAAAACTCCCCGAAAAAATTTTGGCAAAAATGTGAGACAGTGCGGGAGCCTTTTTTTTTTTCAAGTTAAGTACTCTCTTCCTCTACGCACCTGTTGCCTACTCAGGTGTGCAGAGCTTCCACTTATCCGGCAAAAATGCGATGAAAACCCAACAAAAAAGCGTCTTAGCTTTCAAATGAGGCGTTACACTGGCTTACCATATGGATTTGGGTAAAGCAGCCATTTCCAAAGTCCGGGCCCCCTTATCGTTCCGAAATTCTCTCGGGGCCCCCGATAATAATAATTTACTCTATTCAAAATAATTTGTTTACAGCTAAAATTACATATACTGGTTTAAAGTAGCACAATATAGCAAACAAGTGTATTTTTCCATTAAAAAAAATTATGTTTTTCAATGTACTTGTTTTCTTGACAACCTTTGGGGGCCCCCTGGAGTGCCTCTGAGGCCCCCCAGGGGGCCCCGGACCCCACTTTGGGAACCACTGGGGTAAAGCTTTATTCCAAATCAGGAGTCTCCAAACTATTCACGATACGGATGATACGGATCAAATCAAGCTAAAACATTAAATATCGGTTTGTAGCTTTATGTATTTATACTGTTATATGTTGTATTGTTTTTGATGAAGAATCATTTAGGAATCTCAAACCAGATCATCATCATCATCTCTCTGTCTAAGCCACAAATTTGGATCACACTTTATTAACAATTCAATCCTCAAAGTTTATGGACTTAAAAGAATCGGTTATTCTCCACCGTTTAAATCAAGTAATAAGTTGAAGGTAAGTTGAAGTTGAAGAAAGTCCTCAACCCACAAAGTCAAAGTTTGTTCTGTTGGACCTCCTCTTGTCTCTCGCTCATTGACCTCCGGCTCGGCTCAGACGTCCCTTAGATCCAGTCCTGGAGCTCTGGACTCGACCGGGACCCGGGCCAGACCCACCTCACGGGGCTTTGGGACATGTTTATGTTTTCTCAGCAGAGCGGTCTCCAAATGTCCATGAGCGAGATGGAGGGACGAGAAGAGACAGATGTTTTAATCCAAAAAGCAAAGCAGAGTCAGACCTCGAACTGGAAATAAACATTGAAAAGAGTAAAGCGGAACCAACTCAACTCTACGGGCCAGCACTAGGGGCCCGTCTCCCCGGCCTGGAGACTAGTTGGAGGCTAGAGTCGTCACAGTGATGTGTACGAGACGTGAGACGTTTAGATTGAAAAAAAAAACTTTATTGATCCCAAACGACAATTCATTTGTAGTAAACCTCAGACATGAGCCATGAGGTCTGTGTTACTCAATAAACGCACTCCCTTCAGGATTCAACAGTTCAGCGACAGAAAGAGTCGGAGAAACAATTCGTTTTCCAAGAAGGTACATAAGAACGACATCTTAGTTTAGATTATTTGAGCAGTAAACATTCTGCTCAAAAGGAGTGGGCTGAAGCAAGAAGCTCATGAGCGCTCACCCCCAAATTCAGTGCAATAAAAAAAGTACAAGTTCAAGCAGCTACATTCGCACAAACCAACTTACAAACTTACAAAACAATATTTGAACCGTTTATATAATTAATTGAAAACGAAGCTCAACTACAACAACGATCTGGTTTCATGTACGATGTCTAGAACAAAGCAAGTAAAAAAATGTGATCATTAATATATTTCTTTCAGATTGTTACCCGTGATTACGGAGAGTTACTTTTATGTTATAAAGGTACATTAATACATATTATACTCCGAGATTTTGCTACTTCCCAGTTGTCATTACCATCCTCAATATAATTTTGATTTGGGTTTAATTATTATTATTATTATTATTATTTTTTTTCTTTATTTCTTTATTTTAGTAATTTATTTAGTAATTTATTTAATTGACTTATATGTGAAGTATGCTGTAGCCCTGCACAGTGTGGTGCATTAAAAAGCCAGAGTGTAGAGCGGGCCAGTTGAAGAGGGCAGTAGCTCCCCACCAACAAACCCCCACCCAGCTGCCCTAACAGCTGATTTGGTAGATGATGTTCCAATGCTGAGTGGTGCATTAACAGACAAGGTTTTGTCTGAACAGATCCATAACTTGCCTACCCTAAGTCTCCATTTGTAAATTTGATACCAGCAAACAAATGAAAAAGTTAAGAGGTTCTCTCTGAATCCTTTATTTCCCGTAAAAGAGTGAAGTTTCCTTTAAAAGATAGATTTCCTTCTATGAGCTAGATTCTCTTTTGTCTCCCTCATGTTTACGCTCTCACCCCTCCCTCACTCCTCTCCATATTCTGTCCATTCGATCATCTCCACAGGGTGCAGCACAAAAGCCCGGACAGAATCCAGCGAAAAGGCGCCATTATTGGTGGATATTGCGCCCGCCGCCGACCACATTCAAAACGCCGAGGCCGCGATTAGATCTGACGCCGCGGACGAGCGCCTGACACGGGACATTGTGAGCGCTCGGGTCGTTTACCGCCGCCGCTGTTGTGTTATCGGCGCTTTGACGGGGCGCTCGTGTAATTACTGGAAATGGCAGGAGATGAAAGGGGGGAGTCACAAAAGGAACCGCCAGGGTTTGAAAGAGAAAAGTGGCTTTGACCAGAATCTAATGCATGTAATATCTGGAGGCGATCGGTAAGTGACATGAATAAGGTCTAAAGCAGTGTTTCCCAACCTGAGCCCAGGCACCATTTCTACCATAGAAAAATCTGAAAGGAAAAATAAAATCTAATCTGTTTAGTGTATTGTATTTGCTAATCAATTCAATTGGTAAAATCATAGTTATAAATTATATAATTGCGCATTTTCTCCAGTTCGTCTTTACCCAACTCTAAAAACTTCTTGATTGACTTGACTTTTTTGTCACTTTTTCATCACTTTTGTGTCATATTTTTGTCGCTAGCTTTTTGACTTGGGTAAAGCCAAACTGGAGAAAATGTGGTCAGTGCGGGTGGGGGTTAAGGGGGTAACATGTGGTTACAAAAAAAAACTCTGCATTGTGGCTTTATGCAAATGAGTGCGAGCAGAAAAACATAAAGGAGTTTGGAGCGACACGAGGCACATGCAACACGGAGGATGACGAAGAAGCTAACAGGCTAACGGGCAAAGCTAACTGCGGGCTAGCGCCGCTTAAACAGTATTTACAGCCAAGTTTGAGTGAAAAAAATTATTTCCATTGTGTAACTGGATAAACAATATCCCTCTTGTCCCTTTGTCTTTTCTGTCAGCGTAGTATTTACTCTCACGGACGATAATGAGTAAAAAAAAAACGCAACATGCTACGACACCTGCAGTGGCGCTTATGGCCTCTAGGGGCACGAGTTACTTAGTTCTGCTTTAAACTAGAGAGACTACAGTAGCTTTATGGCCTCACACCAACACACATTAACAGCGACACCTACTAGAAACGAAGAGAAGAAGAAAGTGTTATATCTATCGAAGTAAAAACAATGAACTAGTATCTTACTACGTCTTAAACCTTAAAAACACTGAAACAGAAAACCAAGCGCCATAATTTAGAGCGTAACATTTTCAAACAGCCGCGTCATGAATTTTCCATCACGCGTTTGTCTGTGACCTTTGCGATAGTAATGCTAATTCTATCTGATCACGCCGCCGCTAATTGAATTACAGCATATTGTCGCTGTCACTTCTCCTCCGCGTCCTCGCAAATTCAAAATGAAGCGTAATTTACCGAGAGGGCAGGAGCCGGGACAACACCTCCGTCCATCACCGGGCTAACTGTGGCTAACTGTGGTCAAAGGGCTAGATATTAAAGAAAGGGCCACCCCCGGAGTACAGCTTTGAGTGAAGACATAACCTGGTTTAGATCTGAAGAAGAGAAGAACGTTTAAGTCTTATTTAACCCAACAACGGAGACATAGAACATCCAGGTTTGGTCACTCTAAGACCTGTGAATGGAACCACGGCTATGTAGCTTCTTGTGTTTTTACTTAATATTTTTGCAACACAGAATCTGAAAGTGACATGTTTCTGTATCAGATCAGGTTTTTGTGCCGGGTTTATTTGAAAAACAAAACAAGGTAACACTTTAGATTACACGTTACACTGGCACATCAACACACCTGCAACACGTTATACACCTTTAATAATCTCTTATTTATTTTTACACAGCCATCTTATTTTCTTTTTCTTCCGCTTTATCCGGGGCCGGGTCGTCGAAAGGAGCCAGCTGAGGTGGCTAGGGCATCTGTTCCGGATACCTCCTGGCATGCTCCAGGCATGTCCTATTGGGAGGAGGCCTCGGATAAAGCGGAAGAAAATGGATGGATGGACAGGTCGCGGGGGCAGCCGTCTCAGCAGAGATGCCCAGACTTCCCGATCCACGCACACCTCCTCCAGCTGTTCTGGCGACACCAGGCCAGCTCGGAGACATAGTCCCCTCCCTCCAGTCCCTCCAACAGTGCACGTTAATAAACAGACATGGATCTCATGCATGTAAACACGTCACATCGGATTGTAACCTTGGGCTAATTTCCATCCGTCGGCCCCCATGCGCACTCTCAAACACACTCTCATTCATCCCGGCCTATTGTACATGTTTTTAGTGGTAGGGGAAACCGGAGTACCCGGAGGAACCCTACGCGTGGAGCAGCTTCAAAAACGTCGGCTACACATATTGTCCCGTTCACCCGTTTCTTAAACATTAAGAATGTTAAAATAAGAAGCTCTGATTTACATTTGTGTTCGTGCTCGTCCTCCTCTGAGACTTTTACACACGAGCTTTAACACATTTCTCCTGCAAACCTCGTGTTCCATGACTCTGTTCAGATCATGTTTAGTTTCACGATGATATATTGTATATTGATGTTTGCGAGGAACATCGCCCAACCCTACTGCGGACAGACAAGCACCAGGACAGGCTGAGGGATGTTTGGATTCAGCACAGCTCACAAAACGTCCACAGCAGATTTGTTGTAAACCCCGTGAGTCATTTATCCACTTTTAGTTCTAATATATCCTCAAGTTTGTCTTAATTAAAATTACATCTCAAGCCCTTATCTTTGGGACGGAGCCAATCGCTCAATTAAACACATCTCTGCATTCTCTAATAACCCAAGCACCTGTCATTATCTCAAAAACGGTGAGGGAAAAACATTCATGAATGCTAATGGAAAAACCCCTTTGCCTTCGAGCCCCAGAGCTGCCACGCTCAAGCCGGAAAGAAGGAAAACGACGTTCACATCTGCAGGGGCCGCCCCCGTGGCTCTGCGGGGAGCGGCGTGCGTGACGACCGGCCGAGAAATCTGATTACATTTGAATATTTCAAAAAAACCTACGTGACTTTATTTGGTAAAACAGGAGGAAAAACGTGTTCACTGTTGCCGTTTGGTAAAAAGACCTTCGAATAAAAATTAAAAAAAAGTTCCAAAAGAACGATCTGCATAAATGAATGTTTTTACAGGGAAATAAAGTGACCTCTAAAAGAAAGTTAGCAGTTTGAAGAAATATTTATGCGGCGTGTTAGGAAGGATGTGCGTCTTCTAATGGCTCTCGAGTGCAAAACATTCATTCATTTTTAATCGGTTTACCCTTGCATTTTAGCAAACCTTCAGCGTGATTGTGGAAAGCGAAACAACTATTACTCTTGTATTTGAGTTTGCGCTGCACAACCATTTAAACCTTTCCCCCCCCGTCCCACTTATTGGGATAATAATTCATTAGAGCCAGATTCACACAGGGAATGACAAATTATCCACCCGTTTTTCTGAGTCGTTAAAGGAATTGCGCCAAAATTGAGGCCTTAAAGGGACTAGATGCGAGTTGGTCATTTTATACTCA
Organism: Proterorhinus semilunaris; assembly: GCA_021464625.1. Lineage (NCBI taxonomy): Eukaryota > Metazoa > Chordata > Actinopteri > Gobiiformes > Gobiidae > Proterorhinus > Proterorhinus semilunaris. The sequence continues at coordinate 2,770,488 of CM038360.1, read as the reverse complement.
CTGCTGCCACCTCAGGTCTTACACGGAACTACAGTCTCTATATTAATCTCGTGCGTGACGGCACTTTGGACCCGAACTAACACCTTTCTGAGCGACAGTGCAGGATTTTAGAGGCAGTTGTGGTGAACAGGTCTGGGCTCATTCTGCACATTAGGACATGGCTGGAACATGTAGGTGGAGGAACATACATAATAACAGTTTTAAACTCCATATAGTCCCTTTAAATGGCACTGAAAAGCGTTACAATTGTTTCAAGTCGGCATTAAATCTACATTTCTTGACCTTTTATGCAAAAAATCCATAAAAAATCCAAACACATTCTACTGCATGTACTAGTGAACGTTTCTGCATTACTTTAGTCAGTTTTCAATAATTATTTTTTCTCAATTTGTCAAATATCCAAATGATAAATGCATAGATTTTGTTGCATTTAAAGCATTAAAAAACATAATGCTGTTAAATAATTGTTAAGACATTAGTAAAAGGGTCTAGATGTAACATTACTAAAGATTTATTTCATAACAAAAGCATTACTTATAGCGCCAAAGCTAACTGGCTGCTAATATAAGCTCTCACAACTGTTGGTTCGGCAGACGACGGTTTCTCTGTCCACTATGTGATGTTTAGTTATTTTTCATGTCTTCGTCTCCGTTGGACGGACCATGTGATTCTCTGGCTGCTTAATCCGGAGATATCCCTCTCTATCGCGGCTGTTTCTGTAAAGAAGAGGAAAACTGGCCAGGGAAATGTCAGCGCTTTTGCTAATAAACAACCGGTGACAAATAGTTTTATTGTTATGTCAAAGTGGACATGTCACAAAACCTTATTTTGGAGCCTCAGCTTTAACGTTTTACAATGATAAAATATGTCTCTGTAAGAATTAAATCGTAACAATGAAATGCAGGCGAAATAAGCTGTTGACTGGAGCTCCTCCTGCTGGCAGCTAACGGAATTAATAAAGAAAAGAAACCATACTTTGATGTGTGATCAGCTCAACAATGATAATGAATTATGGGCTTTAAAAATGTGGACAATAGTTTTTTCTGATCAGGAAGTACAGAACGAGGCGCTGACATCGTAGAAGAAGAAACAGCTACGTTTAACAGCGTTGTTAAATTACTCACAACCGCGTGAATGTTGTGAAATACCTCTCCAGGTCTGTCTTTGACGAGGCAACAACGTTAAAACACAGTTTAAACCTCAAGACAGTCGATTTTGCCGGACACGTTCACTTTAAGAGTTAGATGTTGACTTGTGGGTGCCCCCCAGAACTGTTGCCGTAACAACTGTGCGATCTATAAAGCCTTATCTTATCTTCCTGCTTAGAACAAATTATCCTCGGGCCATAAAATCTACCTTGTCTTATCTGTAGTAACGGATGTCTGATCGTCACCGGCTCCTTTGTGTGAAGCGGAAGCCTCTCCCCGCCTCATCCACGGAGGTCGATGATAACGTGTGTGCCTCCCCAGTGAGAAAAACCTTCTCCACGTGTCTCTGTGTGAGCAAACCCTTCAGCGGTGGAACTCTCGCTCCTCTGTCTGCTCCACACCGCCCCCCCCCCCCCCCCCCCCCCCCCTCTCCCGACTCTCATCCCCCTCGCTGAAAAGCACTCCGGAATGACATTACGCACCGCCGTAGCAAATGGGAGGGATGTAGAGTCGCGTGAATAACCTTCGCTCGGCGCCGCGAATCGATAGCGAGACTCCGGCGTGTTTCTGAATGCGGAGGGTGGGGTGGGGGGGGGGGGGGGGGGGGGGGGCGGCGAGGGCGGCCCGTTTCGCTCACTTTGCGTCGGGCGTGTGACGGGTAAAAAGCAGCCCCGACACTGGATGTGGTTAGGCGCTCGGCGGAGCTGAAATTGCCTGACATTCACGTGCAGGAGGGGGCGCCGACCCCCCCCCGCCTGATACACTTGTGATGTAAATGACTTTGCTCAGGCCTCACTTCACTCGCTCGGTGCGAGGTGTGACTGCGGGAGCTTTAGCTTCGGCTCGATGCATCATTCCGGCAACAACCAGGAATAAAGCAACGCATCAGAACGGCACGTGTTAGCCACTTATTACTGCAAATGTCTCTCAGTCAGCAGCCGGTCCATCCACACCACTCCCCTCTATTCCAGTTTTTACTCTAGTTTGTCTCAATGGCCGCTGACTGCTCTGCTTTGTGACTACGACACTGGAGGCCGCCATTGCTCCACCTTTGCTGTAGTTCCTCCATATGACCGCTATTCCCCCATTGGAATGCATTGGACTTTAGACACGTTAAAAACAACTTTAATGCCGGTGCCTAATGGTTTAGAAGTGGCTAGAGCTAGATGTTCCTCCTGTGATTACGCTGGGTTAAAAACAATATGGGGCACCAGGGTTTTTATCGTAGAAATACATTTTTGAAATCTTGCATAATTAATGAGGGCCTGACTTTGATTGACAGGCCGTTTACGTTGCTGCCTGGCCATGGCCGCGATTACAACAGAAACACACACCCATTACACGCCCCGCGAGGGCCAAGCAGGGCGGGGTCTACAGTCAAGATCCCGCCCTTATGCCCTTTTTAGGAACATGAGAGGAGGAGCCTGTAAATCCGCCATGATTTCCCCCTCGAACGTGGTCATTTTGGTAAACGGGGAGGAGTGAGGAGGAGCTGTCTATTCTTTTTTAAAGTCTATGGTTAGTCTGGACACAAAGCCGAGAGACGTAGCTTCAAGCGGAGGCGGGACTTATGCCTAGCAGCCAATCAGAGGGCGTGTCAAAGGCAGAACTACAAAAACACATCGGCGCACCCGTGGCTCAAGAGAAGGATTTGGGGCGATTGTTCCACAAAACGGAGTAAAAAAAGACTAACATCAGCACACAAAAAAAGAATCTATTCCACCTTTTTCTGTTTACAACATAATTCCATACGAGTTCATTCATAAATGAACGCCTTCAGTGAGAATCTACAATGGAAAAAGTCTTGAAATAAAAGAAAAAACAATACATAAAGCGTTTCCGAACTTTTCAAACTTTTTTGTAGATTACTGATATAAATAAAAATGTACTGCAAGTTTTCATTTCATTTTTTTGTATATAAATAAGAGTATTTTCTGTGACACAATCAAAAATAATGGATAAAGCCAGGTTTTTATCTTAGTTTTTGAATAAGCTGTTTATAAGTGAAAATTCAAATTTCACATTGTTTTTTTGGTTCAAAGCTCAATAAATCAGGCAGGGATTGAATATTAATAATATGCGGGAGTCTTTTTTTATTATTATTATTATTATCTCTAAATCCAAGACTGGAAAGTTGCTGCTGTCTCCCAGAAAGGAAATGACCATATTTGGATTACAAACTTGATCTCGCCTTTAGCAGCGCACATGGATACTAAACATGTTAATATCTGTGAATTAATAAGTATAGGAAAAAGGCTGTTCCTGGATATCTCCGGCTCGTTGTCCCAAAATAAGCATCGTAACGGGTACGTTTCATCTTTATTATACTCTGACATGAACATTAAGATTCGATCAACAAAGTCCTGTCTACGAATTTTATAAATCTGTTCTGCAGCTTGAGCAGATACTTTTACTGTTTACTGTATCATCTCCCTCTGACGCGCTCCATTCAGCATAGAAAGTACATGTTGATCTAGTCTGTCTCTCTCACCCCCCCACTGCCTCTCCCCCCCCCCCCCCCTGGGCTCCGCTAAACACATCTACAATCAGCCCTCGCTTCACAAACAACTCCGGGCTGCCATTCTTTTAACAATGCAATCTTTCCCCCTAATTACGGCGTCAGCTCCGCCCTCATCTGTGATTAACGCGCTTTTCCCTCCCGCCGTTTCAATTAAAAATAATAATGTTTCTATACAATCAAGCGCTAATGAAGGAGAGGAAGTGAGTCTAGTCCCTGGCCTGGTTCTTCACCCCCTCAGGAGAAGGATTAGTAGAAGTTGACATTGTTGAGTTCAGTTGACAGTTCATGGGGTACAATTGTGGAATAAACTGGAGATGGAGATGAAACGAGGTTCAAACATCAACCTGTTCAAATATAAATTCAAGCAAAAGATTTAGCTATAAGTATAGAGAAGAAGAAATGAGTTGCCACCAGGGGGCGCAATAGGATCAAATGCTTTGTATTAATTAAGGAAGAATGTTGTTGCTCTCAGCGGTTGTCGTTCTATTGCTCAAAATTACAAAAAGAGAATTAGGGTAGGCGAGCTATGGATCTGTCGAGAGGGATCCTCCCAACGGGCTCGTAATCCTCGTCTTTTAACGCACCACACAGCATAGGAACACTATCTACAAAATCAGCTAGTTAGGGCAGCTGCGTAGGGGTTTGTTGATGAGGAGCTACTGCCCTCTACACCTGGCCCGCTCTACACCTGGCTTTTTAACGCACTACACTGTGTAGGGCTTACAAAATAAAATCACATAATAAATATTCACGGAGTATAATATGTATATTAATACTTTTTAACATAAAAATAGTGACTTTTGAAATGTAATGATCGTTACTTGCTTTGTACTAAACTTTGTACTTGAAACTAGACCGTTGTTGTAATTGTGCTTCTTTTCTGTTGATGTACGAACACTTTGTAAATAATAAAATTCTTTGTAAATAGTTGTAGGTATCTGGCGTTATCATAGTATAATAATTGTTTTGTAATTAGTCGTTACGTAATCAGTATTGCTCTGTTTTGGGGTCGATGCTGCGGGTGTGTAGGGTTTATTTTGTTTTGCTGTTTTGTTCCTTTGTTGTTCCACTATGTTTTTGTGAAATTATGATTTTAATTGTATTGATTTTGGGGGCGGGGCTTATAGGCTCTTGCTTCGGCCCACTCCTTTTGAGCAGTGTTTGCTGCTCAAATAAACAAACAAATAAATAAAAATTAGGGCAGGGACTTTAACGCGTTAATTTAGATTAATTAATTGCACAAAAATAACGCGTTCACATTTTTTGACGCATTATAATCGCACTTGTTTTTACAACGCGGAACGTTTCTCACTGGATGAGTTTAGGCGGACCGATTATACTGGAGCACCAACGAGCGTTCAGACAACAACAAACCACAGTGAACATGGACACAGAAGCTGATGAGACCTCTTTGCTCGGCCTTGTGGATGGAACGTTTGCTATAAAAAATGAATGGACTGTGCAAGCTCTGCAACAAGGACTTCGCACATCGAGCCTCAAGTATCACCTCAATTCTAAACATACTGTGGACGTTAGCCCGACTCCGACTACAAGGACCCACACTCTACCAGATGGTTTAAGGACCAGGATAACTAAGTCCACGTCTGAAAAATTAACCAACGTCCTGGCTCACTGGATTACACTCGACTGTAGACCACTGGTAGAAGATAAGGGCCTGCAACATGTACTACCGATTGCGTTGCGTTGTTATTAAGAGTTGGACTGAAATTATTATTATTTATTTTTTAAACCAGCTGTTGCTAAATCAACAAAGTCTGTCACGGCCCCTGAAGCAACAATAAACAATATTTTGTTGCTTAAGCTTATGTAATCAGTCATTATTCAATGGTATACTAAAAATCCTTATGAAAAAACTTACTTCTCACTGTTCTCAGGTCAAATATTTATATGCGATTAATTTCGATTAATTAATTACAAAGCCTCTAATTAATTAGATAAAATTTTTTTCCTCGAGTCCCGGCCCTAATAAAAATAAATAAAAATAAATGGAGAATGGTCAATAAAAAAAAATAAAAAAATGAGCAGCGGCGGTAGGATGAGTTGCATGTTGCTTGTTTCGTCCTGTGTTCGCTGAAAAAAAAAAAGTGCAAATCTCCCTCAGACGCGACACTTCATGGATTTTGCATCAATATGAATATGGCGTCACCAAATATAGGGACAGAGCTCGTTATATATATATATACATATATCGTGTCGTCCTGAGCTAATCTAATTTGTTTTCTCCACTCTCCCCTTCTGCCTGTCACTCGTCTTGGCAGGCCGTCGTCCACGTCTCTAAATATTGTTGGCGTCCCCTCTCAGTCCTCGCTCAATCACCGCGCGCCGCTTCATTCTCCTCCCCGGCCTCGCGTGCGTTTGTGTGGAGATATTCCCTCTCTCTCCGTGTGTGTGTTTTGGGGCCGCGTGGCGTCTCCGGCCACCTGTTCCCAGTATTCTGTGCTCGGCGGCGCGCTGTTTGACAGGGCTAAGTGAGGCGGTAAACAGCGCCGCGTAGAAAAGGCCGTCTGCGCCCGTTCTACCACATTGACTCTATTTTCTTTCATTTTCTCGGCGCGCTCATCGAACAGTTGGCTGGAGGCACTGGCGGCGTTTTGAGCAAAGACTGTTTACTCTAAAGAGAAGCGCCGGGGCCGCGGGAGTAAACACGCAATAATGTTGGTTACAGTTGTGTGGCTCAGTGGTGTTGTTTTACCTCGCAGCGGAGAAGGTTAGCGCCCCCTTTGGGTGAAACCGAAACCTTCGTCCACTGAAATGAATGGCCAGCGATCGGCAGAGTCTGATTTAGGTCTGAAAAAAGTTTTATTTATTTGTCAAATATAAAGAAGATGTTTGTTTAGATCATAGATCATTCACACAGAGGATGTTGAAGCTTCTAAACTGAGCTGAACTCGCTGTGTCATTCACTGTATATTTGCGGGTTAGGATGATTTTAATCTGTAAAGCCCATTGTATACAGACGAGGAGGTATCCGGGCGAGACTCAAAGCTAAGCCACACATGCCTTCTGTTGTTCTGGCTAATGGACGTTCACTGGAGAATAAAACTGATTAACCGCTAAGCTCTTCCCAGAAGATGGTGAAAGACTGTTGTGGAGCGGAGGGAGCTGCGCAGGAGGAAGAGGAAGGAGGAGGTGGAGGAGCTGATCTGTGCAGGACACCACGCTCTGAAACATGGACAAACCCAGGAGGCGCTGCACCGTTTCAGAGGATCAGAGGAGACTGAAGGCAGCCAGGTTTCCTCCACCTCCATAAACGGGCTGGTCAGGTTGACCCACTGTGGCAGCGCGGCTCAGTCGCAGCAGCTCAGGACTAACGCCTGAACACTATTATATAATAATAACTATATAATTCAAAACATGTTTATAATGTTATCCTTAAAACGTAAAGTTCACTTCCCTGATGGTTTTGTTAATTCTTCACTGTGGAGCCAGAGTTCATCTCTCAGAGTTTACATGTCGGTATTACCAGTTCGAGCTCCATTTTTCCAAGTGGGAGGTTGAAAGTCACCAGTTATCAGTGGCCTGGGACGCAGCATAAACCTATTTCTATCTCATACTTATTTGCCTTTAGTCACGTCTCCATGGAGACGAGCTGGAGACGTCCCGCTCCCAGTAAAGTTACAAATCAGGTCTGAGGAGCTGAGCCGCTCACTGCAAACACAGATCTTTGTGAGTCAGTTAAAAATATCTGTAATGAAATAAATGCTTTTATTTTAATCTTTGAATTGGGTAAATATGTTACTCGGTGTAGCTTTAAGACTCGGGGAATCATGAATTAGACCGAATGCTGAGCATGTTCAATGAGCCTGAATATTTACTGATTAAAGAAGTCACAAAAGGAATGATACACGGCCACCAGAGGGCGCTGTTCTCCTGACGATGACCCTTAAAACGGAGATAAACAGCTGGATCTTATTTTATATAATATATATAATATACCTCCCGATCGTCCGTTGCCAGTAAACCGATGTGGTTCTGGAACAAGACAAGACCTACTTATGATGAAACGAAGAATAAATAGAAATAAAACTTCACAACGTCCAGCACACAAACAACGACGGCTGCTCTGAGGCACGTCTGTGAGGAGGAACAAGACCGCAGAGATGGACGAGAGCCAGAGGGGTTTGAGGAGAAATCACCCAAAAAAATATTGGTTATTCATGTGTTTTAGGACGTACATCATGAGCTACGACAAATCGACTCCACAATTGTCCGGAACGTTTGGTTTTGTGACTTGCCACGAAAGTTTGGAGCATTTGGTCCCATTGTCTTGCGTTATGCAACGGCCTGGCAGAGCGCTGTCTCCGGATCGGTCGGCAGGTGGGCTCCGAAACGGTTTCCACGTTTGTTACGACTCGCGGGACCCGAACGACTGTTGGAAGTTTCTCGTCCGATCGTCGAACTTTTCACACAAAGCACCGGCTCGGAAATGTGGATTATTAACCGAGGTCTAAGCAGGACTTCAAACAAGGCCACGCCGCATACAAGGACTCAGATCAAGAATATTTGAACCGAAATGGAGTCAAATCTCCCATTGGAATTTGTATTTTTGGAGTTAACACAATCCTGGAGGGCAGAAAACTTCCTCCAGCTCAACCAGGACACAAGAACGAAAGAAAAACTTTTTACGCAAACTACAGTCCTTGTCTTTCAATCACAGGTGAAAAACCTGGGCGTGATTTTTTGACTCTGAGCTGACTTTTATTCCACACATTAAAGGGACTGGACGGAGTTTAAAAATGTTTCAATTATGTATTTTCCTCCCCGTACATGTTCCAGCCATGTCCTAATGCAGAATGAGCTCAGACCAGTTCACCACAACTGCCTCTAAAATCCTGCACTGTCACTCAAGAAGGTTTCATTTGGGTTACGAGCTTAATATAGAAACTGCAGTTACGCATAAGACCTGAGGTGGCAGTAGTGAACTTGCATCTAGTCCCTTTAAGAATATCACAAATATATTAGGACATGATGTATGTCCTAAGGTCTATATATTCAGTTGCGTCCATAGTGGGACCTTTGTCGCTGACGAAGCCTTTTGGATGAGAGGCGAAACGTTCGAGGACTTCAACTACTGAGTACAGAAGATGAATCAAGTACCTTCATTGAAGATGGACAACTCCTGTACGACTGAGAACTTACACAGACATCACAAAGATAGGCTTTTACCATCTAAAGAACATAGCCATAGCCCATTCTCTCCCGGGCCAACACGGAGACACTCATGCATGCTTTTATCACCAGTCGTATCGACTACTGTAATGCCCTGCTTTCTGGTCTTCCCAAAAAGAGCATCTCAGGTTTACAACTTTTACTAATTCAGCAGCTCGTGTCCTGACGAAGACCAGGAGGCGGGACCACATTACACCGGTTTTAGAGTCGCTGCTTTGGCTCCCCGTGTGTTTCAGGATCGACTTTAAAGTTCTTTTAATGGTTTAAAATCTCGTGATCGGAAGGTCGATTTACCATTTATAAATGTCTCAATGGTCTGGGCCCTTCGTATCTTTCAGAACTGCTTTTACCTCACGAACCTTCAGGGCCCCTTCACTCTTCTGGCGGGGGTCTCAAAGTGATATCCATGTATTTAGTCCTAATTATTTACATATTTTATTTATGTCACTTTGCACGTCATGAGTCTATATCATATATCAGTTTCACATTTTAAAGCAGCACTAAGTAACGTGTTTACCTTAATAAATCCTCTCCGTCGTCCCTCTGGGGGTGATACAAGTGTTAATGGGATGATTGGAGGGTCTTTCATCGCCCCCTGGTGTCTCTGGCCAGAAAACCATGCTTGCAACTTGACTGCCACCGGGTCGGAGCCACCAATACACACTAATAGAACCACGAAGAAGAAGCTAACAGGCTAACGGGCAAAGCTAACTGCGGGCTAGCGCCACTTTAACAGTATTTACCGCCAAGTTTGAGTGAAAACTTGCTACGACACCTGCAGTTGTGCTTATGGCCTCTAGGGGCAAGAGTTACTTAGTACTGCTTTAAGTTGAATTACAGAAATAAACAATGCCCCCGCTGAAACTCACAAACTCACACATTCTTGCAACAGTGTTTTGCCCAAGGACACGACAATAACACGGGACCTCCTCCTCTTTTTTTTGGCAGATCTTAAACCATAATCGGCCTGGTAACCAAAGCCGAGAGTCCGTACTAACATAGCGCTGACAAATTGGTAATTTTTGATTTGATTTGATTAAAAAACTGCTTTCAAATACTCCCATTTTATCATTGCACTTTTGATCTTGGCCCGTTCCCGAAAAGTTCCCAAACTGAATTCAATTTGCCCGATTAAACACGTGTCGAAGCAAGAGGCAAAAGTGCAAAAAAACCAACCACGGTTCTCGGTGAAGAGCCGGCGGCGGAAGTTGCTCGGGTCGCCTCGCGGAACCCCGGCGCAGAGCTCCCGTTTGAATAAGTACATGCAGTGAAACTATTGTTGAGCCGTGTTGGCGTTGGCAGGTCAGCGGCGGAGCACGGAAGACGAACCGGCAGCAGAGTCTCGCGGCGGCAGCAGCGGCGTGGGAGGCGCTGTATCGATCCCGCGTGTTTTCCCCCGGAGCGGTTTCGCGGCTCGGGTTGGCGCGGGGAGTCGGCGTTTTTTTGGCTGCGCTCCACTCGCCCGGCTCCATCGTGGCGCTGCAGAGGTGAGAGCGAGTGGGAGGCGCGTGGGAGGCGGCGCTCCGGTAGAAAAAAAAAAAAAAAGTTCACCGCGGAAACTCGACTCGGCTGCTGTATTTTTAACTAAGTGAGCGGCAGTGTGGGGGAACGACTTATTTCTCCATATAAAGAGAAAAAGAGAAACTGATTCAAACTCGGCGCTGCCTGTGATAGACTCCCGGACATTTTAACGAGAAAAGTGCGAGAAAGTGGGTCATGCTGGAGAGAACAATTCTAGAGGAGGGAAAGATGTTCATTTCCCCCATGCATTCTTGCACCCATCAATACATAAAGATTAGGGCTGGGCGATATGGCCTAAAATCTATATCACGATATAAAAAAAGAAATATCACGATAACGATATATTTCACGATATAATTGACAATGGACAAATTACTTCAAAATCCCAGCCTTACGCCTATTGGGAAGATTATCCATCCATTTTCTTCCACTTGTCCGTTGCCGGGTCGTGGGGGCAGCTAACCGGCTAAACGACAGTGTGCATTTGCGGGAGCGGGGATTCGAACCCGCGACCTTCTGATCACGAGCACGCGCATTAAAGTCAGACTCAATCAATGGCAGTAATGCAGTGCCCTCTAGTGGTCAGATACTCATATAAACACTACACTAAACTTTCTATAATAAAGTAACGAGTAATCCAACTTAGTTAGTTTCAAAACCAAGTAATCAGTAAAGCAACTAAGTTACTTTTCAAAGGAGTAGTCAGTAGTCGGATTACTTTTTCAAGTATTCTGTTACAACACTGCTCCTGACCCAAAACCCAGCGCGGCACGTAATATAGATTTAGTTTAGAGGGGAAATGTTTTATGTTAAGAGACTCTTTGTGTTAAAAAAAAAGAAAAAAAAAAGAGAGAAAACCACTGCCCTGTACACACGTAGACTTCCTATAGTTTCTCCAAACACTAAAAACATGTACAACAGGGTCCCCTCTAGGCCAGGACTCCCCTAAACGGCATTCAGAATCTCTTGGTTTGTCAAACTTTCCGCTCGCGCCAAGAACTGGAAACTTGGACGGGAGAAGACGGACGCGATGATTGCCTTCCATCTTGCTTTAATGCTCCACTGGCAGCGGCCTCCCTCCCCGACCTCATCCTGCCAACCCCCCCCCCCCCCCCCCCACTCTGACCTGTCCTCCTCCCCCCTCATCCGTCTTCCTCCCCTCGATCTCCCGTAACCTCTGCCCGTCCATCGCGCTCCTCGTTCGGACACGTTCGCTGGCAGCTCGTTCCGCCCACGGCCGTGCATTACTCCGCCCTCGCCCCGCCCCTCCGCCCCGCCCCGAGGAGAGACGAGCGCTCGCTGGGAACGATCCAAGTGAAGAATGAAAATATCCGAGTGCACAAGAACGCCGGCAGGAGCCTGAAGGCCGCGGGGCAGGAGATGGGCTTATGGTGAGGTCCATATCAGCTTTTTATATCGGCTTTTTATATCGGCTTTAGTTCCTGATTGATTCGTGGGATTCCAGTTATTTCTAGTCCACACGTTCATTTATTCTCGCTTCAAACACCGACATGAGTTTAGCTGAAAATGTTTTGTAAGTTTTCTCAAAATAAAATTACACATCTGCAACAACACCTCCACTTTAGTATGAGCTCCTACTGACTCCAAACGCTCCAGTCTTGGACTCAATCATTTTGACTTTTTTTAGAGGGACTTTTCAATGTTTCCTTTTTAGCCTGGTTTATGGAGATATTTAACCCTAAAAACAGGGCAAACACATTTATATTTTATAGATTTTCTTCTACTAACTAGCCAAAAACTAAACAAATATCCAGAACCCCCTTTGAGCAAACTACTGTAACTAATACATCAATAACCATACATTTAAAGCTGCCCTCAGCTACTCCATTTTTCCGGAACGGTTATATTGCAACACTAGATGTGCCACCTTCGAAACAGCGAGCTAACTAACGTAACTAACGCTAAGCACGACGTACAGACAAGTGAATGAGGCGTTCAAGGGTTCAGTAAATGAATACCTGGTAAATGGTCACATTTATGGAGCACCTTTCTACCCGCTTTAGGCACTCAGAGCACTTTACACCCAGGAACCACTCACCCATTCACTCGCTCATTCATACACCAGTGTATGGACGCAAGGAGGGTGGAGTGTCTTGCCCAAGGACACGGCGACAATGTGCAGCTGCAGGATTTGAACCGCCGACCCTCCGGTCACAAGACGACCTGCTCCACACTGTAAATGCGGTTCTAACTTGCAGTTCAGCAAATTAATATACAGTATCTCTCAAAATGGTTCCTTTGCTGCAGATTTCATTCATTCTGCTGATAAATGTGTTTCCCTTCCCCTTTGAATGCATCGTCAGTGCAGCGTGTGCAGGGGGGGGGCAGAGACGGGCTCACTACTGACACCTACTGGCAAAAAAAAAATCCATGAGAAGAGCCGAGAGCAGCTTTAAACCTGCTTTGTCCATCATTTAGATTTTATTGCTTAAGATATCGGCATTTTTGGTCATTTGTCGACATTTATCAAGACAGGGGCTAAGTACAAATTAAAATGTGCTATTTCGTGGCCGTGATACAGATGTGTTTTACAGTTTCAGGGCCTCAAACCTGAAACTGAAACATTGGGAGTCTGGAGGAGCTACTGAAGCGGAGATGTTGTTGCACGAGTGTTGTAGTTAGCGGACAAGACGTCATAATCATAGTTTCCACCTGGCCGTGTCTCGCCTTCTCGCTTTCACAGACTCACAGTAAGTCCCCGTCCTGACCCGAAGCACCGATAACCCCCTCATGGCCGATGTGTCCGACCTCAGAATCACGTCTGTCCCTCTCGTCCATTTGTCCCGCGCTAAAGGAAACGCCGCGAGCGCGAGTGTGTTCGATAATGACCCGGTCCTGGAGTGACGGCGGTTAACGGCTGCTCCGCTCTTCGCCCCCGCCGCCCCGGCCCTGACCGGACCCCCCGCCGCGTCCCATCGACCTCGGACTGAGCGGCTAACGAGGGCGCGATGCATCAGCGAGAGAGAGGGCACCACCCCGGGACATCAGCAGGTGAGGGGGAAGCACTTCAGAAGGAGACGGAATAATCGGAATCTCTACTTTGGTCGATCTCCATAATCGTCACGGGTCTTTAAAACCGAGATTTTTAGCTAATTTTCTCCCTTAACATTTTAGTTTTAGAGTAAAATCCCCTCTTAGTAACTAATATGCAAACAAAATACTTTTATTCTCATATTCATATATCGGTAATCTACAGCAGACGTTTCAAATAGATTTTTCTCCCTATGTCTTGCCTCAAATGAAACGTGTTGGGGCTGAGGTTTGTATGAAACATGCGTTTAAGTTCACAAATCAGCTACATGTTTTTTGTTTTAATAATGAAAAACAAATAATGAATTGAAAATTGAAAATCGAGATTGATCAATATGAGAGAGAAATCATGCAGCTGGAGCCACCCATCCATTTTCTGGATGGAATGTATGCGTATCTATGGAGACAGATCCATCAGCAGTGAAAACCTACCAGAAACCCTAAAAAACAAGGGGTCGGCCCATTGGTCCGACCTCTCATTATTCTGAAAATGTCCCATTGAGTAGGGGTTGAAAAATAAAATGAGGTTCAGGCAAGAGTCCACTGACCTCAAGGTTTGGGCCAGTGGTTGTTTATGGCTCTTTAATCCACAACACAACTGGGTTAGAGACGTCCGACTAACGGCACCTCTGCTCAATGGGACATTTTCGGGATAATGAGACGTCAGACTAATGGGTCGTCGGACATATGGCATGGTACCAAAAACAATTGGTCCTGGAGCCTCCTCGATGCCACGGGGATGGAAAGTATAGGCACCATGTTAACCACCAATTCAACTGCTGGGTCACTGAAACAGGGGAGCCATAGGGGCTGGTGCAGCTCCAACAGCTGCCCCCACGACCCGGCAACTGACTTTTTTTTTTGCTTAAAGAGGGGGTATTATGCTTTTTTCAATCACATAGCACCAGTCTATAGCACTACAATGATGACCTTCTGTCGGTCTGTATATGCAGTAAATTAAAATAACTGCCTTGAATAAAATTGCTCTCTCAAAATGGCCGTACTGAACGTCTTGAAATAGGCCTCTGTCTCTTTAAGAAGCTTTCCGACACGCCCCCTTCAGCACACTACTGTGGCATTTAAACAACAACACTGTGCGGGGAGGGGGCTCTGCTGAGCTGAGGAGCAGTGGTTGGGGGCTTGGCTGGTGACGAAAGGTCCAGAGGCGTCTCCAGGAGGTGGGGGCGTTCCTAGGAGGACTGAGGCATAGCTACACCTAAAATGGCCGCCGTCTAAGTTTTTACTGATTACTCAAAAATATGTGAATGAGCCGAGGCAACACTCCAGGCATGAGTTTAATGAGGGAACGACATAATAACATGATATAAAGCTTGAACAAGTCGATTTTACATAATACCCCCCTTTTAAAAGTTGCATAATGCACCTTTAATACGGCACTATTGATCTGTTAGCATTACCATTAGCACATGTGCTGCTTGTTTAATATTTTCAGCATGTACAATTCCAACTGTTGGTAGTTAAGTTTAAAATACAAACCACCACGTGCACACAAAATGTTTATAGTTTGAAAATGTAAACTAAATAAATAAAAGCATATGTATATTGTATGAAGGTCCAGCTCTGCCTCAGCCTCAGCCGTTATTGCTCTGAACACTCAGTCTTTTGTGTCGGCGCTGCTGCTCGTGTTCTGTTTGCACGCCCGGCCTCTAAAGCTCGGCCTCCCGCGGCGTGCGAGATCACAGCCTCGTCACACGACAGCCCTGTCCTCTCTCCTCGCCGCACGCTGCGTTCAGGTGACACGCCGGAGTTTGCCGACCGCACGCTGCGTTCGAGGACAAAGGGAAACCTGCGGCACGGATCAGAGGCGCCGTGGAGAGAGGAGCGTGTTTACCACCGCCGCTTTGGCGAGGGGAGGATGTAAAACAAGCGTCTCTTGTTTCTCCCGTCACTCCGGGCCTCGGGTGTCGGGATCAGAATGCATCATGGGAAAAACATCGTATGCAAATCTCCTCAACAACGGGGAAAAACCTGAAAAAGCAGGTTTGCTTCAAGGTGACAAGTGGAAAATGAACCTTTTTGGGGATTCGGATGCAGATATCTTCATTTATTTATCCCACGCATCAAATACACAGGCAATATGAAAACAGTCACTCAACAACACACACATACTCATAAATCACACAACAGCACCGCCCTGACAGAGAAACAGAATATTTTATTGCCGTTATCAGTGAACAGTAGGGGGTGTAACAATATATCGATTTTGCGATATAGCGTGCGATTTTGCGGGACGATACGACACCAATACTTTTTTTATGACGTCACACATTTGAATGAGTTCACTATTTCAGTCAATAAAGGCCAATAATGATCAAGAAATCATCCCGTACAGTCGAGGGCAGCACTTGGGCAGAACAGATGTATTACTTTGAATAATAGTTTTTATAATTATGAATAAGATCAATCTGGGGTTGATTTATTCCTTTTGAAACATGCCTTTGTTTCTTATTTATTTAAATGTAATTAAGACCCTAACTCTAACCCTAGGGTCTTATGTCTTATTACATTATGTTCCTCCAAACTCCAAATACTGTACATATTATTGCATCGTGTATCTAACCCATAGGTTCACGTTATTACACATTGTTACAGCACATTATGTTGTAGTAGATTTGGTACAAACGGTCGTGTAAAATAAAGTGTAACCTAAAAGGGAACCACATAACAAAACCCTGTTCCCTAATCGATACTTTGTTCCTTTCTTCTTCTTCTTCTACTGCAGTAGCGCTCCCATTTACATTTCTTGGATTTTATTTAGTTTTGCATTGAACAGAATCCACTGGATTTAGTCCAATAAACTATTACTGGAGCTGTTCTAAGCGGTTCTGCTCTCAAACTGTATCAAATTTGTAAACATGCCATTATCTTACAATGGTGGCTTGTTTAATCGTGCTGAAGAGCCCAAAAGCAGGTTTACAATTACCTATATATAATATATATATCATTTTAAGGTGGATATACAAATTCTATGGTATAAATGGGTTTGTGAAGTGTCATTGTGCAGATGTTTTCAGCTGGTTTCTTATCTACTGGGCCTTTCCACAAAAACCATCACAAACAATATCAAAATGACAGGTTGCTATATCCTATAAATATATACTGTATATATGTTTTTGGGAGAAAGTACAAATACTACAAAGTGTCCAGTACACGACACAAGGGATGTAGCTTTCCGACTGCTTTTGGCCGCATTAAATCCAATACAAGAGCACTCAGCTTCACTGCAGAGAAAATGAGTTCTGCGACGGCCCCGGGGAGAAGCGGGTCAATCTATTGCTGGGAGAGGCCGGAGCGGCGGGTTACGGGGGCGAGGTTAGTGTCCAGGGGGCGTCCAAGCAGCTTGTCAGGTCCGGAGTTCAACGACCGGATCCGTATCGCGGGCCAAGACATGCTAATCCGCCAGCGCTTAATGTGCCCGCGGCAGGGAAGAGTTTGTTCAGTCACGGAGACAGAAGAGAGGTCACGTCTGCTGTGAAGGAACTGCTGCTTTGGCCTGGAGATATTTCTCACATTGGAAGCTGTCCAGTCCCGAGTCCCGTCACACCTAGAGTACTGCAGTAGTCCAGTGCTTGGGTTGTTCACCTGATCTCAATAGACGACCTATAATGGTCTATTGAGATCAGGTGAACAACCCTCCTTTGCAAAATAGTCAATATTGTGCCAAAAGAATGTAGGAAATCATCCAAAGTAGTAAACTATGTGCTCATCGAGCTCTAATGATGACATTAATGTGCTCAAAAAACATAGAGACACAACAACACATTATCTCCTCCATTATCTACCTCATGGGACAACCATCCCCAACTGAACATCTGACAAAGAGTCTGAGCTCTCTCTTACATGGTTACAGAGTCTCCCCTGGTCCTTGGTAGATCTACCAGTGTGAATAAAATGGACACAACTTTGTTTTGGCTATAACGGATTTATACACAACACCAACAACTGCTTTGTCCAGAAATTCTCGGATGATACTGCTGGCCTGATCAGGGGAGATGATGAAGAAGAGTATAGGGAAACAATCAAGGAGTTTGTGGACTGGAGTGAGCTCAACCAGCTCATCCTTAACACCGGGAAAACTAAGGAGATGGGTGTAGATTTTAGGAGGAGGAGGAGGAGCCCAACCAACACCCATCACCATTGAGGCCACCAGGGTGGATGTGGTGCCCAACCACAGGTACCTGCAGTTAGACGAGAAGCTGGACTGGAAGAGCCAAAGAAGACTTTATTTGTTAAGAAGGCTACGGGCGTTTAACATCAGCCCACCTTTGCTTCGGACTGTAGTGGCCACACGGTAGTGGCCAGTGGCCTGTTTCTTTGCTGGGGGGAGGACATTTATGCAGCAGAGAAGAACAGGGTGAACAAAACATATCAAGAAGGCCGGCTCGGTGGTGGGATCGGTTCTCCCAACAGTCCAAGTGTCCGAGGGAAGGATGCTCTCAAGACTCAAGGCCATCATGAGTAACTTCTCCCACCCCATTCATGCCCTAGAGGTGATCAACAACAGCACCTTTGTTCTATCTATCTAAATTTAAAATAAGACTTCTGTGTCAATGAACCAATGACGTTCCAGGTTGCTGAAATCTGATCTGGTTAACCTCAGTTCCGTTGGGGGTTAAGAGGTTAAAGAATCGATATAGGGTTGGGGGTTGTATGCAGTTTTCTGGGGTTTGTGAACTTGTTATGAGGTTGAGGTTAAAGTTGAGGTTCTTTATTTAAGGGACATTACTGTACACAAGGGCCACGAGTGAGCCCCACGTCCATCCTCACACCTCGGCTTTAATGATGACTTTTTCCCCCGCGTCGCCCCGTGAGGTGAAGGCTGCGAGGCGGGGGAGATTGGCGTCGTGATGCATTTGCCTTTGCCCCCCCCCCCCGTCACCGTGTGAGATATACGTCCTCTGTGATCAAAACACGGAGTCACGGCCGCCGATGTCACAAACCCGCCCGTCCACATGAAAGACGCGCCTTCAGAGGGCCTTGGGATTTCCATAATGCCACATTTACTCGCGGTTATCGACGGATCCCGCCGCTTCAATCGACCGCTTTACGTCCTCATTTCAGCCGGTTGCGTGTATCAAAGCGGGTTCGGCTTCACCCCCGTCTCTCCGTGGTTTTAGCGCCACTTGGTATCACAGAAGGGAGGTTTACGCCCAGGAAATGAAAGGAGGAATCTCGATGGAGGTTTTTCGTGCAGCCTTCCAAATCTGATGTAATTGAAGACGCGCACAGGCAGTGATCGCGTTTTGATATCAAAAAGGGGATCAAAGCTGTTTGAAAAGTTATTTATGAATGCAAAATAGCCCGATGGCATTAGTTCATATGAAAGGCTCTGTATCAGATTTTGTTTGTTTGTTTGTTCAGTCCAAACGTATTGACTTTCCTAGGGCATTTCTAACTCCTTTATTCTTCACAGGGATGAGTTTATCCACGTTTCACAACTTTCAGGCAGTGAGACTCCTAATATGATGCGAGTATTTCACGTAGTATTTTTTGAGGATCTATACACCGGAAAAAGAATAAACATCTGCTTGAATCAAGAGATTAAATCCAAACTTTGAGTAGGTGTGTGAAAAATAACTATTTTTAAATGTAAAAGTGCACTCAAATTCAACACAGAGTACCCAAGCAATGTTTCTCATTTAAGGTCATGGTCATTTTTTCCAGTCCCCTCCTAGAAACGCCACCTTAATATGGTGGAGGGTTTGAGCCTGAATGATCCTGGGACCTCTGTTGTCGGGGGCTTCGTGCCCCTGGTAGGGTCTCCCAGGGCAAACAGGTCCTATAGGTGACGGGTCAGACAAAGAGCGGTTCAGAAGCTCCTTATGAGAGACCAACAGGCCCGGATAGAACCATGAGGCCGTCCTTCTGTGGACCCACCACCTGCAGGGGGCGCTATAGGAGCTGGTGCAATGTGATTTGGGCAGCTCCAACAGCTGCCTCCACGACCCGGCAACGGACAAGTGGAAGAAAATGGATGGATGGATTGATTTTTTCCAGTGTACTTTCTTTTTTATTGCACTAGATTCGAAAGACAAATCCAAATGTTTGACTTCATTACGTTTCTAATTTGTTTTGTTCACTTTAAATGTCAAGTAATGCACACTTTATTCTTTATACCCATTAGATCCCTCCAAGTGTTTGCTAGTCTTCCTCGGGTTCTGACATTATGTAAAATTACATTTACAAAACTCAAAATACACCCGGGAAAACAATTTAAAAAAATACATCAGACACGTGAACGTTACACATTTCATAAATCATAGGAAGCGTAGGACATGGACACCATTGCTCACTGAGGTTTTTGTCCTTTCACTTTCATCACAGACAGTCTCTTCCTCTGCGGCCGTGGCGCTTATTCTTTGGAAATGTCTGTCTGCTTAAATCGACCGCCTGGTTATAGAGTCAAAACGCTCCATGATTCTCTCACTTTGCCGCCCTCGCTCTCGCTCCTCTGGTTCTCCCTCCGTCGCCCGAGGCCCTGCTCCAGATCAGAACGGACGTGTCATAGGAGCGCATATAATCCCCGTATTACGACTGACCCGTTCCAGAGAGCGGGAGGCGGGAGTGAGACCTCGATGCATTATTCACAGAGTGTGTTTATTCCATCGCCCTGGCAGTTCGTCTGATATCACGGGCCCGTTCTCGTCTGTCACCCGCACCGCACTCGTCTCCCTAAATGACCCTCGCGTGGAGAGGCAGCCCGTCCCGGGACACGCCGGACAGACCTGACGGGCCAGCTGTTTCCCACAGCGTATGCAAACTACAGAGGAGTGCATTTACATGAGACCATGGCCGCTCCTTAATGCTCACATGCCACATGAAAAAGTGTTTGCAGTTCGGTAGCAGCGTACTAGGACCTGACTTCAGTCCAGGAGTTTTAGGTTATATTGGCTAAAATCAGCAATCAATGAATCAATAAATCCATCAATCAATTTGATTCATAAAGCGAAAAAACATCCACAGAAGGCCAAAGTACTTCATAAAGGGAACATACAAAGACCAAAAGAGTGCACTCAAAACTCTTAGTGATGGGATTTACGGCTCTTTACTGGGAGTCTTTGGGGTCCGTTCATTTCAAAGAGCCGTTCAAAAGACTGGCTCTTTTTAATAAGGCACAATATCTAAGCCCCTCCTGGAAATGCCACCTTAACGTGGTGGAGGGGTTTGAGCCTGAATGATCCTGGAGACAAAGAGCGGTTCAGAAGCCCCTTATGAGAGACCAACAGGCCCGGTTAGAACCATGAGGCCGTCCTTCTGTGGACCCACCACCTGCAGGGGGCGCTATAGGGGCTGGTGCAGCTCCAACAGCTGCCCCCACGACCCGGCAACGGGCACGTGAAATGAAAATGGATGGATGAACAATATCTAAGCACGATCAATAAAAGGCATTTTTTTAAATTGAAATAAAAAAATACAATGGGACTGATATTTACGCTTTGAAAATCTCATTTGTGAATGAAATCTTGCACCCTGACTAATAAAAAGTAAATAAATCATTTTTAGTGCAAAAATCTTGCCCTTGTGTCGCCTGCTCCATTGTTAGGAGCTGATTCTTGTGTTCGTCCGGACGAGTTCTGGGAGCCGTTCACCTTAAAGAGCCGTTCAAAAGAGCCGCTCGGTCGTGAACGTCGCATCACTAGGCCAGTCAGAATCTGCTCATTCAGTGTTAAAAGCTAAATATAAAAAATTGGTCTTTAACATGGTTTTAAACACTCAATAGATCGTGCAGCTCTGATAAAGAGAGGCGCTGGGGAGTGGTGGAATTTATACATTTAAACACCGTCATCAAAATCTTTAAATGAACCCGAAACTGGGAAACAGTGAAGAGCCGCCAACACTTTCTAGTCTCTGGTAGTGAACAATCAGCTGCATTCTGCGCCCCCTGGAGGCGACGCAGAGGACTGATTCAGCCCAACATACAAAGAACTACAATAATCAGGTCGAGATGTTATTAAAGTCTTTCACTTTGCTTACGGTTTTTGAGTAGAAAAAGCTCGAGTTCAAAAATGTATTAAATGTCCCGAGTAAATCAGATTGACTGTAGGGAATTTGGCTCATCTGGAAAGGCGTCAAAGTATGGAACGAACAATAATGACGTCTAAACACGCGTAAAAGCCTCTGCTTTAACTCCAATGGCATCGGGGGTCGAATTAAATGCAAACGAAACAGAAACAATTTGCCAATACGTTGTTTTCCAACATTGTGAGACGACTGCAATCAATACGAGATCCCGACGATCAATGCAGTGGCAACACGAGCACTAAGCCGCCATTAAACATGTTCATATCTTTCGGCATAATTCCCTCATAAACGCCTGATAAACCATCGCCATGAGGTACGTGTAAATAAAGCGCGGTTTTCCCCGGGACTCCTGATGTGTGGAAGCCCCGCAGTCGCATCGACCCGGACGTACGCAGCCGCTCTCGCCACGAAAACATGTCGATACGCCATCCGCACCTCTCCAGCTAATTGTATTTGATCACAGGCTGCAGTGGATCGATGGCGGCAGATGGCAGACGGGCGCGGTCCGGCACACGGCGTCTGCATGAGCGGCGCTGCGGTGGATCCTGAGGAATCAGCGAAACAAATCGTACAATGAACGGCTCTTTTGGAATAAATTGAGTTTGTTATGAAAGGTTTGTTTGAGTCCGAATTACCCGAATGTAAAGATCTGGTGGATTTAAGGTTTCACTGGAGAGAGAAGGGCCGCCAGTCACGGAAGTCTCCGCAACGTCTCCGCGAGTGGGATTGATTGCGTGCATATAAAGGGCTTATCTCTGGCGCTGGTCACGGAGCTGTATCCAAGACGTCCCCTGGAGGCGATACCGAGGAGATCCCAAAGAGTCGTATGGAGTCTCTTTTTCAACAAGTTTGTTTTCACTCCTTGAGATATCACTCCTTTAAACCACTCAACTGCCACCCTAGGGTTAAGGGTTAACAATTAGTTGCATCCAAGTCTCAAAACGTATTGACTGGAGAGCTTACAGTCTATATGCCAGTGTGATACCTAATTTGAAAGCCAAGACCTTCTAGTTTCTAAAAATCTGTGTGAGGTGAGTGAAACATAACTTACGTTACATTTGCCGTTCTTAACCCAAATTATATCCTGATTAGGGTTAACTAACCCTAGCCCCGTGATCAGGGGAGATGGCACTTAGAATGTAACAGGTCTTGGAGACATTGCAGGGACGTCACAGAAATGTCTCACGGGCTGAGGACATCAAATAGTATTCGCGACACCGCTGCTTGAGACCACGCGGAGACTTCGCTGAATCAGTTTTATTGTTCAGTAAATGTCCATTAGCCAGAACAATAGTAGGGACAGAAGGCATGTGTGGCGTCGCTGGTCCTGCCTGGATACCTCCTCGTATGTCCCGTTTTTTGTTTACCTCTTGTTTACTCAGGAAAACTACAATTCAAAGTAGCAATGGTGCAAAGTTGGAGGAAAAGGTTTTGTGTTTCCGTTAAAGGCGTGAAACTGTGTAAATGACCCACTCAAAGAACGTCCAAATATGAAACGATTTAGGAAAAGACTTACAGATATGATCTTTTAACGTTGAAGAAAAGGGAGATGGTTTAGCCCAAAGTGATGTCGTTAACATATTGTTTAGAGAACAAAGAAAAAAGGACGTGGATAAAACCGAGGGAAGCTCATGTGTAAGTGTTAAACTTCATCCCCTTTTCGAGCAGCGGTGATTTGTCTGTGTTTCAGTTCTTTGGATCATTGTCTTATGAAAAGAAAGGGAAAGCTGATTTGCATGTTCTCTGCATCGCTTTCCCCGTGGTGCTCCAGTTCCCCGTACTGCAAAAAACATGCGCAATAGGGCCAACCCCGGGATGAACGGGAGTGTGTTTGTGCGTGAGGAAATCAGGCGTGGGGATCGTCTCCTTGGAAACCTTTGCCTCGCCGATCATTTTCAGATCAATCTAATTGGCCGTGGCCCCCCTGCCTGGGCCCGACCCCTCCCTCCCTCCTCCACCCCTGAACCACCGCGGCGGCCAATCGGATCGACCCAATCAGCGTCGGCGGCCAATCACAGGGTCGACGGGTAGCAATCTAGCAGGCGTGGAGGAAGGGAAAGGCTTTTGTCTCGTGCCGATCGCAACGGGCCGAGACTCGGCAGGTGTCCGTGTATTGTCTCCGGTGATTTGGAAATGGAGGCTGTCACGTGCACAAAAGGGACTTGGCTGAAAGAGACCACGGCTCGCTCGTATGACAGCGGGGCGGCTGTGGGGTGTGGTATTTTTAACCGGCTACCGCAACATGTGAAATGGTAGTGAAATATCTAAACCCTCTGTACCAGATTATTGTCCTTCACTGAAAGTAAAATACTTGAGAGCTGCGTGTCTAATTCTAAAGCGTTATCGATTGTGAACTAGCAGCTCGTAGTTGCTTCATTTGATGCCGTCCCACGTCTTTCAGTTTTTCAGGGTAAAGGTTTCGAGAACTGTTTTGGAGGCAACGATTTGAGATGATACAATGGTGTTTAATGAGAGTGTCCCGGTAACTGTTTTGGCCCGTTCCCCTAATCCATCACTTCTTTCTAAAACAACTATTTTACAAATTAATCGCT
This sequence comes from Proterorhinus semilunaris, assembly GCA_021464625.1. NCBI lineage: Eukaryota > Metazoa > Chordata > Actinopteri > Gobiiformes > Gobiidae > Proterorhinus > Proterorhinus semilunaris. Next base: position 2,746,462 of record CM038360.1, on the reverse strand, counting down.
GCATTATCATGACTGCAAGTTTTAGATAAATGGTTTGAAATGTAATAAAGAGTTTGAAATTAAGATACATTTACTTGAACACTCCCTGAGCCTGGATGTAACTAACTGTTCTGACCTGGGGCTGCTGCTGAAGGTCAGGTCTAGGTTCAGCAACAGGATGAGCCCAAAGAATGAGTTCAGCTCATCCCTGAACATCCGGAATGGCCAGGTTCATTCTTTGTGTTAGAGGATAACATTATCATACTCGGTCCAGCTGTGCAGTCATAGAATCTCTGTCATAGCCTTGACTGAGGTGCTCAGGCGCCCACTCTCAGCCACTGAATGATTTGCCTGTGTATCAGTATGACGCTCTGAGAGGGTGTTTATCTCTCTTCTGTGGAAGCATCAGACTTGAATGGCAGGACTAGCGCAGTGTCTCGAGTTCATGTCTCCCCGGGTCCTGTAACGATGGTAAATAAACTTCTCCTGCATAAGACATCCTGACTGCTGCCTGTTCTTCATCTATCTATCTCTCGGACGCCATTGTTAGCTCTCTAACACTTTGGATGTGCCTTTGCGCAGTGGTCACACTCTCCCGGCATCAATACAAGAGCTTGGTGAATAATTAACGCAACACTGGATCTGTATTCCATGTCCCGACTGCCAGAAGCACATTTTGCGGACCAGGTCCTCGAGGAACCTGCCTTCAACCGCCGCCCGGTCCTCTCTGCGCCTGACCCCTACCATTCCCGCTCCCTCCTTCGGAGTAGAGTCGCTGCTCCTTCACGTCTAGAGGAGCCAGCTGAGGTGGCTCGAGCCTCTGTTCCGGATGCCTCCTGACCGCCTTCCTCGGGAGGTGTTCCAGGCTTGTCCTATTGGAAGGAGACCTTGTGGTAGACCAAAGGACACGCTGGAGGAACCAAGTCTCTGAGGCCTAGTGTCGCCTCGGAGTCCCCCAAGAACAGCTGGAGGAGGTGGGCGTGGATCGGGAAGACTGGGCGGAAGAAAATGGATGGAGGGATAGACTCTGGACAATTGGAAATAACACCACAACCAATGTGCTGGAATCAAAGCTGAAGACCCTACAACCAGGGATGTCAAGACCAACCGGTTTTACAATTACCGCGGTTAAAAAAAGCGCACGGTAGGTTCTTCGTCAGAATGTTAGACATACGTAAACCGCGGTCTCGTCTTCTGTGCCAAACAGTTAAAGGTAAAGCCTGAAGAAACAGCGTCCAGTGTTAAATCCAGCGGAAAGCTCAATAATCCGAAGTGCAGAGAGCAAACCTGATCCAAAGGAAGAGTCTCAAAAGAAGCATTCGCAGCTGCGTTTGTGTCGCGGTAAAAACAAAAGTGAAACTAGGCGTGGGAATCAGCTGATCCGTTCATTTGTTTAGGAACTCTTTTGGAAACATCGGGATTCACGAGACACAGACCTGAGGAACATCTTTTAAAAACATTCACGACAACCTGCTTTGTTTAGAGCGGGCACATATCAATATTCTGTTAATTATTTTAAAAACGTAGTCAGGCAGAGTGAGACAAACCACTGGAAATCCATATTACTCAATTGGCAATCATTTAATTAAATAGTGTAGTCACGCACTTTTAAGTAATCTTTTCCAGTCCGTTATAATGAGTCTTTTTCTCTTCGTGTTTTCTTCTACAGCAGCACTTTGAATCGCGTTTCCTGGATTTGATTCTATTATGGGTAACATCGAGAAGCTTCCACTGCCTTCTCAAAGCCCATAAACCTGAAGATCTCTCACCCGTGGACACAAGAACAGGCTAATACTCAGACGGTGAACATCGTCTTTTGCCTTATCGTTGAAAGAACAGAACAAAGAGCTCCTAATTAGCCGGCATACGCTCGCCACCGTGTAACAGTCTTTTGTAATCCCATCTAAAAAGGCACGTTCAGTCGTGGTTGGAGAGCTCCCCCGCGCTCCCCTTTGTCCACAGATACGACCGCGGCCCATTTAGACTCATCAGGAGTCATTTTGGTCCAATTAGTCCGGCGCGCTGTGGTAGACTTTATGCACAAACAACCAGTCTCCGTGGGAAATATTAACAAGGCGGCGGGACTCGCACAGACGCTACAAACGCGGCCGAAACAAAAACAGCTACAATGGGCTGGCAACACAAAGATGAAGCTCGGAACTCAACGAAATCGTTTCCTTTTCAACCGAGTTAGATTTCAGGGTTTCCACAGGTGGCAGCAAGTCCAGTGTAATGCTTTTTAATGCCATTTTAATACAATATTTGTAATGACACAAATGCAACACATCTTGGCATGTTCAATTTCAAATGAGGTGGAATGGGGGGGGGGAAGTATTGATTTTTAAAACCAAACTGGACACAATGGACATGTTTGAGCAAAGGATTGTGTAAAACTCCACTCAGAACTGCAGCCGGATGTATTTTACAGCAGACCATTGTTTTTGTGTTTTACAAATGAAGTTGTTTTGGGTTCTGTCTCTAAGGAAAAATATCACTTTTGCAAGAAATGTAAATGTAATGCCAGTTTGAATCTGATTAAATGCTTTTTAATGACTACAGACGGATTTCAATGCTGACACACATTAGACTGACGTGTGACTACATTGAGGTGCAGGAACCAGGTGCCTCCAATACCACGTATCAGTCATTTATATTAGATACCAGTGGTTTCCATGGGTTACGCGTGAATAATGGCAATGAAAATAGTGCAAAGTATGTGGAAAGCTTGTCACTTGAGGACACGGCGCTTATTTAATTCACTGTAAGGTGAACATTTACGCAGGCCAACGTCAGCTATGTAGATGTACTTCTTAAATACTGCCATTAACGTTAGTTTGGAGCGGAGTCCTGTAGGACCTGCACCGCTAGTTACAAGATCAATCTAAAGACCGAGAACACACACTGGAGCGCGGTGCGTCACGGCACCTGAGATACTTTTCTCTGAATCAGGATCCTGACAATAGTTTCTCTTTATCAGCTGCTCTTCTTGACCCTCCCAACAAAGTTTCCCGCGGTCTCTTTGTCCGTCAGGCGTCAGAGACTTGACTGTTTCACAGGAGCAAACAATATGTGTTTTCCTCGTCTGGATTCAGCAGATCCTAATCGTGCATTCTTGAGCTGAACTTCAGACTTTGTCTCTCATCTGTTCTTCTGAAAAGTTTTTAGTTTATTTGTTTATTTGAGCAGCATACATTCTGCTCAAAAGGAGTGGGCTGAAGCAAAAAGCTTATGAGCTAATAATAATAATAATAATAAATAAAAGGGCGCACCTGCCTGTATGTTAGAAAATTGAAGTCGTGGATTGTTGGAACTTCTATTTGTGCAATCAACAATGCGATACGATGGTATTGTGTTGTTTTTATACATAAACACGTCACATTAAATCCCTTCTTCTTCTTCTTCTTCTTCTTGACAGTGCGTTGAGTTAAGGCACCTCATTATGCTGCTGCAGAATTGGTGCTAAAAACCAGCAGCATTAGCATCACCATCTGCCTGTTGCTATAGCGGGGAGCACACGTTTCATCCGGGCCTTTCTCTCCGATGCTTCGTTACAGTGCGCTTGTCGAAAGTAATTTGCTGCGACGTGTTTCGCCGGCGACGCGGCTCACGCTGATTATTTGCGTTTGTTGCCAGATCCGTTTAGTTTGATGTAATATCCCAAAGCATGAGAACTAATGCGGTATTTACCTCACAGCTCCCCGGGCACTGCGGCTCTCCGCCAGATCCATAAACGCGCCTCACAGTCGGACCGTCGCCTGTCAGTCCTGGTCTCTACTTTACGTGAGCAGCACTTTTGTCAAGAACTTACTACTTTTACTCCACCAGATTTGAATCATCCTGAATGACCAGGTTATTCCTTCAAAGCATTTCTTCTTCCCTGATGGCACGGGCATAATTCAGTAATGATTCATGTGAAAGAGTGGATCGGGGAGTACGAGATGGATCGGCCGCCACAGAGTCCAGATCTTAACCCCATCGAGGGTCTTTAGGATGTGCTGTAGAAGGCTTTGTGCAGTGGTCACACTCTCCCATCATCAACACCAGACCTTGGTGGAAAATGAATGCGACACTGGATCTTTGGACATTGCAGAAGCTTTTTGAAACATCCCCACAGTGCTGGATCAAAGCTCATGCAAGTCTCCAATGTGAAAAGTCAAAATTAGCAGCATATTTTAATAGCCTTATATTGCACACGCTCGAACAGTAGGTGAGCACTGACAATGGAATGGAAGTTTATTAGTATAGCGCTTTTCATATGATACAAGTCATCCTCAAACTGCTTAGAGATAGGTGAGCGCGTTAAACAGGTCCATTTTGTCTGTTATGATCTAATGTGGTCCACAGGTGCTCCTACAGGCCCACTCTGCTCTGCTTCACATAGTGTCAGAGGTATGTTCTTCATTCACTCCAGCTGCCCCTCGGGGAGACTGACAGAAACGCTGTCACATCTGCACACATCTGACCATCCATCCATTTTCTTCCACTTGTCCGTTGCCGGGTCGTGGGGGCAGCTGTTGGGGCTGCACCAGCCCCTATAGCGCCCCCTGCAGGTGGTGGGTCCACAGAAGGACGGCCTCACGGTTCTTACCGGGCCTGTTCGTCTCATAAGGGGCTTCTGAACCGCTCTTTGTCTGACCCGTCACCTAGGACCTGTTTGCCATGGGAGACCCTACCAGGGGCACGAAGCCCCCGGGATCATTTGGGTGCTCAAACCCCTACGCCACGATAAGGTTGCGGTTCCAGGATTCCAGCATTCATTCACCCGTTTTGTACATGATTTGAGTTGAGAGGAAACCAGGGAGAACATGGAACCTCTACTCTGAATCGAACCCGGGACCTTCGAGCTGTGGAGCAGCCCTCACTCGTGACAAGGAAGAAGGTTTGTCCCCGTCGTGTCGCCGTATGGAGGTACGTTTTGGGGCAATCTTCATGTTTTTGAAGATGTGATGTTCACACTGTGTGACAAATTACTGACTTTCTACTTTGAAAAGTATTTCCCAAAACAAATACTTAAGTACTTTCATCTAAGTGAACATTTTCCTGGGCTACTTTTACTTGTATTGGAGGAATATTTTACCTGTAGTATCTGTTCTTAAGTTTTCGTTCTTAAAGGGACACATTTTGGACTATAGTTGCCATCAATAAGAAACATGCAGCTAATGACCAGCTCGACACATAGTTTAGTTTAGTTTTAGTTTATTTGAGCAATTTACAAACATATTTCATGGTTACATCATTGCACTGTAATACAAACTCAAAAGGAGTGGGCCGAAGCACGGAAGCTTATAAATGCCTGCCCCCCATTCAAAGTAATTACTTTCATGCATTTCAGATTAATTCAAGACATAATACTAACATAATATGCTATTACTGCGGCGGGTAATCAAAGAATGGATCTGGATGAGACCCTAACCTGTTTGAATCTCAAATTCTGCGGACTTTAGTCGACATCTCCATGGCAACAAGCTGGAGACGTCCCCACTCCCAGTAAAGTCTCTCAGTCATGTCTTAGGAGAGCTGAGCCACTCACATAAAATAAATGCTTATATTTCAATTTTATTTATTGGGTAAAATTCTACGCGGTGTGGCTTTAAGTAATGAAATCCAACTGGTTTTCCTCCTCATTTGGCCCTGGTTTAGCCCTATAGTTTGACTCTCCTCATTCCAGGTTTAGTCCTTTATTTATCCAAACATGGAAATGCTTTTAGCTTCATGTCGTCTGAGATCATTTGAGGTCTGTTTGGTTCAGTCCCTCTAAAGTCCAGACCTTTGTCCTACTCGGAGCCCCGTGAGCTTCCATCAAGTGATCGCTAATGTCCCCGGAGCCCATGACAGCTTAAGTACAAGTTCAAGTCATATGAATAAAAAGCCAATAAGTTAAGGCAGCAGTGCTTCTTGTGGAGATTACTTTATATTGATGCCAGATGGAGAATTTTGAAATTGCGCCAAATCCCATATTCTTAGAAGCAGTCCATTGATTTTCCTTGGAGATATTGAGCATGAAAATGGATGAAGCGCCTCTGTGCTCTATGTGCTCCTCTGTCTTTATGTTTTATCGATCCCTGAAGTGGCTCCCCTCACTCTCACAGGTCACAGGTTTAGGGTCGGTTTTAGTCCAGTCCTTTCCTTGTGGTGATGGTTTTAGTCTACGAAGGGGAGGAGCACGTTGACGTATAGATCTGTGAGTTTTTAAGGCGATTCTGTCTGAGGTATCAAAGAGCCGCTTCTAACAAAGAAAGGCCTGGTGTATCCACATGAAAAGCAAAACTCCAAATGTCCATAGTCTATGTTGTTCTCTCCTCAAAAACAGACCTAGTGTTTTTTCCTGGCCACTAGCGCATCTTTGAGGAAGGTGTGAAGCTCCTCCTGAGGTTCTACGTATCCAGGAAATGCTTGAATCACCTTTCCATCGCTTGGAGTAATCCAACCATCACAAAGTAAAAACCGGAGCACCCGTCCGACGACCATCAACCAGCCACTCACAGAGTCATACATAAGAGAGGAGGGTGAAGTGTCTTGCCCAAGGACACGGTAGTACTGCCGGAGCCAGGATCTTACTGCGAGGCAACACGACAAATCACTCTGTTCTGTTTTAAGTTCATGATTCACGGGTGGCGCTTGTGCTTCACAGCTAGAAGGTCCTGGGTTCGATCCCCAAACGGGTGCGTAGGTTTCCTCTGGATACTCCAGTTTCCCCTAATACTAAAACATGTACATGAGCGCTGGCTGCTCCCCGCTCCCAAAGATCTCCCCAGCGGCACTGAGTAGGCGTCAAATGCAGAGAACTGACTTTTCCTACAGGGATTAATAAATGATGACTCAAAATAATTTACATATATATTAAATGAACAAAACAAAACTAAAAGGTTCTTTATAGAGAGGAGTGAGCACGACTTTACCAAGATATGAGTGAAATTATGTGCCAGTGAAAAGTCTTGTTCACTTTAAAGCTGTACTAAGTAACTCGTGCCCCTAGAGGCCATAAGCGCAACTGCAGGTGTCGTAGCAAGTTCCGATTTTCTAACTTATTAAATGTCTTGGAGAGTAAATACTGCACTGACAGAAAAGGCGAAAGGAGAGGGGGATGTTGTTCATCCAGTTACACAATGGAAATACTTTTTTTTTCACTCAAACTTGGCTGTAAATACTGTTTAAGTGGCGCTAGCCCGCAGTTAGCTTTGCCCGTTAGCCTGTTAGCTTCTTCTTTGTGGTTCTATTAGTGTGTATTGGTGGCTCCAACCCGATGGCAGTCAAGTTGCAAGCATGGTTTTCTGGCCAGAGACACCAGGGGGCCGATGCAAGACCCTCCAATCATCCCATTAACACTTGTATTACCCCCAGAGGGACGACGGAAAGGGTTTATTAAGGTAAACACGTTACTTAGTACTGCTTTAAAGGCACACTGCAAAACATTGTGGACCATACGGTTGCCCTCAGTACAAAACATGCTCCTAATGACCGGCTCCACACAGAAAATGCTATTACTGCAGTGGGTAATCAAAGATCTGGATGAGGACCTGCTGCCTTTAGTCACATCACCATGGGGACGAGCCGGAGACGTACCCAGCAACAGCACATGTTTGTTTGTGCATTTAAGAGGTATTTTTAAATTAGGAGAATATTTGTCATAAAATAAATGCTTCCGTTTCAATCTTAAATACTATTTGGTGAAATTTTATGCGGTGTGGCAAAGAAAACATCTTTTTCCACCTAAAATCATATCTTGTTGTGTGATAATAAATAACCCTCTTGGCAGATTTTCACTGTGTCTGAGACAGAGCACTTTCACACTCGTCAAACCCCGTCATTTCACAATCAGCTGGTATTCTGTCCTTAAAGAAACCGACGAAGCCCAAAAGACCAGTCTGAAAACATCGCTCTTTCTCACGAAACGCTTGGACCGTCCTCGCTCTCGAATGATTTACAAAGACAAAGGCGTTTCGTCCTCCCCTCCTCTGATCCGCCGCAATGGGAAACGACAGGAGAAAATGTTTTTAAAAGCGCCTCTTTAATCAACCGGGCGCAGATCGGGGGAAGAGCCAGTCACGATTCATTCTTCACTTTGAGGAATTCCGCTTCATAAACAGCAGTGGTGTATGGAAAATATCACACATGCATCGTGTTATTTCCCTGAACGGTCGAGTCCCACGTGCCGAGCTGATATTACGGTGTCGCGCCGGGGAAATGAACAGCGCCGAAAAAGGTTATAGCGAACGGGGCTTTTGTAGGATTCAGACAAGAATGAGAAAAAGGCACAAACGCGGGAACTCAGCCGTTTTCACTTTATCCCCCGCTTTCCAAAGAGCCAAACAGCTTTACAAGAATTATTGACCGTTATTTTGTGATATGGCAGCTAGAGTTGTTTGCTGGGTCGCAGGTTCTAGAAAGTGATGATGTCACCGGGCCCAGCGTGGGGGGGGGGGGGGGGGGGGGCAGGAGCTCAAAAGAAAATGTATGAATTACAAAAATGATCCTTAGTATCAGTCACTGGGTCCAAGATCTCTCTGTACAAGGCTAAACATTTCCTCAAAAACTAAATAATTTTTCCTCCATATAATAGTATTGGCCTTTACGGCACGGTAGCACAGTGGTTAGCGCTCGTGCTTCACAGCTAGAAGGTCCCAGGTTCGATTCCCACCTGGACGGGGCCTTTCTGTGTGGAGTTTGCATGTTCTCCCCGTGTCTGCGTAGGTTTCCTCCGGGTACTCCGGTTTCCCCTACCACCAAAAACATGTACAATAGGCCAGGATGAATGGTGTGTGTGTAAATGTATGGTGGTGATCAGAGGGACCGTTGGCGCAGATGTGTGTAGTCGCGACAGCGCTTCTGTCAGTCTCCCCCAGGGGAAACTGAAGCTACCACCACCGAGTCTGGAGTGAATGTAAAATGCTCTCATGTGAAGCGCTTTGTGGCCATGTCTGTGAAAGGCGCTTTATAAATAAAGATCTTCTTCTTCTTCTTTAGAACGCTGTGATGTCACCTGCAACCCAGCAATACTACGAGCTGGTAGAGTCTGTTGTGTAAAAAGGGACATCAATCATAAACTGTGGCTGTAGGAAAAACAAAAGCTTACACATAATAAAAGATTTTTTGTGAATTCTCAAGTCACTAAAACAGCTCAATAACACATGGAGTTTTTATTCCTTTATGTGTACAGTACTGTATTTCATTTCAAAGACGGACATTCAGCCCATCTTCAAATCTCCCGTGAGACCCCATTTGTGAACCACTGCTGGCCATTATTACACCCGTAACGAGATCCAATTAAGAGTACAGTCGATTCCCTCTGGTCCAATACAGTTTTCCAGCTTTAAAACCATTCTGTGCAAATCATCAAATATAAACGTCGTCAGTGAATTTGCGGGAAGTGCCTTCGCCTGGAGTCAAACGTGTCCCCTGGATCTACTGCGCGACGCTTAGCTTAGCGTGTTAGTATCGTTAGCGTGTTTCGCCTTCACGCGCCACACGCTCTGCCGGACACGCGTCTTTGTTCATGTTCATTTCTCTGTCGTTTGGATATAATTTGGCAGAAATATGGAAATGGAAGATGTTAGCGTGGAAGCATGGTAGCATGGTTGCGTGGTAGCGTGGTTGCGTGGTAGCGTGGAAGCATGGTAGCGTGGTTGCGTGGGCCCCCAACCCAAAACAATGGCCCTCTAAATGTATCAAAGCATAAACATAATGATCAATAAGCATTTATTTGAAATAAGAAAACTCGGTGTTCAGTCATTGATGATGAATTTAACGATCAAATTTATAATTTTAAAATCATTTATGACATGACCCTCCGCCCAGACAAAGCTCTGGGCCCCCGGGTTGGGAACCACTGTTTTAAATCATAGTTTTTGTGTTTTTGACAAAGCTGTAATAATTATTACTGGATTATGTCGATTTAATCCCATTTTGCTAAAACATAGGTACACATGTTACCCAGCTTCCTTTCGTTTGACCATTTTTGTGAGGTTTACAGTTTCACTTCCTTATTGGACACTGACAGGAAGTGACATAGATAGAGACCGTGGAACTTTACCTCCGTCTATGTCACATCCTGTCAGTAGCTTCAAGATTCAAAAAATAAAAACAACTTTCTTTCATTAAATTGCTGCTTTACTAAAACTCGGCCCAAAATACGACTTAAAATTTAAAAAAGTTCGACTACGTTAAGACGTTTGTTTTATGACCGAATTTGAGCTTTCACAAAGTCATAGCACGTTTTCATTTTAGGCAACAGTAAATAAATAAATGAATATGGATAGTAGGCCACTGAAATATTTATTTTCCGAGTTGTCCTGCGTCTCAGTCTGTATGAGCACAAAGCGAACGTCGCACCATCTCTGACGCGTTCGCCGATGAATTAAATATGGCTCCGCTCTGGTCCGGGGCCAACGGGGCTCAGGGCTGGGAAGAGTTCCTCAAGCCTAATGTCCCGGGACACACAGAGAGAGAGGGAATGAGTTCATAATAAGCTCGCTGGGGGAAGTAAGACGGTTATTTCAAGTAATAAACTCGTATTCTATGGATTGTATTGCATTTTATTCAATTAATATTGAACATAGTTTTATTTGGTTTTATTCGGTTGGATTTTACAGTATTCAGTCATTCATTCATTATTTTTTCATATCTTTGTCTTGTACGTTACTTCATTTTGTTTGCAGTAATTGATCTACTCACTTTGGAGACTATGGGCCAGATCTTGCAACGTCAACTGTAGCACCAATGAGATACAATTTCCTTGCAACTTTGAGCCGTATACGAATGTAAGTGGATTGTAAATGAGGCGCCTTCTAACTCTAAATAATGTAAATGAGAGATAAGGCCAGAGCTGTTATCGAATGCAGAGAGTGCACAGATGAAAAACGGCGCTGAAAGCATTTAAGTAGTTATGTTAGTGTTGACCTTCTGCTTAAAACACATCCAAATGGTATAAGCAAGAACGTGCAGCATTAAAGCCGATGCTGGGAAGGTCAGATCTGGCTTAAACGCTGATTTATAAACGTGTTTTATTTCCACTTAATTCAATTTGGGTTAAGTTTCCGTGCTGCTTCTGCAAACCCCGGAGAATCCTCAACCGCTTGAAATATTCCAATTAGTCCGAGAAACATGGGGGAGAATGTCGATATTGAGAACACACTTGGATTTTAAGCGGTGAGTTTTGTTGCTAAAAGACCGGGAGGATTCTGAAGCTGAAAGATGGAGGTCTCGGGGGGAAGGAAGTCGCAGCTCGTCACAATACGTTCAGAAGGATCAGTTTAAGCCAAAGGTGAAACGACGAGGGTCCAGGCCGGTCACGTCCACAAACAGTGGAAGAGCAGGTGTCATTTTGAAGAGAGAAGAAAGAGATGAGAGTGGCAGGTGACGGGAGTGATGAATGAGCGCGGCGGGAACGGGAGGAAGTGACAACAAAACAATCAGAGGAGCAGACGCAGCAGTTCACCGTCTCGCGTCAGATGCAACAATCCGCCTGACGGACAGTGGGGCGTCACGACGAGCTGAGAAACAACCACGGGGGAGTCTGATTCGAGTTATGAAAGGCATCAGGTCGGGAGGAATTCAATTAAGATGCTTCCTCGCTAAGGGTTGAAACTTAAAGTACCAGAAACTGCCACCAAAAGGATTTTTACTTCATAAACCGATGGATCCCTGGCGGTTCCTCAAACCAGTCCTTTTGCTCTAGCTCTCAGGAGTGGGTTTTGGAAATTCCCAAGAGGGCAGGTCTGGTTGAGGTTTCATCCATCCATTTTCTTCCACTCGTCCGTTGCCGGGTCGTAGGGGGCGCTGTTGGAGCTGCACCAGCCCCTATAGCGCCCCCTGCAGGTGGTGGGTCCACAGAAGGACGGCCTCATGGTTCTAACCGGGCCTGTTGGTCTCTCATAAGGGGCTTCTGAGGTTTCAAACAAGTACAATTCTCATGCCAGGCAACTCAATGCTCCTACTTTCTAGCAATTCGAGTAATTCATGTGCAATAACTTCTGTGCAAAACCACCAGCAACAACCTCTGTATCAGAGCAGTGTTGTTTTTGTCAACGATAATATCATTTTGTGGACGCACCTCTTTTAATGTAATAACTTAACAATATCGTGCTAAAAATGGTAAATGGTCTCAACTTAAATCCACCTACATTAGGCACCCAAAGCGCTTTACAGCAAGGAACCAGTCACCCATTAACTCTCTCATTCATACACCACTGTACGCAGACACTGGAGGAAAGGTGGGAGACGTTTCTCGCCCAACGACAGTGTTCAACTTCAGGAGGCGGGATACGATCTTCGGATCACGAGACGACCCTCTGTACTGTCGCCCCAAAATATCTTTTTTGTGAGTAAAACACGACGAGACGTTTCTGAGTTTACCGTTCGCAGCCAGAGCTGGTGAGCGGAGCCGGAGAGCACACGAGACACGGAGCGACGGCCTCACCTCACGCCTTAGAGATCGTGAGTTATCTGGCTGCCGTACATGTGTATTAAAAAGAGCCGGTCTTTTGAACGGCTCTTTGAAATGATCGGATCCCAAAGACTCGGCTCCCGGTGAAGAGCCGGAAATCCCATCACTAGAAAAATACATAGTTGTGGCGTTGGTGGTGGACATGAATGAACATGTGGAATTCTGTCTGCTTTTGAAACTCAAGAAGTCTTATTTGACAGCTTTCTTTCTAGACATTGTTTGCTTTTGAGCATTGTGGTTATTCATTCACTCCAAAGTAAGGCTTGGTTTAAATGGTTCAAGTGTTTTAACTTTAGGGTTAAAGTTAAAGCACCTGAACCATCAAAAGCAAACAATGTCTAGAAAGAAAGCTGTTAAATAAGACTTCTTGAGTTTCAATGTAAAAAGCAGACAGAATTAAGTCTAAAATGGATGTGAACCATGGCTAATCGCTTAACCAGAAAAAAACATGAAATTCGCTTTAGTAATTAAAACGCATAAAGCCTAAAATTGCGGATGACCTTGAGCACCACCTGAAGAATCCCACACACTCAGTTTGAGACGCACTGGAGTTTCCTGATCTTCTGCGCTTCCCTGAGCATTTGAGACAGACAGACCTGGTCTCGTATCACGTCTATACCTTCAAGGTCGCGCCGTAATATTAAAAACACCAATAATTTGCCAAAAGCCAATCTGAGTCACGTTCTTCCGACGCATCTGCGGACGCGTCATGATTCACCGCGAAACAATAGGGACCCGATATCGACTTTCATCTCGAGTCGTATCCGTTCTATTCGCTCCATCTCTGTCGGTCATCACCCGTCGACTGTCATTTCCCCCCGAGAGGCTGGACACGTCAACCTCCCCCCCCTGCCCTCCATTATCGATCCACGCGGGCTGTTTCCCTGTTGTTTCTCGCCGCGGTTTCTGTGTCCACATGTGTCCGACACAGACGGGCGGGATCGGGAGGAGGGGGGGAGCTTTAAGTCACTTCTGGGGGGGGCGACTGCCTTTTTCACATCGACGGTATTGTTGGAGGACTGTGGAGAAGAGACCGGCCGACGTAATCTAGCACTTTTGCCTGTGGTCATGTTTATGCAGCGTTCAGGGCATTGGTGTTAATAAGGACCAGCTGCAGGGAGCAAAGGGTTATGTGGAGAGAAAATACACTGCCTGTATTGTAAAAAAAAAAAAGCCACACTGTTTCAATAAGGTTCTGCATTGTCAAAAGATCCAGGGTTGCGTTAATTTTTCACCAAGATGTTGTTTAGAAGAAGGAATCCATTGACTGCAGCAGCCGCGGGTTGGATACAAAGGGAAACTTTTGCAACTGAACTTACAAATAACGTGTCCACCTGTTCTGAAGTAACTGTGCTGATCTGGGTTCAGCAACGTCCAGAGAATGAGATCAGCCGGACAGACCTGAACATCCTGAATGACCAGGGTATTCCATCATCTTTCCTGACGGCACAGGCATATTGCAGGATGACAATTGGGCTCGCATTGAGAAAAGGTTGAGTTGAACGCCTTTTAATGACATTTAAGACCTTCATTTTGGCCCACAGACGCAGTCACCTCAAGTCTCTCTGTCTAAAACCAGGAAATCAGGTTAAAAATCGAGGAATAATCATGGACTCAGATCTGAAATTAAACAACCACATCAGCAGCTTTTCACCATCTGAAAAACAACGCCAAGATTAGTGGTAGAGTGTCGTAACCAGACTTGGAGACACTCATCCATGCGTTTGTCTCCAGCAGGTTAGACTCCTGTAACTCACTGTTGCAGCTGCGGAACATCCAGAACCAAGGAAATACGACCATATTAGTCCAGTGCTCCGGTCTCCGCACTGGCTTCCTGTCGCCCAGAGAAGAGAATTTAAAACAGCTCCGCACCGAAGTCCGTCTCCGGCATGTTAGAGCCGTATGAACCATCTCAGGGAGGGGTCTCCTGGTGGGTCCCAGAGTCAGGACTGAACACGGCGAGGCCAAAGCTAAACTCTGGAACAGTCGCATGAGGATGTGAGACGGGCCTCAACTCTGATAATGTTCAAATCCAGGATGAAAACTTTTCACCCGATGACACTGAAAGCATTTTTATGGTGATGTTTTATGGATTGATTTGATCTGCTTTCTTGTCATTCATGAAGCCCTTTGAATTGTGCTCTACAGATAAACCTGCCTTGCCACATTTCATATAATAAGACCATTTCTTCTATAATAAGGTGTAACAAATATACACTGAAGATCATTGGCCCAAACCTGGTCCATATCTGTCCGACAAAAGCACTGCATTTCCAAAGGTCTCCGGTTTATTGCCCTCTCCCGAGAGCGAGATGAGGAATCTTCCCATGACCTCTGGCAATAATTGCCATCTCCCCTCTGTGTCAGACCACCACAGCGGCTCGGCCCACCTCTCCGAGCGCACCGCCCCCGACAAGACGAGAGAGAAGAGCGAGGGGGGGGAGCTGAGATATCGATCAGGAGCGTGCCCCGGGACAGGAGACAAGTCAAGGGGAAAAGCGACAGGAGCCAGGCCTGATCCGTCGGCCCCCCCACGCGCAGCGGGATGGTTGGACCCGGTGAGAGATGGATCGATCCAATCCCTCACACGGGGGGAGTTGGTGTCTTTGAGGAAGAGGAAGCGAAGGGTGAAGGGGAAAGTTTTTGAGGCGGACGTTTTGAGGAGACTTGAGGAGGGAGTGAGGGCAGCGATCGTTCCCTCAATTTAAATATTTTGTAGTTTTATTTCACATCAGCCTTTTAAGCCAGAGACCTCTTCACATGCACTAATTACTCGACACACACAAACTCAAACTCAAGTGCCCCTTTGTTGCCGGCGGATGTCAGTTCCTAAGCAACTATTAAGTGCTCAGTGGTAGATGTTTTCACTTCCTGCTGGCCTCGAGTACAGAGCAACGTTTGTTATTTGAAAAGACATCGCCAAGTTCACCCTTTAGGATTTTCTTACAGACGTTTTTTTGCATCGCAGGAACTGTTTCCTGCTCTTGACCCTGTTTCGGAACCAGCTCTATTTTGACGTACTGGGACGGGGGAGAACTGGTGCTTTTCTGACCCGCGACAAGGACAAAAGCCAGGGGAGGCAATAATAATAATAATAATAATAATAATAATAATTGTAGCCAATGTGCTGCAACAGAATGCTAATCAAATAAATAAACACAATAGAATTTGGGTTCAGGCTATTCGAATTACGACTAGGTGTCGGCTCGGAGAGAGGAGGCAGAGACGGTAATTTGCATTTTGGTTGGTACCATATATTATGTATACAAAGTTAGACAAGACAGACAACAATATTGGCCATTCAAGTATGAACAATAGTATTTACAAAGAAAGATCCCGCAGCGCTTATATAGGCGAAGTGTCCACGGAGGAAAGTAATCGGAGCTGTCCTTTAACTCCTAATGAAGTTCAATGTTCGCACAGGTGGGCAACAGTTCAACACGACCCGGGGTCAGGTTTGAATGTCCAGGGGAGGGTAGTGACCCATGAGGAGGAGTGAGTGAATGAGTGTGAGAGGGCCTCCTACCAGCCCGGACAGCGCAGGAGGTTGGGGTTTCTGGTAGGAATCTCCAGGTGGATTGATACTTAGGCTACAATCCTGTTTCAGTAGCTCGCCATCAACCGTAAACGCTTTTATCCTAACGCATGGCTCATGTCCGGCACTGGTAGTCGGCTCCTGCAGCAGCGAATGTTTGGGCTTCCCTCGCGTCTACCGGTAACTTCCGGGTACTGGATAATAAAGAGAGGTGATTGGCGGGGCGCGGTCACATGACCCTATTCTCGCGATAGCACGTAACTAACCATATAATAGGAGAAGGGCATGAGCGTATATTCACAGAGGGAATTCGGCACCTGTGCTACATAATACAAAACTAAATGAGAAAGTACAAGTCCTTTTTCTGATGATGATGATATGGCTTAAAGAAGGCGGAGGTCATGCTGTCTAATTTGTTTTGCCTTTCAACTTTTATTAGCACTATTGTGAGAATGTATTCTGGAAAATGCTATTGTTGTTTCAAAGTAACATTTATACAATTACCTACAAGTCTACAAGTGGGTGCACTGCTCAAACTGGGTACCTGTAAACTCAAAGATGATCCGAGTTCAGATACAAGATGAAGTTGTGTAAAGCCAGGCCACTGTGGGTGTTTTTTGGGGTAACACTTTATTTTACAGTACCCGTGATACATTGTACTTAACTAAATGTAGTACAATGTAATTTGCTCTGTAACAATGTGTAATAACTACGGCGTCGGCGACGGTGGCGCAGATGGTAGAGCGGGTCGTCTCGTGATCGGAAGGTTGGGGGTTCGAATCCCACCTCCTGAAGGTGCACATTGTCGTTGTGTCCTTGGGCAAGACACTTCACCCTCCTTGCCTCCAGTGTCTGCGTACCCTGGTGTATGAGTGAGTGAGTGGCAGGTGGTGGGCTGATGGCGCAGACTGGCTGCCCCAGGGCAGCTGTGGCTGCAACAGCAGCTCACCACAAAGTATGGAGTGAATGAATAATGACGACAGTGTAGCGCTTTGAGAAACTTGGTAATACAGGCTTGTAAAGCGCAATATAAGTGTAAGGCATTATTATTATTATTATAACTAACCCTAAGATGTAGTTGTAGTTTGTAGGTACATAACAAGACATAACTAACCCTAACCCTTGTGTCCTATGACATTATGTACCTACAACATACTCATACAAGTTATTGTGTATGTAACCCATAGGTACAAGATATTACAGATTGTTACAGAGCAAATTACATTATATTAAATGTAGGTATTATGTATCAAGGTACTGTAAAATAAAGTGGCACCTTTTTTTGTTTTACACACCTCCTATTTAGACAAATGGACAATATATCTCTGTATTTACCGCAGTCTATTTCACAGGGACATTTAAACAACACACTATCACCCATTTCCCCAATGTCTTCTTCTTCTTCTTCTTCTTCTTATATACATGTCTCTCGCTTTGGTGGGACGTACAGCAGCGAGCCCATATCTCCTCTGTGTACGCCACTAGATTAGGACCTCCCATGGATTTCCCGCTAAAGATCGGGCCTCCTCTCGGTCCAGAACTGAATCTTTAAAAAAAAGGGATAGCAGCCACTCGGGGCGATCTGAGGCCCAGTTTAGAGCGAGTACGCATGTGTCGCCAAGATAAAGCAATCTCAAACATCTCCCCGTGAATAGGAAATTGGATTTTTCTCGCACATTCGACTCGATAACATGCAAATTCCAGCGCGTGAAGGTCAGTTTCCGTCCACTGCGGCGTAAATACAGGAACGTTTACGGCACCGGGGGGGGGGGGGGGGGGTCTTATCGCGGTTGACACTCGCGCTCACCCCCGCAGATCTTTTGCTATTCCGAGGCGTCGACGTAAATGCACCGGTTGCAGCTCACAGGGGGGGAAAAGGCCGCGGGGAGAGGGCAGGACGTCCCGGAGATGGTAAAACCTCCATATGGGACAGGTTTATGGGTCTGTAAAGCGGCTTGAAGGGACATACGAGGGAGGCGGGCGCGGTCATCGAGATAAAACGAGCCGCGGAGAGGAACTGCTACAGCGATTTTACAGATTAGGAAAAGGGCGAAGGATTCATCTGTTACGGCGTCCCCTTCTGCGTAATCGCTGTGGGGTTTGAGTTATTCACTTTTATTCTGGAGCAATATAAGCATGAATCAATGTCCATAACGCCACGATATATGACAAGATCAGTGCAATAGTTCAGTTTTCCTCATGATTTCCATAATTTAGTTCAATTTGAGCCTCGTTGACCCAAGGAACCCCAAATGGCTTCCACTTTTTGTGTCGAAATGTTTTTGTAAAATGCCAAACGTTGCATATCGACGTAGTATTCAAGTTCCTTATCGTCATTCAAGGGCCTGGAGACTAGTTGGAGACTCGAGTTGCAGATGGTCACGGACATGTCTCCGCGAAGTCCCCTGGAGATGAGGCGAGTCTTCAGGTAGCCTCGGTGAAAACAAACGTGGCCTCCAGCAGCTGTGGCAACGTTGCGAATACTACTTGTTGTCCTCTTACGGAGTCTCTTTGAGAGCTCCTCGGTATCCGACAGGTCGCGGAGACATTGCAGGGACGTCACAGAAACGTCTCACAGGTTGAGGACAATAAATAGTATTCGCGACATAATTGCTTGAGACGCGCCCGGGGACCACACACATGCACTCGCCGCTGAAATGGAACCTGTTCGTTACTACCTGGAGACCCACATTATCTGCAGAGGACATCTCCGAGACATCTCCATGACCAGCAGCAACTCGAGTCTCCAACTAGTCTCCAGGCTGGTGAGATAGGCCCTTTAGTCTCCGACATCAAGCCCTCATGGAATCTTTTTGCAAAAATCAAGAAAATGCTACTTTTTTTAGTCTTCACACCAGGTGAGGCGAGGATGTTTTCCACGTCTTCGAACACTACATACAGTCATCTCTATTTAGCAGAGAAATACATAATATATGAACGTATAATACTGTAGTAGTTACGTTGTGGATTCATACCCCCCAAAAAAAGCTGCCAATCAAAGGTCTTTAGCATCTATCGAGTCTAGAGAGGAATGGGGCTGAAATCCAACATCTTAAAGTCATTTAAGAAAGTCATTCTACTCAAAAGGAGTGAGCCGAAGCTGGAGTTTATAAGCCCCGCCCCCAAAATCAATACAATAAAATCATCATTTCACAAGAACATAGTGGAACAACAAAGGGACAAAACAGCAAAACAAAATAGACCCTACACACCCGCAGCATCGACCACACCCCAAAACAGAGCAATACTGATTATGTAAGGACTCTGATAAAACTACATATTTACAAACTATTTACAAAGAACTATAATGAACTACAACTTACAAAACACTGTTTGAAGTGTTCGTACATCAACAGAAAGAAGCACAATTACAACGGTTTAGTTTAAAGTACAAAGTTTAGTACAAAGCAAGTAACAAACATTACATTTCTTTAATTTCAGATTAATATACATATTATACTCCGTGAATATTTATTATGTGATTTTATTTTGTAAGCCCTACACAGTGTAGTGCGTTAAAAAGCCAGGTGTAGAGCGGGCCCGTTGTAGAGGGCAGTAGCTCCTCATCAACAAACCCCTACGCAGCTGCCCTAACTAGCTGATTTTGTAGATAGTGTTCCTATGCTGTGTGGTGCGTTAAAAGATGAGGATTACGAGCCCGTTGGGAGGATCCCTCTCGACATCCATAGCTCGCCTACCCTAATTCTTTATTTGTCATTTTGAGCAATAGAATGACAACCGCTGAGAGCAACAACATTCTTCCCTAATTAATAAAAAAGCTATTTGATCCTATTGCGCCCCCTGGTGGCAACTCATTTCTTCTTCTCTATACTTTGCTTGAATTTATATTTAAACAGGTTGATGTTTGAATCTCATCTCCATCTGCAATTTGTTTCACAATTGTTCTTTAGAAAGATCCTTCGCCGTTTACTCGACGTTCAGAGACACAAACTGGCTTTGACTCGGGGAATTCAGATAATTGTGGTAAGTGGCTTTGAGAGCTGAGAGTAAATAACAACTTCAATTGCTGCCGTTACTCCCATATCTACCTCAGCATATAAGCCCGTTTTCAAATAGCCTGTTGAAATGACATTCTCAGACGGACATCCTTCCTCCCGGTGATATTTCTCGACCAAAGCCGCGGATTGTTTTCATGCGGCGCTGCAGAGAAGGATCAGGTGGCCGGGGACGGAGGAGGTCCTGCCCTCAATCACAATAAGAATCAGTACGAGAGCGAGAGAGTGCGGCCGCTGTCAACACCAGTCTGTAATAAGGAAGCAATGGAGTACTGGCAAATAAGTGGCGTCGGCTTTGGAGAAAAATCACCCGGCGTTGTGGAAGACGGTTACGAATCTACATGCTTTATTTTTGCTGAGGAAAATGTACAAGGCACTGTAATATTAGAGTCTGGGTTAAAGTATAAGTGTACCCCTAAAGCCACACTGCAAAGCCGCTCTTCAGACACAACTAATAAAACCTCTGCAGGGAGCGGGATAATGCCTAAACTCACTATTTGTAGAGCACATTTCCTACACAAGGCAATTCAAAGTGCTTCACAGTTGCATAAAATTACAAGAAAGCAGATCAAATCAATCCATAAAACATCAACATAAAGAAGAATCAAATAAAATACTGTCAGTGTCATACGCGCGGGTAAAAAGACCTGTTTTCAGCCTCATGAAGACTGTTCCAGATTTTAGCTTTAGCCATTAGCTTAGACCTGGGCAAAATACGGCCCGCGGGCCACATCCGGCCCACGAGATGATTCAATCCGGCCCACGGCTTGTAGGGCATACATTTCCGAGTATGTCAATAAAAAAAGTCTCTAGCCCATTCCTGTGCGGAGTTATGATTGAAGAAATTACCTGAATGCTCACTCCCGCCACTAGGGGGCTGCTTACATAAACATTAAAAAGTGTGAATTCCACACGTGTCCAGCAGAGGGCCCTGACATAATGAGACAACACAGTCCTGTCAGTTTCCTCAATAGTATTTTCCTGATTAAAACATACATTTATTTTGGAGCTTTTGTCGATGGACCCGGAAATACACTCCCCATTTATGTTTTGGCCCCCGGGGGAAATTTACTTGGCTATAGTGCATCGCTTCATTTCATTCAAACACAGAAGTGCTTTCAGTGCTATGGTAAAAGTTAACGAGGATAAGAAGTTGAATAACTTAAACGACGACGCTCACACATGCTTGGCTTGATATGGCTAAAAATAATAATAATAACAGTAGGATCAGCTGTTTCGAAATACACGATTTAGTGTAATGCACAATCGGATAAAGTTGAGCAGAATAAGTTTGAGTTATTGTTGGTGCGGCCCCCCGACTCAATTCAAGGCAAGTTTATTTGTAGAGCACAATTCATACACAAGGCAATTCAAAGGGCTTCACAGTTGCATAAAGTTACAAGAAAACAGATCAAATCAATCATTAAAACATCAACATAAAGTTAATCAATGACAGTAAAAGGCAAGAGTGCAGATAAAACACTTTCAGTTTTCATCTGCTCGGGTAAAAAGAGCTGTTTTCAGCCTGGATTTGAACATTGTCAGAGTTGAGGCCTGTCTCACATCCTCATGAAGACTGTTCCAGATTTTAGCTTTAGCCTCAGCGTGTTTAGTCCTGACTCTGGGAACCACCAGGAGACCCCTCCCGGAAGTTCTCAGGGCCCGAGATGGTTCATACGGCTCTAACATGTCAGAGATGGACTTTGGTGCTAAACCATGAAAAGACTTGTACACAAGCAGAGCTGTTTTAAATTCTATTCTCTGAGTGACAGGAAGCCAGTGCAGGGACCGGAGCACTGGACTAATATGGTGGTATTTCCTGGTTCTTGCCAGGTCTCGAGCAGCAGCGTTCTGGATGTTCTGCAGCTCTAACAGCTCGTTTAGAAAGGCCAGTGAGCAGCCGTTACAGTCGTCTAACCTGCTGGAGACAAACGCATGGATGAGTGTCTCCAAGTCTGGTTTTGACACTATTCCTCTGATCTTAATGTTTTTCAGATGGTAAAAAGCTGATGATGTTACTGCTTTAATGTGGTTGTTTAAGTTCAGGTCTGAGTCCATTCAGGGATCTCATGTGGCCCCTTATGAAAATGAATTGCCCACCCCTGCTTTAGCTGTTGAGTCCTGACTCTGGGAACCACCAGGAGACCCCTCCCTGAAGTTTGCAGGGCCGGATGGTTCATACGGCTCTAACATGTCAGAGATGCAGTGCAGAGACGGGAGCACTGGACTAATATGGTCGTATTTCCTGGTTCTGGATGTTCTGCAGCAGGCCTTTACTGTAGTCTGCTGGATAAGTCTCTCTAAGTCTGGTTTTGACACTGTGGGCCAGACCTTAGCCTAGCGCAGGCTTCTAGCGAGTGGTGGAGCTATTGCCTATTGGTCGTAAATACGATACCGGGACGTAAACAAAACAAAATTATCGTATTCCATAAAATGCTAACAGATATTAGCGTGGGTGTAAGAATGTGTTGCGATTCATAGATGAGATAATAAAAAGAGGAACGGCTCGTTGTGAGTTTGACCCGACGACTCGCGCGGCCATGATGTCCTTTGTCAACGCACTCCGCCCCCCCTCGTCTCCGTGAATGTGTTTGTGTTCGGGGGTTAGCGGAGGTGACTCGCGCAGAGCGGGGATAAAAAGCCCCGGGGCAGACAGGACACCGGTGTAGTGGCGTAATTTGCGCCGCCCGGGCCGCTCGGCCGGACCATGATTCATTGCAAATGAAATGTCACCCTGGCAGGCAGTAACACAGGGCCTCGCTCCCTTGAAGACTAACTGAATCTTACAGCAGCATAAACAACAGTCAGGAGGGGGTGAAGGGGGGGCACGGGCTGGTTTATGGGGGAGAGAAGGAAGAGGGAGAGAGGCTTCATGAACTAGAGAGAGAGGTGAGAAACATCTTAGCATAATATTCTCCAGTTTGACTTTACACAAAACTAAAAACGTCTTACAGCCTACAGGCCAGAGTAAGGCCTTGTTTGAAAGCGAGATTTTTCTTTATTATAATAATAATAATAATAATAATAATATAGTGCTTACTACTATTGTAGCCACAGCTGCCCTGGGGTAGACTGACGGAAGCGAGAAAACTAGTCTGTGCCATTGGCCCCTCCGACCACCACCAACCACTCACTCATTCGCCCCAGGCTTCCTGGTGTTACCAAACGGTCTCCCATCCAAGTACCGACCAGGCCCTTCCTGCTTAGCTTCCCAGGTCTGTCGGGATCGGGCAGAGCAAAGGCGGTTTGTTTGCTTTGTTTATTTGTTCGGGACAGTGCAAGGTAATGAACAAGCCACACCGGATTGTAGCCGTGGGCTAATTTCCATCCGTTGTCCCCCATGCGCACTCTCAAACATAGTCTCATTCATCCTGGCCTATTGTACATGTTTTTAGTGGTAGGGAGTACCCGGAGGAAACCTACGCAGACACGGGGAGAACATGCAAACTCCACACAGAAAGGCCCCGTCCAGGTGGGAATCGAACCCGGGACCTTCTAGCTGTGAAGCACGAGCGCTAACCGCTGCGCTACCGTGGTCAATGGTCTCAACTTATATAATGCCGTTTCAAAGGATACACTACCCATTCACACACCAGTGCACGCAGACACTAGAGGCTAGGAGGGCAAAGTGTCTTGCCCAAGGACACAGCGACAGTGGGCACCTTCAGGAGGAGGGATTCGAACCCCCGCCCTTCTGATCGTTAGACGACCCGCTCTACCTTTGTTACCTTGTTGTCGTTTTTTTGGGCACTTTTTTCAGGAAGCTTTTAGATTTGGGTAATCCAGGGAGAGTAACATTAAACGCGGCGGCGACTGTATTACGACAGACATTTTGAGTCAAGGTTTAAATAAAAATGACATCATATCCAACTTATCAGGTTCCATCCAATGTAGTTTAATTCATACGTTTAGTAGATTTATCACCTGTATTCATCACATTATCTTTTTCCTGTCAAACATCATCAACTGTAAATACAAAAAATAGGCCCTGGAATGAAGAGAGGATTTGGATGTGGACCAAACTTATTTAAATCTCACACTTAGCCGACGTCTCCACGGCGACGAGCTGGAGGCGTCCCACTCCTGGTGAAGTTGCAGTCAGGTATGTTTTTCAGTGATGCATATCCATAATCCCACAGCGTATGGACTGGACAGTTTAAAGCCCGTACGCCAGTGCGATACCTCATTTGAAAGCCGATATCTTCTACAGGCATAGCAGCAAGTGGAATTTCAAGATTTTTAATACGATTTTCATGCCCACACACTTTGAAACAAATGATGTAATGCACAAACGCAATACACTACAAAAAACAATGATCAAGCACGGGTTTAAATGACGTGAATTGAGAATATGAATCTTATTTCGAGTGGTTTTCACTCATTTGGACTTTTGAGACAATTGGAGACAAACTAATATAGATCCTGTATCATCTTTTTGGAGTGCAGACCAATGCGTATTTTATACTCGAGATTCGTGAACAATCTGGATGCATACAGTGCCGGTCAAAGGTTTTATTTTTTTATACATTTGAGCAAAACCTGAACTTATGAAGTAAATGAGTCCATCTGTGACATCGAATGGCTGGATTTCGTTAGCCGTTAGCCTCCCGGCACATTTCACGCCGCCTCTCCACCGAGATGAGATGACGGGTGTTGAGAAGCGTCGGTAACGGTTGTGCCTGTCCCGTGTTTTCCGGCTAAAGTGAGACGTACGGAGAGCGTTTTGCCGCGGCTGACAGGTACAGCTCTGCCCCTCAGGACTCACCCGGGGGCCGGGGCAATTTGTCCCAATGTGACACTTCACTTTTCCCCTGACAGCTCCTTCTGCGAGACGTCGGCGCACTGCGGGAAAAACGCCCCCGCGCCGAAACTCACCGCCGCCGAGCGACCGAGGAGACGCTGCTGTTTACACCTGATGCCCTGTCGTCACGTTAGCTTCTATTTGGAGTGTCAGGTTTACGGTTACCCCCCTGAAACGGTACTGGGGCAGCAGCAGCTTAGCATTAGCATTAGCATTAGCATTAGCAAGGCACTGCACACACTTTAGTGCATCAATAGTGTAACTAATCACCATTAAGTAAAGACAGTGAATTGTGAATCAACATAGGACTTTTTCTCAAATAAGAACATGACTTTAAAGTGCTTGCATTGAAACATTTGGACATTTAGGATTATGAAATAATTTTATTTGTCTTTGCATGTTTATGTATAGTGTTGTATGCTAGAGGGGGTAGAGTGGAAAATGGACAACACCTCCCACCCACTGCACGGGACCGTAGAAGAGCTCTTTCAGTGGAAGACTGAGGCCCCCTCAGTGCAAGACGGAGCAGGTCCTTCATCCTCACTGCTGTCAGACTGAACAACATTACTAGTGCAAAAACCCCTACGCAAAACCACGTACAATCATCTCTGTATCAGTTTCACTTTATCAATCTTTATTTCAGACTCACAAAGGTCCACAAAACATGTAAAACAGACTCCATCACTATAGTCCATACAAGCACTTTCCCCAGGGCCTCCAAAGCACCGAGCTGTACCTGATTCCACTCTGGTCGGTCCGTATAAGAACAATTATAATTTCATTACGCGAGTCTATGCGCCTCATTATAAATTTATAAACAACTTGAGTGCGGTCACATTATTCTGCACGAACAGCAGACGGGCACTTTCACAGCGAGGGACGAGCTTGTGCATGCAGTCCACAGTACTGCCTCCGAAAGTCATCATTATCAGAAAGGTCACTCCAGGTGATGTGATCGAGGCATTTCACTTTCTCCACAACAGCCAGTTCCCCTCCTGAAGTGGGACAGGAAATATATCCTTAAGCTCCTCTCTAGTCCTCACGATCACAACACCCTTTCACTCTACCTGCCCTCGGACTGTACACCTTGCACTGCCAATATTGACTTATTGATATTTCTATATTTTTTTATTTCGTTTCAATTTGTATTAATTGTAATAGTAGTTACTTTTACCTGCACATTTCCCTGTCTATCCTCGGAGTGTCCTTGAGAGCTGATGGAACAAGTGCATTTCTCCATAGTGAGATCAATAAAGTCCTATCTCACAGGTGCAGTATAATCCAAGGCTCTAATCATCACCACAGCCCCCGCCCTCTGATATTTATTATTTAGTCATCCTAACATTTTTTTAAAGTAGAAAAATATAAATGTTTCTTAGCTGTTTTTAAGCGTGTACAGTGTTATACGCTAGGGGAGAGTGGGTTGGAAAGTGAAGCTCGGGAGACCAAATACAAGGCAAGGCAAGTTTATTTGTAGAGCACAATCCATACACAAGGCAATTCAAAGTGCTTCACAGTTGCATAAAATTACAAGAAAGCAGATAAAATAAAAATACAGTATTCTAGAAATATAGAAATGCAACCGAGTAAAGCATCCAACCCGATGGCCGCTGGCTGCTCTGCTTTGTGACTACGACACTGGAGGCCGCCATTGCTCCACCTTTGCTGTAGTACCTCCATATGACCACTAGTCCCCCATTGGAATGCATTGGACTTTAGACACGTTAAAAACAACTTTAATGCCGGTGCCTAATGGTTTAGAAGTGGCTAGAGCTCGATGTTCCTCCTGTGATTACGCTGGGTTAAAAACAATCCGGGGCACCGGGCTGGTTATCGTTGTATAAACATTTTAGAAATCTTGCATAATTAATGAGGGCCTGACTTTGATTGACAGGCCGTTTACGTTGCTGCCTGGCCATGGGCGCGATTACAACAGAAATACACGCCCATTACACGCCCCGCGAGGGCCAAGCAGGGCGGGGTCTACAGTCGAGATCCCGCCCTTATGCCCTTTTTAGGAACATGAGAGGAGGAGCTGGAGAGGAGGAGCCTGTAAATCCGCCATGATTTCCCCCTCGAACGTGGTCATTGTGGTGAACGGGGAGGAGTGAGGAGGAGGAGTCTATTCTTTTTTACGGTCTATGATCCAACCCCAGCTTTAAAGCGACTTCGAGCACCACGGCGTTACCGTTTCATCCATTTCAAAACCACATAAACGTGAACCTGCACAAAGTTCATCGCCAAACTTAAACCACAGGCATTGGCCCAAAATCTGACCCCCTATTTACCACAAACACAACTCGCCTTTTAGCTTAACGGCACTAATGCGGAAAACCCCCCCCACAACGCACTGTACGCCGCAATTCACCGTAATCACGCCGGTCAATTAGGGAGTAAATACCGAGAGCTGTTATCGTCGGCTAATGCGGCGGAAATCAAACGCTCTCCGCTTTGTCGTGGGAATTACAAGAGCCCGGGGGTAAACAGCATTACCATTTGAAAGCACTTAAATGAATCCATGAACAGTTTTATGAAAAGAAAGACTCCTGCGGACCATTTTCACTTAGAGACCAATGGAGTGGCATAAAAGGCTCCACCACATTTTCCAAAGGGATATTTCTCCCCATTGTATCGCTTTGGCTTTTAGCGCCGTGTGAAACGTTTGCTTTAGTTTCCGATCTTCTCAAAGGCCCCGCAGATTTACAAACAATCAAAGTTTTCCCGACGCCTTCCCCAACGTCCCAGTTCTTCACGGGGATGAGTTCATGAGCACGTTTTACACACAGTTAATAACGGCTTTGTAATTAAATGCACAGCACACGGGCGTTTCCCTGATAGCAATGTGCCCATCAATTGAAATAATCTTAAGATTATTTAAAAAAAAAAAAAAAGTCTTTGGGATTGTAAAAGTCTTCCCAGGGATCGTTTTGGTAAAGAGTCTGGGTTACTTTTTTCACAAATGTCTGCTTTTATAATATACTTTAAGGTGAAGATAATGTTATTCCTCCACAGGGAAAAAACGGTGCAAAGACGCTGTAGGTCAATAGGGATTTTTTAATTTTGAGATTTCAATTTGAAACTTTTGCTGTAGATTACTGACATAAAAATGAGAAGAAGAAACAAACGTATTGCAAGTTTTCTGTAGACTTTTCCTGAGGGGGTTATGGATGTCTTATTTAGATTTAAAATAATCAGTTTTTAGTGGAAAAAACTGTAAGAACATTTAAATTTCGCCTCGTTTTTTTAAATTCAAAACTGAAAAAAAATCAAGCTAGGAACGAGACATTAAAAAATCACTCTGAAAAAAACAGCTAAAATATTGTGCACTCCATGGTTGGAAGGTGTGTTCTCCTACTCAGAGAACAATGCATTTTCAGATAATCAAATCAATGCTTCCTGGTTGAATAAAAGTCAAATATTAACGCACTCGAGCTGATGATCAATGAAAGGGTCATCATGGCCGCAGGAACGAGAGCGAAACCCAAAGAAGTGCAAGAAACAAATCTGAATCTCTGACTTGGGCATCCACAGGTCAGGGCTAAACTTTTCACTTTTTAATCAGTAAAGTTGGTGGATGAGAAGAAGAAGAAGAACGTGTGTTTATGACAAATTTGATCAACCTTTCGTTTTGATGACCTCATTTTCAAATTGACTTCCCTAAAGCTAAATCTTCTTTTCTTAAGTCGTTTTTAACTACAGTATTTAGGCGAGACACAGCGGGGGAAACACCGACTCTTTACACAGTCGTCAATGTTGAGGTTTTAGCCATTTTTCTCCCTTATCATCGTAGTTACTTACTTAAAAAGACGAACTCTCGGTTTAAGATGCTTATTTCATTTATTTTGGCTCGGTCATTTACAGATAACGTTTTGTCACTAGCGAGCCGGAGTTATCCAGGAAATCAACCCGGTGGAAGATTGCAGCAATGATACGGATGATGGGCAGAATCTTCCCCCGGAGCCCGGACACAGGTGGTGCTAGGACGAGGCGATGAATCCAGGCTGAAGGTGCGCTGTGATCACCTTAAAGGGGGGGTAATATGTAAAATGGACTTTTTCAAGCTTTATATCATGTTATTATGTCATTCCCTCATTAAACACATGCCTGGAGTGTTGCCTCGGCTCATTCACATATTTTTGAGTCATCAGTAAAAACTTAGACGGCGGCCATTTTAGGTGTAGCTATGCCTCAGTCCTCCTAGGAACGCCCCCACCTCCTGGAGACGCCTCTGGACCTTTCGTCACCAGCCGAGCCCCCAACCACTGCTCCTCAGCTCAGCAGAGCCCCCTCCCCGCACAGTGTTGTTGTTTCAATGCCACAGTAGTGTGCTGAAGGGGGCGTGTCGGAAAGCTTCTTAAAGAGACAGAGGCCTATTTCAAGTACGGCCATTTTGAGAGAGCAATTTTATTCAAGGCAGTTATTTTAATTTACTGCATATACAGACCGACAGAAGGTTACGTCATCATTGTAGTGCTATGGACTGGTGCTATGTGATTGAAAAAAGCATATTACCCCCTCTTTAAACAAGGCACTTTCATTCGTGTATGGACGTTCATCGTACAGCGTAAGCTTTTGTATGTTTGTTTTCAGGTTGTGCCCTTTGTTGTGTTGACGTTGCCCGCTGAGCTCCTGGCACATGTGGTTTTCTGCAAACGGATAAATAAACTGACTCTCGAATCCCGGCGCATGTGCAGACGCAGTTACTCAGCTCCAGGGCCGTATCCTACAAATGAGGTTTTCGTTCCACATCTCCACTTCGGTCGGCACAGACTCCACACTTTCCGCTCTCAGACTCCACAATATTGTTTTGCGTTTCGTCCCTGAGAATATGAAACGTCTAAATGTCTTTCCTAAAAACGTGTTCCCCCCTGCGCTTCCTCCTCCGCGAAGCAAAGCCCATTATTTTCCCATCGCTGGTAAAAGGACCCGCAGTTCGTTTTACCGCTTCGCCGAGAAAACCCCCGGCTCCCCGAGTCCAGTCACTCCCCAGCGCTTAGCAACGCCGTCCGGATCGCTCCCGCTCATCCATCTCTGGTGTGGCGTTCAGGGACCGCCGGACGACTCCCCGCCGCCGCCGCTTCATCACAAAATAAAAACTAACAAGAGATCCATCACTTTGTCGAATCGGCGCGAGACGGAGCCAGGTCTCGCACTCTCGTTTTTCTTCACGCGGACATTATTTCACGTTTCAAACAGAGAAATATCGACTCTGAGCCTAATTCAAGCGCGATGCGGCGGCGAAGGATTACGCGGGGATGGAATAACGAAGGTCTGGGCTTGACAGTGAAAATCCATCAGCGCGTTTCTAACAAGCCGACTCCACGCGTCCTATTTCGCACGCTTCGACATTTTACCGCCATTAAGAGGAAATATGTTTGCCTCCACAGCTCCGTCAACATTCCCATCCGCAGCTCGGGCCGGTTTAAGTGATGCGTTCAGATTCCGGTTTTGAGGATTTGGCGATTTTATTTTTATACGCCTCGAAATGCAAAACTCGTCTGTCAGGGTTTTTGTTCTTTTCTTGAGTTGTTGATAAAGTGCAACATTTGCTTTATTTTATTTACCAGAAGAATCTAAGTCCAGCCGACATTTAATGAGATTTATATAAGAAAGAAACATCTGCCTACAAAGCTGTTGGTGTTTGCCAAAAACGCCACATGGAGCATGTAGCACAGCGGTTAGAGCTCGTGCTTCACAGCTAGAAGGTCCCGGGTTCGATTCCCACCTGGACGGGGCCTTTCTGTGGAGTTTGCATGTTCTCCCAATGTCTACGTAGGTTTCCTCCGGGTACTCTGGTTTCCCCTACCACTAAAAACATGTACAATAGGCCAGGATAAATAAGTGTGTTTGAGAGTGCGAGTGGGAGACGACGGATGGAAATTTGCCCAAGGCTACAATCCGGTGTGGCTTGTTTACATGCATGAGACCCATGTATGTTTATTAACGTGCACTGTCCCGACCAAATAAACCAATAAATATCATTGGAATGATAAGGTATTTAGTGCATAAAAAATTGCCAAAATTGTCTTTTCATACTTTATTTAGCACAGACACATACACAGTAGACTGGGCGATATATCGATATTTAAGATATATCGATACATTTTTAAATGAGATATTGGACCATATCGCATATATTGCTATAGTTCAAATTCGCACTGTAATATTTATTATATAGGCTATTTTTAATTAAGATATTTTTTGATTTAATGTGCACCTTACGGAGCTTTGTTGTACAGAGTTAATATTTACATTTTATGGTGAGTTTTCATAAATCTACTTGTGTTTGGTTTCATTTCATTTCACAGCTCTCTATATCGTATATCGATATTCAACATAAATATATCGCGATATGACTTTTGGTCCTGATCGCCCGGCCCTAATATTTACGGTGTATATTTTCAGGGACAAAATCTAAATAATGGATAGACCCGGATTGAAATGGATGGTTTTATTTTGTTGCCATATTAGTAACAAAGATTTTTTCAGAGGGGATTTTGTTTTTGTTTGAACGAGCGAATCAACTGAACTGCTTAATTAAACTAAGACAAACTAGAAACCAAAATCATACACAAAGGAAACTCAAAGCAAAGTTTAAACCAGTTTCCCCCCTGCCACATGGTTTAGCCTGAGATTTTAAAATGGCCGACAAGGACCACGCCTTCCCTTTGTTCCAGCCATACAGGTGAGTTTGTATATAAGTAATCATTAACTTAAACACATGATCTGGCAAATAAAAAACAAAGAGTCAAAAATAAACACTGGGACAAACTCACCGTTACCGCCGCCGACACAACACCCCGCCCCAAACCTCCCCTCTCCATCGCCGCCCTGCCTCCCCCCCCCGGACGCCTCCATCCATCTTCCCCTTTACTCCCTCATCCCGTCTCCTTCGCCGTGTCATCTCCGTGATCCCCTCGCGCCGCTCCAGCCCCCGCGCTTCATAAACACCACATCCATCTTTGGGACGAGACCGGGGGATAAGGCCGCGAGACAGGCATCGATTTGCTGAGTGTCCCGACAACCACGCGGCAACGGCGGCTCGCGTACAGTGCGGCGGCGAGGGAGTCCGATGAATGTTAATGCAGATGTAAAAGAATACAGAAAGGTATGATTTATGCATTCGGCGCCTCAGAGCACTAAACACGCCCGAGTCCAGGCCAAAAGTCTCACCCGTCGACTCCGATACGAGGCTACTCCATCATGAAGCACGAGGCTGCATAATCACGGCGCCGCGCGGTACTGTACACGCCGCGGAGGGAGGGGATACCCGGCTTCTTTTGTCCAGAAAGTTTGTCAAAAGGAAATCGAAAGCTGAAAAATGCTAAAAAAAAAAAAGTTAGAGACACTCATCCATGCATTTGTCTCCAGCAGGTTAGACGACTGTAACGGCTGCTCACTGGCCTTTCTAAACGAGCTGTTAGAGCTGCAGAACATCCAGAACGCTGCTGCTCCAGTCCTGACAAGAACCAGGAAATACCACCATATTAGTCCAGTGCTCCGGTCCCTGCACTGGCTTCCTGTCACTCAGAGAATAGAATTTAAAACAGCTCTGCTTGTGTACAAGTCTTTTCATGGTTTAGCTCCAAAGTCCATCTCTGACATGTTAGAGCCGTATGAACCATCTCGGGCCCTGGGAACTTCAGGGAGGGGTCTCCTGGTGGTTCCCAGAGTCAGGACTAAACACGCTGAGGCTAAAGCTAAAATCTGGAACAGTCTTCATGAGGATGTGAGACAGGCCTCAACTCTGACAATGTTCAAATCCAGGCTGAAAACAGCTCTTTTTACCCGAGCAGATGAAAACTGAAAGTATTTTATCTGCACTCTTGCCTTTTACTGTCATTGATTAACTTTATGTTGATGTTTTAATGATTGATTTGATCTGTTTTCTTGTAATTTTATGCAACTGTGAAGCACTTTGAATTGCCTTGTGTATGAATTGTGCTCTACAAATAAACTTGCCTTGCCCAGTTTTGTTTTGGCCTTTTTTGTGACGTTAATAGTTTCACTTCCTTACTGGTCATTTCCAAGTGTTGCCGTGCCAACCGTGGTAACCCATAGCTATTTCTTGTTAATGTTAATGTACTTTAATGTGTTTATTCAATAAATAGAAATGAGTGTGTCAGAATTCTATGGAACTTCTTCTATCTACAGGTGAAAGTCGGAATATCATTTAAAAGTGCATTAATTTCTGTAATTCATCTTAAACTGGTTTGGCCTTTATTTGTTATAATTGTGTAACGAGTCTATATCATATATTAGTTTCACATTTTAAGTTGAATTACAGAAATAAATGAACTTTTGCACGATATTCTAATTTTCCTTTAAAGCAGAACTAAGTAACTTGTTTTACCTTAATAAATCCTCCCCGTCGTCCCTCTGGGGGTAATACAAGTGTTAATGGGACGACCAGGGGGGGTCTTTTATCGCCCCCTGGTGTCTCTGGCCAGAAAACCACACTCGCAACTTCGCTGCCACCGGGTCGGAGTCACCAATACACACTAATGGAGTCACGAAGAAGAAGCTAACAGGCTAACGGGCAAAGCTAACTGCAAGTTTGAGTGAAGGAAATGATCTCCGTTGTGTAATTGGATGAACAATATCCGTCTTTGTCTTTTCTGTCAGCGTAGGATTTACTCTCACGAGAGAACGGCTTTAAACACCACAGTTACGCTGCTGCGGCCGATGAGCATCTGGATGTAACGTGACATTTCCATAAACAAATGTATTCGGTTGTTGTTTGAAGCGGCTCCTTATCCACCGCGGAGGTTCTGTTTGATATTTAATGAACAATATAAGGAGCAGATACACTCACGGACACGCCTCGATGGTATAAACAAAGACTTTAACATTTTGAGGGAAGGTCTATCGGGAAGTAGAGGATACAAAATATGAATACGCTTTTTGATGAAGTGATGATCTGCTGTATCAGACTGTCTGTTATTTGTTTAAATAAGGATGGACCATACTTATTTTTCATTTTAATGTTATTAGGGGGGAATCAACAAAAACAAATCCCAATGTTTGCCCCTTGTTTTTTCTCTCTCTCATTTTTTCTACATTTTTCTTACTAATATTTTCCCTATTTCGCTCCATTTTTCCTCCCAATCTTTATTCATTTTTGCCACAATTTCTCCCAATTTTTCCTCAAATGATTCCCCATTTTTCACACTGACATTAGCGATGAACCCGACATTGTGAATTTGCAGACCTTCCACACATTATTGTACAGTTTTTCTGGCTCTAGACACATATTGTTTTGTATAGGTATCGAAAAAAAGTATCGCTCAGCTAACTAAGTATCGTTAAAGTACCCAGCCCTAACAAATAGTGATCAGTCACGGAGACCAACCCCGGAGTCTTTGTAAGGAGTACGAAAGAAGGACCTCCAGACCTTTCTCCACATCTCGACGCCTCCCTTCTCTTCTCTGGACACAAATAGAAGCCGCCTCTCAGGGGGTTAGCTATAAACCAGTCCCGCCTGGCTCTCCCCAGACGCCTCCTCTCCTCTGGACAGTGGACTGTAGCCTCTCAGTGGGTTAGCTCTCCCCAGACGCCTCCTCTCCTCTGGACAGTGGACTGTAGCCTCTCAGTGGGTTAGCTCTCCCCAGACGCCTCCTCTCCTCTGGACAGTGGACTGTAGCCTCTCAGTGGGTTAGCTCTCCCCAGACGCCTCCTCTCCTCTGGACAGTGGACTGTAGCCTCTCAGTGGGTTAGCTCTCCCCAGACGCCTCCTCTCCTCCGGACAGTGGACTGTAGCCTCTCAGTGGGTTAGCTCTCCCCAGACGCCTCCTCTCCTCCGGACAGTGGACTGTAGCCTCTCAGTGGGTTAGCTCTCCCCAGACGCCTCCTCTCCTCTGGACAGTGGACTGTAGCCTCTCAGTGGGTTAGCTCTCCCCAGACGCCTCCTCTCCTCTGGACAGTGGACTGTAGCCTCTCAGTAGGTTAGCTCTCCCCAGACGCCTCCTCTCCTCTGGACAGTGGACTGTAGCCTCTCAGTGGGTTAGCTCTCCCCAGACGCCTCCTCTCCTCTGGACAGTGGACTGTAGCCTCTCAGTAGGTTAGCTCTCCCCAGACGCCTCCTCTCCTCTGGACAGTGGACTGTAGCCTCTCAGTAGGTTAGCTCTCCCCAGACGCCTCCTCTCCTCTGGACAGTGGACTGTAGCCTCTCAGTAGGTTAGCTCTCCCCAGACGCCTCCTCTCCTCTGGACAGTGGACTGTAGCCTCTCAGTGGGTTAGCTCTCCCCAGACGCCTCCTCTCCTCTGGACAGTGGACTGTAGCCTCTCAGTAGGTTAGCTCTCCCCAGACGCCTCCTCTCCTCTGGACAGTGGACTGTAGCCTCTCAGTAGGTTAGCTCTCCCCAGACGCCTCCTCTCCTCTGGACAGTGGACTGTAGCCTCTCAGTGGGTTAGCTCTCCCCAGACGCCTCCTCTCCTCTGGACAGTGGACTGT
The DNA here is from genome assembly GCA_021464625.1 of Proterorhinus semilunaris. Classification (NCBI taxonomy): domain Eukaryota; kingdom Metazoa; phylum Chordata; class Actinopteri; order Gobiiformes; family Gobiidae; genus Proterorhinus; species Proterorhinus semilunaris. Next base: position 2,711,236 of record CM038360.1, on the reverse strand, counting down.
AGCCTCTCAGTAGGTTAGCTCTCCCCAGACGCCTCCTCTCCTCTGGACAGTGGACTGTAGCCTCTCAGTAGGTTAGCTCTCCCCAGACGCCTCCTCTCCTCTGGACAGTGGACTGTAGCCTCTCAGTAGGTTAGCTCTCCCCAGACGCCTCCTCTCCTCCGGACAGTGGACTGTAGCCTCTCAGTAGGTTAGCTCTCCCCAGACGCCTCCTCTCCTCCGGACAGTGGACTGTAGCCTCTCAGTAGGTTAGCTCTCCCCAGACGCCTCCTCTCCTCCGGACAGTGGACTGTAGCCTCTCAGTGGGTTAGCTCTCCCCAGACGCCTCCTCTCCTCTGGACAGTGGACTGTAGCCTCTCAGTGGGTTAGCTCTCCCCAGACGCCTCCTCTCCTCTGGACAGTGGACTGTAGCCTCTCAGTAGGTTAGCTCTCCCCAGACGCCTCCTCTCCTCTGGACAGTGGACTGTAGCCTCTCAGTAGGTTAGCTCTCCCCAGACGCCTCCTCTCCTCCGGACAGTGGACTGTAGCCTCTCAGTAGGTTAGCTCTCCCCAGACGCCTCCTCTCCTCTGGACAGTGGACTGTAGCCTCTCAGTAGGTTAGCTCTCCCCAGACGCCTCCTCTCCTCCGGACAGTGGACTGTAGCCTCTCAGTAGGTTAGCTCTCCCCAGACGCCTCCTCTCCTCTGGACAGTGGACTGTAGCCTCTCAGTAGGTTAGCTCTCCCCAGACGCCTCCTCTCCTCTGGACAGTGGACTGTAGCCTCTCAGTGGGTCCGCTGTGTGTCTGCACTCTTTGGAAATGTCGCCCGTAACACTCGCTGCAGGAGGCGACCGCTGCCCCCCGCCCCTCGCTGTTTCCCCCCACGGCCCCCCGCGGCTCTCGCGGCGGGCGGACCACGGGCTGGCGAAAGGCACAGCAGAATAAATCGGGATCTGAATCTATTCACTCCCTCGGTCTGGGCACATTTCCGGGACAACGAGACCTCATGACTAATCTGTCTGTTTTATGATTGTGACATTTTTATTCAGACTTTATTTACTGGATAAATGGACACAATGGGGTCAGCAGAGGCAGGGAAGGGGAGAGTTCAGTTTACCTTCCCTTTTTTACGGGAACATTTCGAAAGCTTTGGGAAGTTGTGACGGTTTGAGAAAACACTGTATCGACGTTTTCAGCATAATAATAATAATGAGTTACAGGCTCTTTTGGATTTATTCAACAATAGTGGGTCATTCAGAGGTTTTAGCTTTTATACACACCGTAAGTCCTCTAATACTGGCCTGTATTCCAGAGGCCGGGTCTAACTGTGGCCGGGGCTATTATTAGAAACTATAGAGGTAGAAATATTTCCCATGTTCGGGATTTGTCTCATACTCGTGTAAACGATAACTCACGTGCAGGAAGTAAACAAACGGGACCCCAGGAGAGAGTGGAGCTGATCCATCTCGTCTTCTCTCGGGTCTGTCTCATGATCGATCACAAACACAAACGCTCCGTCTAAACTCGCCTTTGCACCAGATAACAACAAATAATCCGGACCGCAGTAAAAAAAAAAAAGAAATGTCAAAGTTCCGCTAACAGCAGCAGCTAACGTTTCCTGTTGTTCCTACAAAATAAAAGTGTCAATGTTCCGGCCGCTGGGAGAGAGTTTGAAATGTTGATTTATAAATGAACGTAATATTTTAGGTTCAAATCGACTCGTTTTTCTTCATTTTCTTGGGAGTCCGTTTTGCTTAAATAGAAATAAAGGCCTGTCTCTAATTTTGGCCTGGTTCCAATAAAGGCCTGGTCCTCCATGCGCTTGAGTAAATAAAGGCCCCGCCCAATATTAGAGGATTTACGGTAATACGACTCTAGGTACTAGTGTTGTCGTGATACAAAAAATGTAAACTCATTTCGATAGGAACAAAAAACTCAAAACCAATTTTGATGTCGCAGCAAAAAAAATCCCCCTTTTATCTACTAGTATATACTATATTTGCTATAGTAAAGTTTTGTATTTTTTTCCCTCTGCACTGTATTATCTACATTGCAGAATACTCAACACTATATTAGTTTATTTGGTTTTACCATGTTCTTTAAAATCACTGTAATAAAAGGTCATTTTTAGCCGCAATATTAACGGGGAGCTGACATTGCTGTAATACCCTGGTGGCCAGGGGCATTGATTCTAATGGGACTTCAAACGTCCCAAGAACGGCCTGGCTCCAAAGAGTTTTTCTTTTTCTAAAAATCGCTATGACCCGTGTGACAACGCTGGGGTAGGTGAATTATTTTTAACCACGCTGGTTTTTGTTTAAAAGCCCGAACATTGGAAGCGTTTTCAGTGCATTGACTGACTCCAGAGCCTGTCAGTCTGTTTGCCCTTTTAAGAAACAGGCTGCGTAGGAGGAGACAGAGCGGCCATTAAGGCGCACACAGGACTCGGGAACAACGAATGGGGCTGAACGGGACCCGCTCATCTTTATTATATTATATCTGTACTATTTATGGATTTGGCCTGTGTCGCCTTCATCAACAGTAACAGTCACCGCATTTAGGTGCAGTGTTTTAAACAAACTTCCTCCCGTGGACCCACCACCTGCAGAAGGAGCCATAGGGGACTGGTGCTATGTGACTTGGGCAGCTCCAACAGCTGCCCCCACGACCCGGCAACGGACAAGTGGGAGAAAATGGATGGATGGATGGATTTTCATTTACTTTTAAAATGCCTCAAAATATATTCAGGAGTCAAGTACATTAGGAAACGTGTTACTACACAGTTAGCTTTGATATAACTTCATTTTGTTGAGAATCTTAAGAGACAAACTGCTTAAGATCCAATGCTAACAGAAACATGTAAAGGAATGGCTAAGCTAATAGGCTAAGCTATGGGAAAGAACGGGCCGCTAAGCTAACGCTAGCGACACGCGCCAATTTTAAAGTTTTTATCTTAACACCTGCTCCTTTCAACATTTCGACAATGGATGCTTTTAGTTTTAGAACTTTATAGTTTTAGCAAAGGAAGGAGGGGATTTCGAGTCGCCCTGCGAAGTAGGAAATGGAACGACAGCGAACACGGCGTTTATTTCAAACGACGCTTAATATTCAGAGCACAGACCACAGTCGGCATCTTCCTACGAGCGTCGTCTAATCTGCAAACCGAAGTAGTTTAAGTACTGGGATTACTTCAACTCAATGATGCTACAATACTAATATTTGCAAATTTACCAAAACATGTTTTCCCCTCACAAAGAAATCCTGTGTAAATCGTTCACGCGAGCGGTGCATCGCGCGGATTACGGGGCTTTGTGAGACTGACTGGCACTAAGTAAACAAACCCCGGCTAATCCCGAGATGTTTACGTCGTTACCGCGGCGACGTGAAGGGCTCGCGGTAATGAGTCTGTCCGTCAAGCGGATAATAGCGGCGCGGATGAGGGGGTACAGGTGTTCCGGGGGGGTAACGGAGCGGCGTGCAAACAAAAGGTGGGAGGGGAGACTGGGAACAGATGGCGATCACGGACTTTCTGACAGGTCGGGGGCGTGCGGAGGTGGTTGTAGGAAGAAGAATAAAAAAAAAAGACAACTTTATTCAGCTGATGAAGACGGTTACTTTCTCGTTCCACCTCCTGTCAGGCGTCTGTCACTGTCAGCTGTTCACCGCCTGCTCTTTCTGCCTATAGACTCAGACTAGTCACATAAACGCTCTCCGTTCTCCGCCGCAGAGGGAGTATCGCCCATTCCAAAACCAATAGTGCTTTAGTTGAGGAAAAAAAATGCTTTTCACTACTGGATTGCGTCACTTATAACAATATTTTTAGGGGATTCAGCTCAATCATAAAACAATTAGGTAAATGAAATATTGAACGACACAGGTCAGAGTGTTTACCCAGAGTGCACCTCGGGAGTCTCTCTGAAGTCACTCGCTGCACACGAGGGACAGGAGCCACAGAAACAAGGCTCTTCAGATTATTCATTTTAATCACGCTGGATGTTCAGTGACAGCGGAATCGGCTCCGGGCCTCATTTCCTAGTTACCCAGAGTGTTGTTGATGTCTGGAGATATTTTTTTTTAATTCATGCAGTTCTTATATTTGAAGAGCTTAGTGGCGCTAGGCTAATGCTAGGCTAACGCATTTCTATGGTATCAGTTAGCCTGCATTAAAAACAGTCTGACCCGCTCCACAGTGCACCTGAGGTAAATCACTTATAACGCCAGACTAACCATATAAATGTCTGTGTCGATATAATAATTATAACCATTTTGCCTTTAAAATAACTTATATTTGAGCAGCATCAGCTTCGTGGCCAAGGCCGTGGGAACCCAGAGTGCTGAGGGTGCTGCAGAACCCCCTGGTGGATAGTTTGCGAACTGCAGGCAATATCAACAAGTAGGTAATATGCACAGAAAAAACGTTTTTAGGGTGAATTTTGTCCCTCAGCACCCCCTAACTATAACATCTTCCCACGGCTCTGTTCGTGGCTGTAAGCTAACGCAGCGGCGGAGTGATCTGCGATAAAATAGTCCCTCAAAATGCGATAATTCATGTGATACAGGGTCAGTTATATTTCAAATATTATTCCATTAACACAGACATTTATATCATTAGTCTGGCGTTGTACGTGATTTGCCTCAGGTGCACTGTGGAGCGGGTCAGACTGGTTGCTGATACCAGAGAAATGCGTTAGCCTAGCATTAGCCTAGCGCCACTAGACAAATATAAGAACTGCATTAATTTAAGAAAAAAATATCTCCAGACATCAACAACACTCTGGATAACTAGGAAATGAGGCCCAACGTCAAAAATCCTGAAATATCCCTTTAACCTCCACTGAGTCATTTCAGAACAGATTAAGTCGATTGGTGGATAGTCAGAGCAGACGTGATCTTTTATCTTTTACGCGCTTTGCTCCAAAATAAACATTGTTTAACGTGCTTTACCAACCCTTTCTACAGAGTGAAATAATAAAAATACATAGTCAGGCCAACAGATCCCTTGAGATCAGGCCGCAGCAGATTGTGTTTGGTGATCCAAACTCGGATTGCAACAACAGTATCAACAGCACTTCCCCTTTTCACTGCTGGCAGCAAAACTAAAAGACTTTGAAAGTAAATCAGGTACTGGGACTTTACCGAGGAAAGTCCCGGACAAGAGTGGCCCGCGTGAATAATGAGAACTTTCCTTAAACCTTTACCTTTTAAATAAGAGATACGTGTTTGATAAGAGCCTTAGCGAGTCAAGTGTCTTAGAAAACTTAATCCACCTCAGGACCTGTCAAACTCCCGCCTCCGAATCCTCTCACCGCCGCCGCCCCCGCAGACGCATCACAGGTATTACTTTACGCACGCGACACGTCCGACCCCGCGTTAGGAAATCATTAGCGTTCTGATGGCGGAGTTGTTAGCGGCCGTTTCCCGCGGATCGCTGCTCGCCCGCGGGGTTAAGTGGGGGCGGCGGGATCTATACGGCGATTTCACATCAATTCCACGGCAGATGGAAGGTTATTAGCGCGCGTTGAATAGAGGCGCCCCGGAGGTGACCGCGGCGCGTAAAGGGCTAATGCCGGACCGGAGGCCGCTTCCCCCACAAGGCGTTGTTTTAGCAGAGGGCGACGAGCGTGAGTGACGGCCCGACGGCGAGGGCAGATTGGAAGTGTCGGGTCAGATCAGGTTTAAAAGTTATCGGTGCCTTGAGACGCAGCGATGACAACGCACGGCCCGGTGAGTCTTAAAACTTTTCCGGAAGTTTGAGGCATCAGTAGAATCACAGGCAACAACAACACAATAGAGTAGGCAAGTTGGCCATTTTATACTCACTACTGCCACCTCAGGTCATGCGTGTAACTGCAGCTTCTATATTAGCAGGATTTTAGAGGCAGTCGTGGTGAACGGGTCTGGGCTCATTCCACACATTAGGACATGGCTGGAGCATGTAGGGGCAGGAAAATACATAATTTTTACATTTTTAAACTCCGTATACCTCCCCTGGAATCGCAACCTTAACGTGGTGGAGGGGTCGAGCCTGAATGATCCTGGAGCTCTGTTGTCGGGGGCTTCGTGCCCCTGGTAGGGTCTCCCAGGGCAAACAGGTCCTAGGTGACGGGTCAGACAAAGAGCGGTTCAGAAGCCCCTTATGAGAGACCAACAGGCCCAGTTAGAACCATGAGGCCATTCTTCTGTGGACCCACCACCTGCAGGGGGCGCCATGGGGGCTGGTGCAATGTGATTTGGGCAGCTCCAACAGCTGCCCCCACGACCCGGCAACGAACAAGTGGAAGAAAATGGATGGATAAACTCTGTATAGTCCCTTTAAATCATTAAAACTATATTTGATTTGAGAACCTCATATACCCAACTAACTGAGTCTAACATGATGGACTGGATCTAGGGCTTAAATAGGTTTATGCATGACTTAAAACCAGATTAAAAATTGTATGAGTGCTACCCAGCTACCCACTTGTTACAGGGCAAAGCGTAACCCAGTGCTCCATACCGGTGTTTCCCTTTTTCAGGGAAACACTCATTCTCAAGTGGAAAACCTCGCGTGCACCTATAGCTTCAGGACTAAATGAGCCTGTGAATGTAAAAACTCTTGAAAAAATAAGACAAATATGAACAGATGGTAAGTAACCAGGACTCCTCTATTGAAATATATAGAATCATAACTTACAGTAGGCATTTTTTTAATCTATTTTTTCTGTAAAATGGTTACAAATAAGCCGACAACTGACAAGTGGAAGAAAATGGATGAGTGGAAATTTCAGGAAGTGGTCCAGCGATCGCTTCCTGGGCTGGATGGATATATTACAGTATCTGGGTATCTTGGAGTTGTGGAATTTAGACGGTGCCGCTCTCCTCAAGTGTGCATGTACGCGTGGGCGGGTGGGTGTGTGTGAGTGAGAAAAGTGAAAAAATCAATAAAAATATATATTACCAGCCTTCTGTCCCTACTATTGTTCTGGCTAATGGACGAATAAAAACAGAAGATGGTGAAAGACTGTTGTGGCGCGGAGGGAGCTGCGCAGGAGGAGGTGGTGGAGCTGACCAGTGCAGGACACCACGCTCTGAAACAGGGACACACCCAGGAGGCGGTGCTCCATTTCACAGGTTTAGAGGAGACTTAAGGCAGCTGGCCAGGTTTCCTCCGGTTGCTACGGTTTCACCTCCAAAAACCCGCCTGTCAGGTTGTTCCACAATCGCAGCGGCTCAGGACTAACACCTGAACTCTATTTTATTGCACAATTACAACTTCATGGTCTCACACTGCGCCTGCTTAGTGTGTTCCCGGTACGAGGCCGGTAACATCAGAGGAAATTCCCCTGATGATTTCTCATGGCACCCGACTGTGCCGCGGCCCCCTGGTTGGGAAACACTGCTCCATACTGTAATCTGTACCGTCAGCTGCCAAAATACTCCCAGGCAGCGTTTGTGTGGCTTGTACCACCGCACATTCACATCGCTCACTGGCATTATGCGGCTCCTTTGGCAGAATCGCACGTTATTGCATCTGCTGTGGGGATTTAATACATCACGCCCTAATTCAATAGTTTATCACTTTGCATCTTTTATTCGCTGAACTCGAGAGAATCCGAAAGGAGCGGAACTCGTGTCCCGCTCGCGAACAGGCCGCTATATTAAGACGCGCCCGAGTCCCGGCGAGATGGGGCCGTGTTTACATGATGTGATTAAGTGTGCGCTCGTAATCCGCGGACGCGCCGGGCGCACGGGGACGGCGACAGAGTGACATAATCTCCGGGTGTTATGTCACTCTCCGAGGGACCAAACCGTCGTATTTCTTTCCACTACGTTTCTATAAAGGCTCCAAAGTAAAAAAGAGACTTGGTCCGGGTGTTTTGTTCATTTTAAAAAGCCTCATAATTGCACAATGCATGAACAGTAAGTGGTGCTGTGAAGATGTAGAGTCAAACGCAACTGGCGCACCACAAGGCAGCATTTTTGTCCCCGTTGTATTTGTGTGCAGAAGGGGAATTCAGTTACATTTTTACTGGTAGTGGAGTAGTATATGACCTGTAGTATCTGTACTTTAAACGCTCAGTGATGTTTTCAGGGGTTTACAGTTTCTGTATGTTGTTTATCAATGTTTCAGACCCTGTGTTATTCATTCTAAAGCTCCATCCTGCTTGTTTGGACGACCATTTTGTAAATTTGGGATTAAGGTGAATATGGGAAACAAATATTTACTTACGTCAATTGGACGTTCCTGCTGTAGATTACTGACATAAATATGAGAAGAAAATGTAATAACCTAATCATAAGTGAAAACAAATCTGGAAAAAAACCTGTCTTGTTTTTATATTCAATCAATTCATGTCCTGGGCCTTCCACGAGGCCTCCTCCCAATAGGACATGCCTGGAACACCTCCCGAGGGAGGCGACCAGGGAGGCACCCAGAACAGGCGATGGTGGCGCAGATGGTAGAGCGGGTCTTCTCATGATCGAAAGGTCGGGGGTTCGAATCCCGCCTCCTGAAGGTGCATGCTGTCGTTGTGTCCTTGGGCAAGACACTTCACCCACCTTGCCTCCAGTGTCTGCGTACATTGGTGTATGAATGGGTGAGAGGTTCCTTGCTGTAAAGCGCTTTGAGTGCCTAATGTAGGTGGAAAAGCGCTATATAAGTTGAGACCATTTACCATGCCTTAGCCACCTCAGCTGGCTCCTCTCGACGTGAAGGAGCAGCGACTCTACTCCGAGCTCCTCCTGGGTAACATAGCTCCTCACCTGATCTCTAAGGGTGCGCCCAGCCACCCTGCGAAGTGTGAACAAGATCTAACAAAACCTTCAAAATACTGTTAAGCTAAAACAGAAAAGTTTGTAATCTGTAGGAGCTACTGAAGGGAGGCTGTTGCCTGAGTGGAGCAAAATCTCGAGAAAAGCGGCCCTGAAGTTTTGTAACGTGTAAAATGAACATCGTACGGCGTAAGTTTTCTCAGTACTCTGACATGAAAACGAAGAAAATGAGCTAAAAATTCACATCTCGACGCTAAAACTGTGCAAGCCTCCAAAGATGTCGGTGGGTTTAATGAATTGATCCTATGCGGCGAGAAAACGTCGCCCAAGAAGGATATAAAGGAAGTAAATGAAGGTCGGAGATGCAGACGAGCACGTTTCATAAACCAGATGCTTAATAGTCATTTTACTCCATGTCACGTGTTCACGTTTCAAACCGATGTTTTTAATGAGACGTTTAGCATCCGGTCGGGGAAAGAGAATCCCCCTGAATCAGCAAGTCCCCGGCGCGGTTCTGCTCGCTGCTTTTCAACCATTCATTTCTCGGATGAGCTCCCTTTGTCAGCGGTAAACCGGGCGCTTCAAGAAACTGAGACGCTTCAAGAAACGGAGCCTTTGCCGTCCAGGAAGAGACGCGGGACTTTTTTCCAAAGGTAGGGGGGAAATATTAAACGCAGCTTCCCGGACAAGCTGCGACGAAATGTCAGTGAAACTAAAATGGAAATGGCACCAAATACACTGTCTGATAATAAATAAATAAAAAATAAAATAAAAATGGACTAACTGACTGAATGTTCCGATCTGGAGTTGCTGCAGTGCCCAAAGTCTGAAATCCGTCCTGAATGACCGGGTATTGCATCCATGGATTTGCTCTTCCCTGATGGCACGGACATATTCCAACACCAGGGGCGAGCTTCGGAGATTTAAATCTGTCATACCCGACCCCTGGTGACCATATCGACGAGACATTTCCATCTCACTCTGTCGTGACCAGACAGTTCTTCAGAGTCATCTTGTTTTAGGGCTCCCTCTGCCTCTCTTTCCCTCCACGGCCTCTTACATGACGACTTTCTCCAAACTATCGTCTAGGGCTGGGAATCGATTCTGATTTCCCAAATCTCTCATGATCGGAAGGTCGGGGGTTCGAATCCCGCCTCCTGAAGGTGCACATTGTCGTTGTGTCCTTGGGCAAGACACTTCACCCTCCTGGTGTATGAATGCGAGTGTGAATGGGTGAAGCCCCTTATGAGAGACCAACAGGCCCATTTGGAACCATGAGGCCGTCCTTCTGTGGACCCACCACCTGCAGGAGGAGCCATAGGGGCTGGTGCTATGTGGAAGAAAATGGATGGATGGATGTTTATTGATATCAGGCTATTCAAAGGAAAATCGATTCAAATTTAATCAATTAAATAAAACCCAGCCCGACTGTCGTCTGCTCTGATCACATGTCCACAGAAAGACCGTCTGTTCCTCTCTATTATGTTAGATTAGTTTGGCTTATTTGAACATGATCAAATAATTATGGTTAAAACGAATTATCCAGAAGGCTATTTTTCGTAGCTCCCTGGCCAACATGTAAAAAAAAAAAAAAGCATTAAGTGTCAGGGATGTTTCACTTCTTTCAGGAGTGGTTTGTTTTCTTTGCGTACAGAAGCCTCTGCCACGGCCACAATTCAAAAGCATCTGTTCTCTTTCAAAGTGCTTTCAAGTGTATCATTACATAAATAATAACTGTTGAAATGAGCGTTTTTATTGACGGTGAACGGAAAGATGATGTCCCTGAAAGTTGTGAAACACATTTGATGAACTCATCCCCGTGAAGAATCAGAACGTTACAAATGCGTCAGGAAAGTTATGGCTATGATTCCGGACGACTTAAATTCCAGTTCCGCCCAGTAAACTGTCTCTCTCTCTCCCTCGCCGCCTCCCACCATCCTCGCCGCGATTGTCTTCTTGAATTGTCTCCTCCACAAACACTCGTCCGCCCGTGTAAGTGCGTTTGAAACCGCGCCGGCCCCTCGCGGCTGATACATTATGCATCGGGCGCTCATGCGGCGGGACTAACAAACAGGCGCTGACAGCTCCTTCTCCGCCCCTCCCTCCCCACGTTACGATTGCTTTAGTCTTCATCCGGGTCCAGGCGCACAGAGACCCCCCCCCCCCCCCGCGGTTTACCTGCTTCATTCACTGCTTTACGCCGAAAGAAACCAGAGCAGAGAATATGGAGTAACTGGAGACTGTTGGAAGGGTTTCCGTGCTGGTAACGGAGACCATCGTATAAATAGTTTTGCTCGTTTGGTCTCGGACGTGCAGCAGCGTCGAGTCTGTTGGGAGACAATGTGAGAATCAATCTGTCACTAAAGATTAAAAAAAGACTTTATTTACACTACCCCTGATACATTGTACCTACTGAATTTAGTACAGTGTAATGTTCTTTGTAACAAAGAGTAATAACTCACACACACGATGGAATAATATGTATTTGGAGTTTGGAGGAACGTAATGTAGGACGACATACAGTTTGTTTGTAATCTTCATCCACATTTCCAATACTTAATTAATTTGTTGAAATACTAATACTTAATTACATTTGAAACGGACTAAAACTAGACATTTAGAAATGAAACAAGCCCCATTTCCATCCAAAAGACTAAAACCAAGAGGGCCGCCAAAACCAACTCTGGCTGAATAAATGCTGGACAAATCCGAACGCCGCCTCAGTCGAGCGAATGGGAACGGACAGTTGGCGGCGCCGCTGCCTCACAGTGAGGAGTTCGGGGTTCGTTTGTGGCGGTTGTTCGTGGGGCCCGGCCATATGCTCAGAGCAGCTGGGCTCAATCATCTCTATTACTTTTGAAGCGTGACACGAAGCACTGAAACCGTTCGAGACACAATCAGATTTTCATGCATCAAGGCGCCGAATGTTCTGAATCAGAAAACGCTCGCAAACCTGAAGGGGGCGCCAAAGTAAGAGGGCAAACCTCACCACGGAAAACGTCTATAACCTGAGCAAACAATGATGAAAGTGTGACCAATGTGAGCGAAGTCAAAGCAGGAAAGTCGAGTTTCACAATCAGTGGAGCCAGAACGGTAAATCATACTCTTTTATTCCAACGTAATTAAGAACCATAAGCATTTGAAACACTGTATGCTCGTGCTCCACAGCTGGACGGGGCCTTTTTATGGAGTTTGTGCATCACTTTAGATTAAGGTGTGCTCATTGCAGCAATTATTTATATCCAAATGTCAAAGTGTATTGACTGAAGATCTTACAGCCTACAGGCCAGTGTGACACCTCATTTGAAAGCCAAGCCCTTCTAGTTTCTAAAGATATGTGTAAGATCTGTGTGAGTGAAACACAACTTAAATCACATTTGCCGTTCCTAACCCTCATCATAACCCTAACCCTAAGTAACGGGTTAACAGATATAAGTATAATAAGCAGCTAATTAATACAAGCATATTATTAATGCTTATTAATACTTAATGAGCACACGTTCATATAAAGCATTACCGGAGTTTACATGTTCTCCATGTGTCTGCATAGGTTTCCACTAAAACATGTACACTAGGCCAACATAAATGAGAGCGTGTTTGCCTGTGTGAGTGAGTGGTTGGTGGTAAAGTCGGAGGAGCCGATGGCACATATTGGAAGGTTTACATCTGTCAGGGCAGCTGTGGCTACAGTAGTAGCTTACCACCACAGAGTACGCCATGAAAGAATAATGAGAAGAGTGCGGGGCTTTGACTGTGTAAGTTCTCAGTCGTACAGGAATTGTCCATCTTCAATGAAGGTACTTGATTCATCTTCTGTACTCCAGTCTTAGAGGGGGAGGAGACTGGCCTACCCCAAACTCCTCCCCGTTGGTCTATATATTCAGCTGTGTGCAGATTGTGACCTTTGTCGTTGACGAAGCCCTTTGGATGAGAGGTGAAACGTTCGAAGACTTCAACTACTGAGTACAGAAGATGAATCAAGTACCTTCATTGAAGATGTGGGGCTTTGAGTAACTTAGTAATACAGGCTTGTAAAGCGCAACACCAGTGTAAGCCATTACTATTGTATCCCCTTCCCTGTCCCTTTAAGTGCACTTTAAGGCCAACACTGTAAATATGAATTTGTTCTTGACGTTTAATGAAGGAAATAAATAAAATAAATACATTTTTTAACCAATAACGTTGTTCAGTCCACAAAAACATGCCTGGAGTAGTTTTATGTTTCTCTTACTGCAGAAGCGCTCTGATCTATAAGCACTATTTTGTTATACTTTATGTTTGTTACACAGAACTATAATCTTTCAAATAAAAAAAAAGAATTCCCTGTACTGCAGAGGAAGCACAACATCACCTGGAGACCAACACAGACCTTGGAGACTAAGTATAATTTCCAACACAGACGTGACTTTGTCTTTGAATGAAAGGTTAAAGCGCAGCTGCCCAACAGCAAGTTTATAAGCCACAATTACACAAAACCTGTCCTTTTCTACTCACATTACGTACCCCACAGAAATGCAAATGTGTGAAACTGAATTGGAGACATTTTTGCTTTAAGTTTGAAGGCGGACACTCCTGCATCAGCGCGGTCTTTTGTCACTGTCGAAGCCGAGTTCTGCCGCCACTTGTTGCTCCCGTGTCCGGCTAAATAAATACATCAAGCTGCCAGACTGCGAACACGCTGGAACACATCGGTCTCCACTGTCCTGGGACGCTGAATAATCTACACGGAGGGGGACAGAGGGAGGAGGGCGGGTGGGTCCAACGTGGCGCCAGGCAGATGGGCACCGCGGGCTCTGAGCCAAACTGGGCCGGGCCGACACGACGTGAGCCGGAGAGGAATGACTCAACAGGGGGGAGAAGGCGGCACTGTTAGCATTAGCCAACGATCATCGCACATGATGACCGATCCAGATGTTTCCAGCTGTCGTCAACCATCGACCACCTTTGGGCGATGTCAAAGCCTCGTTCGATTCATTCATGAACAAGGCCGTGGGAACCCAGGGTGCTGAGGGCGCTGCAGCACCCTCTGGTGGATAGTTTGCGAACTGCAGGCAATATCAATAAATAGGAAATGTGCACAGAAAAAGCGTTTTTGGGGTAATTTTTTTTCCTCAGCACCCCCTAACTAAAATGTCTTCCCACTAAAATGTCTTCCCACTGTTCATTAATGTACAGACCTTCGGAGATTTTACTTTAGATACAAGTTAGCATTTAAAAGTGTCCTCTGAGCTACATGCTAATTCATATTCAATACATTTTCTGCCATTTATTTATTTTTATTTATTTGAAGAGGGACAGTGTATAATCTACATTAGCCTCAGAAAGGAGAGATGCATTGTACCAGGTTATAGCACTTGTGCTAATTTCCACCTGCAGTCCCTGGGCCTATTGTACATGTTTTTAGTGGTAGGGGAAACCAGAGTACCCGGAGGAAACCTACGCAGGCACGGGGAGAACATGCAAACTCCACAGAAAGGCCCCGTCCAGATGGGAATCGAACCCGGACCTTCTAGCTGTGAAGCACGAGCGCTAACCGCTGTGCTACCGTGCCGCCATTTAACATCATCCAATAAGATATTAATGATAAAGAAACCGAAGACATTATATAAATGCCATTCATTTGTATGGGGGGGAGAACAGGGGGAGGAAAGGGAGAGAAAGACTAGAGCGAGGGAGAAAGTGGTAGAGAACGAGAAAAAAAAACCCAATTAATAAAAGATATGAAAGCGCGAGGGAAGTAAATTCTGTGGGAACTGGACCAATGGCGGCGCCGGAGCCTCGAGCGCCAACAGCGAACGCAGATAATAAGGGAATCTGCCATCGCCGCGCTCTCCAGTAATTACACCGAGCCGGGAACGGGATAATTACTGGAGGACGTTGCGTAAGAATCCGAGAATTTCTCAATGACGTGACGCTGGAAAGTCGTCCGCGAGACGGAAATGAGTCGAGATGATGAAGGAAAAACCAAACGGCGTCACGTTACGACGAGGACCGGAGACTGGAATAAATGAGGAGTTTGTTTTCGTTTCTCCTCGTGTGCTTGTGATTAAGCTTCAGACTAGATCACAAAGAGCGCGTTTAGAACTTTATTGCTGCCTTTGTGAAGAGTTAGAGTCTGAAGCAAAAACCTTTTAACAATTCCAAAAAAGTGATACTGATACGAGCACTGGGTGGCGACTTAAAACTTCCTCATCCCAAAGCAAATTCTCTGAAGTCCACCGTGCTTTACAGAGCAGTATTTACCTGGAATCAGCTCTCGGTTCAAAAATAAATACACATTCAGAAGACATTTCCTGCAATGTTATTTATTTACTGACACGGTGTCTCACGGTATTTCTGCAGACACTTTAAAGCAGTACTAAGTAACTCTGGCCCCTAGAGGCCATAAGCGCAACTGCAGGTGTCGTAGCAAGTTACGATTTTCTAACTCATTAAATGTCTTGGAGAGTAAATACTACGCTGACAGAAAAGGCGAAGGGAGAGAGGGATGTTGTTCATCCAGTTATACAATGGAAATACTTTTTTCACTCAAACTTGGCTGTAAATACTATTTAAAGTGGCGCTAGCCCGCAGTTAGCTTTGCCCGTTAGCCTGTTAGCTTCTTCTTTGTGGTTCTATTAGTGTGTATTGGTTGCTCCGACCCGGTGGCAGTCAAGTTGCAAGCATGGTTTTCTGGCCAGAGACACCAGGGGGCGATGAAAGACCCTCCAATCGTCCCATTAACACTTGTATTACCCCCAGAGGGGCTACGGGAAGGGTTTATTAAGGTAAACACGTTACTTAGTACTGCTTTAACATGACAGTCATGGGCCAAACTCACTCTTTAGTTTTATCATTTGTCAATGAATATTGCAGCTGAGGAAGAGCAGCTGCCAGCGTAGGCTCCAACACTTTTAAACACGTCGAAGTTTGGTTTGTTTGAATGCGTTACCGTGGCAACACAGCTCCCTCTGCTGCTGTCGTGTGAAGCCGACGACTCTGATTTGATTCAATTTAGACACGAAACGGGTAAGAAAACATGATTAATTAGTTTCATAATGTTTTATGAGGTCGTTTAACACGTTTTTAAGGATTTGTTTTCATTATTTTTGGCCTTAATCGAAATGATGAGGTTGAAGTTATAATCTCTGAGGAGCTAATGCTAATCGGCAGTTAGCTCGACAGAGAAACTTAACTGTTTCTGTAGCAGCGAGAATATGTGAAAGTAACATTTATGTGGGCGCTTTATGGTCAGTCTACACTAATATATTTCAAAAGACACATCAAAATGAAAGATATTCATCTCCTCTTGTGTTTTGGGGACAGTTTAAATGTTAGCTTTAGCTCTATTTGACAGGAGAGTAACAGCCGCGGCTCATACATGTAAATGATCAGCTGAAATCTCATAGTTTCCTCTGTTGTCTCTGTTTAGGGCCGTTTGGAAAAATGTTCAGCGCTGTTGTGAATGAGCGTCTGGCTGCGGCGGCGGGAGAGATACGTGCGCTGTTTGAAAGGACGAGAGCGGCGTGCGAGGAGGAACTGCGTCGCTCCGAAGACGAAAACAAGAGGAAACAGCGGCTCCTGGAGAAGATCCTGAGCCCGAGAGTCGTACTGGTCAGAGCGAGGGTCCAGACGCCCCCAACGAGGATTAAAGAGGAGCCAGAGGAGGAAGAGCTGCCAGTGTAGGCTCCAACACTTTCACACACGACTAAGTCAGATTATTTTAATGTTTATTTATATCAATATCATGTTTCAGGTGTTTCCCAGAGTCCAGTGCTGTGAGCGTGGAGAGAGAAGAGCCCTCCCCGCTTCCACAAAGACAAACTGAGCGCGGGAGCATCAGCTCAGAGCCACATTTCCACTCAGAGACGGAGGGACACACCGAGCACTCGTCTGACTCTGACCACGATGACGACTGGGAACCTCCATTCAGCCGCTCAGACGCACAGATGGAGACAGAGGCTGATGGAGAACATCCCCACCACCAGGTCCAGAGCAGAAGCACCAAAGTCTCCGCCCAAAACAAGTCTGCACCAGAGACGAGCGCTACGGTCGATGATGAAGAGAAGAAGAAGAAGCACCGGTGTCTTGTTTCTACCAAGAGATTTAGTCTGAAACATGATTTAATAAGACACAATAGAACACACACAGGAGAGAAGCCTCATCACTGTTTAACCTGCCAGAAAACATTTGCCCATAAGTCTAATCTAGTTACACACAGAAGAACACACTCAGGAGAGAAGCCTCATCGCTGTTTAACCTGTCAGAAAACATTTACCCAGAAGCATCATCTAGATTCACACAGAAGGACACACACAGGAGAGAAACCCTATTGTTGTTTGGCTTGTGAGAAAAGATTTACCAGAAAAAACTCCCTCACTAAACACATGAGAACTCACAGAATTTGACCTACAATATCCACATGATTAAAAAACATGACTACTTCTGACATATTCATTTATCTTTTGATCAGCTTTTACTGGTTTATGTTATTCAGTGCTATTCAGACTTTCAAGGTTGTTCTTCATTTTTGATCAAAATTCACATGAGCGAGGTGTTTTTGTTGTTGTTTTTTGCATTGCCTGAAGCAGTGATTTCTATTGTTTGAATTGACATAACACTGAAAATATTTGTATTAATTCTGCTTCTGATTTTTTCCTCATAAAGAAATGTGTTACTTCAGAAATGACTGTACGTATGTTTAAGAAGTTATAATCTTAACATTCTTCTTGTTCAATTTTTTATCAGAAAAAATCCAAATGTTGTTTATTGTCTTGTTCCATTTTGTCTTTTCCTTCTGTAAATAAAACAATGGAAAAACCTCTTCTCTTAAGTCTGTTTTGTTTCGCACCAAAACTACAGTCATCACAAGAGTAGATGCAATTTTAAAATGGTTCCATTGTCGACCAAGTCGGTGAATTCTAATGCACATCAGAGTTTCATATTTTTCTAATTATGACTTAGTTTGATGGGATAATCCCTGTGGTGAGTGTGAATCAAAGCTGGACCCTATAAACATCACAAAAATGGTCAAACTAAAGAAAGCACAATTATTAAACATAATTGTGTTAACTATGTTTTAGAAAAAATTGTGTGTAATGTGTCATAAGCACTTTAAATCTTATGTCACATCCAAAAACTGTAGAATTTGCTAACGTGGCTAACGTTAGCTTAGCGGACCATTCATTCCTATGGATTAGCTTAGCCTAGCTGCGCCCATTCATTTGCATGTATCAGCTTTGAATCTATGCTCTGTTCTGCTCCTAAATGTGACAGCAGTGACTGTTGTTGTTCATTAAGGCAGAAACAGAGTGTTTTAAAGTAGTACTGAGTAACTCTGGCCCCTAGAGGCCATAAGCGCAACTGCAGGTGTTGTAGCAAGTTACGATTTTCTAACTTATTAAATGTCTTGGAGAGAAAATACTACGCTGACAGAAAAGGCGAAGGGAGAGAGGGATGTTGTACATCCAGTTTCACTCAAATTTAGCTGTAAATACTGTTTCAGTAGCGCTAGCCCGCAGTTAGCTTTGCCCGTTAGCCTGTTAGCTTC
Source organism: Proterorhinus semilunaris (assembly GCA_021464625.1). Classification (NCBI taxonomy): domain Eukaryota; kingdom Metazoa; phylum Chordata; class Actinopteri; order Gobiiformes; family Gobiidae; genus Proterorhinus; species Proterorhinus semilunaris. The sequence goes on along the minus strand of CM038360.1, from coordinate 2,692,980 downwards.
TTCTTCGTGGTTCTATTAGTGTGTATTGGTGGCTCCGACCCGGTGTCAGTCAAGTTGCAAGCATGGTTTTCTGGCCAGAGACACCAGGGGGCGATTAAAGACCCTCCAATCATCCCATTAACACTTGTATTACCCCCAGAGGGGCTACGGGAAGGGTTTATTAAGGTCAACACGTTACTTACTGCTGCTTTAACATGACAGTCATGGGCCAAACTCACTCTTTAGTTTTAGCATTTGTCAATGAATATTGCAGCTGAGGAAGAGCAGCTGCCAGCGTAGGCTCCAACACTTTTAAACACGTCTAACACGGGGCACACAGACACTACACAATTGTTTGCCCTCTTTTGCTGTAATTAAAAAAACATTAAAATACTCAATAGTTCTTATAAACTTTGGCAAATTGGCTCAGAGACCAACAATATTAGAAGAGAAAACGATCTGGAACTCTGACAGTTGGTTTGTTTAAGTGTGTTACCGTGGCAACACAGCTCCCTCTGCTGCTGTCGTGTGAAGCCGACGACTCTGATTTGATTCAATTTAGACACGAAACAGGTAAGAAAACATGATTAATTAGTTTCATAATGTTTTATGAGGTCGTTTAACACGTTTTTAAGGATTTGTTTTCATTATTTTTGGCCTTAATCGAAATGATGAGGTCATTTTTTCTCCAAGATGGCCGAACAGCCGGTGCCAGGGGTGTAACGCTTGACAAACAAATGCCAAAACTTGAAGCACTGACTACTGTTTGTGGACTCAGATAAACTGTATTGCAACTTGAAACATCAAGTTATCATTAAAAGAAAAAAGGAACGTCTTATAATGCCAAAACCAAGCCAAAAACGAGGCGAGTTGGATACCACGCCGGCAAACCAAACCTGCCTGGAGGAAAAGGGCGCTGGCAGCGCCAATGGTACTTCAGAAATACTGAAGGAACTCAAACTATTTCGAACTGAAACGGCAGGGAACTTTGGTGTGCTGAGGAAGGAGGTGAGCGACATAAAGTTAAACTTCGAAGAATTAAAAACAAAGGTGAATGACGCCGAACAGAGGATTGCAGATAACGAGGACCGCAACATAGATTTGACTAAAGTGATGTTTCATCTGATGCGTAAACAAAAGTACCTTGAGGAGAAGTGTGAGGATCTGGAAGGCCGTTCACGAAGAAATAATTTAAGAATTTACTCAGTACCGGAGAAAACTGAAGGCAGCAATATGATTGTGTTTATAGAAAAGCTAATTCGCGAAAAGCTAAGTATCCGGGAGGAGATTTACATTGAAAGGGCGCATCGCGTCGCAGGAACAGGTGTCTCCGCGGGACGTGCTGCTGCGGATTTCACGAGATCTATCATAGTTTGTTTTCGCAGTTTTAAGGAGAAACAACGAGTGTTGCATGCTGCATGGTCCCTAAAGGACATTCGTATTAATGATCAGCGGATATATTTCGACGAGGATTACACCACCGAAGTGTTTAAGGAGCGCGTAAAATACAGGAGCGCAAGGAAACAACTCCAGGAGCGAAAAATCAAGTCTCGCATTCTCTACCCCGCAAAACTCATGTTGTTTCTGCAGGATGGAAAGACTAAGACTTTTGAAAACCCACGAGAAGCAGCTGAGGGTCTAAAGGACTTTCGCGTAACGATGGAAGTCCCAAGAAAAGAGCCGGATTGGGACTCAGCACTGCGGGCTGCGGGATGGCAGTCCCCCCGCAATAGGAGCAGACATGCTCCTACTGGGGAAATAACAGCCAGCGTTGAATCTCTTCGACTTTCCTTGGACAATTATGAAAATGATAAAACAGACGATGATTAAGGTATGTGGAGATTACATTGTGGCAAGTGCTTATTTGTATAATTAAGTGCGATGTCCGCAGTGTGTGAACATTTACTTACTCAAGCGGAAAACACAGATCGTGTCTATGACCATGATGAACTGGACTCCGAGTCAAATTTATTTCCAAACACAAATGATACATGCAAATATTATACAGATGTAGAATTTAATAGTAACATAGAAACGGCTGGTTCATTTTCTCTTATTCATTTGAATTGTAGAAGCCTGTATTCAAATTTTAGTAAAATACATGATTATTTGAACACATTACAAAATAAATTTACTGTTATAGCTCTGTCTGAGACTTGGTTAACGGATGAGAAAGGTGTGGAATTTCATTTTGAGGGTTATGAATTGTTTTATGTTAATCGGATCAAGAAGAGAGGAGGGGGGGTTGCTCTTTATGTTAGTAGTGAGCTGAAATGTAAAATAATTGAGTGTATGACTACTGCAACAGAAGAGTTAATGGAATGTTTAACTGTTGAGATCGAAATGAACAAACAGAGGAATATTGTTGTCACGTGCATATATAGAACTCCAGGGTCCAGCATTACAGCATTTAATAACAAGCTGGAGCAATTATTAGTTGGGATGAATGAAAACAAACTGTCTATAATTTGCGGGGACTTCAATATAAATCTCTTGAATGTGTCTAATCATATTAGTAGTTCAGATTTCCTAGATTTAATGTATAGCAAAGGCCTTTATCCAACCATTACCAGGCCTAGCCGAATAACCTCCAGTTGTGCCACATTAATTGATAACATTTTTGTTAATATACTTGAAAAAACAGTCAAAAGTGGTCTTCTGATAAATGATACAACTGATCATTTACCTATATTTGTAACCCACTTCTGTAAAGTAAAAACAAACAAAGAAAAGTGCAGTAAAGTTATTCGGTCAAGAACTGAGGAAAGACTAAATGCATTTAGGAATGATCTTACGAAAGAACACTGGGAAAATGTTTATAGTACAAATAATGTAAATAAGGCTTATGAATCATTTTTAAAAAAGTATCTATGGTTATATAATAAAAATTGCCCAAGAAAAATATTGAATGATATAGTAAGAAAAAACAATAAACCTTGGATAACAAAGGGTATATTGAAATCTTGCAAAAAGAAGAATAAGCTTTATTGCGACTTTGTAAAATATCGAACGGTAAATGCAGAAAAAAAATATAAAGCCTATAAAAATAAGTTGACTACCATAATGAGACATGCAAAGAAAGATTATTATACAAACTTGTTAATGGAAAACAAAAGTAATATCAAAGGAATGTGGAAAGTTTTAAGGGAGGTTATGGGCAGTAAAATGAATCGTAGTCTGCCATTATATTTAATGAATCAACAGAATATGGAGGTAAGTGGTGAAAAAATGGCTGAAGAATTTAATTCATTTTTTGTTAATGTTGGTCCAAATCTTGCTAAATCTATACCACTATATAACGAAAATAAAAGCTGGACAGGTGAAAGTAGAGTTATGCAATCCCTATTTCTTGGCGAAGTTAGTGAGAGTGAAATTATTTCTACCGTCTCTAAATTGAAAAGTAAATATTCATGCGATAGTGATGGCTTAGATATGTATATTGTCAAAGAAACTATACATTGTATCATTAGACCATTAAAATATATAACCAATTTGTCTTTTAATACAGGTTTCTTTCCAGATAAAATGAAGGTGGCTAAGGTTGTTCCCCTTTTTAAATTGGGTGATAGGCATAGTCTCACAAATTATAGGCCTATATCTTTGCTTTCTCAATTTTCCAAAATTCTGGAGAAAATTTTTGTTAAAAAATTTGATTATTTTCTTGAAAAACATTCCTTGATACATGATAATCAGTTTGGGTTTCGAAGCACCCGCTCAACAGCTATGGCTTTGATGAAAATCACAGAGGACATTACTACAGAATTGGAGAATAAAAATCACACAGTTGGAGTTTTTATTGACCTTAAAAAGGCCTTTGACACTCTTGATCACGGTATATTGATATCTAAATTACAGACATATGGAATTAGAGGTGTAGTATTAAACTGGATTAGTAGTTACTTAGAAAATAGACAACAATATGTAGAGTATATAGGCCATGAATCTAAGTTAGAAACAATACAGTGTGGAGTCCCTCAAGGCTCTGTGCTGGGGCCTAAACTTTTTACATTATATATTAATGACCTCTGTGAGGAATCAAAGATTTTAAGTTTTGTTCTTTTTGCGGACGATACAAATTTTTTTGTATCGGGGAAGAATTTAGGAACATTAATGAAAACTATTGAACAAGAAATGGTCCAACTTCAGAAATGGTTTAATAACAATAAATTGTCATTAAACTTAAACAAAACAAAATGGATATTGTTTACAAATCAAAAATGCCCTGAAAGTGTTAATTTGACTTTAAATGGAATAACTATTGAGAGAGTGTCAGAATTTATGTTTTTAGGAGTACTCATTGATGAAAAATTTAAGTGGAAGTCGCACATAGCCTACGTAAGAAATAAAATTCGTAAAAACATTGCTGTTTTGAGTAAAGTAAAGTTTATGTTGAATTACAAGGCAATGAGAATCCTATATTGCTCCTTTATTTTGCCATATTTAATGTATTGTTTGGAGGTATGGGGTAATTCTTATATTACTAATTTAATGCCCTTATTTCTTTTGCAAAAAAGGGCTATAAGAATAATTAATGGAGTTGCTCCAAGAGAACATACTACAAAACTGTTTCTGAGGTCAGGACTACTCAAATTGAAGGACTTGGTTTCTTTACAAACTTTATTAGTTGTTCATAAAGCAAAACATTGCCTGTTACCGCATGGACTTCAAATCCTTTTTACTGTAAATAGTGAGACAAGCAGAAGAAATAATGACTTTAAACAACCTTTCGCAGGAAATACCCTCAAACAAATGTGTGTCTCAGTATCTGGTGTGAAACAATGGAACTCTCTAGAAAACGATCTAAAATGTTGTTCAAATATTCTTCAATTCAAATACAAGTATAAACAGAATATTCTTCACTTATACAAAGATGAATGTGAAAATGATTAAATTTACAATAATAATGCTGATAACGACGGTGGTGATGTAGTGGTGCGGCGGTGGTGATGGGGGCGATGGCGGGACTGTCTGGTTGTGTGGTAAGTACCTGAGTGTGGGTGTATGGGTGCATACGGGGATGCTTACAGTACGCATTGAAAAATAATTTTAAAACTTAAAAAAAGAGGAAAAAAATAAATGAATTCTCAGTGCAGGGTAAGCAGGTGTTGGCCAGCTGTGGGAGGTCATATGTCTCTCAACAGCCGCCCATACAAACCTTGCTTTTTTAATACACCATACAGCACAGGGCCAACCACAAATACATATACATATCCTCTTCAGTACAGGGTAAGCAGGAGTGGAGGGAATGTCAGGGGCATAGCACCTCTGGACTTCCACTAACTCCTGTCTTTTTAAACACAACACCTATCTTAGGGCATAACTCTGTCAGTCACTGATGTAGGGTAAGCAGGTGCCGGGCAGCTGTGGGAGGTCAAACATCTTTCGACAGCTGCCCATTCAAACCTTGTTTTTTTTAATGCAACACACAGCATAGGGCTCATCACAAATACATCAATAGATCCTCTTCGTCTTTTTGTGTGTGTGCTGTGGGTGTGCCTGTGTGTGTCCGTGCATGCTTGCCTGTATGTATATGTGGGTGTGCGTTGTGTAGTTCGATGGCCTCGTCATTGTTTCCGTCGCTGCTGTAGTCCCCATTGCATCACTGTTGTTTTAGCAAAATTATTAATAATTGAACAAATATATATAGAAAAAGAAAAGTTGATAACATCTGGTTTGGGCTATTGTTACTTTTTTGGCATCGGTGAGGCCATCTAATTTGTAAAGTTTTTTTTATTTAGAATGGGGTAGGAGCTTTATAAGATTTTTTTCTTCATCCTACTCCTGTTCTTCTTTTCATGAAATGTATTATTGTTGTGTTTTTTGGATTATTGTACACATGTTGTGTTGCATTATCATGGAAAAAAGAATAAATAAAATGAAATGAAATGAAATGAAGTTATAATCTCTGAGGAGCTAATGCTAATCGGCAGTTAGCTCGTCAGAGAAACTTAACTGTTTCTGTAGCAGCGAGAATATGTGAAAGTAACATTTATGTGGGCACTTTATGGTCAGTCTACACTAATATATTTCAAAAGACACATCAAAATGAAAGATATTCATCTCCTCTTGTGTTTTGGGGACAGTTTAAATGTTAGCTTTAGCTCTATTTGACAGGAGAGTAACAGCCGCGGCTCATACATGTAAATGATCAGCTGAAATCTCATAGTTTCCTCTGTTGTCTCTGTTTAGGGCCGTTTGTAAAAATGTTCAGCGCTTTTGTGAATGAGCGTCTGGCTGCGGCGGCTGGAGAGATACGTGCGCTGTTTGAAAGGACGAGAGCGGCGTGCGAGGAGGAACTGCGTCGCTCCGAAGACGAAAACAAGAGGAAACAGCGGCTCCTGGAGAAGATCCTGAGCCCGAGAGTCGTACTGGTCAGAGCGAGGGTCCAGACGCCCCCAACGAGGATTAAAGAGGAGCCAGAGGAGGAAGAGCTGCCAGTGTAGGCTCCAACACTTTCACACACGACTAAGTCAGACTATTTTAATGTTTATTTATATCAATATCATGTTTCAGGTGTTTCCCAGAGTCCAGTGCTGTGAGCGTGAAGAGAGAAGAGCCCTCCCCGCTTCCACAAAGACAAACTGAGCGCGGGAACATCAGCTCAGAGCCACATTTCCACTCAGAGACGGAGGGACACACCGAGCACTCGTCTGACTCTGACCACGATGACGACTGGGAACCTCCATTCAGCCGCTCAGACGCACAGATGGAGACAGAGGCTGATGGAGAACATCCCCACCACCAGGTCCAGAGCAGAAGCACCAAAGTCTCCGCCCAAAACAAGTCTGCACCAGAGACGAGCGCTACGGTCGACGACGGAGAGAAGAAGAAGAAGCACCAGTGTCGTGTTTGTACCAAGAAATTTAGTCAGAAACATGATTTAATAAGACACAAAAGAACACACACAGGAGAGAAGCCTCATCACTGTTTAACCTGTCAGAAAACATTTGCCCAGAAGCATCATCTAGATTCACACAGAAGGACACACACAGGAGAGAAACCCTATTGTTGTTTGGCTTGTGAGAAAAGATTTACCAGAAAAAACTCCCTCACTAAACACATGAGAACTCACAGAATTTGACCTACAATATCCACATGATTAAAAAACATGACTACTTCTGACATATTCATTTATCTTTTGATCAGCTTTTACTGGTTTATGTTATTCAGTGCTATTCAGACTTTCAAGGTTGTTCTTCATTTTTGATCAAAATTTACATGAGCGAGGTGTTTATGTTGTTGTTTTTTGCATTGCCTGAAGCAGTGAGTTCTATTGTTTGAATTGACATAACACTGAAAATATTTGTATTAATCTGATTTTTTCCTCATAAAGAAATGTGTTACTTCAGAAATGACTGTACATATGTTTAAGAAGTTATAATCTTAACATTCTTCTTGTTCAATTTTTCATTAGAAAAAATCCAAATGTTGTTTATTGTCTTGTTCCATTTTGTCTTTTCCTTCTGTAAATAAAACAATGGAAAAACCTCTTCTCTTAAGTCTGTTTTGTTTCGCACCAAAACTACAGTCATCACAAGAGTAGATGCAATTTTAAAATGGTTCCATTGTCGACCAAGTCGGTGAATTCTAATGCACATCAGAGTTTCATATTTTTCTAATTATGACTTAGTTTGATGGGATAATCCCTGTGGTGAGTGTGAATCAAAGCTGGACCCTATAAACATCACAAAAAATGGTCAAACTAAAGAAAGCACAATTATTAAACATAATTGTGTTAACTATGTTTTAGAAAAAAAATGCGTCTAATGTGTCATAAGCACTTTAAATCTTATGTCACATCCAAAAACTGTAGAATTTGCTAACGTGGCTAACGTTAGCTTAGCGGACCATTCATTCCTATGGATTCGCTTAGCCTAGCTGCGCCCATTCATTTGCATGTATCAGCTTTGAATCTATGCTCTGTTCTGCTCCTAAATGTGACAGCAGTGACTGTTGTTGTTCATTAAGGCAGAAACAGAGTGTTTTAAAGCAGTACTAAGTAACTCGTGTCCCTAGAGGCCATAAGCGCAACTGCAGGTGTTGTAGCATGTTACGATTTTCTAACTTATTAAATGTCTTGGAGAGAAAATACTACGCTGACAGAAAAGGCGAAGGGAGAGAGGGATGTTGTACATCCAGTTTCACTCAAACTTAGCTGTAAATACTGTTTAAGTGGCGCTAGCCCGCAGTTAGCTTTGCCCGTTAGCCTGTTAGCTTCTTCTTTGTGGTTCTATTAGTGTGTATTGGTGGCTCCGACCCGGTGCAAGCATGGTTTTCTGGCCAGAGACACCAGGGGGCGATGAAAGACCCTCCAATCATCCCATTAACACTTGTATTACCCCCTGAGGGACCACGGAAAGGATTTATCAAGGTCAACACGTTACTTAGTACTGCTTTAAGGCAATTGTTTGTTTTCAAGGAGAGAGTTAAAACATACATGAATAGGAGAATTTAAAAAACACGTATTGCAAGTTTTCTTTCATGTAAAAATAAGGCGTTTTATGCAGAAAATTACAGATATTTTTAGCTAATACTAATGTAATAAGCCAGGTTTAAATAAGACGTTAACAATCAAATTCCTCCCCTCTTTAACCAGAGAGCCCTTCTTGGTTTGTAAAATGAGGAGAGCGGCAACAGAATTTTCAAAAGTAAACGAACAAGCTCCCCCGCTGCAGCTCGAGTCCTGACAAGAACCAGGAAATACCACCATATTAGTCCAGTGCTCCGGTCTCTGCACTGGCTTCCTGTCGCTCAGAGAATAGAATTTAAAACAGCTCTGCTTGTGTACAAGTCTTTTCATGGTTTAGCACCAAAGTCCATTTCTGACATGTTAGAGCCGTATGAACCATCTCGGGCCCTGAGAACTTCAGGGAGGGGTCTCCTGGTGGTTCCCAGAGTCAGGACTAAACACGCTGAGGCTAAAGCTAAAATCTGGAACAGTCTTCATGAGGATGTGAGTCAGGCCTCAACTCTGACAATGTTCAAATCCAGGCTGAAAACAGCTCTTTTTACCCGAGCAGATGAAAACTGAAAGTATTTTATCTGCACTCTTGCCTTTTACTGTCATTGATTAACTTTATGTTGATGTTTTAATGATTGATTTGATCTGTTTTCTTGTAACTTTATGCAACTGTGAAAGCACTTTGAATCGCCTTGTGTATGAATTGTGCTCTACAAATAAACTTGCCTTGCCTTTAGACTTTAATCACTTTAATCTCTTCGGATTTGCCAACATTTCATCAAACAGAGGAAAGGTAGTTGGACAAACGTGAACCTATAGAGTCAAAATAGTCGAGCGACGTCCTCATTTTCCAACACATTTAGATTTAAAGCCAGTTTGAATCCAATTTAATGCTTTTCAACGACATTTAAGTCCTTGATTTGGGCGTTTTGATTCCACTGTGTGAAGAATCGATGTTTCGCTCCCGCCGCGTCTCGCATTAAATCCTATAAAACCCATATTTTTTTTTTCCCTCTGTGCTGAACCTGAATGTGCATCTGAGGACACATGTTCCCGCAGCACGTTTAAATGTCACGGTGGCTAAAGGCTAATTACCTCCATGACGCACCGCGTTACTTCCTGGGGGGGTTTTCTGAGGACAGCGTTAGCATCGTTAGCTCTCACGAACCCTCGCCCTCAGCCTGAAAGATGCAGCCTTTTGTTTTTTTTCTTTCTGTTTTTTTCTTGCCTCTTCAGCGGAAAAGCGACACCCCATTTGAATAAAGTATTGAGCGGGGTGCAGCGCACGGGGGGGGGGGGTCGTTTTAAAACACGCACCTCGTTCCCGGAGCCAGGCGAAACATTTGCTGCGTTGCGGATCGCGGGACGCTCGGACAGTTGGGAGACGCTGGCGGGTTATTGGCAGACGCTCCCCCCCCCCCCTGCAAACGGACCGCGAGACGCTCGGCCGGCTCCTCGTAATTACCAACAATGCTTCTTCTACAATAAAATCAGAGCGGCGCGAGACAGACGCCGGCGGAGACCGGACAGACGGCCGAGGTGAGAGGAGGGAAAGAAACACGGGAAGCACAAACTTTCAGAGCGCCGCATTTACACCAGGAGGAGGTTTTTTTTCTTCAAGCTGAAAACAAATGTTCAAGTGTAGAGTTTGGACCAGCATTAAAACCAGACTATGGAACATGGGGGTGGGGGGAATAGAGATATCTTTAAGTTTTTTAATAAGCTTGTTACACATGGATACCAAACATGAGAAATCGACTTTTAAATCACATGTTTCATTGTTTAAATCAAAATGATCATTTATTTACTATAGAAACAAACCTTGTATTCCACTGAATTATAGAAAAGGAAATTGTTCAAGCTACGTTTTGATCAGTTCTACAGTTTATATGCACACTTTCTTCAATGAAGGTACTTGATTCATCTTCTGTACTCAGTAGTTGAAGTCCTCGAACGTTTCGCCTCTCATCCAAAAGGCTTCGTCAGCGACAAAGGTCCCACTCTGGATGCAGCTGAAGATATAGACCAACGGGGAGGAGTTAGGGTAGGCCCGGCTCCTGCCCTCTAATCACAGCTACTTTGAAGTAGAGCGTCTCTAATGATCTGCTCACCTCAGTATCGGTCAGTCCTGTCCTATTCATAGATGATCACTGCCAATTACCTGCCTATTGTTCTTTTGTTGGCTGGGGTGCCGTCTCCTTTGACTGGCCCCGCCCTTTCGGTTTCTCCCGAAGGAGATTGGAGTAAAGTGACGGGAGATTAAATCTGAGACCACCGTTCCGGTTCATGGCGGGATTTTCTTTCCTGACAAAAAATAGCTTCTTTAACTCCTCTTTCAAACCAACGTTCTTCTTTAGCTAAAATGTTGACCTCCCCGTCCTCAAAGGAGTGGTTGGAGGCTACAGAAGATGAATCAAGTACCTTCATTGAAGATGGACAACTCCTGTATGACTGAGAGCTTACACAGATATATGCACACTTCACTTTCCGTTCTTAAACCTCTCGAGTCTTTCATTCTGTTTTTCGATTTATACAGAACTCATCATGGTTTACTGTAGGACAAACTCGGCTGGTCTTCCCTGACAAATCAAAGAGAGCACCACTTGCATTGTATTTATTTATAAGGGACTTGTTGGGAGGCTTCCTGATTATCTTGCATGTGACTCAACTACAGCTCAAGTAGCCAGTGCTATGTTAGCCCCTCATATTCCCACAGCCCTGATTTTTATTGTGTCGGGCTCGGTCGGACTCGGACACAAATATCTTAAAGAGGGGGGTATTATGCTTTTTTCAATCACATAGCACCAGTCTATAGCACTACAATGATGGCGTAACCTTCTGCTGGTCTGTATATGCCGTAAATTAAAATAACTGCCTTGAATAAAATTGCTCTCTCAAAATGGCCGTACTGAACGTCTTGAAATAGGCCTCTGTCTCTTTAAGAAGCTTTCCGACACGCCCCCTTCAGCACACTACTGTGGCATTGAAACAACAACACTGTGCGGGGAGGGGGCTCTGCTGAGCTGAGGAGCAGTGGTTGGGGGCTCGGCTGGTGACGAAAGGTCCAGAGGCGTCTCCAGGAGGTGGGGGCGTTCCTAGGAGGACTGAGGCATAGCTACACCTAAAATGGCCGCCGTCTAAGTTTTTACTGATGACTCAAAAATATGTGAATGAGCCGAGGCAACACTCCAGGCATGTGTTTAATGAGGGAACGACATAATAACAGGATATAAAGCTCGATTTTACATAATACCCCCCCCCCCCCCCTTTAATGCCTATCGGGCTCGGTTCGGATTCGCTCACTGTGTGGACCCTGGACCCCGAGTCCGCGAGAGCTCCCATAAAAGCCCCCGCCCCTGCACCAGTATCCACCCAGTGAGGTTCGTCGTGAAAGCTTCTTTTCTCATCCACGAGAAGCCGTTGTTCGTTCCCATCCCTCCTATAAATTTCACACCAAGTTTCAGACAACTCCATTAGCCTCTCGTTTTGCCACGCTCCCCCCTCGGACGGCGCCTCGCGAGGAGCGTTTTGAATATGCATGTGCCGAGGCGGGGGGGGGGGGGGGTCCCAGCGCAGCAGAGCTATTGATCAGCCGTAATGCTCCGCTAAACCGGCGCGCGGCTCCGGGACACGTTCATGTCAGGACAAACCCGCCGCCGAGGAGAGCTACCCACGCACAGCAGGTGATGGAGGCGTCTGGGGAGGGGGAGGAGGTGTTTGTTTATGTCGAGGAACGAGGATGAGACGAAAATGCAGAACAAAACTCCTCGACAGGTTAAACAAAGAGATTAAGCTACATAATGATGCACTTTCAGACTCTTGGAATAATGCCTCAGACTCTTTTGAATCATTTAATACTTTCACATAAAGGCACCAGAAAAACTCAAATACAAAGAAAAACTGAATTTGCAGGTCAGGGGTTCCCAAACTTCTCAGGCCGCGACCCCAAAAATCCCTCAATCAAAAGAAGAGAGCCCCTTCATTTAAGGTGAAAAACACAAAACACCTTATTTAATGATTTTCAATGAAGGTACTTGATTCATCTTCTGTACTCAGTAGTTGAAGTCCTCGAACGTTTCACCTCTCATCCAAAGGCTTCGTCAGCGACAAAGGTCCCACTCTGGACGCAACTGAATATATTTATTGTTATTTAATGATGTGAGTTTGGATTCTGTTTCTGATGTTTTCAAAATACATCAGATTCAATGTAAAAAAGATCGTCTCAGAATCCTCTTGAAAATCGACCCCCGTGTCCCGCGACCCCCAGAGGATCCCGAGCCTGACTTTGGGAACCATAAATTGTGCCAAAATGAAGGTGACAAATATTAATTTTGACGCGTAAAATACTTGTGTTTTGTTACTTATTTCTTCATAATGATTTTATTTAAATACATTTTCTTTCAAAATATTATAAGTTTAGTTTCATTTATGGCATAACTGAAACGTTTACGCTGAAAAAGTTACTTTAAAATGGTAATACATTCTATATTAATAGAGCACTTTTACTTAAGTAACAGTAAAAGTATCTGATAAATTACTTACTTAATAAAGTACAAATATTGTTGCATTGTAAAATATACTGTATAAGTAAAAGGTTAAAGTATTTAAGAGTTTAATGTGCAGGATTTTTCTAAATCATTTGAATCAAACCAGGTCTAAACCAGGTCAGGTCTAAACCAGGTCTAAACCAGGTCTAAACCAGGTCATCATAGAGAGGTCACTTTGAAAATAAAATACTTTTAACCCAATTTAAAAATGTAGTGGAGTAGAAAGTACAGATACAGGCTCTAAAATGTGAAGTAAAAGTAAAACCTATTCATCGTAAAATGTACTTAAGTAAAGTAAAAGTACCTATAATTTGTACTTTTTACCTGTACTTGTACTTTGTTACTTTCCACCACTGATGACTAATATAGCACCGTATTTAGTTTAACCTCTTACCCCCCACTTTAACCGAGCGCATTTTCTCCAGTTCGGCTTTACCCAAATAAGTAACCTCTCATTTTCGTGCCTATTTTGACTTTTTTTTTTTCCAATAAACTTTTAGATTTGGGTAAAGCCAAACTGGAGAAAATATGCTTGGTTAAGGTGGGGGTTAAGAGGTTAAGTAAAATATTATTATTATTATTATGGCATTGAACTCCTTCCGTACAAGTCATTGTCAGTCCATCTGCACAGCGCCCCCTACTGGTCTGGAGGGTGCATTTCCAGTATTGTAAAAACAACACAGACACATATAATCGGTTCCGCCTCGTTGAAAACCCGGGGAAAATGAGTTCAATTTGCTCCGGCTTTGGAAACAATGTCTCATTTACTGGTGAGTGTAATTGGAGAGAATGCAGATGGGGCGTCCTCAAACGGGTCGATAGTATCGACCCGCGGTGAGCGGGAGCGACTCCGCGGGCAGCGATAGTGCGGGCAGGACACGGAGACACAGGATTATTGAATCAGCAGGTTAGACTCACAGAGCGGCTGAAGCGGCGTTTCTAACACGTTATGTCACATGTTACCGACCATTTGGGACAATCCCGGAGTCAAGGATTTTTGTCCCGGATCCTAAACCGACATGGAGAATAATGGGGCTGAATTAATCTATTATTGATCTATCTCTGATTATTATATCTGTGATTACGCTTTACAAGCCGGTATTACCAAGTTTCTCAAAGCGCTACACTGTCGTCATTAATTCACTCCATACTCGGTGGTGGTAAGCTACTGTTGTAGCCTAAGGTGCCCTGGGGCAGACTGAAGCGAGGCAACCAGTCTGTGCCATCAGCCCCTCCGACCACCACCAACCACTCACTCACTACATTCACACAGGCTTCAAACAGTCTCCCATCTAAGTACCGACCAGGCCCTTCCTGCTTAGCTTCCAAAATCTGAGGTTGTTTGTTTCTGAGGCGACCAGGAGGTATCCGGAACAGATGCCCTAGCCACCTCAGCTGCCCCTTTCGACGTGGAGGAGCAGCGACTCGACTCCGAGCTCCTCCCGGGTAACTGAGCTCCTCACCCCCAGCCGCCCTGCGAAGGAAACTCATTTCGGCCGCTTGTATTCGCGATCTTGTCCTTTCGGTCATCACCCAGATCTCATGACCATAGGTGAGGGTGGGAACGTAGATCGATCAGTAAATCGAGAGCTTTGCCTCAGACTCAGCTCCCTCTTCACCACAACAGTCCGATACAGCGACCGCATCACTGCTGACGCCGCACCGATCCGTCTACCGATCTCACGCTCCATCCGTCCCTCACTGAGAACACGACCCCGAGATACTTGAACTCCTCCACTTGAGGCAAGGACTCCCGGTGGAGAACCATGGCCTCAGATTTGGAGGTGCTGATCCTCATCCCGGCCGCTTCACACTCGGCTGCAAACCGCCCCAGTGCAGCTGAAGGTCCTGATTTGATTAAGCCAACAGAACAACATCGAGATGAGATCCTGAGTTTCCTAACCCAGACCCCCTCCGGCCCCTGGTTGCGCCTAGAAATTCTGTCCATGAAGGTAAGGAACAGAACCGGTGACAAAGGGCAGCCCTGGGGGAGGCCAACACGCACCGGGAACAGGTCTGACTTACTGCCGGCAATGCGAACCAAGCTCCTGCTGCGATCATACAGGGAACGGACAGCCCTTAGTAGAGGGCCCCGGACCCCATACTCCCGGAGCACCCCCCACAGGGCACCACGAGGGCCCCAGACCCCATACTCCCAGAGCACCCCCCACAGGGCACCACGAGGGCCCCAGACCCCATACTCCCAGAGCACCCCCCACAGGGCACCACGAGGGCCCCAGACCCCATACTCCCGGAGCACCTCCCACAGGGCACCATGAGGGCCCCGGACCCCATACTCCCGGAGCACCCCCCACAGGGCACCACGAGGGCCCCAGACCCCATACTCCCAGAGCACCCCCCACAGGGCACCACGAGGGCCCCAGACCCCATACTCCCGGAGCACCTCCCACAGGGCACCATGAGGGCCCCGGACCCCATACTCCCGGAGCACCCCCCACAGGGCACCACGAGGGCCCCAGACCCCATACTCCCAGAGCACCCCCCACAGGGCACCACGAGGGCCCCGGACCCCATACTCCCGGAGCACCCCCCACAGTGCACCACGGTCAAACGCTTTCTCCAGCTCCACAAAGCACATGTGGACTGGTTGGGCGAACTCCCACAAACCCTCGAGCACCCGATGAAGGGTATAGAGCTGGTCCAGTGTTTCCACGACCAGGACGAAAACCTGAATCACCTAATTATACAAAAACAGACACTGCCCTATTTTTCCCTTTGTTTACGCCACGTTATTACAATGTTGCTGCACATTTTTTCGAATGAATTCAACTGATTGACAGGTTTCACACTCGGCTGTCATGGCGACTCCTCCAAACATCTAAAGAACATAAAACCGACTGAAATCACCTGCAGAATGGACAGAGCTGGTACGATCCCTTTATCTGCGATCAGACCCCGACTACAGACCCCGCTCTGTTTCCCCTGGGCTGTAATGGGACGGGCTTTCATTGCGCCTGTGTAGCATTTCATAGAAAGCCTCGTCCTCAGCCTTGAGACGGAATCGAGAGCGAGATTACGATCGGCGCCGGATAATAACATTTGCCAATTTCCACGATAAGATTTCGATGGGGCTTTTTTACAACTGGAGCGCGTCTCATTGTGGAGAATCCCAGATAAAATCACGCGGCTCTCGCATTAGCCGCCACTGTCCCATATTAAATAAGAATCAGCCGTGAAAGCGCCAGAGACCCGGGAGGATTTGACCACGACAACACGGCGAGCTGCGAGGCTTCCATTACGCTCATGAAAATCACTGTGACGACGTTTCACTGAACCATTTCAACACAATGCATTTAAATTCATTTGAATCAAAAGTGAACTCGCTATTCATTGTAATTGTGTCAAAAGTATTGGAAAGTGAAGCCAGAATCTTCTTTAGACGTGCATCTGGGATCAGGGGGGATTTGTTCCAAAGCCGATGGCCACGATTGACAAGTGTCTTAACCGATCAGAGAAAAGCCAGACGGAATACAGAAGATAGAGACTACTGTGAACGATCTCTGTTGTTTTTGCCACAAAAACTTAAAGGAACTGTTTTTCCACACTGAGACGTGTTCTGACCCGAGCTTGAGAACCTGAGTTGATGCGTACCTGTCTGGTCTTTGTTTGTGTGTTTGTTTACTTTATTGTCCCCGTAGGGAAATTTGTCCTCTGCAACCCATAAGGAGCAGTGCCCAACTCCATGATGTGGAGCCAGGCTGATGGTCAGAATCACCTGGCTGGAGGATTGGCCCTATTGCACATGTTTTTAGTGGTCAGGGAATCGAACCCAGGACCTTCTAGCTGTGAAGCAGAAGCACTGCGCTACCGTGCCGCCATAGAGGAGAGGAGGAGAGGCTAAATGCTTACAACATCTTTGGTCTTTTTGCATGACTGAGCGCACACACAAAGACCAGACAGGTACGCATCAACTCATCTAAGCTCAGGTAAGAACAGTTTGGGGAAACGGTGGCCTGTCCCTTTAAGGATCACGTGTCAAATCATATGAGGAAATATAAATCTATACTTACAAAACCAGAGTTTTATGACTACAAGTTTATAAACTGTTTTTTAGTTGGACGTCTTAGTGTTTGAACATTGTGGCCTGAATAAAATAACAAGGAATTCAATTAAAATCCTAACTGTGTTTAACTTGTTATCTGCAGAGTTAGGGTTAGGTTTAGCGTCACATCCAAATCTCAAAGCGTATTGACTGGAGCACTTCCCGCCTATATGCCAGTGTCATAGCTCATTTGAAAGCCAAGACCTTCTAGTTTCTAAACATATGTGTGAGATCTGTGTGAGTGAAACACAACTTAAATCACATTTGCTGTTCCTAAATAACCCTAGAGTAAAAGGTTGACAACCATAGGCCTAATTTATCAGTAAATATAGGCCTTTCATTAAGATTAACTTTAACCTTTTAACCAAGTGCATAGTGCAATGTCATTAACTTAACATAATCTCATTGAAAAACCCCAGTGTGGCGTCTCCGAACCCCCCAGGAGGCCACACACCCCACTTTAGGAACCACTTGCTTATGCCGTCTGTTTCTCCAACATTAGTAGTCAAACAAACTAGTCAAAAACAGCCCAGCAAATGAATAAATATGAATAACAATAACAAAACCACTGCATAATTACAAAACAAACTTTCCTCCAAACAAAAGTAAATCAGGAATAGAAGTCCCATATCAGCTGCTCAATAATGACCCTGTAGGTTTAGCGTCTCCCCCTGATGAAACATGAAGCATAAACATCCAGACACCTTAAACCCCGCGGCGGCTCCGGAGCGGATACCGGTTCCTACCTTCGCAGCTGCTGTGGCCCTCCTCGTACCCGGCGCTGCAGCTGCACTTCCCGATGGGCACGAGCCACTCCCCCTCGGCGCTGCAGTGCATCCGGGGGGGGCTGTCGGCGTCCACCTCCGAGTTGTTCACGCAGGCGCCGTGCACCTCCACCAGCGTCGCGAACGCCGCCTCGGCCACCGTGTCGGGGAACACCGCCAGGTTCTGCACCGTGGCCAGGCAGCGCTTGTAGTACACCCGCACGGCCACCAGGGCCACGCAGGCGCCCACGTCCTGGAACGCCAGGTGGAAGCCCTTGCGGTTGAGGTGGCCGATCTCGCGCACCTCGGTGTTGAGCTTCATCTTGCGCTCGCCGAGGTCGCCCTGCGTGAAGCTCTCGTCGGCCGCGATGGTGTCGATCTTGGTGTAGCGGTCCTCGCGGGTGACGCCGGCCAGGTCGCGGTCCGACTCCACGTACAGCAGGTTGAAGGTCTCCTTACAGGTGCCCGCCACGCCCGGGATGCTGTTGCAGTCCCGCAGCGTGAACTGCAGCTCCACGAAGATGCGCTGGCCGCCGCGGCGAGCCACCCAGCCCGTCTGCAGCCAGTTGTTCTGCTGCACCGGCTCCATCACGTTGCACACCTGGTACGTGCGGATGGGCTTGTACTTCTCGTCCACGCCGCTGATCTCCTCCCACTGCGGGGACACGAGAAGGTTAGAGAGGACATGGGAGGACGTGCTTTTACAGTGGGGGGTCTGGACCCGCAAAGGACGTGGCTAAACCGTCTCAAGCATTTGAGCCTTTCCAAAATAACATTTCTTTAAGCAGTTCTAGTGGCACTAGGCTAATGCTAGGCTAGCGCATTTCTATTGTACCAGTTAGCCTGCATTAAAAACAGTCTGACCCGCCCCACAGTGCACCTGAGGCAAATCACTTATAACACCAGACTAACCATATAAATGTCTGTTTTAACAGAATAATGTTTGAAATATAACTGACCTTGTATCACATAAATTACCGCATTTTGAGGGACTATTTTCTCTCAGATCACTCCGCCGCTGCTCAAATATAAATTATTTAAAATGCAAAATGGTTAAAATTATTCTATCGACACAGACATTTATATGGTTAGTCTGGCGTTATAAGTGATTTACCTCAGGTGCACTGTGGGTCAGACTGTTTTTAATGCAGGCTAACTGATACCATAGAAATGCTTTAGCCTAGCATTAGCCTAGCGCCACTAAGCTCTTCAAATACTGCATGAATTTAAGAAAAAAATATCTCCAGACATCAACAACACGCTGGATAACTAGGAAATGAGGCCCTATGTCAAAAATCCTGAAGTATCCCTTTAAGGTGGGCCATGAAGAAGCATAATAATTCACGGTCTATTAGCATGGCAGTTGATTATGAGCATCTTATTATCTTTATAATAATAATCACCATCTGTGCCTGTTAAATGAGGTGTTCATTTGTTGTTTGATATTTAGGCTTTTGTAACGGCACAGGTTTGGGTGGCACAGTGGTTAGTGCTCGTGCTTCACAGCTAGAAAGTCCGGGTTCAATTCCCACCTGGACGGGGCCTTTCTGTGGAGAGTTTGCATGTTCTCCCCGTGTCTAACCCTTTCTTCCGGGTACTCCGGTTTCCCCTAACACATGTACAATAGGTTCCCCTTTGGGGCCAGGCAACCCCTGTAAAAGAGATTCTTAATCTCCCTTTCCTGGTTGAATAAACTTTAATCCTCAACATGCTCCTAGTGACCAGCCCCACACAGAGAATGTTTTGCTGTGGGAAGAATGAGTCTGGATGAGGATCAGACCTACACTTTTTTTATGTGTCGTCTTTATTTCCAAGTGAAAATGATTCTCATCGAAAGACATTAAATTATGAATGAACACATGGGATTATAGGAAACAAAAAGGGTGAAATAACTGTAAAATATGTTTATTCTTGTCCTTTTCTCACTGAGCCTCATAAGTTCGTCCCTGAAATGGTTTAACCGTCTGTGAAGTGAAAACGATACCTAGAAAATGTCAAAAGTGCAAAGCAGTAATCAAAGCTATTTCCTGTTTAAAACATAATCCCATAAATGAACGGCATCAGTTACAATCTACAATGTTAATGATCTTGAAATAACAGAAAAAGCAATACAAAAAGAAGGCGTTTCCAGACTTTTGACTAGTACTGCATATACATTGCATATTTCGCTGCCTTTAGTCGCTCCCAGTAAAGTTAGTCTGATCTGAGGAGAGGTAATATCTGTGACTAAATAAAGGCTTGTATTTTATTATATATCTATTGGCTGAAATGTTACACAGTGTGGCTTTAATGCTCAAATCCCCAATGCTCTGTAGAGAACGAAAGTGTGTCACAAAAGGATAGACATGAATCCCGTCGAGAGGAGCACGTCTCAAAATGGAGCATTTTCTCATTTACATTGAAATACAATGAACGGAAAATGAAGAAATGACTGAGAGGATTCCGGAGCGTAAAGCGTCATCGCGAGCGACCTTTAGAGGCTAATTGAGAAATAAAAAACGTTTCTGAACGCAGTGTGGGCCGCGCGTTAGTCACTGTTGTGAGTCATGTTGGATTATTAAGGCGAGCTGCTGGATAATTAACCTGCATCAACATCACAGACGGAATCAGGGAGATTTATATCGTCCTTTTGTCCAGGTATTTGTTCATTTGGCAGTTTACCGTCACCTCTGTACAAGTGTCGGGATTTGAAGTAAAACAACAGGAAGTGACAACAATGGCCGAAAATGCACCAGGAGGTTTCTTCTTCCTCTCGCGCCGCAAATCAGAATGAGAGGAAAACTCCTGTGGCAAATAGTCCACGGGTCTAAGTCTACAATTAGCCTTCTTCTTCTTCTTCTTCTACAATTAGCCTGAAGGCGCACACAGGCTCCTCCCTCTTTAAGACATTGCAACTCGATCAAACTCTGGCGCTGTTCACGTTAAAGGTGCTGATGTTGTTGCGAGGGCTCTCGGTCTGTGGAGTTTTGCACTCGGGTCCAAAGCCGCCTCTTGAGGTTCGGTTCTGGAGTGGAGTTAGGTCTAGGCCCCGGGACCGTTCCACTACATTAACGGTACCGGGGCCTTAACGGCACTTTTTTCAATACCTCCATCCATCCATTTTCTCCCATTTGTCCGTTGCCGGGTCGTGGGGGCAGCTGCTGGAGCTGCACCAGCCCCTATGGCTCCTCCTGCAGGTGGTGGGTCCACAGAAGGCCTGTTGGTCTCTCATAAGGGGCCCATTCACACTCTCATTCATACACCAGTGTACGCAGATACCTATGATAATTTAATTGAGCAGCACAGAAGGCCCCACAGGCCACAGCAGCGTCACATGGCACCGGAGGTGGGAGTCAGTCTCGAGTCAAGTCCAAGTCCTGAGCAAGTCCAAGTCAAAAGGTCATGGGGTCAAGTCAAGTCTTTCTTTAGCCGGTAAGTCGCAAACGTCAGCGTTAGGCCTAGTTCTTCTTTTGAAAATGTGTTAAATCTACTTAAATATAAAGTGCTTTCTCAAGATTTAGCGATTTTGAAAATTTAGGCTAAAATCAAACTTTTTAAAATCTAATGGATTTGGATTTAAAGTCTAATTAATATTCAAATCGCCACAAAAATTAAAACATAATAATAATATATATATATTAAATATTTTAAACATGAGCTGCTTTCCCTGCAGTCTGAAATATAAATATAAACATATTTTTATTTAGTTTTTGACAGTTTTTCTGTCAGTGGTTCCCCTGTGATGCCCCAGCCCCTGTATACTCGGAACCGCCCCTGCTCAAAGTAGATCCCGCACAGCCTTCAGTCCCGCTGTCTCTGGGCTCTGTGATGCTGCGGGAAACAGCCTGTAAATGCTGTAACCTTTGAGAGAACGCCTTAAAACACCGAAGATTTCCGTCATTAACCCAGCCTTTACGCATCCTCGTTCTGGAGGCTCCCGTCACTGCAGCAGCTTCAGTCATTGTTTTGAACGTTTTCCAGTCCTTAATATGAATCTTCACCTCTTCACTCACTGTAAACGTTTAATGCATCCAAAGAAACACGTCGTATTTCCTCCGGCCTGTATTGATCAGACGCTCCGTCGGGAAGCCGAAAAAGCCCGTGGCTAATTACCAAATGTAAACATCGATGCGCCGCTTTAACGCAACGAATCCGGATCTTTCAACTGTTTCACTCAGATAAATAAAAACGATAAAGTCACAGCGAGTCATGGAGAGTCATTGGCCCCAAGTCCACGTCAAAAACAGGCAAGTCTAAGTCAAGTCTTTTTGGAGCTTTGGTCAAGTAAGTCTCAAGTCAAGTCTGACTCGAGTCAAGTCATGTGACTCGAGTGTTCATGTTTTGAGTAGAATGTCCACTTAAGCAGCGATAAAAGGAGAGAAAGGTAATACTTTTCTAAACACGAGCCGCACATCAAAGATCTTATCACATTGAGAGCGCTCACTCTGTCACTAATCATTATGTTTGATACAAATATAGTTTGAAGTAAATCAAACTCACGTTACAAGCTTTAAAACGTACGACATGGAGTCATTTCTATAGCTTTCCTGGGTGGTGCTGCAAACCCATCTCTCCTCCTGCAAACCCATCTCTCCTCCTGCAAACCCATCTCTCCTCCTGCAAACCCATCTCTCCTCCTGCAAACCCATCTCTCCTCCTGCAAACCCATCTCTCCTCCTGCAAACCCATCTCTCCCGCTGCAAACCCATCTCTCCTCCTGCAAACCCATCTCTCCTCCTGCAAACCCATCTCTCCTGCTGCAAACCCATCTCTCCTGCTGCAAACCCATCTCTCCTCCTGCAAACCCATCTCTCCCGCTGCAAACCCATCTCTCCTCCTGCAAACCCATCTCTCCTCCTGCAAACCCATCTCTCCTCCTGCAAACCCATCTCTCCCGCTGCAAACCCATCTCTCCTCCTGCAAACCCATCTCTCCCGCTGCAAACCCATCTCTCCTCCTGCAAACCCATCTCTCCTCCTGCAAACCCATCTCTCCTCCTGCAAACCCATCTCTCCTCCTGCAAACCCATCTCTCCTCCTGCAAACCCATCTCTCCTGCTGCAAACCCATCTCTCCTGCTGCAAACCCATCTCTCCTCCTGCAAACCCATCTCTCCTCCTGCAAACCCATCTCTCCCGCTGCAAACCCATCTCTCCTGCTGCAAACCCATCTCTCCCGCTGCAAACCCATCAACACAATGATTGACAGGTGTCATATGACGTTGGTCGCATGGCTTCTGTTGAACGATATGTGTCCTAAAGGTGATACCAAAGATAAATGTATTCATATTTGTATTTGTATTTGTATTCATATTTGTATTTGTATTTGTATTCATAAGTATTGGCTCAATAAAACGTCAATCGTGAGCTCTCTACTTGTTTGAGTGAGCGCTCACTTTCCCACAAACAATCTTTGATATTTTCTCCTCAAGCTGCATTAATGGATCCATTTCTATCAGATTGTGATAAACATATATTTTTCCTCCAAGATTACTTTGCGTATCCCTGGGGGGTACGCGTACACCAGTTTGGGAACCCCTGTTTCAGAGTCATCGATGGCTTTTTTTGAGTCTTCTAAACTTCTAAACGCATTTTGACCATAATCGTTGTTGTTTCTGAGCTTATGTAATCACTCTGGCGAATAACTGAGACAAACCGGCTGGAAACAGGAAATGCAAAACTAAAGAGGGATAAATACAAAAGCCAGACGCTGATGAGCAGGACTGAGACAAACCCAGCGGCGTCTCATTGTTGGGAATCACGTCGGCAGAGTGACTAACGCTCGTCTCTGCAGAAACATCTCCAGGAGCCTCATTTACACTTCGCACAGACTTCAGTCATTTTCACAGTTCTTTGTTTGCTTACGGGAAAGTGAGGAAAACTTTGTGAGTTGGTGAACCGCACCTGAACCCGCCCGTCGTGTTATTATTACAGAGACGTGGGCTTTGATTGATAACTAACGCGCGGTAGAAACGGCCTCGGAAATAATTACACGTCTCGCTGGGTCACAGAGAAACACTCGATTCGACAACTCGTCTTTACGTATGAGGCAGCTTTTTGAAGTTTCCTCTACACAGAACATAAGGAAAATGTATTATCACTAATTACAAACTGCATTGTTCACCACTTTGACTTTTCTTACGGATATCGTTTTCAAGGCTTTTTAAAAGAGAGCATTGAGCTTAACTTTGCAAACAACACAGGCAATAAAGAGGAGTTTTAGACATTAACGTTCTAAATCTGAGCTTTAGTTTCTAAATAATTGGCAGCGATCTCAACATAGGGATGAAGAATTACAGAAATGTCAAAGTGAGACAAAAAAAACACTGTTTTTTTGTAAATATTCAAATTTAGCCGTGACGATTAAATATGGCTAAGAATTAGATTAAATCAAAATATGAAACAAACTAATATAGTTTATTAATAGGGGAGACTGGCTGTGACACTTTCTGCTTCAGCACCTGTAACTCACTACATTTTAGAGCTAGAGTTCTCAAACTTTTATACAAAGTTCCCACATTTGTTAATGGCACCAGTTCAAACCTCGTGAGCTGATGTCAAATACATGGTGGTCCTTTGTGGTCCAAAAGAAGGAAAAACAGAGGCCACGTCATGTGCTTCAAATAGAGCTTTATTTAAATAAAAGAACAATGTCTCTCTCTCTCTTTAACCTCATATGCTTAACCTCAGGTGGAGTCAGTCCATAATTCAGTCCAACACTTCCTCCTGCACCTCAGAGGAAACGTTGTTGATGCTCCAGTGTGACCTGCACTGGGACGATACTGGACCCTGGTCTCTCAGCCTCTGCAGAGTTTTACAGAATCTGCTCAGTGTTAATGGCAGGTCACATGTGCCTTTGCAACTGATCTGACCTGCCCTTCTTCCTGACCACGTCACATCAGCACAAATCTGTTAGTCTTTCTTTTCCACTGCCTAGACATTCTGTAAAAGTATTAAAATCAAGTAAGTGTTATTAACTGTATACAGGGGATGATTGTGTTACAACCATCCCCACCCCTGTCGGCCATTGTTCAAAGCTGAACATAATGGTTTGAAATTAGCAGGAGAAATGTGCGTCACATTTTGCCTGAGAAGCTACAATTTAATCTACTGTGAGTCTCATGGTTTTATGTGCAAAACAAAATATAGTCCTGGTCAAAAGAATGACTTTCTTACCTGAAAATCATTTTTTTTCTCTATAGAATCTGCATGAACCCGTTTACAACCGTGACAATCCCCGTGTGGGATCAGGGAGGAAGTGGGTAAACGCTGATATGATCATGTGACTCCCATCTCTGCTCCTGAATGGTGGAATTGGTGGTGTTACAACTCTCCCCATGTTACAACCACACCCGGTCTCCCCTGTTTAACTAATACATAACTGAACAATAATGTTAAGACCAAGACTCGAACGTTTGGAGTCTGTAAGGGTGACTCAAGTGGAGATTTTGGGCAAACAAGGAGGTATCCGGGCCAGACTTAAGCTACACAAGCATGGTGATGGGAAGGCTCCCAGTCTTATAAGCTGTCGCTTCATCACCGTGTGACATCATGAAGGATGGAGTTTGCTCGTTCCCCCCGTGTCTGTGTTTGGCCCAGGACTGGCCCAACACGCCATCTCGTTGTACAATTGTATAATGACAATAAAGTTATTCTTCATTACAGACAGACAGACAGACAGACAGACAGACAGACGGATAGGTAGACAGACAGGTAGATAGATAGATAGATAGATAGATCGATAGATAGATAGGTAGGTAGATAGTAATTCTCTGATACAGACCCATACAGTATCTGAAACATGCTCAGAATATGGACAATCTCAAATGTATAAATAATAAAAGATAATAATAAAAGAGCTCCTATAAAAGGATCCGCAGAGCACCTCGGCATCGCCTCTACTGATCCTGGACGTGCAGAGCAGTTCGTGATCTGGTTTCCCTCCTTTCGTCCATAATAATGTCCAGGCTTGAGCGGAATGAAAAGCTAATTTGGAAAAAACGTGTCCCAGAGGTTTTGTAACGTTTCCCTGCGGGGCCATGAAGTACAACTTAACCTGAACCTGAACCTGAACCTGAACCTGAACCCTGTGACTTCCTGGAAATCTCCTGGATTAAAACTAAGATGTTAAGGGAGAAAAATCCCAACACTGACCACGGCATGAAAAAAATGGATATTTTCCTCGTCAGCGTTTTGCCTTAAGAATAAAAACATAATGTCCAGTGTCATGAAGAGTGAATACAGGGATACCTGAAGCCACATGACACCGAAGCTAAAGCAGACGAAGTGTTAGAAAGTGCGTTGACTTACTCCGTTGGGGGGGAAGGAGGTCCAGCCCAGCTCCGCCTGCGTCTCCTTAGAATTCAGCAGCGTCACTGGAACAGAAAAAAGCGCGGGGTTAGAGCGAAAGCGCCGTCTGTCTCTGGCCTTATCGTGTCCACATTAATGAGTTTGTCAACAGCGGCGCCGCGGAACACGACGAGATAAAGAGGCGTCGGAAGTGCACGGGGTGCGGCGTGACACTTTGTATTGGGGGATAATGAAAGTGGGCCATTAGCGCTGAGAAGGCTTGTCAAAACGGCGGCGAGGGCTCAACCGCCGCGCGATAAGTCCATTAATCCCGAGGACTCGCGCCGGACATGAAGCGCTCCGAAACAAACGGCGAACTTCAGAGGTTTGTGAGAATACACGAGGGGCTCCGGCAACAACGCTTTTATTTCAATAAAGTATACAAACAAACAAACAAACAAACAAACAAACAAACGACGCTTGTATGTGGCGGAAAGTGAGCCAGAGAGCGTTCGAGTGGTTCCAGCACCATGGACAGCTCCAGGTTACAGCTCTGAAGGCCCTGCAGGGCAATAGGGGAAAAGAATAATCATGAAGATGTGTATATGAAACTTTTACTGTAGATCACTGGCATAAATATGAGTGGAAAATGTATTTAATGTTTTCATATAAAATTAGGCTTTTTATGCAGAAAAATTACCAAAATACAAAGTCATAATAATGTATGGTTTAGGTTTGTTGATATATTCGATATATTTATTTGTTCAGATCATGTTTAGCATTAGAATGGGCTAATTATTCGTGGATACAAATCTGTAAAAAATTTAATTTAATTAAAATTTAATAGCTCTGGCTAGAAATCGCCCCGGAAAAAAAACTTCAAAAATATGTTTGTAGGAGCTACTGATGTGGAGATACAGGACCTAAAGTTTTGTGACTGCTGCCTCCCACAAAGGAAACGACCATATTACGTATAATTATACACGTCGATACCAAAGACAAGGTTCCGCTGCATCGATCGAACCGATTTCTTGAAAAGCTACGGTCGGCGAGTCGAGAACAAGTCCTAAAATAAGCCTCGTTAAGGGTGACATTAAAACTAACGAACATTGACCACTGCGTGAATACGTTTTTCTCCTGCCGTGTCTCACCTTGCACTGGATTTAAGTTAATGAAATCACATGGGAAAAGGTCAATGCAATGGTCCTTCTGTCTCAGCACCACGGACAGCTCCCGAGTCTCCAACATCCAGAGGGGCCTAAACGCCGTTCCTCAGAGGGACCAAATATAAGCGTGAAGGACATCATGAAGCTGTAACTATTGCCACGGTTCACAAATGAATTAAACAACATACAGCACGCCGATCTCTCAATGCCAAACTTGTTGAGAGCGTTTTGTGTTAGTAGCAAGGACAGGAAAAGGAAAGATATTGTTACAGCGAATGGTTTTCCGCCTGAGGTTGTGTCTCGCACTGTCTGTCCCTGCAAAGGAAGTGTTTCACAGCGATTGCACAATGCGTTTGGTTCGATACGAGTTGCGTAACCCGCTCCACTCGGACTTGCACGATGCTTCTCCAGACTAAACCTCCTCCAATCACCGCTCATTCACGGAAAGATCACGTTCCCAAGAAACAAAAGCGTCCTCTCTTCTTCACACTTCAATCCGAGCGTTCACCGTCGGTAATCAGGCGTCTGCAGAACCTTTTCACTCGAACCGAATCGCACACAATATGAAACATTCACTCCAGTTGTAATACAAGATGGAGGGCTCTCAACACGACCGAGCACGGTTTGGTGGAGGCGAGGCGTGTAGTTAGAACATAATGGGATTAGCGGAGAAAAGGGTCTGAGTATCACAAGAGTCTCCCATAGAAGGTATAGAGATTTCTCACAGAAACAGTGATAGAATGGGATAAAATTACAAGAAAACAGATCAAATCAATCATTAAAACATCAACATAATGTGATCAATAATCAATGACAGTAAAAGGCAAGAGTGCAGATAAAACACTTTCAGTTTCCATCTGCTCGGGTAAAAAGAGCTGTTTTCAGCCTGGATTTGAACATTATAGGTGTCGAGGCCTGTCTCACATCCTCATGAAGACTGTTCCAGATTTTAGCTTTAGCCTCAGCGTGTTTAGTCCTGACTCTGGGAACCACCAGGAGACCCCTCCCTGAAGTTCTCAGGGCCCGAGATGGTTCATACGGCTCTAACATGTCAGAGATGGACTTTGGTGCTAAACCATGAAACGACTTGTACACAAGCAGAGCTGTTTTAAATTCTATTCTCTGAGTGACAGGAAGCCAGTGCAGAGACCAGAGCACTGGACTAATATGGTGGTATTTCCTGGTTCTGGATGTTCTGCAGCTCTAACAGCTCGTTTAGAAAGGCCAGTGAGCAGCCGTTACAGTCGTCTAACCTGCTGGAGACAAACGCATGGATGAGTGTCTCTAAGTCTGGTTTTGACACTATTCCTTGGATCTTAATGTTTTTCAGATGGTAAAAAGCTGATGATGTTATTGCTTTGATGTGGCTGTTTAAGTCCAGATCTGAGTCCATGATTACTCCGAGATTTCTAACCTGATGTTTTGGTTTTAGTGAACACTTAACTACTTAACAATGAATAAGTGAAGCATATGAAGAACTGTTCATTACCTGCAGTAGTTTAGTTATTAAGTGTCAGTCACACTTGACTAATCAATTGTTCATTATGAATTAATTGATAATTCATCATTTATTAAGGTTAAATAAGCATCACCGTGGAGACTGTACTCAGAATCACGTGACGAATGCAATCCAGAGAAGAAAAGCACAAAACACACAAAAGAGAGAGTCCAATGAGAGTGGATCAGACTGGGTGAGAGAAAACCGGCTGAATACACAGTTTCACGATACAGGATTCGATCAACTCCAGCACCGGGGCACCAGCACGAGGAGAACAGGAGCAAAGACCCAAGTCTGCAGTTTAAACGATAAAGTATGTGAGAAAAGTCCTGACTCGTGGGCTGCCGTCAGACGAAGAGGCTCCATTGTCTAAAAAAAAAAAATCGTCTGGAAATGTAATATAGAGTTCAGGCATCGGTAAAAACAAAGAAAACAAACTCTAAGCCACTCTTATGAAATGCTACTCATCTCTTCTCCTTCCTTATATTTACCTAAAGGTTTGCGTTCAGTGTGGTCATCGCTGAGTCAGAGTAAATGCAGTAAAGTAGAAATGTGCACAGCTGCTCTGAGACAGTTCTTCTTCACACTTCCTGCATGAGCGATGTATGAAATGTGAGAGAATCCACGAGCGAGCGGGTTTTCTACAGTCGGTGAACGTCCTGAAACCACTCCATTCTCCGTCTCGTACCTACTTCATTAGCGTCTCGCTCCTCGGCGCTCTCATGTCAGCTCTCCTTCAGTTTCCGTAATTATTTCCTCACTCTCCCCCCCCCCCCCCCCCCCCCTCTCTCTCCCGCCCCCGGCGCCCCCTCAGTGTTATCAGCGGGCCACAGTAACGTCCTCGCGGCGCTCCGAGGTGGACCGGAGCCCAGCCGAAGGTTCTCTCCGGGTCCAACCAGACCTCAGCAGACCCCGACTTCACTGCACTCCTCCTCGGGCCAGGAAGACTTTATTACAGAGTTTCTCAAAGTGTGGGACCGGCCCCGGTGCTGGTCCCTCGGCAGATCTATTGCATTTTACCGTAGAACAGCAAAATCATCGACTGGACTGGGAGTTGGTAACGTTCAGGACGTTTTGCTTCTAGCCACAGAAGCTTCTTCTTTAGGTCAGAAATTAAACTTTTACCCAAACTGGAGACGTCTGAATAAGACCCAGGCTCGAGTTGTTTACAGCATCACTGAACTCTTTGCTCACTGGGCGTAGACGACCCATTAGCCTTAAAGGAACAGGCCGCCGTTTTTACACACGGAGATATGTTCTTACCTGAGCTTTGACGAGTTCATCTGTTCCTGTCTGGTCTTCACACCCTAACCCTAACCCTCACGTAAACACAGCACAGACGGCGTTAGCATTTAGCCTCTCTCTTCTACTCTATATCTAGTATAGTATAATAAATAGTGTAGTATATAAAGTATAATTACACAAAATGAAACAATGTGGATTTTCTAAGCGGAGGAAAAGGGGAACTATATTGTAAGGCGTAATAATACCAGGAGTAATTCAACATCCGTGCAGTGATATCTCCACTTTATGCAGACGCCGAAGTATTCCTGGTATTATTACGCCTTACAATATAGTTCCCCTTTTCCTCCGCTTAGAAAATCCTCATTGTTTCATTTTGTGTAATTATACTTTATATTGTAACCATATTTAAATCGGGAAAACGTGATAGAGTTTGGAAGCTTCTATCTTCATCTAGTTTGGAGCTATAGAGGAGAAAAGAGAAGCTAAATGCTAACGCCGTCTGTGCTGTGTTTACATGAGGGGGGGGGGGGGGGCCTGTGACCAGACCGGGACAGATGAACTCGTCTAAGGTAAGAACATCTCAGTCTGTAAAAACGGTGGCCTGTTCCTTTAACAAAAGAGGGTCGTTCACCCAATCTGCGTGGTTTATCTTATCATCAGCTTTTTACCATCTGAAAAACATGAAGATCAGAGGAATAGTGTCAAAACCAGACTTGGAGACACTCATCCATGCGTTTGTCTCCAGCAGGTTAGACGACTGTAACGGCTGCTCACTGGCCTTTCTAAACGAGCTGTTAGAGCTGCAGAACATCCAGAACGCTGCTGCTCGAGTCCTGACAAGAACCAGGAAATACCACCATATTAGTCCAGTGCTCCGGTCCCTGCACTGGCTTCCTGTCACTCAGAGAATAGAATTTAAAACAGCTCTGCTTGTGTACAAGTCTTTTCATGGTTTAGCACCAAAGTCCATCTCTGACATGTTAGAGCCGTATGAACCATCTCGGGCCCTGAGGACTTCAGGGAGGGGTCTCCTGGTGGTTCCCAGAGTCAGGACTAAACATGCTGAGGCTAAAGCTCAAATCTGGAACCGTCTTCATGAGGATGTGAGACAGGCCTCAACTCTGACAATGTTCAAATCCAGGCTGAAAACAGCTCTTTTTACCCGAGCAGATGAAAACTGAAAGTATTTTATCTGCACTCTTGCCTTTTACTGTCATTGATTAATTTTTTATTGATTGATTTGATCTGTTTTCTTGTAATTTTATGCAACTGTGAAGCACTTTGAATTGCCTTGTGTATGAATTGTGCTCTACAAATAAACTTGCCTTGCCTTAAGCAGCACTGGGAGCTGCTCTCCTATGTCAGCCTCATGTTCCCCCTTGTTGCATTAAATTACATACAGTTTAAATGTAGCTTCAGTCACATCCTCCTTTCCAGTCTGAGTTCAGCTTGAGTTGCTCTGAGAAGCGTTCCTTCTGCGAGGACAGTTGCGGTGCTTTGACTCGGTATCTTTATTCCCAGGCCCGGCTCGAGGGGCCGTAAACAACAACACTAAAAGTCACAATCTCTCGCCGTAAAAATATATTTACTGCTCATCTATTTCCAGCTCGCTTTTATAGATGCGATTAACGGCGAAGCACTGTTGTGATAAAGACGCGGAGGCGAATCCACACCGGCTGAACGCGGTTACGTCACTTTGTCCATTCGTGTTCTTGGATCTGGGCATGAAAGCTCGTCGTGTCCGGGGCTATTGGGCCGAAGAAACGTCCCAGGGCCGATTACCGGATGATGTCAGACTTTTATTTCTTTTTTTTTGTGTCCGCGTAGGTTTCCTCTGCCACTAAAAAACATGTACAATAGGTTGCGTTCATGTTCTAGAATTTGATAGTGTCAGGTGGAGAGCCAATACAACCCAGTGGGAGAGAAACAGCTTTTGTTAGAGGTCTCCAAAAAGAAAACTGACAAATGTTGTACTTTTGTTGTAAATGGCCTACTGGCTGTGTGTGTGTGTGTGTGTGGGGGGGGGGTATTTGCTCAGTATTTGATCCAAACCAGACACTTCATTCAAAGGGTTTTCCACTGAGCAACTTCACACAAACACTTTGGAATATGGTCCAATAATTGGACCTCAGTTGTGGAACTTTTTTATTTTTTTGTGGCTTCCCCTAATAATTACAGTGACAATAATCAGTAACAATGAAACTATAGGCTGTTTAGAATGTTGTGATGTCACTTGAACACTTAAAACGTGTGTGCGCGTGCGTGTAATTACGACATTGTGAGCACCAGTTTGAGTTTTTAACCAACAGAGTGAGGACATTCTTGGAAAGTGAGGACATTTTGGGTGGTCCTCACTTATTTGAAGGACTGTTTGAGGGTTACGATTAAGGTTAGGGGTTTAGGGTTCAGGGTTAGGGTAATACATTATGTCTGTGACTGTCCTCACAAAGATAGAATTACAGGGACGTGTGTGTGTTCGAAGAGGCCAATGGCGCAGATCGTCAGCCTGGCTTTGGTCAGTCTACCCCAGAGCTGGCTGTGGCTTCAATAGTCGTTTACTACCAACAAACATGGCGTGAATGAATAATGACTACAGTGTGACGAAACCCGGTAAGTTTGTTAAGTTGAGTGTATTACTATTATTAAGTTGGCCGAGATACTTCGAACGCTGCATTTTGACAAATAGGTTCTAAAGTTTTAAAGCGAGTTTGTTCGAGTCTAAAAAACTTCTGAAATGTTGAGAAACAAGAAAAGCTTCTCCGGTTGCCAAGTCTCATTCGGCCTGAAGGGCTCGAGGCGGGTGTAGTTGCAGCAGATCGTAGAGTCGTGTGTGTGTGTGTGTGTGTGTGTGTGTGTGTGTGTGTGTGTGTGTGTGTGTGTGTGTGTGTGTGTGTGTGTGTGTGCGTGTGTGTGTGTGAGTGAGCGCAGGGAGGAGCAAATCAGCAGAATCCCTTCACATAACGTCCGATAATGCAGCACCATATGCCGCTGCGGACGTGGACTTGAGCTTTTATCGATTTGAAGAACTGAGCCGACGGCGCTCGTGCTTCAGGAGGCGCCGGCGCGAGCGACGTGCGGCGAGCGACGTGCGGCGTGCGGCGAGCTGATCGCCGCACGTCCACTCCGGTTTCAACCCTGGGCTAAAGCGAAGGCGCCAAATGTCCACACAGGTTAAGACTCTGAGCTGGAGGGGGCGCGAGGCCGTGATTGGAATTCAAAGGAAGCAGTTAAAGCTGTGGCGGGCCGGGCCGACGTCCAGCGACAGAGAAACGTTCATAGGTAACGGGGGCTGTAGAAACAGGGAGGTGGGGGGGGGGGAGCTGAGTTTACGCGCTGAAATCAGAAAAGCGGCGTGGACGTCGGACACACAATCGGGGAGCGCAATCAGAGGTGCTCGTGTCATCAGGTTCAGATTGATTGGGGACAGGCTTTAAGGAAGATTGATCCTTCGCAGCAGCGGACCGTCCCCCCAGAGGCTACGGACTATTATGAAAGTGGGGGGGGGGGGGGGGTGTGTGCCCTCAGAGAACAAGGGCACACCGGCTGCACCGTGCACTGTTCAGCCCCGGGACAAAACCGCACAATTAAGTGGTAACTTTTATTAACAGGGTTTTTCTAATGGACTGTAAATGGTATTGGATTAAAACAGTACAAACGTGTCTTAACCAAATAAACAGTTTCTTGAAGATTGGCGAGAATAATTATTTTTTATTTATTTTCCCTCATCTCCTACGCACCTGCCTTAAAGAGGGGGTATTATGCTTTTTTCAATCCCATAGCACCAGTCTATAGCACTACAATGATGACGTAACCTTCTGTTGGTCTGTATATGCAGTAAATTAAAATAACTGCCTTGAATAAAATTGCTCTCTCAAAATGGCTGTACTGAACGTCTTGAAATAGGCCTCTGTCTCTTTAAGAAGCTTTCCGACACGCCCCCTTCAGCACACTACTGTGGCATTGAAACAACAACACTGTGCGGGGAGGGGGCTCTGCTGAGCTGAGGAGCAGTGGTTGGGGGCTTGGCTGGTGACGAAAGGTCCAGAGGCGTCTCCAGGAGGTGGGGGCGTTCCTAGGAGGACTGAGGCATAGCTACACCTAAAATGGCCGCCGACTAAGTTTTTACTGATTACTCAAAAATATGTGAATGAGCCGAGGCAGCACTCCAGGCACGTGTTTAATGAGGGAACGACATAATAACATGATATAGCGCTTGAAAAAGTCGATTTTACATAATACCCCCCCTTTAAGTAACTGACGCGCAAAGTTTGCGCCTATTTTTTTTCACAACAAACACAAACACAAACACATGCAGCTGATCCATAACTTTAAACAAACGCCTTCCTCCTTTTGTCTCATCCAGACTCCCGAACAAGGGGCTGTTTTAGATCAATTGTACATTGTTATTGGCATAAACCCCAGATTTATTCACCACTCCAATAACATGCAGTGAAGTGAAGATATTACTGCGCGGACGACGAAGTGCTCCGATGGTATTATTACGCCTCGCAATATAGTTCCTCCTTTTATCCACTTAGAAAATCCACACGTTTAATTTTGTCGCTTCTAACGTCACCGCAGTTTGGCCCCATAGGGGAGAGGAGGAGGGGCTAAATGCTAACGACACCTTTGGTCTTTTTGCGAGACTGAGAATATGTAAGAACATATTGCAGTCTGGAAAAACTGTGGCCTGTTCCTTTAACGTGCACTGGACTATCCCGGTTATTGAGATGGTACGTTTTGTCTCTGATCATATAAACTCATGTTTCCCGATGTTTTTGTTGCATATAACTTAATTATAGCCTAAACTGAGACAATGTTATTGCTCATGAAATATTTACAACTGACTTTTTTAAGTATGACTTACTTTTTACATTTGTATAATTGTGTACCCTACTGTAATATTTTTGTAAATAGCCAAAATCATTTCTTGCTATTTGCATCTTAATTGTGTTTTAGTCAGTTCTCATCCAAAACATTCCCAAACATTAGCCTCCTTTTAGGTTTTAAAAAGTCCCAACTGAGCTGCAAACGACTCTTTCCAAGCTGCCCAGGCTTCATCTCTGTGGAGGCAGAGATGGTCGGAGGGAGTTTCGGTGATCAGAGCATCAGAGCATCAGAGCATCAGAACGTGAGGCAGCGCGGCCCGGGACTCTGAACAGAGTGATTAGCGCAACGGCTAACGCAATGCTAACGGAGAAGAAAGCAACAGTCCTGCATCATAAACCGCTACATTCACTTCTATATCGTTCAGCCCTACTGGCCTGTGTGTGTGTGTGTGCGTGTGTGTGGGGGGGGGGGGTTGGCCCCTCCCTCACGGCTACTGGGTGTGGCTCCTCAGCTCCACCCGATTCAAGAAGATCTTCTGCACTTGGCGGTGGCTCTCAGCTCTGCTCCAGTCTGGTCTGCAGCCACGAGAGAACCTTCTGCACATATTTATTGTGGAACCTTCTAATAAAACGTGGCATTAACTGCCCTTTTCGATGCCTTCCTCGTTTGTCCCGTCACCTCATCGGTCGTGACACCCGATTATAGAAACCTGAAAGCGGCAGTTTCCCAGTAATGAGAGACCTGGACTCTCCGGCTGGGGTTCTCCAACAGTAACCGAGATACAACATCTACAATAGGCCACAACACAAGAGGAGATTGACTTTTTATTTCAACCATGAAGGAACTAAAAGTAGTGAATATTTTGGATGGGCAGAAGCGTCGTGATGTGGATTTACGTTTCAAGGCGCTTGGTCACGATGGTAAACCCGTAAAAGAACGAGACCAAGAGGCTCAGCTGAACTCTCGGCCTCCAGTCCCGACTTCAACCCTCCCCCAGTGCTCCCAAAGACAGACCCGGGACGTGTAAAGGAACAGATTACCCACGATCCTCTGCCAAAGCTCGGGACGTAGTGAATGAGCAAAACATTTCATACGTTACATGATCTATGGTTAATTACCGGGACACTCAAGTGCATGTAAACACATCTGTGCTCCCTCTTTGAAGCCCTCACTTAGTCTTTAGAGTGGCAGAATCGAGCAGCACACCGACAGCCATGTGATCCTGGGCTGTTTGGTTATATTCATCATCAGCGGCTCGGAAAAAAACTAATATTGAAACGAGCTCATTTAGGAGAACAGCCACACTCTTTTTTTTTTTTCCATTTCCTATTCCCTCATTCCCCAAGTGTTTCCTTTTCCATTTCGTCGAGGAACGCTTTTTTGTGAAGGAGCAATTTTGACACGATATTAAAAAAAGCCGTGGTTACTTTTCCTCCACATTTCGGTTTCTTTGTTCCTTTGAGCCGAGTCTGTTTCACTGGGCAATAATTGATCTCCTTTTTAAGCCCCGTCATTGTGTGGAAGAAACGTGGGCATTTTACGCTCAAGAAAACGCTCCGACAAATAAATATTGACAAACGTTTACTGTTTTTTATGGTGACAACATCCACAAAAGCAGAACAGGGCTGTGACCTGATGCAGCATGATCACACTTACGTGGGTCTGAATGTGATTTTTTAATCCGCCCTAATGTATTCATGGCGGGATCAGTTCCAGTATTGTGTGTCCAGCGAATTATCCGTCCAGAGGGGCTGGAGGAGTGCAGCTCGAGCCCAGAACGGAGCACTGGGACTGGGATCAGCGGCCAAGAAGAGGGTCCACGGGGGCAGGATCGGTCCAGGCTTTATCCTCCCCACAGAGGGGCTTCTGAATGGACTTGTACTGAGGGGGTTATTTTGTTTTCATTGAACTAATTTGTGCAGTTTGATAAAGCTTCTGGTGAGGGGCTGTTTCTCCAGGAAAGTCTCCAAGGTGAGCCTATTATGAGAGTAGAAACGACCATAGCTCTGCAATGGTCGCCAGGGCGCCTGGAGGAACGCTCCAGGGCAAAACTGGTCTTGACCGGCAGGGCAAAATTGTTTTCATTGCTTCGGTACCTTGTACTTTAACGTATATGACAAATAAACATAAACAATAATGTGTGGAGGATCTGCACATTTACTATATCGGGCTCATCTCCAATGTCAAGAAATGTGGGAAAAATAGGGAATACTTTTGGGGGAAATATGGAAAAAATCAGTTATAAAAAAAAAAAAGCAAAAATTTGTTCAAGAAATTGGGGAAAACAAGAAAAAATTGGGGCATTTTTTAAATTTTTTTGTAAATTGGGCTTTTTTCTAATAAAAAAAAAAAAAGCCAAATATGGGGTTATTATTATTTTATTTGAGTTGAAACTTCATTTAATGCCGTCTCTGATCTTTATTTATTTATTGGTTTATTTGGTCGGGACAGTGCATGTTAATGAACATACATGGGTCTCATGCATGTAAACAAGCCACACCGGCTTGTACCCTTGGGCTCATTCCCATCTGTCGTCCCCCATGCGCTCTCTCAAACACACTCTCATTCACAACAGTTGTGGCCTATTGTACATGTTTTTAGTGGTAGAGGGAAACTGGAGGAAACCCACGCAGACACGGGGAGAACATGCAAACTCCACACAGAAACCCGGGACCTCCGAGCTGTTTACATTATTTTTCTGCATTATTTATTTATTTTTTGATACCGCACTGATATCGTTTAACGGTTCCCGGCCAGAGACGTATCATGTAAAATGATCTTTTATGGTTTTATCATCAAAAACAAACCTGGAGTAGGATTTCACTTTGTACTTCTGTTGCTTAACCTCTTAACCCCAGGGTTTTATTATTTTAGTCTCAGAGCTTGGATCTTGGCGTTTGGTGCCCATTTGAGCCCAACCCACTCTGAGTCATTGTGATTTGATTGGCTGCAGAGTTACACTGTAGGTCAGACACCATGAGTGACAGTAACATGAAGCTAAATAGTGAGCCTTTATTTTCAGTAAAAAGGGTGAAGCCTCATTGCTCTTCAGTCACAGACTGAGAAGTGAAGAAGGAAGTCATGGAGATTCTCATTTCCAAATCAGCTCCCGTTAGAAGCTACCAAACTCTTCCACGTTGTCCCTATTTAAATACAGTTACGTGACGTGTTACACTACAAAGTATAGTAACACAGAAATGTAACATGTCGATTTTCTCAGCGGATAAAAAGGGGTACTATATTGTGAGGCGTAATAATACGAGGAGCACTACGTCCGCGCACTAACACCTAAAGACTTCTCCCCCGCTCACTTCCGTCAATAGAAGCAGCGTGACTTGTGTGAGCGGGAGAAAAGTCTTTAGGTGTTAGTGCGCGGACGTAGTGCTCCTCGTATTATTACGCCTCACAATATAGTACCCCTTTTTATCCGCTGAGAAAATCGACATGTTACATTTCTGTGTTACTATACTTTGTAGTGTAACACGTCACGTAACTGTATTTAAATAGGGACAACGTGGAAGAGTTTGGTAGCTTCTAACGGGAGCTGATTTGGAACCATACAGTATGTGGAAGAGGCTGCGTTTGTGCTCCGTTTGCATGACAGAGCGCACGGACAAAGACCAGACAGGTACATATCAACTAGTCTAAGGTAAGGTAAGAACATATGTCAGTATGTAAAAACGGTGGCCTATTCCTTTAAGCTTCTGCTTGTTGTTTTCAAATGTCTCCATGGCTCCTCTGTATTGGTCTGAGCTTCTTGTCCCCCACGCCCCTGCTAGGGCTCTGAGATCAGCTGATCAGCTGCTTTTGGAGGTTCCTCGCTCCAAGCGTGGGACCAAAGGGGACAGGGCTTTCTCTGTTGCAGCTCCTAAACTGTGGAAGGACCTGCCGCTCCACATCAGAGCTGCTCAGACACTTGACCATTTTAAATCGTTGCTACTGTCGAGCATCATGGCCAAAATCGGAGCTGTTAGTGCTTTGCTGCTTGTATATTGTGTTTTGTTTATTATTATTATTTTTTGTACTGTAGACCTTTTTTGTGAAGCACTTTGGTCAACAACAGTTGTTTTAAATGTGCTTTATAAATACATTTGATTTGATTTGATTATATTCAGGTGCGGCAATAGTCCGAACATTACGGTTTACATAATGAAAGAGCTACTTCCGCTTTGAGGATATTTGAGAAACTATAGGACTTAAAGGTCATTCAAACGTCACATTTTAGGCAAAATAAACCCACTCGACTGTCGCGAATTTGCCTTAAACTCGACATGATCGTTGTCTCTGGGAGGCTTTGTTCTCTGAGATGGAAGAAAATGACTTCGACTCAACATCTGAGGCCCATTTGTACCACGACAATCAAGATAATAAACCTCAGAGCCGATTGACTGAGGAAGTCGTGCTCTATTGTTGTTTGTGTTGCAATTCAAAGTGCTTCACAGTTGCATAAAATTACAAGAAAACAGATCAAATCAATCAGTAAAACATCAACATAAAGTTAATCAATGACAGTAAAAGGCAAGAGTGCAGATAAAATACTTTCAGTTTTCATCTGCTCGGGTAAAAAGAGCTGTTTTCAGCCTGGATTTGAACATTGTCAGAGTTGAGGCCTGTCTCACATCCTCATGAAGACTGTTCCAGATTTTAGCTGCATGAAACTGAAACCCAGCCTCACCGTGTTTAGTCCTGACTCTGGGAACCACCAGGAGACCCCTCCCTGAAGTTCTCAGGACCCGAGATGGTTCATACGGCTCTAACATGTCAGAGATGGACTTTGGTGCTAAACCATGAAAAGACTTGTACACGAGCAGAGCTGTTTTAAATTCTATTCTCTGAGTGACAGGAAGCCAGTGCAGAGACCGGAGCACTGGACTAATATGGTGGTATTTCCTGGTTCTTGTCAGGACTCGAGCAGCAGCGTTCTGGATGTTCTGCAGCTCTAACAGCTCGTTTAGAAAGGCCAGTGAGCAGCCGTTACAGTCGTCTAACCTGCTGGAGACAAACGCATGGATGAGTGTCTCTAAGTCTGGGTTTGACACTATTCCTCTGATACACCAAACTTCACACACTAAATCTGGGGTTTATTAACAATAATCAGGCCGTGTTTGAAGCACATCTGGGATGATTAGGTAGAGTAAGATATGGGATCAAAGTGCGAGTGATGGAGTTTCCTCTTGTTGGACTTCAGCATCAAACCTACGTCTGACGCGTTTTATATGAAAAACGACGCTGCCATTCCCTGTAATTTCCCCCGGCTCACACGGGGACGACACCGAGGCAGATATACGGCGCGGCCCGGCAGAGTCGGTACAGTAATCCCGGGCTATGGCGCGGATAAAACGGGACGAATGGACGGGACAGAACGCGTCACATAAACCACAAACAAGCGCATAAAAACGGTTATAAAAACGCGCTTATAAAAGACAAATGCTCGGTGTAAAACAAGGCACAGAGCGCTGATAAAACCCCGGCCCGGCCCGGTCTGACAAACCGGGGGGGGGGGAAGCAATACATTAAGAGACTTACAGCAGCAATTCAGTTTTAAGAGAGCCGTTGAACTTCTGGCAGCGGACTGGGCGCTAACGGCAGCAGCGTGGGGGGGAAGCGGCGAGCGGGTGGGACGGCCTCAGGTTTGATTCCCGTACCGTGGCCATTGCTTGTATTTCGTGGTGTGACGTTCATGAGCGACTGGCTCTTTTGAACGGCTCTTTAAGAGGCAAATGGTTCGATGTGGAGCACAATTGGGAAAAGAGCCGGAACCTTTTTTCAGGCAATTTTACCCAGAACTCCCCCGAACGGACACAAGAATCAGCCCAACAACGGAGCTAAAGTCGAAGCTAAATGCACGAAAAATGATTTGCAGCCTCTTTTTATTAGTTGTGGCCAGTGTTAATTTCGTCGACTAAAATATTTAGTCTTAATTTTAGTCAAAGTGATATTTGTGACGAGTCGAGCCGCTGATCCTTCACACCAAGACGATCTGTTTCGGATTCTCCCTCGAAATGTGTTGTGTGTTGTATTTTCCGACAATCTTGTGCGGTAAGAATAGTCACGCAATGTATTATTTTCCAAGACATTTCGATTCAACACCAGCGGGAATCACAAACTCCCGCAGTAATAGTATGACAGGAACCAGATTCGAACTGCCAATCTTTACGGCAAACATCTTTTTAGTTACTTTTTAATAACTCGGACTCTGATTCCTCTGCACTTTTGAAAACGCCGTGGGCCTCATGTCTAACTAGTGGTTCCTGCCTAATAATTATCAACGCGCCGCACAGGGCGAACCGTACGGCGCTGAATGGTGGCAATGGCACATGGACGGAGAAAGCGGTAAGTGGTTATAAATGACAGTACAGCCGTCACAGGGGTGTAATTATTTCTCTCATTTAGTTCTGTGTTAATGGTTTGTGGAGGTCGGGAAGTGGACGGACTTACACAGCCTTACTTTGGTAAGTTCTGTATGAAAGTCTCTTGATGAACCTCCTGTCGTCTAAAGCCGGGTGTTCACTGCACTATCTGCGGCGAACGATCCCTCGCCGTGGGGAAAATCTTAGCTACGATTCTGTCTTTGAACCATCGCTGAGTGGAGACGAGTCCAGCTCATGATTTAAAGAAGAACTAAGTAACTTGTTGACCCTAATAAATCCTTTCCGTAGGCCCTCTGGGGGTGATACAAGTGTTAATGGGATGATTGGGGGGGGGGGGGGGGGGGGGGTCTTTCATCTTCCCCTGGTGTCTCTGGCCAGAAAAAAACACAATTGCAGCTTTGGAATCGCGATCAGAAGAAGCTAACAGGCTAACGGGCAAAGCTAACTGTGGGCTAGCGCCACTTTAGCAGTATTTATAGCCAAGTTTGAGTGAAAAAGAAAATATATCCATTGTGTAATTGGATGTACGATATCCCTCTGTCCCTTTGTCTTTTCTGTCAGCGTAGTATTTACTCTCACAGACAATTAATGAGTAAAAAAAAACGCAACATGCTACGACACCTGCAGTGGCGCTGATGACCTTGCAATATAGTTCCCCTTTTTATCCGCTTAGAAAGTTGACATGTTTAATTTTGTGTGACTATACTTGGATCATTTAAAGGCTCATGTAACCGTATTTCAATAGGGGAAACTTCTTTATAAGTATATGTTACTCCCGAGTTGCCAGTAATAATCATCTTTATACTGCATTGGGGTTCAAACCTAAGCAAAGGTGTGGAGAAACTGCTCTTCAAACGCACACAGTTGAACGTTTGACGACACTGATCTGCGGCCTTTCACGCTTTATACACGTCAACATTTGGCCCTTGCTGAAACAAAGGTTTGAAGCTACAGATTACCAGCAAAATAAGTTGAATAGCTACTTGTACAACGTGAAGGCGCTCACCCAAACCTCCTCTCGGCTCTGGGGCCGCACTGGGAGCCGGAAACGCTGAGGCCGAGATGAGACGACCTGAACTTTGAACGTCTTACTGTGTTGAGAAACCAACTAGTACCAGATCCCTTCACTTCTCTCGTTACTCAGGCAACACCCCCGACACTGGTCTCTTTTCTATGAACCAGAGGTCCTGTTTCCATGTGGAATCGGGAGAAAGTCGTAGTAGTTTTCTCTGAGCACCAGGCTGAATGTGAATGAGCACCTGGGAAGACGGAGGAGCCGCTGACACAGAACACAGTGAGGAGGAGAGTATGTATGTTACCGAGGGCAGCCTGCACATGGAACAGAGGAAACAGTCAGAAAACCAGGGGTCTGGGTCAGAGGGCGGCCGGAGGGGAGCGGTCATTCGACAGGCATGGCCCACAATGCACTGCGAGAGTCAACCGCTCTTAAATAAGCCAGTACGGTGGAAAGTCTCTCATGTCAAATCTAACATTCCTCAGACACAATGAGGCAGGAGAAGTTTTGTGAAGTTGTCCAAACATAAAAGGTTGGCTGTTCAAAACCTGTTCTGGTGAGAATGATGTGTCTATTAGCAAAACAATTTAATTTGGTCGGCCTTTATTATAGAAGTCCCTTTTTGGAGACTTGTTTTGACCCAAACGTCAGTCCACAGCGGGGAGAAAGTAGTGAGCTGTGTCCGAATCATCGCCAGATTGAATGCACGACAGCTGTGATCAAGGATGAAAAACCACGGCCCATATAACAATTGAATTAGTTATGAATAAATGACGCCTCCTGGAACCGCCACCTTAACGTGGTGGAGGGTTTGACCTGAATGATTCTGGAGCTCTGTTGTCAGGGGCTTGGTGCCCCTGGTAGGGTCTCCCAGGGCAAACAGGTCCTAGGTGACGGGTCAGACAAAGAGCGGTTCAGAAGCCCCTTATGAGAGACCAACAGGCCCGGTTAGAACCATGAGGCCGTCCTTCTGTGGACCCACCACCTGCAGGGGGCGCTATAGGGGCTGGTGCTATGAGATGCCCACGACCCGGCAACGGACAAGTGGAAGAAGATGGATGGATGGATGAATCAATGTAAAATGCTTTATTGTACCAGTAATTATTGTTGATTTTAGTCTTTAAAGCTAAACTCAGAATCAAAACGTTTCAGCAGCATCCGGTATCGTTTTCATACTTTTTAGTAGCTGAATACTGAAAGAAATGCTTCCTGGGAAAGGCTGGAAGTATTGGTCCATGCAAACAAATTCAGAGAAGCACAACAACGTACAAAACTCACCGGGTCACAGTTCAAAGGTTAAGGTGCACTCAAAGACATCATATCCAGCCCTCTTTTCATCGCCTCACCTTTTTCTCCTCATGTTCAAAAACGAAAACGCCGCTGTGATATAACCGGGCAGAAAAATCTATGCGCTCTACTTTCACGTCCCTGGCCAGAGGAAAAGGTCGAGGAGCGCCACTCGAGTCCTGCTTTTAACCCTGGAGCCCGACAAACAACGTCTGCCCTCGGAGAGACACGCACGGCTATCGAAAGAGCCGAGAGCCGGGGCCCACCTCAGCACTCACGGGACCAGACAGAAAAACACGACAGAGAGAGAAGAACAAAATCCAGCACGTGGGAATCGGGCTTGTGCAGAGCGCGTTATGTAAGAGCAGTGTCCGCTGTGGCAGATGAAAAGTGGCCGGGCAGAGGAACAAGAGAGAGCGAGAAGGTACGAGCGTGTGCGGAGGAAAACAAGCCGCAGAATGTATCTACAGAACCAAACGCTGTGAAAAGATTAGATACAAGATAAACAGGAAGTGAGTTAAACACTTTGTGCTCACGGCAGAAGGAGAGGCTTTATTTAAGAAAAGGCCAGAACATTATGCCTGTGTTTGCATTGAAGCACCTCAAGGCCACTGATGCCCCGAAGTGAACCGACCCAAACAAGGCCCCGACGGAGTGTCTTGACTGGGGGTGTCACGATTTAAATGTTTTGAGTCACGATTATTGTGAAAGAAAATATTGCGATTTTATGATTATTCACGATTATCGACCGAATGAAAGGAAAGAACTGATATTTTTAGTTTTTGTCCTTAAAAAGCTTTTTAATACTTTTCTAAAAATGAAAAATACTTTAAGATTGTTTTGCATTAAAATAAATAGGCCGATAATGAATAATACAAAACTGTCAACTTTACTTCTTTATAATGACCATGATTATTTTACTATTTATTATTAGGCCACAGTCTAGGCTCGGTTTCCTGTTCTCAAAGTTA
This sequence comes from Proterorhinus semilunaris, assembly GCA_021464625.1. Classification (NCBI taxonomy): domain Eukaryota; kingdom Metazoa; phylum Chordata; class Actinopteri; order Gobiiformes; family Gobiidae; genus Proterorhinus; species Proterorhinus semilunaris. The sequence goes on along the minus strand of CM038360.1, from coordinate 2,648,517 downwards.
TGCTGCTGCTTAATTATTTGTCAGATGTTTTGATGAACAGAGAATGAAACGTGTTTAAGGAGACTCTTTTGAACAGCTGGTTTCCACATGTGCGGTTTCACTTTCCCTTATGCTACGCTGAAGCAGAGCGTTAGCATTTTGTTACATCCTGAACCAGTTGTGGCTATTTCCGAACATTTGGACTTTTTCGAGAAGTATGCAGTTTGTTACCTTGACCTGGACATTCACAGCGAAGGATTATCTCCAAGATGTTGTTTATATTCGACGTGGCCGAAATCAGCCCTGTCAACTTCCTGACGACAGGGTTTGCATAACGGACGTCCATCGACAACAACAACGCCGTGGTCATGTTTTGGATCCTAAAGACGTCCCACTCTGCTGACTTCAATCGTTTTTGGGCGGATACAACACTGGAGGAGAGCGTCCTCCTGCCTCGCTCAACTACCGCTGAGTTTACGCTGTTTATGGCGTCAGCGGCTCGTGCGTCAGCGTGAAACATTTCCGCGGTAAACCGTGGCTTCTGAAATTCTTACGGAATAACCTACCGCGTCCTTTTATAATCGTGGTCATCGTAAAACCGGTTAATCTTGACATCCCTAGTCTAGACCAGTGACACGAAGACAGATTTGAACCCCACTGACCGTTGGATATGTCCGACTCCGCATTTTACCGGACTTTCCCTGCACCTTTCCTTGGAAATAAACCCCGCTAGAATCCGGCACCGGCCTCAGCCGAACACACGCCGTCTGACGCCTGAAACTGTGGCCGTCGCCGTGGTCGTCTCTTTGAACCGTTGCACAGGGGCGACGTTACAATCCCCACGCCGTTTAATGCCCCACAGGGTTTCCGTGGGACATTAAAAAGCAATAAAAGTCTTTAAAAAGCGTTCAATTGGATTAAAACTGGCATCAAATCTCAATTTCTTGGATAATGATGACATTGCACGCCAAGTTAATCGAAAATACCAACATGATGGATTAAAGGAACAGGCCACAGTTTTTCCATACTGATGCGTTTGGCCTCTCCCAGTATATTCCTATGGCTCCAAACGGGGTGACGTTAAAAGCGACCGAGCTCTTCCATAATATATCTCAGTATGGAAAAACCGTGGCCTGTTCCTTTAAAACATATTGAGCTGCAGTTTTTTTGCTGCAACTGACCACATTTTTATGTTTAAAAGTTTTAGTCCAATTCTCTTTCCTCTTTTTGATGAAATGTTTGCAAATCTTAAGAAACTAAATATGCGGCAATTGTTTTTAAATCTGTGGCATTACAAAGCTTTACATTTGCTTTGCTTCCGCCGGTATAAACCCTGAATAAGACACACACAAGGGTTGATATCTGTGCGTGTTTGACCTTGTAGTGACCCCCTCGCCATAAAACCAACTGAGTTTTCTATCTGGTGTTAATAAAATATTGTATTGAAACGTTTTGAACGGCTCTTTGAAATGAACAGATCCCAAAGACTCGGCTCCCAGTAAAGAGCCGTAAATCCCACCTCTAATGGGCCCATTGTTTGCTTATTGTTACTGCGGCACAGTAGCACAGCGGTTAGCGCTCGTGCTTCACAGCTAGAAGGTCCGGGTTCGATTCCCACCTGGACGGGGCCTTTCTGTGTGGAGTTTGCATGTTCTCCCCGTGTCTGCGTAGGTTTCTTCCGGGTACTCCGGTTTCCCCTACCACTAAAAACATGTGCAATAGGCCCAGGGACTGCAGGTGGAAATTAGCACAAGGGCTATAACCTGGTACAATGCATCTCTCCTTTCTGAGGCTAATGTATATTGTACACTGTCCCTGTTCAAATAAATAAATACATAAATTATAGAGCTTGCTACAACTTCAGTTTTTGATTTTCATCTTGAGATTGCTTTAATGCAAACTTCAAAAACGTTCCACATAAAAGCTGTAAAACAAGCTTTTCGAACAGCTTTGAAAACTGCAATTACCACGTCCCCAGCGGCGGAGCGATAACTCTGTTTGAACCTCCCAGGCTGCCGTAGTGAATGCTTCGGTTGCGTAAGCCGCACCTGCCCCGGTCTTTGTGTGCGACTTGTTTTTCCCCCAAGTTCGACAGACCGGCGTCTTCGTGGACTGCGCCGAGCCGAGGGTAAACGCCAGCGGTTTGGAGGAACGAGCGCCTTTTCTCTCCCTCAGAGCCTGATGAAGAAAGCTCTCGGGGAATAATGGACCTTAGGCTGCATATTCAGTAAATAAAGGCACCGCTAAACAAACGACTCGGCATTAGTGCAATAACTGCAGCTTTTACACAAAACAAGAGGAGGACTCAGGGAAACCTCCACGTCTGCGTCCAGTGCAGGAACAACTGCAGTGTTTCTGTTGATATTAAGATAATACAAGCTACAACGGATATGGAATAGAAAGATGAACAGGCTGATACATCTGTGGCTACAGGTTTAACTCAAAGTCTGACCACAGATCCATCCATCCATCTTCTTCCACTTGTCCGTTGCCGGGTCGTGGGAGCAGCTGTTGGAGCTGCCCAAATCACATAGCACCAGCCCCTATGGCTCCTCCTGCAGTGGTGGGTCCACAGGAGGCTGACCACAGATCTCAGTTGGAAAGATGCTTATCCTTCCTCATCTCAAACTGGGAATCGGGCCGAAGTTCCGCTTGACTGTACGTCTCGAGTCCAGTAGCGCTTATTTCATTTGTCGCTGAAGTCGGCTGTTTCGTGAACGTCTGAGTGAATAAACGCGCTGTACGAGAAGTATATGGGACCAGACCCGTTTAGTTTAAATAGCACAGACTCCTAAAACATTAAGGGCCCTGCAGCATTAGCGCAGAAGAGAGCGACATCTTGCGTGCAAACAGCGAGCGCTCGGTTGCTTCTTCCCCTTTTCTCTGCTCATCTTTATCCTGCGCAGCCTTCCTTCAGCATTTAGGCAGCGTCATACACGGGACAAACTACAAACCGTGAGTTAGCATGAAAGAGAAAGAGAACACAACGATGGCCCTGGTATTAAAGGGGGCCCTACACACCGCAGAAACGTGATCAAAACACCAGCACGTGCAACAGTGGATCAGCAGCAGAGTCACGTATGTGTTTTGTCCTCACGCTTCATTCTCTCTAAACTGTACTAACTCCAGATGGTACATTTGGTGCAACACGTGCATAAAAAGCTCTATGCTCTTTTCTAGTCTACACACCCTTCTCATTAAAAGACCCTCAATGTTTTAGAAATCAATCGTATGCCTGTAAAGAAGCGCCCTTCAGTTGTTCTAACAAATCAGAATGAGCGTATTGAATACTGCAGTAAAAGTACCACGTAGTTCCTCCAGTACGCGCTCGCTCTATCGGCGCCGGTTCATTATTTACGGCGCGGCAGATGAACATGTGGATGTGGTGATGCGCACGGAGGCCCACGTGCCGCTCACTGAGGTAAAATAATGCAGTTGCATAACGAGAGCAAACGGTTTACACGGCGAGCGCTGACGGGCAAAGGTGAGGGTTAGGACGAGGCGGATCCAGAGACACGGGTTCGGTCTCACGCTGTTCTTTACGCCTTTAAGAGCGAGTCATGGGGGACGGAACGGCGAGTGCTGAAGGTTCCAGTCTGATCTCATTCTTGTGAAGAGGCAGATCTTTTTCTGTCCCTGATTCAGCAAATGTAACGGAGCAAACGGGGGAACGGCCCACGAGCCGAACGGGAACCATGAGTGAAGAAAAATTACTCTCTGGTTTGTTCATTTAGGCAAAACGCATTAGGAATGTCTGAACCTTTCCTACAAACATTGCCAGTGCTTAGCATTATTTAATATCTAGCAGTATCCAATTATGTTCCATAATTATATACAGTATGTTAAATAATAATAACCATAATGTAAAGGGCCAGTTGCATTGTTGTATTAATGTTACACAGTACCATTCACGCATTAATTCATCATGACTTCATCATGGATTCACGTTAGTTCATGAGTTTTCATGAAAAAATACTCGTGAATTAACAGTTAAGTAAAGCAGTGAACTCATTAATGATCCAGGAGGAATTCTGTGCAGAAGAAAATGAAGGGGACGTTTGTAAAAACCTGCAAAATCAAACTCGTCATCAGTTCAACGTGACTTCATTATAAACCAAAGCGTTGCATCTTTGGGGAATTAAAAAATATAAAACTATGTTTTAAAAGAGCAATTATGAACAAAAGAGCTAAAAAATAACATTCAATCCTTAAATTAAATTAAATAATACGTTTGCTGAACGTTTTCTGTACAGTATATCTATTTTGCTGCTTTACACACCAGGGCTGAGGTGTTCAAAGAAGTTTAGAAAAGCTGAATACAGAATATTATTCTCACATGTCCCTTTTGAAACTTTCTATTTTGTAAAATATGCTGTGTAGTTACTCACTCACCTTTAAAGCATCACATTTATTTCATTTGTAATTATGATTTTGCTATTAGTGATTATACTAAGTGTTAAACTGTTGCTTTAGTTTAGTTGCTCTTTTAAAACATAGTTTTCTACATTTTAAGTTATCAAAGCTCCAACACTTTAGTTTAAAGGGCACGTTCATAATGAATTCACAATGAACTAATGACATGTTTGATTTTACTGTAAGTTTATACGAAGGTCGGTCCTTGAACTCCTCATTTTCTTCTACAAACTCATCATGAGTTCATTTCCTTAATTAACTGTGTTAACTCCCGAGTATTTGCCCATGATACACCTGAACGCACTGACTTGCAAAACTGAACACCAAACGGCTACAAAAAGCCTCAGTTCAGCCATTTCAACAACTTTGCCCCCAACAGACGGCGTGATCCATGACCCCACAAATGCACAATTGCCAAGATTTTCTTTGTTTACAGTATAGCGTTTTTTCTTTTTCAGTATCTTTTATTAAATGTTTTGCTTTATCTGAATTCATGTTACTGCAATGTACAATATTGAGGTGGCCTATTTGCTTCTTTGGTCGTTTGAAAATGTGCCTCCTGAATAAACATTGAAAATCAAAGACGGCAGTGTTTTATATAAAGTAGACTCGTGAGTTCCCCCTGATGTGAAAGTGTGTGATATGATGCAAGCGCGTGTCATTTTGTCATCAGAGTCACATTTTGACAAAGGAATGTAAGGTTTTGATCACAGGGTTTAGGTTTTTATAGCAAAGTTTCAATTCGACACAGATGTGAATGGTATATTTCCCCCGTGTTGTGTCATGTTTACTTGTGTGTAGGGTTTTGGCAAAATGAGCGAAGTTTTGCAAAATGTGCTGAAGCATCAGGCAAAAACTGCAATAGATATAATTGATCTGTAACCTCTCGCTTGCAAGTGAAGAGAAGGAAGGCTCTTGGTATCGGTTAATATCGGATATCGGCAGATACTCAAACCCCCAGTATCGGGAAGCAAAAAAACTTCATCGTTGCTAGTTATTTTAAAATGTCGACAAATACACATCTCTAGTATACGACACTACCGCTAATTCACAGCCACTGCTTCCTGTTCTCCTCCTGGATTTGACCAAATCGCTGCTTTCACTTTCCCTCTACCCGCCGCGCCTTGTCCCGGTTTCCTCCCTCCGTCCGATCTCTTATTCATGAGTGGAACAGCTGCATCAGGGGAGCGAGGGCCGCGTTACGTAACCGGAGTTTTGTGCTGACTCTTACTCCGTTTGAAAAGACATTCAGGCCAAACTGTGTTCCTCCACAGTCCCCCTCTCTGAGCCTCCCACAGTCTCAAACAGACGAAACAGCCGCCATTTTTATTTTTACCGTGAGCTACAGTGATACGACGTGGGGCCGAACTTTTATCACGGGGCCCGGCCATTGCAGAGCGCTGTGGCCGGACAAGTGAAAAACTACAGGGTCATTTTTAAAATAACTGTTAATATAAAAACATGTTTGTTTGATAGCCCCCAACTAATGTGGGTTAGTTTGCAGACGGTTCAAATGTCTTCAGACTACTGGAGCCGGAGAGGTCAAAAAGACATGGTGCTTGAGGGGGGAGGAGTGTGGAGACATCCTGTTTAGAGAGAAATCCTGTGGGTTAACAGATGGAGGCTAGATGTATATCAAGCTAAGGAATTCCTTTTTGTGCGGTTAGGGGGCTGGGTCTAACTTAAATATAAGGACTGTCCTGCTGAAGAGACGGCAGACTGCTTAGAAATGCTTCACCATGTAGACTTCTTTAGACTGTAAGACTTATCTGAAAATGCTTGACCTGTAAGACTTCCTTTTGGACATCTGTAATGAGCAACTTTTTATCACTCTACTGCAATAAAATGCCTGGAGAACATCACTTTTCTCTCTGCCTGTTTTTCCATCGACAAAGGGCCTGGACGGACGACTATCTCACGTATTTTTAATTCTCACATAACCCATAAATACGGTCTTTATAACGCCACTAAATCTCAGCACATTGTATTTAAAGATATCAAAGGCAATCCAACAAACACAGGAAAGAGGAGAAATATTGATATTGAAAAGCAATTTGGACATAAACGACTTTTGAGTAAAATATTGTGCACAATAACAGAGAAAACTGCAGCTGGATGAGTTTAAGACCATACAAACACAAAACGCGATTTGTCCACAATTATAGATTTAACAATGAATGTCACGACTTGATGGGATTTAATCATTACTGTGGGAGCTGAATAGAAACATAACAAATTGCAAAACAATAAATATTGTTTTAACTCATTAAATGTCTTGGAGAGTAAATACTACGCTGACAGAAAAGGCGAAGGGAGAGAGGGATGTTGTACATCTAGTTACACAATGGAAATAATTGTTTTCACTCAAACTTGGCTGTAAATACTGTTTAAAGTGGCGCTAGCCCGCAGTTAGCTTTCCCCCGTTAGCCTGTTTCTTCTTCGTGGTTCTATTAGTGTGTATTGGTGGCTCCGACCCGGTGGCAGGAAAGTTGCAAGCATGGTTTTCTGTCCAGAGACACCAGGGGGCGATGAAAGACCCTCCAATCATCCCATTAACACTTGTACCCCCAGAGGGATTTATTAAGGTCAACACGTTACTTAGTACTGCTTTAATAGTTTTACTCGAAATTTGAAAAAGTATATTTTAGATCATCAATCGTGCAAGCATTGATGAACGCATTGTAAATTGTAGGGGTTGTTTAGTTTTCTGTATACACTTTTAGAAAAGGCATATAATGTGCTGTATATAGTGATTTTATTGTAGATTAGATTTATAGATTATATTCGTAATGTTTTTTGTGCTCACCTGTCCAGGGACTGCAGATGAAAAATAGCTACTTCGCTAAATCTGGTACAAATCCTCTCTTCTTTTGTAAAGACTAATGGTTTTGTATCAATAAACAATAAACTATGTCTCCATGTTAAATGCAGTGTGAGCGCATTTGATGATGCAAAACAAAAACCAGGAAATAGGAAGTCTTCTGCAGTAGAAGCTTGAGTTGCGTGAACGTTTTTTTTTTTTTTTTTGGACGGAGGTAGACAAATGGAAACATGCAAACATTTTCAGACCCCGTCCTGCCAAGACATTAACTTTTGTAAATCCGCCGCCTTCCTTGGCGTCTATACGGGGATTTGGCTTTTCGACGCGCACAAATGTTCCCCCGTCTTCGTAAATATGAAGTTACAAATCACTCACGAGTCGCGCGCCGTTGTGGTTGTGACCGAGCGCCTCCTGGTCCGTCGCAGGAACAGGAAATCCCTGTAAATCCCCCGCGATCCGCCGGGATAACGGGGTAAACAAACATGGCCGACTGCGGGGAGTGGTGTCCAACCGGTGGCGTGCGGAGTGAGCGGGAGAATCTCGTGTTTTTCGGCTTTGGAAACGCCACCTCACACGGCTCCCGTTCTACCGGGGAATTGAACCGCGGACCTCGTGAAGTCCAGCTGTTTAACTCGATTTTGTTTTTGAGACACTTTTCCCAATCGCCTGGACTCGTGGTGTTGTGATCGTTATCGCTGATTTTAATTACTTTTCCAGACCAATCCCCGATAAATTCTCTGCCAAAAAACAATATTAACTAAAGAGCAGAAAATACAAGAAATGGACCTGCATTGTTTCAGATAAATTGATGTTTAAATTCCTACATTTTCTAAAAATCTTGCAGATAAAGTCACAGAACAACTCTCCAGGGTTGCCAGATTCTGAAAACCGTTATATATCGTGCAAAGCTTCCCAAACTATTGTATTTCAGCACAAACTATCGCACACTATAAATATGCCAATGGCGCTGTAGCACTAGGGACAATTATTTTAGTAATCGATTAATCAGTTAATCGCTTGGATGTAAACGGTGTATGAACATATTTATTTTTTCATCACATAAAGCTAAAGTGGCGCCGCTTGAGGACGTGTTGATGGAGGAAACTTAAAGTGAGTGTTTGTCGGAGGCTCTTTGTGCCAATTCTGACACTGACAGATATTTATGAAATGTTCGATGTACAAAACACAGACCCTAACTTTAAAAACAAAGTAGGTTTCCATAAAAATACATTTAAAAAAAGTCATGCAATCTTTGCGCTATTTAAATCTGCGTTTACTAGAAAACGATTAATCGATGACTCAAATAGTTGACAACTATTTCAGTAATCGATTGTCGATTAATCGATTGGTTGTTTCAGCTCTATGTAGCACCTGCGTAAAATATGGCTCATATCAATTAAAGGACGACGTCGCGACAGGTGAGACGGGGTTACGTCTTCCTGACCAATCAAATGGAACTGTCAAACTGATCCAGGGCCAGTCTCTCCTTCTGATATTCTGCCTAAACACGGAGTCTGAGTCTGACTCCAGATCAGAGCGACAGCAAAACGCTGAGAGGACGGTGTATTTAACCAGACTTTATCTGGCGCTCTGACATTATCGAACATGTAGGGCTTTTTTAAATTATTGATCGTACATCGTACCTTAGGGGCTGGTGCAATGTGACCCGGCAACGGATAAGTGGAGGAAAATGGATGCATGGATGGACATCATACAGGGGTCAAAATTATCGTACAAATACGTAAATCTGGCAACCCTGCAGCCCTCCGCTTTTGCGGGATTGAGCAGGTGCCGGTCCCACCCAGGGGAGGCGACCGCGCTCGTGCTTTAAAACCTCTTAACCCCGGCTTTACCTCAATCTAAAAGCTTCTTACAGCCTACAGGTCAGTGTCGCACCTCATTTGAAAGCTAAGGCCTACAAAACTGATCTAAAGGGATCTCTTTCCCCGTGTTGACGTTTTTTATTTCATCGCCTCTTTGTCACTTTCTTGTGTCTCTTGCGTTTTTTTCGTCTCCTTTATGCCAGTATTTTTGAAGTTTAAAACCAAGAAGCTTTTATATTCGGTTAAAGCAACTCTGTTTAAGTGGGGGTTAAGAGGTTAAAGAAGCTTTCTGGATTTCCACATTACAAACTCTTAAACTCGCAGAGGATTGAACTGCTATCGAGTGTAGTCGTCCCAGAGTTTATAAAAGACCGTCTTCAGGCCTGATGAAGGACAGTGTGACCGAAAGGTTGCAGCAATAAAAGCCACACAATAAAAAAAGAGGGAGAGAGTGAACAGGTTATTTTTCAGGTTAAGTGTCCTCTTCTCCTAAGTGTGCAGAGCTTCCATTCACTCTCTATGTATTCATCACTTTTCATTGCCATTGTTTTGTCTTGTAATTTCAGCAAACCATCTCCACTTATAAATGTAGCTTCTTTATGTTATTGAAATAACAACAGGAAAAAGTGGGCAGAGCAAGTTGACATTTTTAATCTATTTTTTGGTTGAATTGTCTTTACTTCCAGTTTCGGTTGTTGTAGAGTCACTGGAATCAAACATGTCGATGCTTCTTCCCCGTTTCCCAAGACAAGATAGAGAAGCAGAACTGGAGGGAAATAGGTGCAGTATGTTCAGAACCAGAGCCGGACAGGGACCCTACAAAGACATACCTTAACCTCTTACCCCCCCCGCCTTCACCGAGTGCATGTTCTCCTGTTCAGCTTTACCCAAATCTAAAAGCTTCTCGACTGGAGAGCGACAGTGTAACGCCTCATTAGAAAGCTAAGACCTTCAAAAGTGATTGTAACTTTGTCACTTTTTTATTGTCCAGCACATTTTTGTTCCGTCTATATCCGCTTGTTTATCCGTATTTTGATGCTTTTCTTTTAAAGGAACAGGCCACGGTTTTTCCATACTGAGATATGATCTTACCTGAGCTTGGACGAGTTGATGCGTACCTGCCTGATCTTTACGCGTGCGCTCAGTCACACATGTTGTTAGCATTTAGCCTCTCCTAGCAAAGGTGTAGCTCCAGACTGGGGTAAGGTTAGAAGCTACAAAGCTGTCCCACGTATTTAAATACAGTTACGTGAGACTTTACATGATCCAAGTCTAGTTTCACAAAATCAAACATGTCGATTTTCTAAGCGGATACAAAGGGGAACTATATTGTGAGGCGTAATAATATAGGAGCGCTTCAACGTCCGCGCAGTAATATCTCACTTTACTGTGCTCTTTTTTATCCACTTAGAAAATCGACATGTTGGATTTTGTGAAACTAGACTTGGATCGTGTAAAGTCTCACGTAACTGTATTTAAATTGGGGAAACTTGGAACAGCCTGGTGGATTCTAAAGTCACCCCAGTCTGGAGCTACACCTTTGCTGGGAGAGGCTAAATGCTAACGACATTAGCGTGACTGAGCGCACGCGTAAAGACCAGACAGCTACGCATTATTCCTTTAAGCTTTTAGATTTTGATACAGCTCGGTTAAGGCGGGGGATAAGAGGTTAAAATGAGAGGCCGGACCGGTGGCCCTTTCTGTGCTCGCCCCTGTTCAGAACAAAAAGATTTCAAGCAAAAGAAGCAAACGACGGAAAGGATATCCGCCACAGCGGCAGGTGTTATTTACCGTAGACGACGCGGGTTTTCTTTTCACAGTGACATTTCTCTCTGCTGTCGCGACGAGTCAAACAGCCCAGAGCGAGAGCATTAGCGTTTTCCTCTCCTCCTTTTTCCATAGTTCAACACGCAATGACGGAAGTAAATTCGGCACAGCGACCGCAGACGCCGCAATTACGTTTTTTTTTTTACCTTTTTGCCTTCGGAGGAGAAGCTCAGAGACCCAGAAAACAAGAGGCATGACATTTACTCTCAAAGAGGTCTACTTAGAAGTACGCACGGCACCGTTTCCCTACAGCTGACGACAATGTTCCTTCGCAGAATAAAGACGTGGAATTATGAGGCGGAATCATTAAAAGGCATCGATTTTCTGCCGGCGAGTGTATTACGCGAGACTCGTGGCTCTCCTCCAGAACCGCGTGTGGATTTACTCGTACTTTTCCTCCGTTCACTGCTACATTCATCAGAGTAATGGAGGACACATATATACAAGTTAAATATGAGCAGCCGCGAATGGAAACTGAAAGGTTTTTAAGAGGTTGTTCCCACAGCGGCCAGCAGACGGAGCCCCAGGCAAAGTCTGCCTCAGCTCGAGCGCCTGTAAGTCAATGTTACCAATTGTTTATAAGCCCCATCAGGATATTGAAACTTTAAGGTGATTAAAGTGGACATATCCTGATAAACAGAACCGATTTCAGTTTGGGTGATGTTTTGGGTTCAAACAATGATGCAAAATGACCCAGGAAGTACAAAAACGAAGGACTGGAAACATAGAAACAGCTAAATAAAGCAGAACGTTATAACAGCTTTGTCATATACGACCATTAAACAATGGAATCAACTCCCCGACAGCCTTAAGTTGTAGATTTAAACATTTCCACTCAAAATTTAAAGAAATACATCCTCGATAACCAGCTGAGTCAGGATCAGCCCAGTTACATTGTTCACATAATATATTATATATTATGGCAAATGGACTCAACTTGTTTGTATGTTGTATACATTTTAGGCGGTAATGTTAATGTATGCAGTTGTAGTGCTACTGACAGTTATTTGTAAAGAATGTTTTAATATGAAAGAGACTAGATGCAAGTTGGTCATTTTATGCTCACTACTGCCACCTCAGGTCTTACGCGTAACTGCAGTCTCTATATTAAGCTCGTACATGACGACACTTCGGACCCGAGTTAACACCTTTCTGACAGTGCAGGATTTTAGAGGCAGTCGTGGTGAACAGGTCTGGGCTCATTCTACACATTAGGACATGGCTGGAACATGAAGGGGGAGGAAAATACTTCATTTTAACATTTTTAAAACTCCGTATAGTCCATTTAAGCATATTTTCGATGAATGTATTTTGTGCATGATCCCTGCAATAAAAACTGAACTAAACTAAACTGAACATTAAAGCTCAAAAAAGATTTTGCAGGATATGTCCGTTTGGAATGGACGGATATCTCATCCCACACGATCTCAGAGGGTAAATAAATTATTTGAAGAAAATGTGATTTCTTTCTTCATAATCACTTCCTGCGGCGCTTCTTCACGGAGCAAAAATCAGCTCTAACAGTGACTTTGAGGTGAAGTGAATGGGGGTAACCTCTGTGGTAAACTATGTCAGTGGCGCGGCGGTTAGGTGGGTTATACATATGCATCAGCCATCTGCTCACGTCCACGGTCTATAACGGCTCCATGTGAGAGTATAGAGCCTGATTAAGACACGCTTGACATTGATATCGTCTTTAAAAAGCGACTCACGTTCTCGCCGGATCGAGAGGGAAGGAGGTGTGCGAAGAATAAACGCCGTCTCTACTACGACTGTATTACGGCCTCCCCATGTCTGCACAGGATTCCTCTGGTTGCCCCGGTTTGTCCTACCAACAAAAACATGTACAGTAGGGTCCCCAACGGGTCCAGGGTGAATGAGAGTGAGTTCGTGAGCGCAGGAGAGTAGAACGACACGCATAACCCTCGACCATGTGTGGTTTCAAAGTGGTGGGATATTTGGGGAGTTTTTATGGGAACTTTAACACACACAAAATAGGATTATTTTGTTTTACTTTTTGGGGATAGTAAACAATTGGCGAACCATTATTTAACCAATGATTATTTTATGAACAGTGTTGGGAAGAATAATTAAAAAAGTATTTAGGAACAGAATACTCGCCTTAAAATGTGTTTTGTAACGGATTGTACTTGGAATATTTTCACGATTTGCTTTGAAGTACAAGTGTGCCGTAAAAAACTAAAAAACATGTATACTTATACTTAGGACTACAGTGTGCGCTTACGCTCGTTTCCCCGCCTGTTATAAACTTATTAGGAATGTAAAAAAGCCATTTGCAAATGCACACCGGGGATGCAGAAGAGATAAAAACGTTCCCTGGTCCTTCTGATCTTTTCTGCCTCGATATCTGAAGCTAAAATGGAAGGACTGAGCACTACAATGTCGGTCGGTAACTGTATTCCAAATATCTCAAATGCGTTTTCCAAATACATGTTTTCCGTTACTACCCAACACTGTGTATGAACCATGAACAAGAAGTCAAATGAATCTCTCCGGGTCTGTGTGACGACATTCCTACATTCAAACTGAACTCATTCTCCATAATGCCTGTGCGCTTAATATAATCTGATTTGAAATGTAAAACCCTGAGAAATTGTAATTTGTATTTGCTACGTTTGGAGGGGGAATGTACGAAGGATGATTTCTTTGTCACTGTTCTTCACTCCGCTGTCATACTGTTGTGTTTTATTATTTAAATGTTGTTACGCAGCTGTCTCTGTGTGACAGAAAATACCTTCTGTTGTGTTTACTCGGTTTATTCTCATTTATTTTCGAGTGTTGATTAACATGAAAGGATCAAAACAAACGGCTCGGTTTAAAACGGTACGAAATCAGGTCTAGGAGACGACTGAAAACCAAAAAAGGTTGAATACGACTGATTTCAAGTTTGCTGAGGGGCCTATTTCACCGTCGGAGACTAGTTAGAGACTCGCCTGGAGGTAATAATAATAATAATGCATTGATTTTATATAGCGCTTTTTTGGACACTCAAAGACGCGTTACATTATTCGTTCACTCCATACTTGGTGGTGGTAAGCTACTATTGTAGTCACAGCTGCCCTGGGGTAGACTGACGGAAGGGAGGCAGCCAGTCTGCTCCATCGGCCCCTCCGACCACCACCAACCACTCACTACGTTCACCCCAGGCTTCCTGATGTTCCCAAACGGTCTCCCATCCAAGCACCGACCAGGCCCTTCCTGCTTAGCTTCCGAGGTCTGACGGGATCGGGGACGTCTCCGAGACATCTCCGTAACCAGTGGCAGCTCGAGCCTCCAACTAGTCTCCAGGCCGGTGAGAAAGGCCCTTAATCTCTTAACCCCCACCTGAGCCGAGGACATTTTCTCCAGTTTGGCTTTACCCAAATCTAAAAGCCTAAAAAATAAAAATAGCGATGAAAACGAAAGACGAAAACACGACAAAAACACTTAAAAAAGGCGGCGCCCAAGCTACAAAAAAGTTGGAATCAGTTCTGTAGGTCTTAGCTTTCAAATGAGGCATTACTCTAGACAAAAGGCTAAATGTTAAAGGGAGGGGGTAACAGGTTAGACCCCCACCTGAACCGAGCACATTTTCTCCAATTTAGCAAAAAAAAAAAGAAATGCAACAAAAAAACACGTCAATAAAGCAACAAAAGGCGACAAAAAACTGGCAGGTCTTAGCTTTCAAATGAGGCGTTACACTGTTGCTCTCCAGTCGAGAAGCTTTAAGATTTGGGTAAAGCCGCACGGGAGACGACGCGCTCGGTTAAGAGGTTAAAGGCTAGAACCGCAGAAGTCCCAGAGTACCACAGGTGGGCCCCGCACCGCAGCTTGAGAACCGGAGCCGATCTGAAACGGCATGAGGCTTCAGCTCATCGTTTTAAATCCAGTGAAAACTATTAACTCTGCCCTGGAGGCCGTTCCCGGAACTCCACGCATTTATCTGTGAAACGGCCCGTACAAGCTCCTGACACCTGTATTTTGTCCCTCTGTCCCATCCGTACATCTGCTCCGAGCCCGAGGCCTGCCTCTCGTCTTCCTGTCGTCCCGCGCATCATTTCACCGGATTCTCCGCTCGCGCTCTTTATACGTTTCCCCCACGGGGCGGATTCGATTGGGTTAGTCGCCCCCCCAAACGCGGCGGCGGCGGCTTCCAGACCAAAGTCCCCGCAGCCGCCGCCGCCATTATCCGCGACGTTGATCCATGCGGCATCGATGAGCGATCGGAGCGGCGGCGGAGAGGGGGGGAAGGGAGGGACGTGAACCGAGGCCAAATGAGGAGAATGATGGATTTGGTAACGCACGCGGGAGAGAAAGAGGAGACTAACTTCTTACCGCGATGTCCCACAGACTCCAAGCTGAAATTGAGTCTTAAATCAACTGGAAAGCTGCAGATAGAAGGTTTGTGAGGTCTCCAGTGCCTTTAGCAAACTTACCGGGAACAATGAGGGTTTTGAGGGAAAGTGTTTGGAACTTTGGTGATTTAAGCTGTGGCTGGGGTCGACATTCGGCCCCGACTGATCTGTTTTTAATCTGATACCGATATGAACGGGGTCGGCTGATATTTTAAGTAATTTGATTTGATGCATTTTTTTAAAGCAGTACTAAGTGACTTGTTGGGGTAATACAAGTGTTCAACTCCCCTGCTGGAGCCACCGATACACACTAATGGAATCACGAAGAAGAAGCTAACAGGCTAACGGGCAAAGCTAACAGCGGGCTAGCGCCGCTTTAGCAGTAATTCCAGCCAAATTTGAGCGGCAAGCTGACAATTGATGAGTAAAAAAAACACCTGCAGTGGTGCTTGTGGCCTCTAGGGGCATGAGTTACTTAGTACTGCTTTAAATAGTTAATTATTATCATAGTAGACTGATGATTTACGACACATCCACATAGGGAAAAATATAATGGTTTCGCCATAAAAAAATAATAATAATTTAAGATTTATTTTATAATAAAGCATTTGGTCCCAGGGTGGTGGCATTACGCAGTGAACAGCTGTGGTGCCGACACTTCTTTCTCGCTCCGTGGAGCGCGTTTGATTACGTGGAGCGAGTTCCCAGCAACTAAAGAGCGAGAAAAACGTGCCAGAAAAGCAACAATAACACACACAAAAAAGTGACATCAAACAATGCGGAAACATGACAAAACCGCTTCTAACATGTGACAAACATGTCTTCTTCTTCTTCTAACATGTGACAAAACCAACAACGTGGTACAAAAAACAGTTGTGTCTTTCAAATGAGACATTACACTGTTGCTCTCCAGTCGAGAAGCTTTTAGATTTGGCTAAAGTTGAACTGGAGACAATGTGCTCCAATAAGGGCGGGTGGTAAGAGGTTAAATGTACACGCGATAATTAAAACCTGTCAACAATGTTTTCTTTGACATTTTACTTAAAAAGGACGTGTTTAGGCATTTAGCCTCCCCCTCATGTTTGGGCCTGTCCTGAGTGAGGAGGAGCAGTTTGGTCTTTCTGCTTTGACTAATGTTCCTTTTGCTCCTAGTTTTTCGATTCTTTTACACACTCTAAGGACACCAGGAGTCGCGAGAAACACATTTGGCTTTCCAAGTACCACCAGGACAAGGACAAACCATTTCCTGAACCCAAAACCGGACTAAGGACTGCAGCAGATCTCATTCTTCTTTCCTTCCTTATTTCTGTAGACTTCAAGAGAAAGGCTGAACCGGGACAGAAGGCGATCGCAACGATCGGTGTAGAAAGCACCAATCCGTCAATAGAATAGTGGAGCTTTGGGGATCGATATGCCTGACGGGTGATCCTTCAGCGGGCTTTCGGGAGGGGAGGGAGAACAGGGAACACGGGGAAAGGTGACAGAGTTCGATAGGACACACAAAACATATAAAGGCCTGTCCACTGCGACGCCAGCCTGATGGATCGTCCCAGGACCAGAGCAGGAGGCGGATGAGGAACAACAAACAAACTATGGCCTCAAAGCTTTGCCTTGTATGATACTAGGGCCGAACGAGTAATTGCATTTGCAATTTTATCGCAATATTACACAACACGATCGCAGGGCACGCGATTTCGGAATTGAACGGAGCAGCGAGATACGGCAGCAAAGTCCGCTCCGCCGCGAGCTTTTGTTTACGTCTCAGTCTAGTTCAGGTGCGCGGTAGATTGTGGATCTACAGTGAAAATATCAGCGTTTATCGAGCAGCCACCGCGAAGGACTGTTGCTTTATTCTCCGTTAGCATTGCGTTAGCCGCAGTGCTAATCACGCCATTCCCTCGCTGCTACTACACGCTCTGATGATCACAGAAACTCCCTCACCTCCGGATTCACACGTCTCTGCCTCCACAGAGATACAGGTGAGCCTGTGCTGCTTGTAAAGAGTAAAGAGGCGTTTGTGGCTCAGTTCAGGCTTATGTTTGGGAATGTTGTGGATAAAGAACTTATTTCAAAAGCATAATGACGGTTCATGACCCTAAAGTGTCCGCGGATACTGTGCCTTTATTTACCTTTAGCATCTACCGCATATGCTCCGTAGGTACATAGACATAAACACTAAACTGCTGTAGGAAAAGGGTTGGAAACTCCGATCCGAGGCAGGACTCCGTGTCATGTCTTATTTTGCTGTTCAAGCTGAAATGTCACTAAATGGCTGCGAGTCAAAGAGAAAGTAAAACGTGTCTGTGTTTGGCCTCATGTCCCATCTCCTTGTGTCAATGTTTTTCTCTTTCTTCATATTGTCCAAAGTTAAATCTCCAAACCAGAATGCTGCTCCTGATTCCACTGTGTTTAGGCCTTCATTTATTTATAGACTTTACTGTTAAGCTCAGACAGTTTTTAAGAAGTGCAGTCCACATTTTGAATAGGTCAGGCAACAATTTTGTTTGCTTTACTGTTGCAATTTTCACTTCAAATGAATCTAATATTGTTTATTATGAAACAGACTGATTTATTGCTTTAATACATGAGAAGACCTTGCAACAATAATCGCATATTCAATCGCAATATCGAAAAAAACAAACAAATCGCAATTCGATTATTTTCCAAAGACTAAACCAGGACTAACCACTGGCGACCTGGAACATTGAGTCCAGTCGAAGCCTAAACGATTGTCCTGGGACCACGAGGACTTCGCAAAGGTTAATGGAGAACACGGATTTGAAGAGACAGACGCGTGAGCGATGGACGGACGGAGGCAGATAAGATTAAGCAATTTAGAAATGTCCCTTTACTCAGCACTGACGGAACGGGTTGATTTAGCATCAGCGCACGGACAAACTCCAGAACGGCCTCAGTGATGAATGCAACGACAGAGAACTGACTTGAGGCTGGTTACTTGATTTTAAGGTTATACTTAAGTTTCAACGAGGGCTGCAGAATGATGGCAATCAAACCAAAATGGCAACGATTATTGTATTTTGCTGTAATTATTTAGGCAGTACAGAATCCTTCACCAACAACATAATATGGAAACCTACGCAGACACAGGGAGAACATGCAAAGAGAGGCCCCGTCCAGGAGGCACTCAATCCCAGGACCTTCTTACTGTGAGGCACAAGCGCTAAAACGGTCACATTTATATAGTGCCTTTCTACCTGCTTTAATAGTAAATAAGTGAGTACGTAAGTGTTTTATTTGTGTTCAGGTGTTAGTCCTGAGCCGCTGCGACTGAGCGCGCCACCACTGTGGGTCAACCTGAGCGGCATGTTTTTGGAGGTAGAGGAAACTGTAGCACCCGGAGGTGCTAGCGCTTTACATCAAGGATCCACTCACCTATTCACACTCTCATTCACCTCTCATACACCTGTGTATCCAGACACTGGAGGGTGACGTGTCTTGCCCAGGGACACAACGACAGTGTACACCAATGGTACTGCTCTGCTTTTTGACTACGGCACTGGAGGCCGCCATTGCTCCACCTTTGCTGTAGTACCTCCATATGACCGCTATTCCCCCATTGGAATGCATTGGACTTTAGACACGTTAAAAACAACTTTAATGCCGGAGCCTAATGGTTTAGAAGTGGCTAGAGCTAGATATTCCTCCTGTGATTACGCTGGGTTAAAAACAATAACCCAGCGCCCCCAAACCGCTGCAGTCGGTCAGGTCAAGGTTCAGTATCATGAACATCCTGAACGACCAGGTTACTACATCAGTGGATTTCTTCTTCCCTGATGACACGGGCATATTCCAAGATGACAATGCCGGGATTCATCGGGCTCATATTGTGAAAGACCAGTTCAGGGAGCATGAGATGGATCAGCTGCCACACAGTCCAGATCTCAGCCCCGTCGGAAAACCTTAGGGATGTGCCGGAGAAGGCTTTGTGCAGGGGTCACACTCTCCCATCCTCAAAAAAACGTTGGACCTTTGGACATCGCAGAAGCTCATTAGTGAAACAACGCCACAGAGATTTTTCACGTTAAAATATGAATATTATATTAGCTGCTGGTCGGTGTGTGTACAGTTGTGTGGGCTGAGCCAATCCAGCGCCAACCTTTTCACGTTTATTTATTTTTTCCCTTTTCTCTCCGAAGGCGCCGCGGGAGGGAGATTAGTCGCGCTGTTTCCAGGTGTTGCTTTTGGCACGAGTTTCCGCCAAAGCGCCGTCCACTCAAACAAACAAGCCGCCGAGCGAGACATTGAAAAGCCACGCGTTTGACGGAAGCTGCCAAAAACAAGACTCAACGCTCACGCCTTTACCATGGAGAGGGTTTGCCAAGATTTGTTTGAGTCCACTTTTGGCAACTTAACGGTTCTTTCAATCCAGCGTAATTAGTGCAAAGGGATCAGGATGAGCTGTAATGAGAAATATGCCAAAACGTCAGAGTTCTAATTTTAATGTAATTATCAGATTTAAGAAAAAAAATCTTATCAACTTTTCTTCAACTTTTCTCCACAACATATACAGTAGTAAAAAGTAGGCGAGTGCTTCAGTGGGTAAGAAAAATGGAAGTCCAAACCAGGTGCTCTTTGTGTGGAGTTAGTCCTTTATTTAATGGGACATATGCCGACGCGTTCCGGATGGAAAAGCTCCAGCATATGTCTCATTAAATAGAGGACTTTCAATTAATCGGAGTGCCTCGGATCCCCTCCATTTCTCCAAACATATAGAGGTGAGGTTATACAATCAGTGCAAGGAGTGTCACATGCAACGAGGAAGGAGATGAGTTGTGTAGGTCTTGGCTTTCTCCCGTCGAGAAGTGTTTAGATTTGCGTAAAGCCGAACTGACGAAAATATGCTCAGTTAAACCGGGGGTTAAGAGGTTGAACTTTTGGGGCTAGATATTTCCGTGTGTCTGCTCTCTAGACGTTCGTGAAAGGACGTCCGTTGTACGCCAGAGAGAGAGACATCAGCCGTGGATGAGCAGGAACCAATCTGGGGTTTGGTGAAACAGCTCTATAATAAAGTTCCCCTGAAAGACAGTTATGAGCCACTCCACAAACTAAACAAGTATCCGACGTTATTGTTCCATCTACAGACCTGATTAAAGCACGGCCTCCCCTCAGCGGTTTTTACTTTTACAATAATCGTCTTCATCGGCCAATGCATCACGTCATTTAGAAACTGGATTGCACTTGCGGTTGCTTTTATGTTGGACTGATAACTAAACGTAGACTCAAAGGCGGATTTTCTGAACCCAAAAATGTAATAAGAACAAAAAACCCAAACTACCCTATGCAATGCACTTCAAAACACCTGGCCGGGGGGGGGGGGGGGGGGGGGACTAAAAACCCTTGCCCAAAGGGAAACCTACTGGATAGAGACCCTCAAGGCTAACACCTATCCAGGTTTGAAGGATGATCTGGACTTTTCCGTTTTCTTGTAGGACTGGGGCCCTGGTCTTTTTAACATCTTTCCACTGTACCTTTAGATAAGTAAGTGAGTAATGTTTATTTATAGCACGTTTCACAGATAGCGCTCACAAAGTGATTCACAAATATAAATACAAAGTACATTTACAGTCAAAGCATGGTGGTCATAAAACAATTCCACTGGAATTAAAACTCTTTCTGAAACAAGTAGGTTTTGCTCTTAAATACATCAAGTCAATCGTTCCAGAGCGTCGGCGCCACCACCTGGTCGATCTCCTCTGGTCTTGTGACGGGTACGAGGGACCATGCGAAGGTTCTGATCCTGAGACCTCAGCCTCCGAGAGGGAGTATAAGAACACAACACGTCTCTAATGTAGGAGGGAGTCTGGCCATGCCAGGCTCTTCCAATTCAAGTGGTCCTTTGTTTTGTGTGTGTCACAGTCACGCCTACGTTACTGTGACCGAGAACACCCACATGGAGTCACAGTCATACTTATATGCCTGCCTCATCTGCTGTGTGTACGTGTATATAAAGTTTCACTTTGGTCAGCACACAGGACTTACCACGTGACCCTCTCATTAGGTACCTGCACCACCTGCTCTGAAGACCAGTGTGTGGTCGTGTCCCTCCGCTAAATAAAGGACTTGTATCCTCATCAGAGTGCCTTGGATCTCTATCACCACATGCACTCTACCCAAGGAAAGTTTATTCCCACTCCAAGAGCAAGTTCATTGCAACCAGAAAGAGGAGAAGCTGACGAGGCTGTGGTTTCTGCAAAAATAATATATATCCTGAGCTAAATTCTGGAATGAAATTGAAATAAAATCATAATATGGAAATGTGCCCCGTCTTGATATTTGTAAAACACAGTGAACAATGTTAACGCTCCGGTTTGGTCAATCACATTTTAATTAAATCCGTAAAATCCACAAAAGCGTTTCCCGGAGAGACTGTTGCGTCCTCGCTTGTTACGGCCGGCTCCCTTTGGCCCATTATCCGTTGTTTCTGCGGCACCGGCTACTCCCTGGTCATCACGCGGATAATAGAGGAGGCTAATCGGCTAATAAGCACATTTCTCCCATGTTTTTTTTTCTCCCCCCCCCTCCAGCAGCATTTGTGTAAATAGCTGGCGTCCGGCTGTTAGCGTGGAGCGGCGCTGGCGAGAGGAGATTTAATTATCGCCGCTAATTGCTCGGTCCTCTCGGAGTCGCGGAACCACACGGGGATGTCGCGCCTCCACACGGGCGAGGAACGAACCCTGCGGCGACGCGGAGGGTGAGAGAATGAGGTAAAAGCGGCGGGAGCCCGTTGTTTCATGACTTCCTTTTGCAGGTTGGAGATTTTAAATTATCGCAGTGTGGTTTTGGGGAGCGGGGCAGAGCAGGGGGGGAGGTAATAGCTGCTGACGGGGAAAAAACTGCAGAAAATATTGGATTCGGAAAAGGGTAGCAGAGTGGGCTGTGTTTTTAGGTCAATGTTTCCAGCGAAAGTAACACACGGGTTTGAAATTGGGGATTTTTGTCTAAAAGGCCTGATCATTTGACAATTATCCCACTCTCAAGGTAAGTTTCCATTACTGGTTTAAGTAATGGATTGGTCCTGCTGTCCTTAAAGGCATTATGCATGATTCTTTTTCTAGCAGTGAAACGACATCTGCTTTGTCCTTATATGTTGTAAACATTTGTGGGAAAATAGGTCTAATTATAAAACACATGAATCAGTTGCATAAAGTTGGAGACTAGTTTTCTAGAATTTCTGTGAAGGCGACCCTGCAAATCGTGGAATGTGTCTATAAATGTGTCCCTGTGAAGAATGTGGATGCTACAAATATGTTAGGAATGAGTTTAGACCAACATTTTAATGAACAAAATAAAATAAATCAGTTATAAGGCCTTTCAGGTAAAGGTAAAGGTATATGTTTTAGTAATGGCCGATACCACATGTTTGAATCGATGGGTGAATGGCATTTCAATCAATAGACATTCCTAAAACATTTCCTCTGGTTATTTGATATTGTTAGAATGTAAATCAAAATGACTTTAACTGGTAACTCGGGCTCAGTCCGATCCTCTGCTTCTGCTCTGGGGTGTTCTGACGCAGAATTATGAAGTAAATCGTTCTTTTGCGTCTATACTTACTGCCGTGCCGTCTATTTTACATGGCGCTAATACATATATATGTGGTTTTACCCGGTATCACTGCTGAAAAAGTATCCGTTTGGTGTCGGGGCAGAAACGAGAACAAGCGCTCGGAAAGTTCCTGTATGTATTTGTAATGACAGAGAGCAGGAGAATGATGCAATTTTAATGACACCCCTATGTTCAAGCGAGTAAAGCACGGAATAGAACACGGAAACACACTTTAGCATGCAGTATGAAACTTTTAACAGGAGACATATATCTAATATTTTCAACAAACATGCTACAAAGTGTTCTTAAAAAGTCAGATAAAGTCATGAGCCTGATCTGCCCCGTTACATTATCACACCAGCTGAACTGACACCTCTTTGTGACATCTGACTCATTCACAGACAGCATTAGCGTTAGCCTAGCATCACCGCCACGCTTTCGGTTCGTCACCCTCTACTCTCCCTCCAAAGTGTGTCACACTGCAATTTTTAATTTAATATCTGCACTGAAAGACCGTCCTCTGTGGGCTGTGTTGAAGTTGATCTCGTCTGGCCTCAAATGTAGGACAAGAACTCCTTCACCCCACGTGCCATTGGTGCTATAAACCAGCCAACATCAAGCACATGTTATTGAATATTGTCTCCACTTCTGGACGCCTTTGTGAAGAAATAATTAGACATATGTTCATCTGAGCTGGAAGACATGACTTTGAACTTTGTGACAGCTTTTGTTTCATGTGAATTGGCCTCAGGAATTACAGAGCAATGATTTAAGACTATAAATCTGCATTTTGAGCGTTACTATTTTCAGTTGCTCCACCTCAATGTTAAACTATAGGCTCTTTAGAATGTTGTGATCGCTACCCATTATTGAAAGATCCTTCTGATGAAACATTCACACCTGGAAAGTTTGGTTTGGTGCAGGAGCGATTTTAAGTCCAGATGTAGCAATGTGAGAGAAATGCATTATGATTTATCTACGGGTCTTTGGAGAAACAGTGCACTAATTAAATGCCACATTGTGAAGATGAGGTCATTTATTTCCAGGTGAAAGTGGATGTATTCAGACACGGAGCAAAGTGAAAATGGAAAGACTCAGCCGAGGTATTTACACAGTGTATAAAATTCCATAAGGCATCGCCGTTTGTCTAATATATCACCTCGGTTAATAACGTCTGGAACATCAGCTTGACGCCCCGCACGCGCCTTAATTTCGCCTCCGCAGTTTAGCTTCTCCTCCCAGCCGTTAATGAAGGAAATGGTGCATCGTGGGTAACATTATGAGCCTGTGTGTGGATGTCTGTTTGCGAGTGAGAGAGTAAACGTGTCAGAAATGATGAACTATAATTACCCCAGCCCCATCTGCGCCGCTAAAGTCTGTCCTCGCACACGGAGCGAAGGCTCAGAGGCGGCGTGACTCCAGCCGGAGTGTCACCGCTTCATGTTGAGGTTTTGGGTATTTGCTGAGATCATTTCTTTACCCTAACCCTAATTCAATTCTTGTTTGGGTCATGGCTTGGACGGTAGAGGGTCCCGAGGCCATACCAGCTGTTCAAAAGAGCCGGAAGTTTAACAATGAGGCGGTGGACAGGTGAAAATTCCATGGTGGAAACTCGGGTAACATCAAAATGCTGATTTTCGTTTTGTTTTTTGGCTAATCAAAATTACAATTATCATCTGTATGAACTAGGGTCCGAAACATCTGCGTGATGTTGGTCAGATGAAAGGACTTCCAGCTAGGGGTGGGCGATATTAGACCGTCTTACGATCTCCAGACACGATCTGTGATTTTTGTGAGATCGTTTTATCACGAATCACGACGCTAATAATGCGAGCGTTTGTTCTATGTCAATTGTTGTCGTCTTACCATATTTTACCTTTTATTATTTATCTTATTTATTTAATTCTCTTGTGCATGCCCCCTATAGCCTTACAGTTTAAATCTTCAATGAAGGTACTTGAGTCATTGTGAAAGGGGGGCTTCCACCCCTCCTTTCAGTGTATTTGTTGGTCAATTATTTAGCTTTTTGTATTGTTTGGTAATGGGGTCTGGTTTAGTTTGATAGGTTTGTTTACTTGAAGGGCTGTCAGCTCAGCTGACTGATTAGTGGTAACACCTGGGGTAGTTGGGCTGCAGCACTGGGATTGATTTGGAGGGGGGATTGAGTGTTTATTTATTTGGTTTCTTTAGGTTCATGTAATCATTTATATTGCTTTAATATGATTTGATTATTATGTGTATAATTGGTTATTGCTTATTGTTGGTAATATGTTTTGTGGATTGGTTCTGTTGGGTTTAAAGACGAACTTGCTCACCTCCCTACCCGGGAGGGCCAGTGGTGCGGACAGGTGGGTGGGGTGGAGAATACTGGTAAGAGGGGCAGTTTGCTGCGAGGGGCACCCAGTATTTTTAGTTTGTCTCCTGTGTTGGGTTACGTTAAGTCCTAGGCATTTGTATTATGATTTGCCGTTCCTTTTCTTTTGGAAATAAATCATTTTTTTAACCCTATTTTGGATGCCTGCTATCTGAAACATCTGGTGACAATCTTAGTCATCTTCTGTACTCAGTAGTTGAAGAACTTACACAGACATCTTACAGTTTAAAGTTTTATACCTTGTGTAGATTCTGTGTGATATGTTTTATGTTGCACATCGGTACAGAGACAAATTCCTAGCTTGTGAACCTGTTCTCAAACCATGGCAATAAAAAATCCTGGACCGTGTATAAGACTCGTCCAACTTCGGTGAATTACTCGGTCAAGTACTAACTTATGGTAACGAACTGCTTCCGGTTTGCCTTTCACACAATAAAAGGCACTGCATGTTAGCGCTTTAGTAAGACTCTTATTGTGAAAGGGTCAGACAGCAACAGAGCGTCACATCACAGCAGCTCAACGTCAGGAGAGAGACGATGCCAAACAGCAACAAACACGAACAACAAGCCTTTACCAAACTTAGTGTTTTACTTTGATTATCTGGAGTTTTATTGTTTTTTAATGTATAGAGTTAGATCTGAGTCTATTGTTGCCGTGTTGAATAAATTAGTAAATTCCTTCAATCTTTTACTTCTTCAGTGTGTAATTTAAGTTCGTGATGATTCTACTTCCAGCCATAAGAAGAAGAAGAATTCTTCGCTTCCAAATCAGGATCAATTTCAAACATTTGTACGACATTTTCTTTCAAAATCAGTTTCTTTTCCACAGCGTCGCGTCTCCACCTGAGATCATGACGTCAAACAAAGCCGTGTGAGTGACTGCCGCTCGGGGGAAAGTACTTTGTAATAGTTAGCAGAAGCCGCTCTGTGAGATCTATAGACAGAAAGGCCACGCGCCGGGAATCGAACCCGGAACCTTCTTACATCGACATTTGCCTCATCGATATGTAAATCAATGCACAGGAGGAAGAGGGCGGATGATCGCGGAGTGAGTGGAAAAACACCAGGATATTTCTCCAAATCCTTCCAACTCGGCGCTAACCGTACGATGCACTTTCTCTCCTCAAAAGCAACATTAACGTCCCGGTTCACGAGGACATTGAGTAACTTTTAAATCGCGTACTTATTCAACGCCTAATTAAGCCGGTTAATTAATTTAAACAAAAAGTATGACTGTGTGGCAGGTGGATTTAATGAGGTCTACAGCGGGTCCCTGGAGAACGGGCGAGGTCGACTCATTACCGAAACACCGAGGCTCCGTTATACTTTCATTAACACGTACAGAAGAAACCAAAAATTAACGGCTGAGTCTCCATTCGATGACAAGCATTTACAGCCATGAAGGCAAGGCAAGTTTATTTGTAGAGCACAATTCATACACAAGGCAATTCAAAGTGCTTTCACAGTTGCATAAAATTACAAGAAAACTGATAAAATCAATCATTAAAACATCAACATGAAAATTAATCAATGACAGTAAAAGGCAAGAGTGCAGATAAAATACTTTCAGTTTTCATCTGCTCGGGTAAAAAGAGCCGTTTTCAGTCTGGATTTGAACATTGTCAGAGTTGAGGCCTGTCTCACATCCTCATGAAGACTGTTCCAGATTTTAGCTTTAGCCTCAGCGTGTTTAGTCCCGACTCTGGGAACCACCAGGAGACCCCTCCCTGAAGTTCTCAGGGCCCGAGATGGTTCATACGGCTCTAACATGTCAGAGATGGACTTTGGTGCTAAACCATGAAAAGACTTGTACACAAGCAGAGCTGCTTTAAATTCTATTCTCTGAGTGACAGGAAGCCAGTGCAGAGACCGGAGCACTGGACTAATATGGTCGTATTTCCTGGTTTTTGTCAGGACTCGAACTAAAGTCAAATGTGTTATTTTAGGCCTATATTGTCATTTTGAGAAGAGCCAAGTGATACTGACCACATCATCTTTATTTACCTGACCCTGCCCACTGCTCCTGACAGGTCGCCTCAGTGGCATCAAAAGGCAGAGGACACATTATGGGGACAATAAAGTTCACCTTAACCTGAACCTAAATGTAGCCATTGTTGCCACAGATTACTTGAAAGAGTAATCTGATTACAGATTGATTGCTGAATACTCCTAAAAAGTAAGTAGTTACTTTACTGATTACTTGATTTCAAAAGTTAGTTTTGGTTTATTGTCCCCAAGGGGAGATTCGTCTTCACAGTAGAACAAGCAGGACACACACAAATATATATTACAAACACACAACATGACAAAAGTACAGTAACTAAGTTAGATTACAAGTTACTTTATTAGTTACATGAATCAGCTGCAGACATTCCGCCTCAACCTGAGACCTGAATGAACACCTTTCCGGTCGGACCGATTTCAGGGACGGACAAAGCTAGACCAACGCGAAAAAAGTTCTCAAGAATATCAAAATATTCGTTAAGAAAATTCAGGCCTGCTGAGAGGGAGCAAAATGCCAAAACCGCCGAAAATAGAGGCGAAGCAACAGGCAGATTCGGCGGTGGAAGAGGAATACGTAAGCCTCAGTCGAGTCACGGAGCTCATGGAGCAGCAGAGGGTCATGTTCAGGGAATTAATTCAACAACAGCAGGAAAACTTCAAAGGATTTATAAAACTCATCATGGAATCAACAAACACCCGCATGGATTTACAGACTAAGGACATTCAAGAACTAAAAACAAGCCTGCAGTTCACGCAAGGTGAGGTGGACACTTTAAAAGAACAAAATCTGAAACTCACGGAGCGCACAAACACTTTACAAACGGACTTTTACAAAGTATGTGACAATTTACACATCATCACGGACAAACTGGAGTATCTGGAGGGGCAGAGCCGCAGAAATAACCTGGTATTTGAGGGAGTGTTGGAGTCGCCTGGGGAGACCTGGGCCGACGCCGAGGTAAAAGTTAAGGAGATACTGAAGGAGAAGCTACAGCTAAATCACGCGGTGGAGGTGGAGAGGGCTCACCGCGTAGGGAAACACGACGGCGGGAGAGACTGGCCGAGACCCATCATCGCCAGACTACTGAGGTGGAAGGATCGTGAAGAAATCTTACAGCGCGCCAAACGACTTAAAGGAACAAAAATCTTCATTAACGAGGACTACACCGAATCAATAAAAAGAAAACGTAAAGAACTGATGCCGGAGCTGAGAGCTGCACGAGAAAGGGGGGAGATCGCCTTCTTGCGATATGACAAACTCATTATACGTCCACGCAGCAGTACACCACATCCAGTATAAACACCGAGAAAAACGTATGGATTTTGGTATGTAAAAGCACATAATCTCACATGTCTAGTAATACATATAGTTCTATAGGAAGCACCGACTTGGACTTTTCAATAAGGAGAATTGCTGAAGCAAACTCCCAGGATTTTACATTCTCTCAATACGACCTACAGAACACTGAGATCGACATCGACCCGGAAAATAACTTCTTTTCTAGAGCTACCAATGACTGTCAATACTACACAGAGGATCTGTACAATAGTAAACTTAAGAACATTAAGGCATTCACTGTAATCCACTTCAATAGTCGAAGCCTCTATGCAAACTTTGACCACATCAAAAGCTTCTTAAAACAGTTTTCCACACCATTCAGTGTCATTTTAATCACAGAAACATGGATCAATAATGACAGAGAATTTGAGTTTTCTATTGAGGGTTATGAATTTATAAGTATGAACAGAAGGAACAAGCATGGAGGGGGCGTAGCTATGTTTATAGACTCCAACTATAGTTACAAAGTAATGGAAAATAAGACAATGGTGGTGGAAGATACACTTGAATGCCTTACTGTTGAAATTACAAGGCAAAAAAAGAAAAATATTATTGTGAGTTCTATCTATAGAACACCTGGCTCTGATATAGATGTTTTTTCTAAGTGGATGGAGGAGCACTTTTCAGGATTAAATCATAAAGTCATGTTTGTGGGGGGAGACCTCAACATCGATTTGTTAAACCCATATAAACATAAAAAGACGGACGAATTTATAAATACTTTATTCAGTATAGGTCTGTTTCCTCTAATAACCAAACCTAGTAGAATAACAACCCATAGTGCCACCTTGATTGATAACATTTTGTCAAATGAAATTGAAAGTGATACAGTCAGCGGGTTAATGATAAATGACATTAGTGATCACCTTCCAGTTTTCGTTTTGTATAAAAATGGATATGTAAAAGATGAAGAGGAAAACAAGTATTGGTTTAGAAGGGTAAAAACAGAGAAAACTATTGATGCATTTAAAAAGGAGCTTTTAGCTCAAGACTGGAGTATTGTGTACAGAGAGAATGACACGAATATGGCGTATGATGAGTTTACGCAAGTATTTCAAAAGGTATACGACAAAAACTGCCCAATGAAGAAATACAGTAAAAACAGAAAGTATAAAGAAACACCATGGATGTCTAAAGGTTTACTAAATGCTTGCAAGAAAAAAAATAATCTTTACAAAAACTTTATAAATAACAAAACAAAAGAAGCGGAGGATAAATATAAGAAATATAAAAATAAACTGACAGGTATCATTAGAAAATGTAAACAGGATTATTATAATACATTGTTAGATACTAATAAGAATAATATTAAAGGTTTATGGAACATCTTAAATAGTATAATTAGAAATAAACCAAGAACGATTAATTATCCAAAACATTTCAAAGAAGAGGATAACACGTTAAAAAATATGAATGAAGTTGTCGAAACATTTAATAAATTCTTTGTAGATGTTGGACCAAACCTTGCTGCAAAAATTGCAAACGTTGAGAACTATAATTGTGAACTGATAGAAGCAAATCCTATGTCCCTGTTCCTCAAACCTGTGGAGGAAAAGGAGATACTGGACATTGTTAAAGGGTGTAAAAATAAAACTTCGACCGATTACCATGACATGGACATGAAAACTTTAAAAACTGTTATTGAAAGTATCTCTAAGCCGTTAACTTACATCTGTAACTTATCGTTACAAACTGGAACTTTTCCTGATAGTATGAAAGTAGCAAAAGTGATTCCTCTGTTCAAAGCAGGAGATAAACATCTCTTTACAAACTACAGGCCTGTTTCCCTTTTACCGCAATTCTCTAAAATCTTAGAAAAGGTTTTTAACTCTAGACTTGACAGCTTTATCGAAAAGTGTAATTTACTCTCGGACAATCAGTTTGGTTTTAGGAACAATCACTCAACCTCACACGCGCTCTTTGATATAACTGAAGAAATAACTAATGCTGTAGATAACAAGAAATGTGCAATAGGGTTATTTATTGACCTGAGTAAAGCGTTTGATACAATAAACTATGATATATTAATTAATAAACTAGAACATTATGGAATTAGGGGGGTAGCTCTACAGTGGGTTACCAGTTACTTAAAAAATAGAAAACAATGTGTGAAAATCGGTGATTATCAGTCGAGTTGTCGACAAATTGTCTGTGGTTTACCTCAAGGTTCTATTCTGGGCCCAAAATTGTTTAATATGTATATTAACGACATTTGTAAAACATCTGAAGTACTTAAATTTATCTTGTTTGCTGACGATACAAATATTTTTGCATCAGGAGACGACTTACAGCAGCTGTGTCGGATTGTTAACTTGGAACTCAAAAGTGTCAATAAGTGGTTCAAACAAAATAAATTATCTCTAAATCTGAGTAAAAGCAAAATGATGACATTTGGCAACTGTAACTCCAATGCTCAGGAAGCAATTCAGATAGAGGGTGTTGTTATCGAGCAAGTGCATGAAATCAAATTCCTTGGTGTGATTATTGATGACAGAATTACTTGGAAATCTCATATTAAATATATATCTACGAACATTTCTAGAAGCATTTCAGTAATAGCAAAAGCAAAGCACATTTTAAACATCAAAGCTCTACACACCTTATACTGTTCTCTGATTTTGCCCTACTTATATTATTGTACTGTGGTTTGGGGTAGTACTTATAAAAACACAGTTAAACCAATAATATTGTTGCAAAAAAGAGCTCTCCGAGTAATTCATAAAGTTGGGTTTTTGGACCACACAAACTCATTATTTTTAAAATCAAAGATCATGAAGTTTTGTGACATTGTTGAGTTCCAAACTGTTCAAATGTTATTCAAAGCAAGGTATAAATTGTTACCAAACCAAATACAAAGAAGGTTCCAAGAACGTACTGGTCGTTATGAATTACGTGATGAATTAAACTTTAGGATTCAGAAACATAGCACAACTTTGAAAAGTTTTAGTCCAACAGTTAATGGTGTACAATTGTGGAATAAACTGGAGATGGATTTGAAACGATGTCCAAACATCAACCTGTTCAAATTTAAATACAAACAAAAGACTTTTGAAATATACAGACAAGAAGAAATGTGTTGCCACTAGGGGGAGCAGTAGGATGGATTATGTGTATTGTTCCTCTATAATCTGGAAGAGTGTTGCTGCTTGGAACGGTTGTCATTCTATTGCTCAAATTCACAAACGGAGAATTAGGGTTGGCAGGTTATGGATCTGTTGAGAGGAATCCTCCCAACGGGCTCAAAACCTTGTCTTTTAATGCACCACTCAGCATAGGAACATCATCTACAAATCAGCTGTTAGGGGGTTTGTTGAAGGGGAGTTACTGCCCTCTTCAACTGGCTCACTCTCTGGCTTTTTAATGCACCACACTGTGCAGGGCTTTCATCATACTTCACATATAACTCAATTAAATAAATATATAATAATGATGATGATAATTAAACCCAAATTAAAATTATACTGAGAATGGTAATGACAACTGGAAAGTATCAAGATCTCAGATTATAATATCTATTAATGTACCTTTATACCATAAAAGTAACTCTGTAATCACGGGTAAAAATATGCAAGCAATATATTAAGTAACACATTTTTTGACTTGCTTTGTTCTAGACATCGTATATGAAACTAGATTGTTGTTGTAGCTGTGCGTTGTTTCAATTAATTATATAAAGAGTTAATATATTTTTGTTGTTTGTTGTAAGTTGGTCTGTATGAATGTAGCTGCTTGAAATGTTTTGAAATGTTCTTTTTTTTATTTTATTGCACTTGGGGGTGGGGGCTCATAAGCTTTTTGCTTCAGCCCACTCCTTTTGAGCACAATGTGTACTGCTCAAATAAACAAATAAACTAAACTAAACCTGTTGTTACCCACGGCACGGTAGCGACGCGGTTAGCGCTCGTGCTTCACAGCTAGAAGGTCCCAGGTTCGATTCCCACCTGGACGGGGCCTTTCTGTCCCGTGCCTGCGTAGGTTTCCTCCGGGTACTCCGGTTTCCCCTACCACTAAAAACATGTACAATAGGATGAATGAGAGTGTGTTTGAGAGGGCGCATGGGGGACGATGGCTGGAAATTAGACCACGGCTACAATCCAGTTGTAGTGGCTTGTTTACATGCATGAGATCAACATGCACTGTCCCGACCAAATAAACCAATAAATTAATTAAATAAATAAATATTGTTAGTGCATTAAATGCACTAACAATATTTATTTATCAACAACGCTGCCATAGTTTCAGAAAAGTGTCTTATTTCCATCTCTCTCTCCTCTATTGTTGTCTATGTTATATATTTTCTTAAAGGAAAATGACAGAATAATAATTCACAGTAACTTCAATCTGATCACTGGTCTGGAAAAAAAAATAACTCTGGCCTTTTTATCGCTCACACAGATGTAGGAATCTGCCCGGATTCACTTCAGCGTCACTGAACGCTTTATACAAATCCCCAACGTGTGCATGTAATTAATTTATCGGGAGTATTGTAAGAGCTAGAAACGAGTTTGGGCAGCAAAACAAATACCTATGACTTTTACAGCTCGATGAAATGAGCAGAAAAGTGATGTGCCGAGAGCGGAGACGCTGAACTTGGTGACGGGATCGGTTTCCTGTGTGAAGGTCCAGCCGATACAGAGATATTCACCATAAACCCCGTCCTTCTTGTACCACATGAATACAAAAACTAAGAATACGCGGATTTTCTGTTGGTATATTCCTATTAAATGAAATACGTTCCTCACTCACTCACTGGAGTAATCTACGATCAGATATGTTGCAGCCGCGGGGGTTTCCTGCCTGTTTGGTAACGGTGTTCAAGCCGAGGTGTGACATTTTTGCCATTGATTTCGAGTAATTGCCGTCCTCTAATTGGATTTCCAATAACAGTCCCAAAGAGACTGAGGAACCCCCGCCATCTTGAATCAAACCGAGCGGCTCTAATGAGCGCTGGAGTTTTCCACACGCAGCAGCGGCCAATCCAAAACACAGGAAGGGAATATTTGATGATAATCTGAATGTAATTATTTGATTGTGGTAATAGTTTTCCATATACGCTCTCTCTATGTATAAATATACTGTCCCCGTGAATCCTGGCATTGTCGTCTTAGAATATGCCTGTGCCACTGATGGAATAACCTGGTCATTCAGGATGTTCAGGTCGTCAGCAGCCCCAGGTCAGAGCAGTAACAGTAGCTGCTTATTTGTTCGTCAGGCATGAAGAAAAAAATAGTAATGGGCACCAGACTTAGAGACACTCATCCATGCGTTTGTCTCCAGCAGGTTAGACGACTGTAACGGCTGCTCACTGGCCTTTCTAAACGAGCTGTTAGAGCTGCAGAACATCCAGAACGCTGCTGCTCGAGTCCTGACAAGAACCAGGAAATACCACCATATTAGTCCAGTGCTCCGGTCTCTGCACTGGCTTCCTGTCACTCAGAGAATAGAATTTAAAACAGCTCTGCTCGTGTACAAGTCTTTTCATGGTTTAGCACCAAAGTCCATCTCTGACATGTTAGAGCCGTATGAACCATCTCGGGCCCTGAGAGCTTCAGGGAGGGGTCTCCTGGTGGTTCCCAGAGTCAGGACTAAACACGGTGAGGCTGCGTTTCAGTTTCATGCAGCTAAAATCTGGAACAGTCTTCATGAGGATGTGAGACAGGCCTCAACTCTGACAATGTTCAAATCCAGCTCTTTTTACCAGAGCAGATGAAAACTGAAAGTATTTTATCTGCACTCTTGCCTTTTACTGTTATTGATTCATTTTTATGTTGATGTTTTATTGATTAATTTGATCTGTTTTCTTGTAATTTTAAGCAACTGTGAAGCACTTTGAATTGCCTTGTGTATGAATTGTGCTCTACAAATAAACTTGCCTTGCCACTAGGGCCTCGCAATATCTTGCCATTGCTTAGTAAAACATGATTAGGAGATATAAAGCTTCAACGCAAACTCAACCTGCAGCCTTCACTAATCACCCAATCACGGCCCCTTCTCGAGCTCCCTGGTCAACCACGTTCCCCAGCCGTGCTGTGACCCTCCTCCGCCTGGCCTCTCCTCAGGCTCTGCTCGTCGCATCGACCGCGCGCCGGGTCTCGTCCTACCACCACCAGTGTCCGGGCTCCGGGGGAACATTCTGCCCATCATCCATCAACACCATGTAGTCCATATCATTACTGCAATCTTCCACTCGGGTCTGAGCCACAATCAGGATTCATGTTCAATAAAACCTTCTAATGCATCTGACGGAGATTTATACACACAAAAACACCTGGTAAAGAATTAGCAAAAATGCAGCAGTTTCCTAATACAGTAAATTGTACGCCTTGTTTAAGAAGAAGAAGAAGAAGTGTGTTTTTAAGTCTCATTTTGTCACCGTTTAGGTGTGTTTGTTTTCATGCTTTTTTCCCTTGGCCACAAATGCAAATGTCTTCACGCACCGACCCTTTCATGAATCACATACTTCTTAATGATTAATATCGATTCTGAATACAAACGTTTGAACCCACTTAACCCACGCCTGTATTTTCATTTCATTCATTCTCCCCGCCCCCCTCCTCCCTCCGCATACATAAACACATTAGGCTAAAGCGTTTGACCCGCTCCCCCGGAGGGCCGCAGTGCAGAGGTCACACCTCCCTGACCTTTCGGTGTCGATCGATCACAGCGTCCGGATCGATTGGCTGAAGGTCACACGGCGAGCGCGAGTGAGGAAGCTCTCACTGACGCGTCTCCGCCCGATGGGGCGCGTGTGTTGGAACATTCGAACTATTGGCTCAGAAAGATTTAAAATGCTGATGTTTCCGGATAATAGTTCTACAATCACAGGCTTTATTTGTTCACGGTCTCCAACAAGAAGTGAATGAAGAAAGTGAACAGATTTTAAAAGCTTTGACATTTAAAAAAAAATGGTAATGAAGATATTGAAAGATAGAAAGATCGATGATATTGAGTTAGTTGCCAACGAGCACAATTCATACACAAGGCAATTCAAAGTGCTTTCACAGTTGCATAAAATTACAAGAAAACAGATCAAATCAATCATTAAAACTTTAACATAAAAATTAATCAATTACAGTAAAAGGCAAGAGTGCAGATAAAATACTTTCAGTTTTCATCTGCTCGGGTAAAAAGAGCTGTTTTCAGCCTGGATTTGAACATTGTCAGAGTTGAGGCCTGTCTCACATCCTCATGAAGACTGTTCCAGATTTTAGCTGCATGAAACTGAAACGCAGCCTCAACGTGTTTAGTCCTGACTCTGGGAACCACCAGGAGACCCCTCCCTGAAGTTCTCAGGGCCCGAGATGGTTCATACGGCTCTAACATGTCAGAGATGGACTTTGGTGCTAAACCATGAAAAGACTTGTACACAAGCAGAGCTGTTTTAAATTATATTCTCTGAGTGACAGGAAGCCAGTGCAGAGACCGGAGCACTGGACTAATATGGTGGCATTTCCTGATGAACCTTCTTGCTCTTTGTCACGTGAAGGATCTGCGCTTTTAGCTCAACAGTTGAGTAATGAAACCAGGTTAAAATACCGCATTGAGTAATTGATTCGGTGCAGGCTCTATGAAAAGTTTGCATGACCTTCTGCTCAACCCTTGACCTTCTCATAAACATGTAAACGCTGGTTCATCTCTGCACGAACATCATCCACTTGATCGGATGACGGCTCAAAACCTGACCTTGGACCACGATCTTCGATTGACCCATATCTAGTCCCTAACTGGAGGAGTTTTTGCTTGAAGATATATTATTGTGGGATATTGCTTTCCTTTCTTTTCTCGCATCATCAAACTAACCGGCAGCCGGCTTTGTGCCTGTACTGTGGGGGGGATACGCGAGCTAAAAGCCTGAGGCGGCGCTCACCTCAGAGGAACATGTGTGTGAGGCCACATCACACGGACACGAGCGACGGGACAGCCCGACACAGGCCCGTCTCAAAGTCACTCAGAGCAGATCAGAGCTGTGCACGTTCAGTTCAGTTTGAGAACGAGGACACGATTATGGTGAAGGTTAGTGTCAACGTTTCATCAGTCAAACCCATCCATCCATCCATTTTCTTCCACTTGTCCGTTGCCGGGTCTTGGGGGCAGCTGTTGGAGCTTCACCAGCCCCTATGGCGCCCCCTGCAGATGGTGGGTCCACAGAAGGACGGCCTCATGGTTCTAACCGGGCCTGTTGGTCTCTCATAAGGGGCTTCTGAACCGCTCTTTGTCTGACCCGTCACCCAGGACCTGTTTGCCCTGGGAGACCCTACCAGGGGCACGAAGCCCCCGACAACAGAGCCCCAGGATCCTTCGGGTGCTCAAACCCCCCCACCACGTTAAGGTGGCGGTTCCAGGAGGGGGTGTCAACTAGTACTAGTCAAACCATTTCATATATTGTTGATCCATTTTCAAGCCTACTGTATAGAGTGGGTTAAATTGAGAGACTTTTTGCTTTGGTGGTTATTGTTTAAAAACAGTATCATCTAAATGCAAAATGTTAAGTTTTACACACATTTTGGGACATTTTCTAATTGTTTGCATCTTGCTGAATCTATGGTTTCAGAAGCGCTGTTTTTTTGTTTTTTTAAGTTGTCATGTGGCTCACTTTAGCCCAGGACCAGGGTGAGTTGAACCACCAGATTTACAGATGAAATGGACGGCATGGTGGTCCAAGAAGGTCCCGGGTTCGATCTCCGGGACGAGCCTTTCGGTGAGGAGTTTGCATGTTCTCCGGGTACTCCGGTTTCCCCTACCACTAAAAACATGTACAATAGGATGAATGAGAGTGTGATTGAAAGAGCGAGTGTGGGACAAGGAATACAAATTACCCCAAGGCCACAATCCGGCGTGGTGTGTTTACATGCATGAGACCCATTCAATAACATGCACCGCTTCAACCAAATAACATTAAATAAACATTACAATCATGTAACTTTGTTTTACATTTGAATAGTTCTGATTCACAATGTTATGCAAAAACAAAAATATATATATTTTAAGTGTAATAATCACCTAAAAACAATCAATGGAACAATATTGTTGTGATCAGACTAAAACTGAAAAATCATTTTTTTTTCTACCCAATTTTTAATATTACATTTTTTTGTCTGGCCAGTTCAAATCATGTCAAGATCAAATATATAATCTCACATGAAAATATCAATGTTTTATTTACAAAAATACATATATTGTGTGGCTCGACTGAAAGATCTATTGCCACCATTATATTGTTATCTATCATGATATATTGCGATGGACGGTGGTGACTTTATGCAAATGTGGTTAGCAGCTTTCTGTCGCTACTGACTTCCTAATAATAAATAAATAAACTGTTCAAAGCAAAAAAGCGCTGTGCATATTATCATAAGGAGACGGCAAAACAGCAAAGAAGGTTTGTAGCCGTCGGACACAAACATTTATGTTGATTCAGGACGGATTCATGTTTTCAAAGCCCAATTGTGTAAATGCGATTCCACAAATGACCGTTATATGAGGAACCCGTTGTTTGTTGACGCTAACGAGAAGGTATCCCGTCCCAAACACACACGAGTCACACTTCAGAAATAACACACAATCCAAATATGTGACCGACTTAACCGCCATTGGATCATAACACATGCTGTTCAGTCAGACCCCCACAGGCTGCCATCTACTGGGTCAACACTGCGCCACAGAGCCCAGGGAGCTGCACTCTCACCTTCCACTGAGCGACCACGAGCCTGAGCGGAGGGATGGAGCGGAAAGGCTGAATGTAGGAGCGCACATTACGGAGAGCAGGGAGTGTAGCGGTCGCGGTGATGGAGGCGAAACAATCAAACGCTATGGACGAAAAACTAAAGGCCACATCCGATGAGTAACGTTAGCCAAAACAATAAAAGTCACAACAGTGGAGCCAATCGGTTACTTCAAAGGCTTTCTACCTTTTCTTAGAATCATAACTTTTAAATCAATAATATTTCTAAAAGGGAATGATGATAACAAGCCTCTGACCGTCTTGGCCACCAGGCTCCAAAGTTGTTTTTAACATGTGCAAGTGCAATGATTTCTAATGGGAGACTATGTGGAGGTACAACAGCAATGGCGGCCCAAGGCAAGTGTATTTGTGGAGCACAATTCATACACAAGGCAATTCAAAAGTGCTTCACAGTGGCGTAAAATTACAAGAAAACAGATAAAATCATTCATTAAAACATCAACATGAAGTTAATCAATTACAGTAAAAGGCAAGATGGCGCCCCCTAGTGTCATGGTCATAAAGCAGAGCAGCCAGCGGCCATTGGGATTTCATTACACATGTTGAAAATGTCAATATAAAAGGGAATTAGTCTGATTTCAAGTGGGATTTATGCTTGTTCCATTAGCATTAGCATTTTTACTTAGCATTAGCATTTTTACTTAACCCTTAGATTTTGTTGTAGTTTTGAGGCCGTGTTTCATTTCAATAAGCTACATCCCGCTTCTTTACTGCTTCTTTTTTTTTTAAGGGGGGGGGGTCACATAAAAACTGCGATGAGAGACCGTGATCGAGGCGGGATTGAAACGCTAATGCCGCGCTTCCATTGGCGCAGATCCTCGCGGGAGCGATAAGCCGGGGGGGCCTCTCGGGGGTTACGCGGGGAGGGGGAGGGAGGAGCGCGGTGATATGATTTGTTTGCGGAGGTGGATGAGCGGAGACGGCGGAGGTTGTGTAAACAGATTAAAGTCGCTGTTGTCCTCATCGCTGCGTCACCGCCGCCCTTGTCCAAATCCAGCTGACATTCAATCGACGCCGCCAGCAAGAACTTCACGACTTTAAGTAACTCGCGCACAAAGCGATGCCTCTGCTGGATCGAACGACTTCTGACTGATATTCATTCAAACCTAGATGTAGATGACGATTTGTGTTTAATTATCGTTTCATTGTCATCTTCATGCCAAAACTAAAATATGTTTCACAGCAGCAGTTCTGTAAAATCATGTAATCATGTAAATAATAAAAATAGAGGAGGAAATGGTCTATTTGTGATTGTCTTTCAGAGAGGTCAGTTCACAAGGCGCTTGGGAAAGGTCTGTAAAAACAAGCATTTACATGAATAAAGAAAAATCATTAAAATATGAAAAGAAAAGCTTGTTTGTAAAAATGGGTCTGAATCTGAATATCGTGGAACAATGGCGTAATTCCGTCATCAGCCTCTGTTGATTTCCTTTCATAGACCCTTCATCAAAACCAGCTTTTTTCTTGCAAACATTTGTGACCCCCGTATCATGAGAGCAGTGGAATAAATCCAGTGTTTGTCCAAAAGACCCGACTTTTATTTGATTTGCTCAGGAAAGTCCCGCTGAGAATCTCTTTTGGACATGTTTTTAGGGGAAACCAATGCCAGGAATCAAACTCAAGGCCTCCTTGTTGTGAGCGGCTAACCACTCAGCCACCAGAAGAAAGTCAAAAACATCCAGCACCAAGATCAGAGGCAGGAGAGCAAGAAGAAGAGTCTTTTTGGAGGATGTTCTTGAGTGTTTTTGCTTTGTTACGACATAAATATACAGTCATTTAACATTTTAACTTTAAGAGATACAGTATGTTCTGAAGATTCATGTTTGGAAGCCGTAATAGACCAGTATGTACATAATACACAAACGTTGGAAAGCTTTAAACATAACACAATCCTGACTATGAACCGTATTCATCAGTAAATTCTCCACTGCTGTGAAAGAGTTGGTCCGTTGCCACAGCCCATAAAAAGCCCCAGTTGGTTCCTGGGCAGGATTCTGAGTCCAGACCTTGGACTTGGCCTGGACCCGGGACCGTCTGCTCCTCTGGTCATGTGACCACAGGGTTCACCATGTGACCTGCCTTTGGCCCGGACCAGTCTGGCTCTGGGAAGGGATTCAGAACATGAGCCCTTTTGAGTCCGACGCTTAAATACTGTACATTCCCCGGCCTATATTGGAGAATTTACAGTATTTATTTATTTAATTTACAGTATTTATTTATTCAAGTGCATCGAGGACCAGGCCTTTATTGGCACCATGTCTAAATTAGAAACAGGCCTTTGTTTCTAAAAGTAGAATGAAGAAAAACCTAAAATATTAAGTTCATTTATTAATTAACATTGCAAACACTCTCCCAGCGGCTGGAACATTGACCGCTTTTATTTTGTAGGGACAACAGGAAGTGTTTCGTTGCCATTAGCGGAACTTTGACCTCAATGTCAGCGATCTAATGTTGCACGTGCTACTAGTTTTACACATGAGCAAACTCTTGGTAAATGGCCCCCAAAGTTTCCCCGCCTTCTAAAGAGTAAACTTGAGAGATTTGTGCCGGAAAAAGCCTGGTTACCCACAGGCTTATTTACATTTCAGTCAAATCGACGGCGCTTTCAATGGACGCCACTGGAGCCCGTGTTTGAGCGTCTCCGTCGCCGTCTGGAGACTAATTCCCCTGCACCAAAAACAATTACTTTCCCCCCGAATCGAAGAACCTCTTTACAATCACGTGTTAATCCGGACCAATCCCCCGCACCAAAGAGCCCGACTCCGTCCCGACGACCGGGCGGCATTTAGCGGCGTTAGCGGCGTTAGCGGCGGCCTCCTTCACACGACTTTCCAACTAAAGTCCATTTAGCGAAGCGCGCGGCGAGAGGAGCAGGTAATACGGCGTTAACTCGATCCCTGAAACACTGCCAGCTTCAATTCAGTGGATGAGTTTGAGCAAGAGAGGGACAGGGGGGGAGACGAGGAATCCAATCCCATTTGATTTCTGTGGCACATTTTACAAACCGTAAGGCGAGACTCTGCAGGTGAACAGGGAAAAGAAGAATACATTTAGTGATTCAATACATTTAGTGATGTCAATTAGAAACTTCTGCTGGAGATTGCTTTTATTTAGCCAAAATTCCCTATATTTACAGCTAAAGAAAAGATAGAGATAGAAAGAATGGATTTTTTTGCATATTAGTTACTAAGAGTTTTTCAGAGGGGATTTTTGGAAGTGAAAAGAATCTAATTTCGCCTTATTTTTTTCTGTTCAAAGCTCAATAAATCAGGCAGGGAATTAGATATTAATATCCCCCCGAAAAAACATTACAAATATTGTTAAGTCCCAGATCGGAAAGTGGTGAGGTCGTTGCATGAGTAAAACAAAAACCTAATTTTGACCCTGAAGTTTTGTAACGCGAGTACATTTCTCCATTCTTTCGTAGGGGCGGCTCCCAGAAAGGAAATGACCATATTTGGATTATAGCGTCCTCCACGTGACCCTTCAGGACGAAAACATTTTCACATTGACCATTGCGTGAAAAATCGATGTTTTCACCTGCCGTGTCTCGCCTTAAAGCAGTACTAAGTAACTCTGGCCCCTAGAGGCCATAAGCGCAACTGCAGGTGTCGTAGCAAGTTACGATTTTTTTAACTTATTAAATGTCTTGTGGCGCTAGCCCGCAGTTAGCTTTGCCCCGTTAGCCTGTTAGCTTCTTCTTCGTGATTCTATTAGTGTGTATTGGTGGCTCCGACCCGGTGGCAGTCAAGTTGCAAGCATGGTTTTCTGTCCAGAGACACCAGGGGGCGATGAAAGACCCTCCAATCATCCCATTAACACTTGTATTACCCCCAGAGGGATTTATTTAGGTAAACACGTTACTTAGTACCGCTTTAACACAGCTTTCCAAGTGCTGCAAATGAAACGTACATTTGTAAATCACGACACTGTTTGCCAAGACATAGATCTTGTGAAATGTGCCTTTAAACTCATCACGTGAAGAAATGGGATGTTAAAATAAGTTGGGAAGCTTTCCTTTTCCATTCTTTAATAAGAATACAGGTATAGGGCATTTATCGTATATGGGGAGGAGTGAGCAATGACTGTCGGCTGATCCTTCAGGGCGCCAGTGAACAGCACGCTTCAACAAGGCCGTGGGAACCCAGGGTGCTGAGGGCGCTGCAGCACCCCCTGGTGGATAGGTTGAAAACTGCAGGCAATAATATTAAATGGGAAATATGCACAGAAAAAGTAGTTTTGGGGTCAACTTTATCCCTCAGCCCCCCCTAACGGCTCTGCGCTTCGACACTCGACAGTTTCACCACTGTCTATTCCAACATGCTCATCCTGCTTCAGATCGTTGGCAGCACGCCAAGAGAGAACGTGAGGGACGGCGAGATGGGGGAGAGGCATAACGTTAGCTCCTGTGCATCTCGCCCATCTGGCCCTCGCAAACCCCCGCACCAGCCGACCATCTGACCTCCCCCTCCCCGCTCAGGCCCGCGGCAAAATGAACGCCGCTTCGGAGATGAGCGTCGCAAAGGGTTCGTCTTTATATACTCTAATGGGAGCGAAAAATGTCCAGCGTCTTCATGAGTTCCCTGTTGCAAATCCAAAACACAGCCCCCCATTATGATATTTGTTTCCCCCGCACAAAAAAGGCAACACTTGAAAGAG
Organism: Proterorhinus semilunaris; assembly: GCA_021464625.1. Taxonomy (NCBI): domain Eukaryota; kingdom Metazoa; phylum Chordata; class Actinopteri; order Gobiiformes; family Gobiidae; genus Proterorhinus; species Proterorhinus semilunaris. The sequence goes on along the minus strand of CM038360.1, from coordinate 2,605,616 downwards.
AAAACGGCCCGTCCCGAGGCAGCCTGGGCGTCGCTGAATTGTAAATCTCGGGGAAGAGGCGTCTGGCTGTTGTTATTCCGCCTGAAGTTGATCCGTTTCCCCAAATGAAATGCATGAATGCCAATGATGTGTCGTGTTTGCGCGCGCGGCCTAAATGAATATTCAGTGTTTGTCTGTTTAGCGAGTCGCTCATCACCTTGATTTTTAATTACGATCGTCGTCTGACTGTGAAACGTGGGGCTTTTTCGCTCGGCGCTCCAAAAGTCTATAGCGACTCTTTAGTATGAATCCTTTTAGGCGGCGCGTCTTCCCCATCGTCGAGCATTCAAATGTAAAGCTCGATCTGCTCCACAATAACAGAGGATGTGGTTATTTACGGCAGGTGAAAAACAAAAAGTGGGATAGGGATAGACCCAGGATTAAATGAATGGTTTTATTTTTTTTGTTTGTGTATTAGTTACTAAAAAAATGGGTCAGTGGGTCTTGGATCTTGTGTAGTTTTTGAAGAAGCTAATCATAAATGAAAAAAATCAGGCTGGGAATTAGATATTAAAAAAACCCTCCGAGAAAACCTTCCAAACATTATTAAGTCCAAGTAAGTCAAGTTCGGAGTCTGTAGGAGCGACTTCAGTGGCGAGGTCATTGCATGAGTGGAGCAAAACCCTCATTTTGAGAAATACAGTCTAAAAGTCTTGTGACTTGAGCGCATGCGCGAGAACATTTCTGCCATATTTCTCCCAGAAAGGAAATGACCAGATTTGGATTGTAGCATCATCTCGGGGGGCCTTCAGGGCACGTGGATGAGAAATATGTTCCGAATGAACACCCGTGGGAAAGCTGGCTTTGCGAAGTTGCTACTTCCAGGATATCTCCGCCTCGCTAGCAACAAAACGTCATAAAATAAGACTTGTGCGGGGTAAGTTTTGTCTTATTTATACTCCGACATGAAAACTAAAATGTTAAAGGCGCATTATGCAACTTTTATGTTACTTCGTGTAAAACATGAATGCTTTTCTTTAGCAATGCTGCTATATGTAAAGTTAATGTGAAATTTGTGTTATTGTATGTAAACACTGTATCCGAAATGTAAATACATTTTGAATATGGGGTAGGCACTACTCGTTTTGAGTTTTCTTTACTGTATTTATTTTCTGCACTGCAATAATGTTAATGTAAATAATGTAAATAATCACTCAAATAAATCCATATTGATATTTGTGTGTATTTGACCTTGACTAAAAGCGGCTGTATGAGTGGTCAGCATGGCGCCTTTACTTTCCATCACAGTGGTCTCTAGGACGCTCCAGAATCTATTGTTTGGAAGGATTTCACACCCTCTCACAAGAAAAAAAAACTATTGATCCTGGAAAATCTAAACATGTGCATCACCTTAATGCAAAATAATGTCCACAGCAGGCAACTAAAAAGCATGTCTTCCATCTCTGGATTCGATCCAAGTGGTGCTTTTGTCCTGAAGGCATCACAAACGAGCCGGTGGGTTCTATAGAGCGTCCATAGTAGGAAGTATCCCCCTGTTGACTCGGTCTTTAATGTAGAGCCGCTGTAGGTAGTGATTATGCATGGATGCCCCGCGCTCAGAGGCGTTTGAAGGGCACAGCACTGTAGACAAAGCAGTGGACTCTATCACTGCAGCTGCGACGGTTTATCGATGGGAAACTATTAGCTTTGCCTGGTCAGCCGTCCACTCCTGCTTTTTGTATCTGTTCACAAATGTCGAATCTGTATATCGATCCAATCACAACAGCACCGGCATTAACCACTAGTGAAACATTTTCTTAAATGTACTTAAGATTAAACCTGTGTAGATGTTGATGCTTCATCGTCTCTAAGAGGATTTTCTGCCACTTGCCATTTCTCTAAATTATTTTTGTCTCGTTCCAAACGTACATTGATTGAAACCGCCGGTGTGCCTTCAAAGTCCACTTTTAAAATCTGAACAGAGCTGATAATGACTCCTTGTATCCTTAAGTTTTTGTGGCATAAACAACATTGTTCACATTTCGGCCGATGCTTCATTAACCCCTACATTTCCGTGTTTTCGAATTGCATGCTGTTTCCGTCATATCCGGCTTTTCTCTAATTGATTAATTTCTTTTTTCCATCACTGCCATCTGGAAACTCGAAGAAATCACACCTGATTCCAGATACACGTCTTTGTAAAGAACAGGAAAGGCATGTAATCTGGCTGGACATCACCAGCCTCCAAGCATCTAGTCTGGTTTCACCATAGCCTCGTACTCATTTCGTTTCCCACAAGGATATTGAGCTCCGTTATCAGGTGTGAGGGTGAACTCCTTTGAAACGATTGGATCAGATTTTTTATAGCGTTATGATCGTGACGTATGTAATGTGCCCGAGTGAGTGAAGCAGCTATAGCTCCATCACAGCTCCATCACAGCTCCATCATAGCTCCACCATAACTCCATCATAGCTCCACCATAGCTCCATCATAACTCTTAGGAGCATTCCTTGCACATTCCAAGGCATCATTTATAATTTCTGGATATTTGGAGCCGAGCCAGAACGGATGGAAGAGCTTCCATTACGTTCGTATCCGCCGCCATTAACGAACTACACCCAGCAAATGTTTGACGTCACCTACAAGCCCCGCCTCCCCCGCTCGCTGATTGGTCGGTTGAAAGTGAATTGATGAAACGCGGCCACTGAGATCAGACCCAGACGTAGATGTGGGGAAAAGATCATTGACCGGGGTTTACGGACGGCCAAGGCCAGGCTACCGAGCATCATTTAGCAAGAAGTCATTTTGTCATTTTACACATTTCCTCTGAGGATTCCAAATAGTTTTTTCACATTTCCCAAAAGTCTTAAAAAGTTACTTAAATCAGCCTCTCTTTTCCTTAAAATCACAAAACATCGTCCCGGGTTTTGACTGGCAGGTGGCCTTCGGACCGGGCGCTCCGTTGGTTCCTGGTGGGGTGGGGGGGTTTTTCGTCCAGGAGCCAGATGCGGGGCGGCCCGAGTCAGCGGAGGGTAATTGACTCCAACACAGGAAGCAAAACAGGCGGCGAAACAACGGGAGCCTCCGTCGCTGCCTCGCGGCGCTAATCACGCCCTGATTGCAATCATCACGGAGCCGGGAATACGGCAACGACCCGAGGAACGTGTCACGCCAAGTTTAGTCACAAAAGGAGACGTGTGCAAGACTAAGAGCGTGTTGCCGGGCGGGACAGAACGTTTGCTAGCAACGTGAAAGTAGCGCTGGATCAAAATCCCAATCTAAACTCTGGTCTCGGTAATTGTCTTGGGACGAGAGTGTTTGGTCGTCGGGTTTACGGACAGAAACGGCTCCTGGTCGGTGAGTTTGGTGGAGGACAAATACATGTTTTCATATGAAGAACAAAAGTGAATTGAAAATCGAGATCATCCACCTCTACGAGCAAGCAACATGAAATGCAGCATTTTACCCAAGACTGTGAAAAAGTACGTTTCACACAATGGTTCAGAAGGAACAAAACAACAAGACCTCATCCAAAGAGGATTTGAAACATTTCAGCAGCTACATTCGCACAGACCAACTTACAAATGTTGAACACATGACCTGGAATCCGCCGCAGTGTCTACGTAAAATGAACAGAATGCTCCAGATGAACACAGTCGCTCAGAGATTTTCATTTCTTTTTTTTACACTGGGGGCTCTGTCTGATGCACTCGTTACAACAACTGGGGAGGATAATGAGTATGTATGTAACCCGGGTGACCACAGCCCATAAACAGCCTCCCAATTATTGTTCACGTCTCTCCCAGGCTGTCCTCGTCAAAACTACCATCGTCGTTACATCACACAGACACGCTTGTTTAGAGTTTGCTTCAGGTACATCTATTGTTTTTACTCAAGACTTATTTCTTAACCAAAACATAAAAATCTTAAAAGGCCTCAACTCTGACACTGTTCAGATCCAGGCTGAAAACAGCTCTTTTTACCCGAGCAAATTAAAACTGAAAGTATTTTATCTGCACACCAATTGCCGCTGGTTGCTCTGCTTTATGCTAGGGGCCGCCATTGCTGCAGTACCTCCATATACTGTATGGGCGTCAAAACAAGCTAGTTTACCATTAGATAGCATTGCACTTTATAGACGTTTTAAGCAACTGTAAAGCCTGGTTTCTACTTTTTTTTTTTAAACTTTCTACAGACGGATATCGCTCCTGTGATAACGCTGGGTTAGTTACAATTAAACGGACCGGGCTGGTTTTCGTAAGAAACATTTTAGAAATCTCGTATACTAATGAGGGCCGGACTTTGATGAACGCGCCATTAGCATTAGAGCTAATGGCGCGGTTACGACCGAACGACACACCACACAAGGGCGGAGTCTACAGTGAAGACCCCGCCCTTTTTAGGAACATGCTCCGTAAGGGCAGGGGGGGAGGAGTCTTTAAATCCGCCATGATTTCCCTTTGGAACGTGGTCATTTTAGTAAACGCACTCTCACCTTTTACTGTATTGAATTATTTTTTTATGTTGATGTTTTATTTCCCTCCCTTTACGCCCTCTGGATATTTTAACGTGTATAGGTTGAGGAACTGTTTAGTTTATGAATGGCCATTTGCTTTAATAGTGAAATATTTGTCTTTTTTTTAAATACAAGCTTCTTAAACTTAATCCCGTGTCCCAGTCTCTTCTTGCTCCCCACTCTTACAGACGAGCCGACACTCGTAATACATTGTTCTAGTAATAATTCAGAAAATATCGAGAGGCGCCGTGGATGCCGCGGTCAAACGGCCGGCGCTAAAACGGTTATCATAATGAATCTGTTGGAGACACCCACCCCTCGCCCCGCTCCGTGTCCACACCCGTCCGAGTCTAATGAAGTCCATCCATTTCCGCCGCGCCTCTCGTTTAGGCCATTACGCTGTGGGACGGTGCCATTAGTCACCGGGGCTGATAAAGTGCGGGGAGGGGGCAGGTCCCACACGGTGCTATTAACCTCCACGTCGGCCCCGGGACACTTCCACTCTCCTCCCTCTCTCTCCCCCGCCCCCGCCTGATGAACGAGCGTCTTTACTCACACCGGGCCCCGGCATACGGACACCGTCCCGCATGTCCTCTGCTGCGCGGCGGGGGCTCTGCGGGGCCCGAAGCGCCGGACGGACTTCGCGTGCTTTAAATAACGCTACGATTTGAATTGTGCTTTGAAATGTTGACTCTATCTGCAGATATGACTGCCCCGGGACCCTTCAGACGTCACCAAGGCAACGACTCAGGTCCACAGACACAATGATTCAAGAGGTCGGCCCGAGAACAAAGTGACAGACCAAAATAAAAATAAAACTGTACAAGGATCGCTTGCATTTCAGATCATGTGTGTAGTTTTGGCAGCTTTTATATTAAGACCCTGAGGATATAGAGAGAGATTTGGTAACAAGGTCAAACACCTCCTCATTAAATCCGTATAAAAGAGCCGGCCTGCGACTTTCAGTGTCCGAGTCTTCATGGTGAAAGGCAAAGCATCCACTTCTCCAAACAACCCGGGACAGATGACAACATAAACATGCTCTACGAGGGAAAACTCTCATACAACTTGGAGACCACACGTGTTTTTCAGGTAGACCCGGTTTACACCCAGTTTAGACATAATAAAATGTATTCATCTCAATGTTAGACCCGGTTTAGCCCTGGGCTGAGCTCATATTTTATTACAGGTAAAATATTTGACCAAAAAAATAACCTTTACCTGGATTTAACACAAAGTGCTCTGATCTGGAGCTGCTGCAGTTTGTCAACACTCTCTGAGCCTAAAGAAGATCAGCTGAACATCCAGACCAGGTTATTGCATCAGTGGATTTCTTCTTTCCTGATGGCACGGGCGTTAGGGCTGAAAGATATATCGTTATCGTATCGATATCGAGATTTGAACATTCAAGATATTAAAATCAAATAAACTATATAGATTTTCATCAATAAAACTGCACTCTTTTGTATTATGATTTTATTTTTCAGAAAAATGCTTAGCTTTATCGAGATATCTGGCATTAATATTGAGATATAAAATGTTGTCCATATCGTTCGTATTCCAAGATGAAAACGCCAGGATTCAGGGAGCATGATTTTCATACATGGTTTGGCCAGATCCCAAGAATCTTCGGGCTGTGCTGGAGAAGCTTTTACGCAGTGGTCCCGCTCATGTTTATGTTCACATGTTTATTTGGTTTATTTGTTCGGGGCAGTGCATGTTAAAGCAACAGGCCACCGTTTTTCCATACTGAGATATGTTCTTACGCGTGCGCTCAGTCACGCTAACGTTGTTAGCATTTAGCCTCTCCCAGTAAAGGTATAGCTCCAAACTGGGGCGACGTTAGAAGCTACAAAGCTGTTCCATGTTTTCCCTGTTTAAATACAGTTGCATGAAACGTTTTTGATCCGCATAGAACATTGAGATTCATCTGTGGTGATGGTCTGAGGGTCTGTGTAGCAAAGGTGGGCTTCTTTACGCTTCATTTAGCCTCGTTTCGATCTTAATAAAAGCCTGATGGAACTCGGAAGGTCAAATATCTTCCTCCTGATCAAAAACTGTATGAGGATATAGGTCTGGTCTATTTGTTCTCAAACGTCTCATACTCCCGACTGCAAACCGCAATGATATCCACGGTCCGGCGAGTCCCTCCTCAGCAATCTTTCATTTTCGGGGGGGCCGACAAAACATTGTTCTAGAACCTAAATTGATCACGGCTCGTCCCACGCTGTTCCATCAAAGCTCCATTAATCTCTCCCTTACTCTCGCTCTCCTCCCCCGCCACAGTCCGTCCACTAACGCCATTTTATTAGGCCCGGTCATCTCCCCGGGGGGGTGTCATCGCACAGACACCTCTCCCAGAGCGTCAGAGAGAGAGAGAGGGGGGGGCGGTCCGCTATCCCGCTACCAAACCGGCTGATCTGGAGCCGTGCAATTTATGTATTTATGCATCGCGGAGGAAGACGCGCGTGTGGTTAAAAGGTCGAGCAATTTTCCAGGTCACTGCTCCCAAAGCCACTCGGAGGGAGAGATGAGGGGGAGAGGAGGGGGAGAGGAGGGGGAGAGGAGGGGGAGAGAGAGAGGAGGGGGAGAGAGAGAGGAGGGGGAGAGAAGGGGGAGAGATTAACGGGATTAGGGAGAATGGATCCTGACGCTTCTGTACTTCCACTGTAGAGGAATTTGGATATGGCAAAAGAAAACGCGTCGAGACCATTGTGAGAGGGATAACAGTGCATAAAAATCCACCATTATAAAACAGCACGTTGAGATTCCAAAAGAGAACAGAAGACAGGAAAGGCTTTAAAAGTCCATTTGCGATATGGAGGATGAATACTGATTAGATCTGTGCTGTGGCTGCACGATATTGTGTTGAATTATCACAATATTATGTGCAGTATTTGTGGTTCATGTGTTCCACATTGTTTTACTGGATGCTTTTGTACAGCATGCAGTCTCGTTTTGGCACATTTTGAGGACAAATTAATACATTGCTTTAATTTTTTGTGTGAATTTAAATGGAATTAATGGAACCTAGTGTGATAAAGTGGTTCAGAAATCTCTCATGTGGAGCAGCCCTCGTTTGCTTTTCAACCTAAACCCGTCCAGGGGCTTCAACACTGGAGTTCGGAGCCTCCATTCTTTGTGCCTGTGGACAAGGTCTGTGGTGAAAAGAGTCCCTTTAACCGGGCCCGTCCTCCAGCCCGGGCCCCGTGTGTAAAGTCAGGAGTCCATTACAGCTCCTCCATAAACAACGTGCGGTCGGGCTCACGAGGTGAACGACTGTGCATTAGCGGCTTTACGGTGACGTGGATGAGGTTCTGACTCCGGCGTCACCGCAGGGAACTGTACGAACTCTCCGCACGTGGATATTATGTCATGGACAAGAATTCTGAAAGGATCTGTACTTGATTTACAAATAACAAAAGTTTAAACTGTTCTAAACACACGTCTGGCGTCCGTTCTGCACAGGGATGGGATCAAGAACAGGGATTTCCTGCTAAATGATGCTTGATGGTAAGAAAAGCACTGTGGTCTTTTGTTCCAAAATGTCTCTTTTTACAAATCAGTGTTCGTCATGTTCTTATATCAATGAGAACATGACGGAGAACCAGCAGAACAAGAAGAAGAAGAAGAACCAGCAGAACAAGAAGAAGAAGAAGAAGAACAAGAAGAAGAAGAAGAACCAGAAAAGGAAGAAAGAAAATATACTAGGGATGCACCGAGGGATACAGGTATGGGAAATCCAAGCCGATACCAGAAAAAATACGATATCGGGTATCGGCTACAAACATCCGATACGAGTTTTGGCTCTCACTGCTTTAAAAACTTCCATCGACTAAATCTGAGTGGAGGTAGTTTTAACCTCTGCAAACGTATTTTTGATCGCTGCGCAAAGTGCCGGGGCTAGCAATAGCATGCTGAAGCTAGCGCCAGTATGCTAGCGCTAGCGTCAACTAAACTTGAATGTTTTTCCATTACAGCTTATTAATAGAGAGCCATAACTGAAAACAAAAAATAAGACTTTATTGACAATGGTGAAAAGAGGAGCAATTTGATCACTCACAGCATCGGTTAATATCGGATATCGGCAGATACTCAAACCCCCAGTATCGATATCGGTATCGGAAGCAAAACAGTTGGATCAGTGCATCTCTAAAATATACATGAGTAAAATAAAGGCGACCACTACAATCCCCCCCCCTCCTGCAGGAGCGGAGAAAGTTCTGTCATTTTAAACCCAGCGCCACCAACATTTAAATGAAAATGTCGACCCCCCTCCCGTGGCTGACACATCGGCCCCGTCCCGGCTGCAGGTGACGTCATAAAGCGCGGGGCGGATTTGTTTTTCGGGCACGTCGTTGGGCGCAGGCGGCGTCTGGTTAATGAGTCTGAAAGGTCAAACGCCTCTCACTCAGATAAATGGGCTTTTCCACGGCCGCGCTAAAGGTTTACGAGCGCCGCAGCGACACGGCTCCGGCGCCCGGGCCATTCCGGCTCCGACACAGACACGGGTCACACACTCGCTCGTGTGGCTACTGCACAATTTGTACGTTTTATTTGTTGTGTGATTATATTCTATTCCTGCACAAAGGGACAACTGTACAATTACTGTCAATGTTTGGAATAAACAAATGTACCATTAAAACAAAAAATATCCAATCGAGATCTATCAATATGGGAAAAATAATCCTGATTTATATTAAGTTTTTTTTTAGGACTGGACAATTTGGAAAAAAATACTGTTTCCAAACCTTTGACCTGTACTGAGTATATGTTCTTGTGACATTTGTATTAGGTGTAAACATGTTTTCATTTCAGCAGGAGAATAAGTTGCTGTGTTTTTCTGAATCTAACCTGTTTCGCGGTCGCGTACAGAAACCCAGCGGTTATCCCTGCATGCATGTTTAATAAGCCGAATGCACATCTCGGCTCGCCCGCTGCATTATGGGTAATGGGATTTCTTTTGGCTAGCAAACAATATTGATATTTAGCGTAAAGCAACGGAGAAAGCTCTGATTTACATTTCCGAGCCTTGACAACATGGCTAATCGGAAATGTACCCACTATATTTAACATCAACACCGGTTTGAAACTTTTCCCTGTGATTCCAAGACGAATATAATTAATTAAAAAGTGACGGTGTCGGGCCGATCCCAGGTCCTGTCGTTCCCCTGTCCGCTATGGTCCGCTATGGTCCAGGGACTGCAGGTGGGACTTATCAAATGTGCTATAACCTGGCACATGACATCTCTTCTTTTTTAGACTAATGTTTAATGTTGTGGTTTGTTTGGGCCAACATGTAGGAGCCTGATGGGCCCACGCATGTGCAGTCGGGACGGGCATTGGGCTTCGTCCCCTCCCTGTAAGTCTCAGCTGGTGCGAGTTTCACGTGTCGGCGTCCGGACACGACAGAGGAACAAACGCGAACACGAGAAACACATTAGCCGCGTTAGCTCGGGTCAGCCAAGCAAAAACGACTCGACGCGAAGGGAACAAGGCGGAGGCAGGAGCGCGGGGGGGGGGGGGGGGGGGGGGGGGGCAGGGGGGCGGGGGGCGGCCGTGTCTGCTTCACTGCCTCGTGCAAGAAGAGAAATCTGCAACTTCAATAGTTTATCTCAGTACTAGGGCCGGGGTACCGTTAAACAATACCAGTATGGCATCAAAAAACAAGACGGTAACAAGATATTCATGATCCGCTCAGAACAAAAACAAAATAAAACCATGAATTTAAATCTACAGCAAAAGTTTATCTGAATGTTGTTCCCAATTCACCGTCACCGTGTCTTCAATAGCACATGACGGGTTTAAATGCGTTTGACTTAGTTAGATGAATAACATCAGTTGCAAGAAATAATCATCGTTTTATTTCAGTGAAGCAGCAAGAAATGTTGGGAGGAAAAGTTAGGAGGTAATCCCTGACTGACCAAACTGAAATGATTAGCTCCGTTAAACGCTAACGGGGGATAAAAGACCGTTTCTATTTGGTGTCAATAAAAATCTCCACTTTGACATAAAAAACACATGACGTCACATCTCGAGAAAACAAGTGCCCCAGTCCACATGAACGCAGCTCATTTCCCACATAACATGGTCGGCACGGCAACAGTTTCAAATTGTTTGACTCTATCTATGTCACTTCCTGTCGGCGTCCAATAAGGAAGTGAAATTATAAACATCACAAAAATTGTCAAAGTAAGTAAGTAACCCCCACCTGAACCCAGCACATTTTCTCCAGCTTGGCTTTAGGATGAAAACACAACAAAAAAGCAAACAAAGAATTACAGTAAAGTGACAAAAAGTGACGAAAATTTGACCCAAAAAAAGTGACAAAAAAGGCCACAAAAGAGAAACAGAAAAGTGGCAAAAAACGCAGGGAAAAATGTCTGTTTAAATGAGTCTTAGCTTTCAAATGAGCCGTTATTCTGGCTGTAAGCTTTTACATTTGGGTAAAGCTGCTGGAGAAAGAAAGCTGGGTAACAGTTAAATAAAATGGTGTGAACTACTGTATGTGTTGTGTCCAATGTGTCCTACGCACTTTAAACATTTGAAAAGGCGCTCATGAACACGGGCCGGGCCCGACTGATACGGGTCACTTCCTGCCACGGGACGATCCCGACGGCAGCATTTGCATAACTCTGAACGTAAATGTTCCCTATTTTTATCCGTCCGTGTGAAAGCCTCTTCGTGTTCCGCCGTTACGCAAGGCGTCCCGGCGAGGGGATCGTTTCACATGTGCGCCGGGGCCAGAGGAGGCGCAGCTGTTTGGCCCGGGACAGTCGAGCGCGTCCTGAACGAGGCTATTTTCAAACAAACATTCATTCTGCCTCAGCGGCGAGAGCGCGAACCACATGACCTCATCCAGGCGAGTGACGGCGCCGCTAACGCCACGGCAACGGCCAAACGGGAACAAGCAGGCCCGGGACATGTGATACGCAATAAGGGCATAACGTTCGGTCCGTGTTCATGAAAGCGACGGCAGTTCGGCTCAAGGTCGGCTCCGCACCCAAGACCCCCCGTTTCAGCCGGACTCGGAGCGGCTGACCCCGAAATTGCAGCTCTGGGGTTCAGAGCCCCTTCAGGTCGACCTGTGTGAAAACGCCCCGAGACCAAACAGCACAAGGTTTATGCCGCAAGTATCAAGTCAAAATGAATGCCACAGTATTTCTTTACTATGTGAAACAGATGAGGGCGAGTGCAATGACCGGTGCTCTTCTGGGACAGGGCAGAACATGGAGGAGAAAGGAGAACGAGAGACTTGCTTGTGGGACAGCGAGTAGAACGCCGTCAATAACAGGAAAAGAGGAGGCACACGAGTCTTATGGACGAGCCTACGGCTGTGTCCAAATGTCCCCCCTAGTCCCGAACCCCTCATTCACTACATAGGCCCGCACTATATACTATCGGTCATTTAACAGCTCGAGCTAAAGGTTAGCAGCTAACGCTAGCATTTAAGTCATTTATTCATAATAAATACAAACACATGATTGAAACGGCTGATTTCATTCCGTCGTGTTGTTTAGTTCAAAGACCTGTGGCTGTCAGGCATTCTTCTCCGACTCTCGCAATGCATTGTGGGCTATATTGACCCGTTTAGTGACCACCGCTGATGCTCACTACTTTTCAAAATGCATTGTGGGAAATTTTGAGTGCACTACTTTTTTCTCTCTGGACATTCGGACACAGCCTACGCGTTTCGACCATGAGGGTCTTCGTCAGGGCATGTAGAATTAATCACAGGTGTGGGTTTTTTAAAAGATAACGTGACCCCACCCCAAAATACCACACCTGTGATTAATTCATGCCCTGACGAAGACCCTCATGGTCGAAACGCGTAGGCTCGTCCATGATTCAATAACAGACTTAATTTTTTTAAATTAAAAGTCTCGTGTGCCTCGGACCTTCTTTTCCTGTTATTGACGGCTTTCTACTCGCTGTCCCACAAGCAAGGCTCTCGTTCTCCTTTCTCCTCCATGTTACTGCGATATACAGAAAAATAATTTAAATGAGTCCACTCTTTAAACAACTTTTGCTGCTTTTAAATCTTGTCCAAGAGCACTTTAATCTCTCCAGGATTCTAACTTGTGCATTTATCGAAGGTCCCACAGTGATATTAAATGTTTATTCAAATCTGATCATCTCCCGGCTTCATAGACTCAGACGGTGTTTATTAGTCGGAGCAGGAGAGGAACGTGTCTCCGACCGGCGCCGTGTCTTTAGCGAAGACACTCCCGCGGTGCAGGTCAAGTGCGTTGGCCTCATTCTGAGAGACCATTCCCCTCAATTTGGGCCGGAGGAGCCGAGTGCCAAAAGCTGGGACTCAGAGAGTGTTTCAGAGCGACTCGAAAGCGGCAGCGCATTAGGCCGGTAATCCGGCAAGAGGAGCAGAAACCGAACGAGCTGCAGCTGTGGAGCAAAGTGGAGAGCGGAGAGGGTTCGTTTTTCCATCAAACTGTGCCAAACAAAATGGAAGTCAATGCGGGAAATGATGTCCAACACCAACCTTCACTTACACTGCCATGAAGGTAACTTCATGTGGCTATATTTTTTAAGAAGTAATTTTCCATTCTGCGCGGCCGCTGGACGAGCGAGTTCATCAACCCCTAAAATGAAATCCAATCATATTTCCTCTTAAGTCGGAGGCCCATAAACTCAAGTGCTTATTAGATCGTCATCGCCCCCTGGCTTTCCATCTAATGACTACCAACACGGAACCGGCTTTTAAAACCCCACGGGCCGCCGCTTCCCTCATGAATATGTCGTATCCCGACGCCCAGGCGAGTGGGAAGAGGGTTTGTGGGATTTTTCTCCCTCCGTCGCAAACTAAAACGTCGCTTCGGGAGTAGGAGTCGGCCACGTTAGGGGGTGTCGGTGCTGATTGGAGACACCAGGGGGCAGTCATCAGCTCTGGGCAGTGTGGGGGCCGCGCCGATGCCAAACCAGACCAGTGGCGAGGAAGAGCGGGAGACCTTTAATAAAACTCTAGGTCGGAACGAATGGCAGTTCTGGCGGCCATCTTGTGTCTGGCCCTTTTAACCCAGTGCAATGTAATCACATAGGTTTGTTAAGTGATGATGTCATCGCTCTACTTCCGGGTCCAACGGAGCTTTAGCCATAATTATTATAATGGGGTTTAGCTGATTTTAACTACACAGAAATATCACATTTACTTTGGATTTTCATTACTGATGCTTTTCTGGCATTAATTAGCAAATAATTTGTTTCCATGCACAGTGAAGGCTTATTTTAAATATAAAACAAATCTTCATTTTACCTGGAGAGATGGTGAGCTATATTATTCGATTTAGGTGTAAAACAGTTTTGAGCCTTTTATCTGTTGTTATTTTTGGCAGGAGATTCAGAGAAAGTTGCGTTTTTTTCTGCATTTATCAGTGGAACTGACACTTCCTTGATACTGTTTTGATCTATTTTTGTTATTTTCATGACTCTTTCATTATTGTGACTGACCTGATGTCAGATCTGGCAACAAAATACAGTTTGTGCCGTTTTTACAAATGTTTTTTGCCAGTTTTATAGGAGGCACAGACTTTAACTCCATTTGTTCATGGATTTTCCTTTGTCAAACAATTTATCTGTTCTGTCCGATCTAGAGTTTTAATAAATACCTTTGTTTTGTTTTTTGTTCTTTTGCAGTGGAGTAAAAGTATAACGTTCTCAAACAGAATACTA